>JANAVB010035017.1:1862092-2602380 GCA_029216955.1 Iris pallida
AGAAGAAGAAACTGTTAATCCAAACTGGTGATTGAACAATTAATGCATTGATTGAAGAAAGAAGAGTATGAGACCACTCTGGTGAAGGATCACCGCAGAACAGTAGATATGCCCATTTTTGATGAAACAGCGGGATGGAGGAGGTAAGAAAGATAGTAGCGTCAACACACGAAGAAGAGCTGCAGACTTTGAAGCAGCAAATTGACAATCTAATTGTCCCTCCTTCTTGATTTTGTATTTGGGTTTTGTTGCTGTAGCTGCATTTTTTGTAATGTCTCATTTTTTTTGATATAAAGAACATTTTGTTGTGGCTCCATTATTTATTGCATATCTTATTCAGATATAAATAATAGATAGATATGATATATTTATTGACAACTTACTCGAAAACGACAAGTTGCTGATGTAGAAGATGAAAGATAATGAATCGTCAATGTATATGAAAATGAGTGAACGGGAATACCGTCAAGTAATGATGAAAGAACGGGTAAATCGTCAAATGATACTGAAATGAACGAATTAACCGTCAAATGATAATAAATGAACGGGTTAACCGTCACAATAGATAAACGGATGAACCGTCAGATATTTAACGAACGGACGAACCGTCGGATGAGTGTAATAAATGAACGGATGAACCGTCAGGTGTTTAATGAACGGACGAACCATCGGATGAATGTGATAAATGAACGGATGAACCGTCAGGTATTAATGAACGGATGAACCGTCGGATGAATGTGATAAATGAACGGATGAACCGTCAAGTATTAATGAACGGATGAACCGTCGGATGAATGTAATGCTTCATTAATTGAGGAACTTCTGTCTATAAATATAGCAGAAATCAGACAGGAACGAACACTTCTACTCTTCAACATAAAAATGACTTCTGGAGAAGCATCTAAGAAGGTTGAGATTGTCTCGAAGGTTCAGAAGGGTATTGAAGAACACCCTGCCGATCCAGTTCAGCCAAAGGAAGCAGAAGCAGGCGAAGGTTCGTCTGCACCCCAGCCACCACGGGACATTTTGGACTTCCTGCTCGAACCAGGAAAGACTAAAGAAGAAGAAGCCATGAGGATGGCCGCCTGCAAGTTTCTTGTGGGATCCAGCAAAGAGGTTTTTGGCTCTTTTGCTGACCGTATTTTTGAGAAGGACGGCAGTGGCCCTCGTCCCAATGTGAAAAAAGATGATAGTGACCTTTAATATGTACTATCATATAATAAAATTTAAATTTTATTCATGAACTTGATTATGTCTGATAATTTACAAGTATTTACATTTATACATAATACTTCTTTAAGAATTTGCCATTGATAGGCATCATAGCAACTCGACCATCAAGTTCTGAAAGTTGATAAGCTCCGTTTGAGAAGACTTTGCTCACAACATAGGGACCTTCCCATTTTGCATCGAATTTCCCTTTGCTCATATGAGTCATAGTCATAGGACGTCTGACTGTTAGAACAAGTTCTCCTTGCTGAAAGGCTCTGACCTTCACTTTACGATTAAATGTCTTTGAGATGCGGGCTTGGTATAACTCAATATGCTGTTGAGCCATTAACCGCTTTTCATCCAATGCTTCTAACTCTTGAAGTCGAAGAAGGTCATTATTTTCTGTGGTGAGCTCATTGGCAATAGCAATCCTTAAAGAAGGAATTTGTAACTCCAAAGGAAGGACAGCTTCACAGCCATACACCAAAGAGAAAGGTGTAAAACCAGTGGGATTACGGACTGTAGTTCGGTAGGCCCAAAGACATTCGCCAAGTTTCTCGCTCCAATTCCGTTTGTTAGTAGATACAAATTTCTTAAGGAGCTTAATAATGGTTTTGTTAAAGGCTTCAGCTAAACCATTGGCAGCAGGATTGTAGGCCGTCGAAGCAACATTGTTAATCCGATGATCATCGCAGAATCTAGTAAACTTCTGACTAATGAATTGAGGTCCATTGTCATGAATGATTCTTTGAGGTACACCGAATCTATAGATGACATGGTGTTTAACGAAGTTGATGACACTGCTAGTCTTGACTTCAGCCAGAGGTATAGCTTCAGCCTACTTGGAGAAGTAATCGGTTATCGCCAATATGAACCGATGTCCTCTAGAAGAAGGAGGATTAATAGGACCTATGATGTCCATACCCCAAGCTTCAAAATGCCAGGAAGCAGCAGTCGGGTGTAAGAATTCCGAGGGTTGATGAATGAAGTCTGCATGGATTTGACAAGCACGACATTTCCTTGCATATTCAATGGCATCTGATACCATAGAGGGCCAATAATAACCCATACGTCTAATGCGATCCTGTAATTTAGGACCAGGTTGATGTGCTCCACAGACACCATCATGAGCTTCACGCAACACTTGTTTGGCTTCATCACCAGCTAAACAGCGTAGAAGAAGACCATCATAAGTTCGCCGATAGAGTGTTTTGGTGGTTTGATTGTAATAAAATCGTAGAGATCGACGTCGAACGCTTGTAGCCTCCTTAGGATCTTCAGGGAGTATATCATGTACTACGAAATCGATAAAAGGAGTTCTCCAATCGTCATCAATAACTTCGACTTCAGCAAGATTGCTAAATTCAATATTACGATTGTTCTCAATACAGAACAGTTCTCGGTTAGAAATAACCACCACCTGATGCCTTTTGATAGAGATGGCTAAGACAGCTGCAAGATTGGCCAAAGCATCGGCTTCAGTATTGCAAGCTCGTCGAACATAGTCGATGAAGAAGGCTTTGAATGATGTAGCTATATTGATCGCCGCTTCATGATAAGGCACCAGGTCTTGATGACGAACTTCATAGGTTCCTCTAACCTGGTTCACAACCAGTTTAGAATTACCACAGACTTCCAGATATTCAACATTCAGTTGTTTAGCTAGCTGAAGGCCGACAAGTAAGGCATTGTACTCTGCCATATTGTTGGAGCAAGGTTCATCTAAAGAGTAGGCTCTTTGGATAGTTAA
The DNA here is from genome assembly GCA_029216955.1 of Iris pallida. Taxonomy (NCBI): domain Eukaryota; kingdom Viridiplantae; phylum Streptophyta; class Magnoliopsida; order Asparagales; family Iridaceae; genus Iris; species Iris pallida. The sequence goes on from JANAVB010035017.1 coordinate 1,865,055, forward strand.
TCCGTCTGGAGAAACGAGAACAACTCCAACACCTGCCACTATAGCACCATTTGGTCCAATTCTTGATGCACCATCAAAGAATAAACGCCAGGTTGGAAACTCTTCGAAAATCATGTTGACTTCTAATGTCTCGTCAGGAATTTCATCATAGAGTTTAGATGTCTCAGGCACAGGATGAGCTGCTAGGAAATCTGCCAACGCTTGACCTTTGACGGACTTTTGTGGAATATACACCATGTCATATTAAGCTAGCAGGATTGCCCATGTAGCTAACCGAGAATTAAGTGTACTAGGTTTCTTCATGAGTACCCGGAGAGGGTTAACTCGAGATATAACATGAATAGTTTGACCAATGATATAATGCCTCGTCTTTTGCACAGCAAACATGAGAGCCAGACATTCTTTCTCGACCGGACTATAATGGTGTTCAGCACCAATCATAGTTCGGCTAAGATAGTAGATAGCTTGTTCATGACCTTCTTTGTTCTTTTGGGCAAGTAAAGCACCCAATGAATGGTCCATAGCACGGACATACATCAAGAATGGAATGCCAGAGATAGGTAGCACCAAAACTGGTGGGTTCATAAGATATTGTTTGATATCGTCAAATGCTCGTTGACACTCTTCAGTCCAAATAAAAGATACACCCTTCTTCATTAGTTGAGTGAATGGTCTGCAGCGTCCAGACAAGTTCAAAATGAATCGCCTGATGTACGCAAGTCGGCCTTGGAATCCTCGTAGCTCTTTTAGGTTGCGTGGAGGACGCATCTCTTGGATGGCTTTGATCTTCTCGGGATCCACGTGTATACCCTTAGAGGTAATGACGAAGCCGAGAAATTTGCCACTAGAGACACCCAAGAATGACTTGGTGGGATTCATCTTGAGCTGATGTTGACGCATGAGATTAAATATTGTTCTCAAATCTTGGATGTGATCTTCTTTTAGACAACTTTTAACAGCAATATCGTCAACGTAGCATTCGAATGTTTTACGAAGATGTTCTCTGAAAATGGTACTCATAGCCCGTTGGTAGGTTGCACCCGCATTATTGAGACCAAATGGCATCACTGTATAAAAATAGACTCCTCGAGGAGTACGGAAAGATGTATGCTTTTCATCTTCAGGATACATTTTGATCTGATTATATCCGGAAAATCCATCCATAAAAGATATTCTTTCGAACCCACAAGTATTGTCAATCATGACGTCTGTGATAGGAAGAGGAAATTCATCTTTCGGACATGCTTCATTGAGATCTCGAAAATCGATGCAGACTCGAACTTTTCCAGTTTTCTTCAGAACTGGGACGACATTGGCTACCCAATCAGGATGCTGCTCTTCTCGAATAAAGCCACAAGCGATGAGCTTCTTGACTTCATCATCAATTGCGTCCATTATTTTAGGCTTAAATCACCTTTGTTGCTGTTTGACCGGTTTAGCATTAGGAAGAATGTTCAGTTTGTGAGTAGCAATCTTAGGATCTAAACCTGGCATGTCTTCGTAACTCCAAGCAAAGACGTCTATATATTCTTTAATGAGAAGAATCAACTCTTGCTTATCTGCTTCTGGAAGATTCTTGCTAATAAAGATTGGACGAGGTGACTCTTTTTTCCCTACATCAATTTGAATTAGTTGATCTTCAGTAGGAGGTTCACGTTGTTCAAAACGAAGTACCCATTGGTTATCCATATGTTGAGCCCAAGGATCTGTTTTCGGACTTTCTTCAACATCTTCATCACAGCCTTCTGGTAGTTCAACGGAGACCATGTTAGAAGATACAATTATACGATGGACTTCACCGATGCTGGTATCGGAATCCCATGATCTGGAATCAGAAGAATTAGAACGTTCTTCACTATCTGATTCAGAAGCGGCTGGGGATAACAGTGGAGGAGAAGTATATCCGAGACCTTTCTTGGTCCTGTCATAATACATTTGTGATTTTCCGTTTGGAACTGTTGTACGAATGGGAGTTCGTCTACCTTTACCATAGTTAAGGCCGCTCTTGAAGTCATAACCCATCTTTCGGAGGATGTCTTTTGATTGTTGACTATAACGATGGAACTGGAGACGTCCCGTATCGTTAACTTTGCTATCATCCGAATAGTTAATCTTTGTTTCCGGTCTTTTATACAAAAATGCTGGACTTTCATCTTTCTTCAAAGAAGGGTGAATACGGTAAGAATCATCTGGATCTTCAAGCGAGACTTCTGTCTGAAGAGATTGTACGACTCCCAGTGTAATTAATTGGAAGCTATCTAACATATCCAGATAACTTTTAGTATAATAAATAACATCAATATACTGGAAAGTAGGTGCTTTTTCATTGATTTGTACATCAGTATTTACAACAGGACCTTTAACCTTAGCAGGTTTGGTCAAATTGCTTACAAGAGGGGGAGAAGAAGAACGTGGAGGAGGCTTGTTACGACGGAGGTCAATAACAAGTAGCTCAGAAGAGGTGAGCTCCCTTTTTTCCTTGTTGCAATTTAGATCAACAACAAGTGGCTCAGAAGGAATGAGCTGCTTTTTGTCTTTGTTACGACGTAAGTCGATAACAAGTGGCTCAGAAGAGGTGAGCTCCCTTTGATTTTTATCAGCATCAACTGATTTCTTTTGAACTGGTAAGTGAATAACCAGTGGCTTGGAAGATTGAGGATGAGAAACTCGCCCCTTAACAGGTATGATAAGAGTGTCTTGAAGTACTGCTTTTTGATCTTCTTCAGTATCCATAGCCAATACCACCTTCATAAATTCATCCTTGTACATACGAGCATCGTTACAATAAGCTTCAACACCCTTGAAAGGATAAAGGTCCGCAACTTCCTTGTGAACTTGTCCTTTGTCATCAACGTATTTAAAGCATTGATGAAGAGTTGAGGGAACGACATTGTGTTCATGGAGGAATGGCCTTCCCAGGAGAGCATTGTAAGAACAACCATGATTGTCAATGATATAAAAGTCACCTTTGTGCGAAGATTGCCTATTTGGAGTTTTAGGCGGATCTTGCCCAAAGGTTCACTCTTTCCTTGATTAAATCCCAGAATAGTAGTTATCGTGGTTGAAAGACTATGCACTGGTATCTTCAATGCATCTAGCATTGTCTTTGGCATAATACTAAGTGCAGACCCTGGATCTATCAGGATACGATCAACCTTCATTGAATCTACATATCCTGTATAATAAAGAGGACGATCATGTCTATTATCTTCCATTAGCATATCATCCTGAGTGAAGGTAATATTTGGGATCAGTTCCAAGACACTATGACTGTGATGACAAGAGACTGATTCTGATTCTGGCTTCTTGAGAAGAGTTAAGCAAGTTTCAGCCTGCATCAGAGCTTCACTTAGAGTTTCTCGTGTCTCTTTGGAAAGACGCAGGAGTTTAAAGATTGACAGCCTAGCTGGTATATTGGCTAATTGAGCCAATATATCAAAGTTGTAAGGCTTCTCAAGCCCAGTAGGAGATGACTTCTTTAGAGGTTTGTCAAATCGAACTTGTTGCTTGCCTTTATCAACCGTTGTTGGCTTAGGAGGAATTGATACTACAACTGGTGAAGATGTAGAAGGGACCTCTTCAACAGATGCAGGTTGTGCCAGAGCAGGTTCAGAAGAAGAAGCAGGATCCTTTTGACCTTCAGAATGATCTTTCAAATAAGCTTTCCCTGATCTGGTGCCTAACAGAATCTCTTCGTCAACAATGGGATCAAAAGATACCATGTTGCAAATCTTGGTTTTGCCTTTAGAACGAGTTTTCTTCTCGGAAGATATCTCAAATTCTGGAGCAAGATCAGGATGGATCCACATAATTTCACCATTGTCAAGAGACAAGGGAATAAGACCTTCATTGGATGGAAGCGGGAGATTCTCAATCTCAAGGGTTGCTTTAGGAATTGGAATGACACCATGCTGTATCATCTGCGGAGGGAAATCTCCAAATTGGACTGAAACCATATTTGCAGTAACAGTCTTCTCATCTTGTTGCAAAGTGACTACACCTGCATTGACAAGCTCTTGAATCTTACTTTTGAGCACATAGCATGCTCGAGTAGGATGTCCAATGAATCGGTGATAGACACAATACTTGGGATGATCAGTCTTATTGACTTCATCAGGTTTCTTTGGATCAGGGAGTTGAATTTTATTGCTTTTGAGTAAACACTCAAAGATACTTGCCGTGTCATTTTCGTCAAAGGAATATTCTACCTTCGGACGAGGTTCCCTTGGTGGAGGTACAGAAGGAGTAGGAGTAGATGTAGGTGGGACCACATTGACAGCCAAAGATTCTTTATTTTTGTTCAAGTTAATATTTAAAGTCTCTTTCGCTTTGCGATTGTTCTGGCGATTGCCACCACCTGAATTCTGATGCTCATCGCGATCAGGGTTAGACATTTGTACCCCCAATTGTTTGAACTTGTCGGCACTTACTTCAGCAGCTTTGGCGTTGACGATGAATGAGGGCCAATCTTGAAATTGGATTGATCCCGTCCACATACTAATAATAGGCAAAAGATTTGCCTTACAAGTATCAATAGTGACGGCAGCTGGAGTCCCTGGAGGCATTTTCAAAGCTTCACGGCGGAACCGTTCAATAAAGCTCTCAGCAGTTTCGTTATGTTTCTGTTTGATTTTATTGAGAGCTGACATCGTCATATCATTAAATCCCTCATAGAACCGTTCCAGAAAGATTTGTTTGAGACCTGAAAAGGATGTGATGCAACCATCGGGCAAACTTCTGTACCAGTCGTATGCTACGCCGGCTAAACAACCGACGAACACGCTGGTAAGAAGAGCGTCATTTGGCTGAAGTTGAACAGTCATTACCTCAAAATGATTGATGAATTGACTCGGGGAAGTACTGCCATCGAACAGAGAGATTGTAGGGATTTTGTACTTTGGAGGAAACGGAACGTCCTTCCATTCAACCGGATAGGGCTGTTTAATCTCCAACCTTTGTAGATTGTCTTTCTCTTTAAATGCTTCAAACTGAGTTCGTAAGAGTTTGACAGCTTCATTGGCGTCTTCTGATGAAGAAGAAGGAGCAGGTTGAGTTATAGTGGTAGGAGGAGGAACAGCGTTGTAAGCACTACCCCTAGCTCCTGAATGGCTAGGCGTAGTTTGTACTTGCACTTGTACAGGAGGCATTTGGGGAGGCGCTACCCCCAGCCCAGTATTGGCAGGTATTGAAGATGCTATGATTTCTGGACTAGTAATAGGTGCAGTTGGTGGTGTAACATGTTGTGCTACAATGATGGAATGCATACTAGCAACCATCTCAGCCATGGTTTTTAATTTGTCTTCGAGTGCAGCAATTCGCTGTTCCTGATTTACGGAGGTTGAAGCATCTGGATCATCGGTGACAACATAAGCCGTTACTTCTCTTGGCACAGTGGAAGATACTGTTTGTTCAGAACTCTCACTGTATGCATCATAATCAGAAAACGAATCATCTCCTGACTGGGAAACAGGAAGATGACTTGAAGGATTTTGAGGAAGATTCCTTTGACCGATTGTATCTCGGCTTCGAGAACGGGTATGTTGAAATACTCCTTTAGAAGATTCTTGAAGTAATTCCAAATACCGTTGGCTTGGCTTGCGGAGTCTACCATACTTAGAGCATCTTTTACCCCCAGTGTCTCGGGAAGTCATGTTAACAGAAGCATACAAAATTTCGTCTTCTTCTGTCATAGGTTCAGATTTAGCAAAAGTTAAACGATCGAAGACAGATCGTTTTGTCGTTTGACAACAGCATTGGATGATGACTTTATGATTACAGTGATGATCAGATGGTTGAGATGGAGATATTGAGACATTATCCTGTTTTTGTCTTAGATGTTCTCGAAGATCTACAACAGGACGAAGAAAGTTCCGAGGGATCTGTTCTTTGATAAGATTTGGAACATGATTCCGATTCTTCAAATGTTTAGTCCCTTGAGTATACAGGGAAGTACTCACTTCATTGGCATAAGTGTCAGGATTTTTGACCTTGGAGATTTGTTTCTGATGATATTTGACCTTTGGCATTGGCTGTTTTTGTTTTACTGAAGTGGATCGATTAAGATAAGTTCTGAGGTCAGCAAATTCACCCCCAGGAGTTTCTGTTTGAGACACTAACAGTTTTCCTGTCTGGAACGACAAATTTGGAGAGTCGGGAGGTCCTGGAATTCTGCTATCGGAGTAGGCAGAATACCTCTTTGATTAGTACAAGTACTCTTGTTATAAAGGAAAGAAGAATCCTTGTTCGTCAGAGTTCTCGAACTGATTGGTGCCGAGGCACATTGAGATGGATCTTCTTCAGTAAAGACTGAAGAAGACTGAGAAAAGACCAAAGGGCCTTTTCCTTTGTTTTGAGATGAAGGGTTAGCTAAAGAGCGTTTCCCTCTGTTATCTTCCAAGTCATGAGACAAGGAAGTTTGAGAAAAGACCAATGGACCTTTTCCTTTGCTTTGAAGAGAAAGAGGAATAGTCAAAGGACTACCCTCAGTGGATTGCGCAAAGGCAATAGGGTGTTTGGGAAGAGGAGTAGAATCTCTTCTTTTATTGTGAGAAGAAGGGAATTTAGCCAAAAGGCTGTTTTTCTTGGATTGTGCAGATTTGGTTTGCGCATGGGTGGAAGGTGCACTAGTCATTTATGCAGTAGAAGCTTTGGTAGGAAGTGCATCAGGAGTTCTTGTCTTAGAGTGCTTGGGATGCATTTTAGTTATTGGAATGCTATTTTGCGCAGGAAAAGCCACTGCCAATTGCGCTAGAGTCATAGGAGTCTTCTGTTTTGACAAGGCAGCATATGAAGTAGCCTGTGCAACAGTTGAAGCAGACTGCGCAGTCTTGACTGCAACAGATTGTGCAGCAGTTGCTGAGACAGACTGTGCAACAGTTGGCATAGCAGTTTGTGCAGCAGTCTGACTAGCAGATTGTGCAACAGTTGGTACAGCATCCTTGGTGGCAAAAATGCCAGATTGTGCAGACTTGGAGACCCAAACTGAGCGTACTTTGCTCTTGGCAGAAGTGGCTACAGTACGGGAAGTGGTCTTGGAGTTGAGCATCGCCTCGTTGGCTGTCTGGTTGACCTTAACAACCAGCGTCTTCTGCGTCTTCCCGATAGACGCTACGTCACATTGAGTTGCTACTTCCTCGTCGGAGGAGAAAGTTGTCCCCAGCAGAGTCGCCATTTTGTTTGCAAAAACAAAAGTATAAAACTTTATTGATACAAACTGTAATAAAGATTACAAGAATTCTGGGAAAATTACAACTATAGGAATCCAATCTTGATGACGATTGCTTTATCCCTTGGACGATGTTAACTTTGAAGACGAAGCCTTTGAAGTTGAAAACAACTCTGGAAATTGAAGGCAAAAGCCTCTGAAGTTGAAGACAAAAGTCTCGGAAGAATGCAGCAGCACTTTGGCAAGAACTCCTGAACTCTCTGATTTCTGATCTCTGATCTTGATCCCCTTAAAATGAAGACTTGAAACTCTATTTATAGAGTTCTGAAAATAACTAACTTTCAGTTATTTTGGACTGCACAAGTGATTTGCGCAGCAACTGGTTTGCGCAGCACTAGTTTGTGCAGACAGTTATTGGATCGTGGGCCAACTATCTGGGACACATGGCATCATTTGATTGAAATGCACATGATCGTGCATAGACGGTTGCCACGTAATGAGCAATTGATTGCATAAATGCCACATGTAATTTGTCAGTTATGTTGGTAGAATGCGCAAAGTGAACTGCGCAGAAATGGTTTGCGCAACCACAGATTGCGCATGAATGGTTTGCGCAACCATGGATTGCGCTGCCACCTGTCAGCCGCCCTCGAGCACTGTGCGGCGTCAAAAACGAACGGCCTCCTCGTTATTCGTGTTGTCAGCTGTCAGGAAGATCTGATTTGATTCAGTCAATGATGACTTCTGCCACGTCAGCCTGCGCAGTTGGGAACATGCGCAAACCAGCCTACGCAAAGTGATGTCTGCGCAATCTGTTGTCTGCGCAACTCATCAAAATGATAAATATCTTGAATTGTTGACTTTGTTAATTGATGTAACTTGATTTTTTTAGGACATACACTGACGATCAACTTTTTTGACTGATAATTTAGGATAAAAATACCCTCCCTGTGGTCACCTCTTCCGCTCCTCCCTTCCCTTCGCGGACAGCCGAAGCCCCCTCCTCCCCCACCCCCTCTTTCTCCAGCACCCCTCCCCTCTTTCTTCAGCACCAGCAGCCGGAGGGGGGATTTGCTTCACAGAAGGATCACCGAAGAAATTAAGCGGTGAGGAACTCGCTATTGGCATAGCCATACATCAAATTACAGTAATTTAGGAGAGAGATAGATAGAGACGTGAGAGACGTTAAATATAAGTAAATGTAGGGTAGAGAATGTCCAATGTCTATCAAATTACAGTAATCTAGGAGGGTTATTTTTTAAATAAGTGAGCAGGTTAATATGACCTGCTATACCAGGTAAAGCCAAAAATAAATAAATAAATAAATAAATAAATATATATATATATATATATATATATATATATATATATATATATATATATATAAATGTTAGACATGTATTTAAGAGGTCCTTGTTTCAAATCTTGACTACAACAAATTTAGTGTACCCCGTCATGGCAGATCTGGTCTGAGCAAAGTAGGGTGCTGGGTGGATGTGACTCCGGAAAGCGGATTGGGGACATCATCACTGTGCTTCGAGATAGCAGAGGAAGAGGGCAAGACTGGTTCCGGACCGCCAGAGTTCTACTGGCTGCCACTATTTGACATGTATGGAGGGAACGAAACCGTCGTATCTTCGAGGGGCTAATCACCCCTCATGTAGGCATCCTTTATAACATTGAATTTGATGTAAATGCTATGGGTAACTGAAGAGTGGGAGTCCCACTATGATTGTATGTTGTAAGATTATTGCGTTGCATTTGGAATAAAATTTACCCTTTTTCTAATATATATATATGTGTGTGTGCGTGTGTGTGTGTGTGTGTGTGTGTGTGTGTGTGTTATGAAAATAGAAGAGAAAGAGAAGAAATTGGTAGCCAAAAGGAATGTACATAGCTTTTCTCATTAATAACATATAAAGAGAGAATAAGATAGAGATTGTTTTGGGTATGGATAAAGGGCGTCCATAGTTGGGTCTATCCAAATCACAACACTTCTCCTTGGATGCACACTTTAGTTATTGCCTCATTAAAAACTTTTCTGAGAAAAAATCCATACTTTTTGGAAAAAATCCATAGAAAAGAAAAGAGTACAATAATATTCTTCAGGAATGTGATTCTTCAGGAATCTAAGAGGGTGTGACTTACACTGCCTTATTAAAAACCTTTCAAAGGAAAAATCCAGTGGAAAAAACCTCAACAAAGAAAAATAGTATAATGCGTAAAGACATACTTCCAGATGTCTCCATTAGCGGGTATCTTCAGGACGAAGCGCAGCATGACAACGATGCAGGGGTCACATCTTTTTTGTCCGAGATTTTTGCGCTGACATTAGCACAGAGCACTGTTGATTGATTTTGACTATGGATTCCTACAATACTAGACTATTAGCATTGGAACAAATATGCCCTCCAATGCCTTCAGCATTGGCACCGCCTCCACCGCTTGCACAACCATCGCAGCTTTCATAGGAATCCATGGAGCAGACTCGCGGTGTTCCTCGGCCTCCACCCCACAAGTAGTCCTAGTTTGGATAGTTTTTCATGAGTTTGTGTATCATCGACCCTAGTTGGGTCTTGTATTGATTCATTGTACGTTGTTTTATTAGATAGTTTATGGTATTATGTATTATGGGATATTTTGTACTTTATTTGTGATCGTTCTATGTGAGAGTATATTTGTACTATATGTTTGTGATACTATATCTGTGAATTGTTGTCTATATGTGTGTATGTTTGTTATATAGTGTAATATCATTGTCTCTGTGAGCTGGTGTTGTTATTTTTTTTAGAAATTAGCGACATTCAGTGACGATTAGTGACTCACATAAGATGTCGCTAATATGTATCTGAACGTAGCTACATGTATCAGTACGTCGCTAAACGTTAGTATACGTCGTAAAACTGAAAAAGATAGCAATATTTAACGACATATTGGATGTCGCTAAGATGTATTTTACGAAGTTGTTACATGTCGTAGATGTAGTGCCCCGTCCCGCTCAGTCAATCAGAGGAATCGAAACGCCGACGGCGTTCGGACTTAGCATGCAACTGCGACTTGAAGGCTCGCTCGGTCAAGGAGACCGCTCACTCAGGTAGGGTAGTTTCGGTGAACTTGCCTCATATTAGCCTTCACATAATAAATCACCTGTTTTCAACTCGCACAAGTAGGCTTGATAATAAAAGAGACGAATCCACATAGCTAAAGGGGAATAATCCTGACAAGTCGAATTGAGTTAGAATATGGAAAGGTCCAACAGTCGGCTTAGAGTTGGTGCACGGCGTGCTTTGAAAATGACACTCGGTCCTTCGTTCCGTGGCTTGGGAGAAGGAAAAGTTGGTCTTCGCCACAAGCTAAGAGTTAGCCAAATTCATAGGCGTCGCCCGCAAATGCTTCATAAAGCATACACGGTCTCTTCGTCCAAGGCGTGGCATAGCCTCTGCTCGCCGACGGATTAAGTTGTATTGCACGGCTTGTGGCATAAGTCTAGGCACCCCAAATAACTTGGTTGTTCAAAGTCGAACGCGTGCACGACACGTTCCCCCGACGCAAGGCTTGACGCAGCCTTTGCTCGTCAAGTTGTTGCAAAGTATGTTAGGCAAGTTATATTAAGCTATCAGGAGTAGTGGCAACTATGGTCCTATGAGTTCAACGACTGGGTATAACCATATAGTCTCACGATCGTAAGACCCGTCATATAGAATATGACTTGGGCTGTGGTGTTACATAGAGTTTCAAGTTGGTTTAAGACATGATGTCACGGGCTTAGTATTTTAAGGCACGGGCCACGGTTGATTCATTGAGTTTGGAAAGTGTTTCAATAGTTGTTCTTGAGTTGAGTAAAATGATAGGACAAGAAAGAAGAATACTCGCGACTGGGTCATTGAGGCAAGAAAGAATAATGCTCGCGACTGGATCATCGAGGCAAGGTCACAGATGTGAGAAGTATTGAACTTGGTCCTGAAAGAGATGGTAACACTAGAAGTAGATTGACCGTGTGAGACGTCAGTTTGAGTCGTGTCTTGCGTGGTCATGGACAACTTGTCGACAAGGTAAATTTGTTTCCTCGGACGATAACCTGGGGCCACAGCAGGACCGTTCCGGCCTAGGAGAAAACTTGAGGGTGAATGTGAGCAGAATAGCTGAGCCTGGGGCAAAGTATTCGGTGGATGCTCATTGGGGCTAGCTACCCGCTTTGACCGGTCCATCATATACTCAGCTAAAAGGGAGTCCACAATGGCTCTGGGAGCCAGTGACCAAATCATATAGATGAGTCGGCATGGCGACAAATCTGCATGTGTGCCTTTGGATTGAGTTAATTTGAATATGTATGTACATTTAGAACACAATGTTGGGCCTAAGTTTTGGTTGCAACGTAGACACCATGCTTCGGCACGAGATGTGACGTCGAGTCTTGAGTTGTCGACATATAAGTTGCATAAGTTGGTTTGAGTTGTCTTGAGTTTAAGTCGGAAAATGTCGCAAGGTAAAGTTGGTCGAGTGATACTTAGTTCACAAGTTGGTTGGGTCAGTTGATGATTTAGTAGCGAAGGGCCACGAGGCGGCAAGGGCCGCGAGGCGACGATATGATTGAGTCTCATTTGAGTTGCGAGGCACGGCCTCAACAAGGACTTATAGCACGGTCACACGGGAATGGAGTCTTATCGCATAGTTGCGTCTCTGATTTTAAGCCGTAAGGCAAGCACGACTTGATAGGTTAACGTTGTAGAGTTGATGTTGTGTTGCAAGCATGAAATGTTCTTGAGACACAAAATAGGACAAGATGCCTGTCCTAAAACCGATCCTAAGAAAAGAGTAGAAAGACAATCATAAAAGGGACTATGTTACACACAAAGTAAATTAACGTGTTGGTTTTGTATGGGTTGGCGAGGAGCTCATTCCACCAGTATAGTTGATTACTGACACCCACATAGTTTTTATGTGCAGGCAAAGGTAGAAGCTCGTGGTGCGGAGCTCGCTTGGATGCGTCGAGGCACGGAGTTCCTTGACGATTCGAAGCGTGCGACCGCATGTATTCAAGACTTATACAGGACATAATGTATGGACGTCGCCTTCCAAAGCATCCGCTGGCTCAAGACATGTATTAAGAGATGGGAGAGAGCTGAGTGACTTGTAATGTGAGCTTGAGTGAGCTTGAGAGACTTGTAATCTTGGCCTTGCGCCCTATTGTAACCTTTGTTTCAATATCAATAAAAGAGTATTTTGCAATGACTTGTGTTTTGCCTTTAAATTTTTGCTGCATGATTCAATATCTCTGCTTGGGACTTTTGTGCGACGACGGCTGAAATCGGCCGTTATGGAACCCGCCTTGCACGAGCGCAACCTAGGCTCGTGCGACATCACGCCTTTGTGAGGACGATCACTCCTACGGGAGCGTGGCATGACATAATGGTATCAGAGCACGGCTTTACATCCTTGGACTATCGATTGAATTCTTTAACTCTGTTGTTTCTGCAAACTCTGAAGTATTACTTCCGTAAAGTTGATATCGTTGGTGCGCTCTCTCTCAAATGTCCCACGGGATGTCCATACAATAAGTCTAACTATTTTACAAAACATAGGAGAACAGTTTTTGATAAAATAAAAAGATGGTTTGCGTAAGCACGGTTGGCTAAGTCGGGCTGGGCATATACACCAAAGTTGCGTCGAACTTAGAAAAGTCGAGTGTGGGAATTAAATAGTGTCGAGCAAGAATGAATTGAACTCGATTAAGTAAATTGAGATGACTATCGATAGGGGTGCTATCGAGCGACGATAACGTCGGTGCGATATAGATGAGCGTGCTTGGAAATTAGAGGAATGGTTCGAACGGGATTCGAAGAAGTCAATTTTGATTTGAATGATAGTTTTAAGGATTTGTTGAATGACTTCATTCCTGAGTGGTGTATACGATAGCCTCAGGAATGTCGATCGATCGATTGAGGATTCGGGGTGTCAATGAGTCTATCAACGAGCGTCGCATGTATGCAAAGCCTTAGATTGAGTGTCGTTGAACAAGTTATAGTCTTGAGATTTAACGATGTTGATTTAAAACAACCTAGAAATTGACGCGCACGGAACGTGCACGAGATTGAGTATTGTACGAAGTATGAAACACGAGAATGATTGAGTAGGTGAAATCAAATCGAGGGAAAGTTAGGGTGTGCGAACGGATGACTTGATCGAGGAAATTGATACGGATCGTATACAAAAAGTTAGCACGATGGGAAGATAGCGTGCATAAAAAGTTGAATTTTGATGTTACGCAAATGACTTTGAGGATTGGAATGGATGTTGTTAGATGACTTGAGTTAGCAAGGAATAATACAAATTTAGAAAATACGTTGGTCGATGACTTAAGATGGACGGATGAACAATACGTGAATTTGGTTTGAGAAAATTGATGTTGTGAATGAATCGAGGGATAACGATCGAACTTGAATTGAATATCGAGGAGATTATCCAGTTGGACGATAGCAGCATTCGTACGACTCGAAATTGGTTGCAAAGGAAGATCGTCAGGTTACGCATATCGTCGATGGTATTGAGGCGTATCAAAGATCGATATGTGATAACTCGGGGGTACTCTGACTCGGCGAATGACGATCATGCAAGTGTTATTGTTCGGTTGGATGCTATACTTAGGATTTTGATTGAGATGAATATTGGATAAAAACAGAAGTATCTTAAGGGTTACGCGGATAACCACAGCGTCGACATTCTTGTCTTGCGCGAGCGCAACTCTAGCCTCGCACATGCGTCGCGTCGAATTTGGGGCAATCGTTCCGCGTGAGCACTGACATGGTGATTCATGTCGCGGGAATGGTCGAACTCAAAAAATCAGGACGCGACAACTCTGATTGTCTCGACTTGTTGGCTTGATGCGAAGGTGAATTCGAGGATTTGTAGGACTTGCGATTGATGAATGGAAGAAACTTGAGGATTTAGTAGGTCCAGTTCGCGCATCGAGAATGAATTAGTCTAGACACAAAACAAGTTTTACGTCCCGATGAGGATGATTATCGCCGCGGGAGCGTGCATGGTGATTCATGCCCACCATGGATAATCTGAATCGCGTAAGATCAGGGCACAACATATTGTTAAGCTAGATGACCTCATGATCGATTACATGAATTAGAATAGATGACTTAGGAAATGTGAAATGTGAATTATGGTTTAGCGATGAATTATGTCGTAGCATGCTTGACATGAGAATGATTGATAGGCAGATTATGTTGAACGTATTCGAAAGATAGACTATGCAAGATGGTTTGTTGGACGAGCGATATTGATACGTCAAGTAGTTGGTTGAAACGTGAGTTATCGTAGGATGGCTTTGCTGAATGACTCAGACCCCGTATGACGAATGTTGGGATGTATGTAGGAAATTGATGCTCGATGTTTAGAAATCGGAGTGATACGAGCTTGGGTAGAAAATCTCGTACTATCAACTTGGTTTGACCTTAGGATGGGGTCAATGTTGATATCGTTGTTTGGAAACTACGATTCCAATACTGACAAAAACACATAGCCTAGCGGTTAGGCAAGACGTCCATGTTGTGAGAGTTAGCATCGGTATGAGTGATTTGAGGATTGATTGGTTGGGATACCGGTATTGATGAATAGAATGATTCATGAATATGAAAATACCACTCATGAGCCTCGGTTGACATGCATGTATATCAGGGACGCTTGAATATGTGCACGATCTGACTCGAGTGGTAATGGCAGAATTCGCTATCACAAGGCTTGGCTAAAATATATGTATTTTGGGGACGCCTAAAATATGTGCACGATCCATACTAAGTGATACGTTGAATTCAAGTGAGACTTGAGGAACAGGAAAGTGTCGAGGATTTTGAGATCGTAAGTTTTGAAGAAAAGATTTTGGGTAGCACGAGCGTGACTCGGATTTGAGGGAACTCATAGGAGAAATGTGTGCGAGAGTCGTTGAACGTTCGAGTGATAAGTCAATGAATAGGTACTCAATTAGTTTCGAGGAAGAAAATTTTTCTGAGTGGTGTATGATGTAGTGCCCCGTCCCGCTCAGTCAATCGGAGGAATCGAAATGCCGACGGCGTTCGGACTTAGCATGCAACAGTGACTTGAAGGCTCGCTCGGTCAAGGCGACCGCTCACTCAGGTGGGATAATTTCGGTGAACTTGTCTCATCTTAGCCTTCACATAATAAATCACATGTTTTCAACTCGCACAAGTAGGCTTGATAATAAAAAAGACGAATCCACATAGCTAAAGGAGAATAATTTCGACAGGTCGAATTGAGTTAAAATATGGAAAGGTCCAACGGTCGGCTTAGAGTTGGTGCACGGCGTGCTTTGAAAATGACACTCGATCCTTCGTCCCGTGGCTTGGGAGAAGGAAAAGTTGGTCTTCGCCACAAGCTAAGAGTTAGCCAAATTCATAGGCGTCACCTGCAAATGCTTCATAAAGCATGCACGGTCTCTTCGCCCAAGGCGTGGCATAGCCTCTGCTCGCCGACGGGTTAAGTTGTATTGCACGGCTTGTGACATAAGTCTAGGCACCCCAAATAACTTGGTTGTTCAAAGTCGAACGCGTGCACGGCACGTTCCCCCGACGCAAGGCTTGACGCAGCCTTTGTTCGTCAAGTTGTTGCAAAGTAAGTTAGGCAAGTTATGTTAAGCTATCAGGAGTAGTGGCAAGCACGGTCCTATGAGTTCAACGGCTGGGTATAACCATATAGTCTCACGATCGTAAGACCCGTCATATAGAGTATGACTTGGGCGGTGGTGTTACATAGAGTTTCAAGTTGGTTTAAGACACGATGTCATGGACTTAGTGTTTTAAGGCACGGGCCACGGTTGATTCATTGAGTTTGGAAAGTGTTTCAATAGTTGTTCTTGAGTTGAGTGAAGTGATAGGACAAGAAAGAAGAATGCTCGCGACTGGGTCGTCGAGGCAAGAAAGAAGAATGCTTGCGACTGGATCGTCGAGGCAAGGTCTCAGATGTGAACTTGGCCCTGAAAGAGATGGTAACACTAGAAGTAGATTGACTGTGTGAGACGTCAGTTTGAGTCGAGTCTTGTATGGTCATGGACAACTTGTCGACAAGGTAAATTTGTTTCTTCGGACGATAACCTGGGGCCACAGCAGGACCGTTCCGGCCTAGGAGGAAACTTGAGGGTAAATGTGAATGGGATAGCTGAGCCTGGGGTAAAGTATTCGGTGGACGCTCATTGTGGCTAGCTACCCACTTTGACCGGTCCATCCTATACTCAGCTAAAAGGGAGTCCACAATGGCTCTGGGAGCTAGTGACCGAATTATATAGATGAGTCGGCATGACGACAAATCTGCATGTGTGTCTTTGGATTGAGTTAAGTTGAATGTGTGTGCACAGTTAGAACACATTGTTGGGCCTAAGTTTTGGTTGCAACGTAGACACCGTGTTTCGGCACGAGATGTGGCGTCGAGTCTTGAGTTATCGGCATATAAGTTACATAAGTTGGTTTGAGTTGTCTTAAGTTTAAGTCAGAAAATGCTGCAAGACAAAGTTGGTCGAGTGACACTTAGTTCACAAGTTGGTTGGGTCAGTTGATGATTTAGTAGCGAAGGGCCGCGAGGCGGCAAGGGCCGCGAGACGACGATATGATTGAGTCTCATTTGAGTTGCGAAGCACGACCTCAACAAGAACTTATAGCATGGTCACACGGGAATGGAGTTTTATCGCGTAGTTGCGTCTCTGATTTTAAGCCGTAAGGCAAGCACAACTTGATAGGTTAACGTTGTTGAGTTGATGTTGCGTTGTAAGCACGAAATGGTCTTGAGATACAAAATAGGCCAAGGCGCCTGTCCTAAAACCGATCCTAAGGAAAGAGTAGAAAGACAATCATAAAAGGGACTATGTTACACACAAAGTAAATTAACATATTGGTTTTGTATGGGTGGGCGAGGAGCTCATTCCACCAGTATAGTTGATTACTGACACCCACATAGTTTTCATGTGCAGGCACAGGTAGAAGCTCGTGGTGCAGAGCTCGTTTGGATGTATCGAGGCACGGAGTTCCTTGAAGATTCGAAGCGTGCGGCTGCATGTATTCAAGACTTATACATGACATAATATATGGACGTCGCCTTCCAAAGCATCCGCTGGCTCAAGACATGTATTGAGAGATGAGAGAGAGCTGAGTGACTTGTAATGTGAGCTTGAGTGAGGTTGAGAGACTTGTAATCTTGGTCTTGCGCCCCATTGTAACCTTTGTTTCAATATCAATAAAAGAGTGTTTTGCAATGACTTGTGTTTTGCCTTTAAATTTTTGCTGCATGATTCAATATCTCTGCTTGGGACTTCTGTGCGATGACCCCGTCACAGCCGCTGAAATCGGTCGTTATGGAACCCGCCTTGCACGAGCGCAACCTAGGCTCGTGCGGCATCACGCCTTAGCGAGGACGATCGCTCCTACGGGAGCGGGACGTGACAGTAGAGCATCGTTAATATACTGACATGACATATTTTGCCATGTCATCTACCCACATCGCTAATCACTTTCCTTACATCGCTATTTTTTGTTGTTTCGACGACAAACAATGAATATATATAAGTTGCTAAATTAATGAAGCGTACCAACGTCGCTAATCCTGGAAAATATAGCAATGTTATTGGAGTCGCTAAATATGTCACACGTGTGACGTTTAGTGACGTTTGATGATTCAACGGCTAGTTGTTATACGACTAGAAAAAATGTTTCTAAATGCACGTTATTAATGACGTTTATTTAGACATTAGAAATGTTTTTAATGTTGCTAATTTGATTTATTTTAGTAGTGATGAAACTTGAAAGTGGTTTTTCCTTGGTTTCCCAAGTTTCTCATATGAGCATGGGCCCCACCTATTATCATATTATAATAAATCAAATCTTGTTTTTTTCTTACTTGAAAGTTCAAAAACAAGGTCGTTTATGAGCATGTACATGCTATGCGATCGAAGGATCAAAAAAATCGAAGAACTCCAAAAATTTCAATGTATGCATATCTTATCTTATATAGGGTAAAGTGCATATAAACCCCTCTTAGATATCACAAAATGGCAAATAAAGACCTATTGATTTAGAAAACCCTGTTAGAGGCAAAAATGCTTAAGACACCCCCTAATCCCACTTTTCTGTTAACCGCTGTTAACTCTTGGGTGAAATGACCCAAGTACCCCTGGGATATAACCAAAGAGTGGACCGTCGTTTCATTTCTCAACTATCTCTCTCTCTCTCCCGCCTCGCTCTCTCTCGTTCTCGACTATTTCTCCCCCGTTCCAAACCCTAAATTTCTTCCCCAACCCTAAATCTGTTCCCAAACAAGAAATCAGGTCGCAAACCCTAAATCGGTTTGCAAACGCTAAATTGATTTGCAAACCCTAAATCGGAGTAGAGCTTATTAGGATATTCTCGTACTGGTACTTTATAAAACCCTAGTTCTCACAATTTTACTACTCTTCCTCTGAAAATTTTGAGAAAAAATGCACGAATCATGTCTGCATGTAGTGTATGACTTGTTAAATTTCTGTATTTGTTGAAAAAAATTCATGCATGATGTCTTTCTATAGTATATTTGTTAAAGTTTTGAAATTTTTGAGAAGAAATGCATGAATGATGTCTTTTTGTATTGTATGAGTTGTTAAATTTCTGAAATTGTTGAGGAAATTGCATGCATGAGGTCTGTTTGTACTATATGAGTTGTTAAATTTCGTAATTTTTTGAGAAAATGCATGAATCATGTCTGTCTTTAGTATATGAGTTGTTAAATGTAGTAAATTTTTGAGAAAAATGTCAGCTTTCATGCATGATATGTGGTGTTGTTTGTAGTATATGATCCTTGTATGTAGGTAGGATTAAATTAGATGAATTTATACTAAAGTAGTTGTCTGTTGTCCCTCTCTTTGTCTATACATTGTTTAATTTATATTAAAATAGTTAAATTTATATTAAATTAGTTGACTTTCTGTTTGTCTATACATTTTTGTTTCTACATTAATTAGTTGTTTGTCTATTTGTTTATATTGTCTGTTTGTCTATATGTTTGTCTATATGTTGGCTATATGTTTGTCTATTTGTCTGTTAGTTATGTTATAATTGTTGTTGCCTGTGTGTGTGTGCAGAGGGATTAATGGATACGAAGTATGTTGTTAATATGTTTGTGGGGGGAGATTTTAGTGTTGATAACCAATATGTGGGGGGTATGACATTAGAACTGAAAGAATGTGTGGATAGAGATGAGATGTGCTGGTTTGATCTTGATGGGTTATGTGCATCTGCTGGGGTCCAGGCCCCATGTGAAATTTATTATTTTGATCCTGTAGATGGAAGTAAGACTCAGATATTGGGTGACAATGATATATTGAGCTTTTTTGAAAAGTTTCCAACCCCTTGTCTTATCAAATTTTATGTACTGGGGAAGCTTGTTGAGTCACTCATTGACTATGGTGAATATGTTATTATTACTGAGTTTACAACCACCAGATTTGTCTGTGGTCCTTCTGAAGCAGCTGATGAGATTGATGTGCAGTTGGGTGATGATTTTTGGGCCAATATAGACTTGACTGGGCCTGCTCAAGCTGATGAAGATGTGGAGTTAGGATCTGGGCCTCCTCAACATGTACAAGATGAAGGGACTGCTGAAAATGAAGGCAATGTTGAGAATGAAGACAATGTGCATGAAGAAAGACATGAAGATGTGGATGAAGAAGCAGTTGGCTATGACTTTAGTAGTTTTGTCCAACATAAAGACATTGACCAAGACTCTGAATATGCTCCCAGTGATGAGTTGGCTAGTGTACACTCCTCAGAAGAAAGTTTTGATGATGAGGATGAAGGGACTGCTCAAGCAGAGCCTGTAGTGACCCCAAGAAGGTTGGTTAGGGAGGAAAATGTGGCTCTTCATGTAGGGCAGAGGTTTGCTTCACATACAGAATTCAGGAGTGCATTAAAGCTCCATGCCATAAAGAACAAGTACAATATCAAGTGGGTGCACAATGAAACAAAGAGGGTGACAGCTAGATGTGCAAATGATGCTTGTCAGTGGAGGATTCATGGGAGTGTTTTTGGTGGTCATGGGAATTTTGTATTGAAGAAGTTCATGTCTGACCATTCAAAGGACTGTGTTGAGGTGGACAGCAATAAACAAGCTACTGCCACATTCCTTGCAAACAGATGATGAAAGAATGGCTAAGAAGGAGACTGGAAATGTCATGACTAGAGCCCCTGTCACCTGTGGCAACTGCAAGCAGTTAGGACACAACTCTAGAGCATGCCCAAATCCTTTCAAAGAGAGGGAGAGAGTGCCAAAAGGCAAACCAGGTAGGCCTAAGCTACCAAGGTCATCTCTACATGCGTGTGTTGGTAATCCAACACCACATGTTGAAGGAAATGTGGACCATAATTCTGATAGTGTTGCAAGGGGGGAATGTTAGCTCCCAAAGGTACGTATTTGCATTTTAATCATTTTAAATTTGTTGCAGTTTCATTGGTGAATATTGCCAGTTTATATTGTTGACAGTTTATATGTTGTAGACAAGGACAGGTTCCTTATCATATTTGTTACTCTTTTTTAATTTTTGTTTGTCTATACATTTGTCTCTCATAGGTTGTAGACAAGGACAGGGTCCTTATCATTTTGCTGACCCTATT
Organism: Iris pallida; assembly: GCA_029216955.1. Lineage (NCBI taxonomy): Eukaryota > Viridiplantae > Streptophyta > Magnoliopsida > Asparagales > Iridaceae > Iris > Iris pallida. Next base: position 1,885,872 of record JANAVB010035017.1, read on the forward strand.
TGAAATGTGGCAATGATGAATTCGAGTTATGTGAGTAAATGGATATATGTGGCAATGATTAATTGGGACCCTTTATGCTCTGTTTGTGGGGTCTTTATCATTTTGGGGCTCTGTCTGTGGGGAGCATGATGTTGTCCCTACCTCATTAAGTGGGGTGCTCTGTTGTGGGGAGCATGATGCTGTCCCTACCTCATTAAGTGGTGCTAAATGTTGCTGTGGGGTCTTTATCATTTTGGTGACCTGCTATCCATTACTCACTAACTCATCTGAGCCACTGTCCCTACCAAGTTTATCATTTTGCCATGCTGAATGTTGCTGTACGAGGCACTGTTATTTTGGTCTTGCTGCTGTCCCTACCAAGGTTTGTCATGCTACACACAGGACCCTGCTGCACTTGTTCATAACACTTTCATTTCAGCACTATCCCTAACTATTCTTCATTTTTTTCCTGCAGTATTGCTTAATGCTGCTGTAGGAGGCACTATTTGGATGTGCAACTTTTGAACTCTTAAGAAATGAATGACATGATTGGATGTAATTAAGTAGTAGTCAACTCACATGTTCTTGTACAATTGGATCAAATGTTGTTGAAGGAAGTTTATATGTTGTGCTGTGGATGAAATGAATGGATGAACATTGGTGAATGTTGCCAGTTTATAATGTGTTTAAAGTAGTTGCCAGATTTTATATTGTTGCATTGGTGAATATTGGCCATTTATTTTGTTGCAGTTACATTGGTGAATTGCCAGTTTATATTGTTCAAAGTTTATATGTGGGTTTATATGTTGATGAACCAGTTTAGTGAATATGCTCTGTCTGTGGTGACTTGCCAGTTTATTGCCAGTTTTTTGAAGAAAGTTTGGTGAACTAGTTTATGTCTGTGGTGACTTGCCAGTTTATATTGCCAGTTATATTGATTTTGATGTCTGTTTAAAGGGTGGATATGTTGATGAATTGATTTTGATGTCTGTTTAAAGGGTGGATATGTTGATGAATTTATTTTGATTTTGATGGCAGTAGTGTGTTCCACTGGCAAGTTGATTTTGATGGCACTTCATTTGCAGCTTTGGCATGTGTTGAGAATGAAGATTTGATTTTGATTTCCAAATGTTGCTTGTAAATAAAGATACAAATTTTAATTGGCAGTTCATTTGCACTATAACTGCAGTTTACATTGGGTACAATACTTGAATTGCAACTGGAACATTCATCACATCCATATTTCTTAAACGAATAACTTAAATAGTACTAAACATGTCAAAAAACCTAAAATAAATTGCAACATATGTATGTTCAAGCATGGTATGGATTCAGTTGCTGCCACCGCCTCTGTCGATCCTCTTGGAATAGGCTGTAAACCTTGGCCTCGATGCTCCTTTACTTCTTTCATTAAATTCCACATAAGAATTTGATAGTGTTCTGAAAGTTTCTCATCCTCCCATAGTAAAAAACCACAAGAATTTGTTGGATAATTTGCACAACCGTAAAATCTTCTTCCAGGATTGGTTGGTGTCCATGAAGTCTTCAGTGGACTAATTAACCCACAGTGGCAACAAATTGTTCTTCCGTAATTTCTATTTGGACGTCTTGAGAACGAAGATTGAGAGCTACTAGCCATAATTTGCAGTTGGATTGGATATCTGTAGGTAAGAAAAAATTTCAACACATTAAATTATAGCAAATAAGTAAAATAAAAAGGAATAAAGAAAAAAAAAATAAACGTCATTTTCCCTACAGCCTACCGGATTAAGGATTAATAGGTAGAAAATAGAATGTGTGTGTCCTTTTTAAGTGTAATGTTTCAAACAACTTGAAGAGCTGCTGTGCATTTATAGAGAAGGAGCTGCTGTGCCCAACGGTCAAATGGAGGGGTATTTTGGGGAGTTGAATAATTTCTCTCCCCTTAATTTGGTGGATAACGGCTACTTTTGACGTTAATTTGACGGGAAGGGATATTGTGCTCAAAACAGGGTTTGCGGGAGGTGCAAACCGCATAAGTTTTCTAAAAGGTCTTAATTTGCTAACGAGGCAACTCTAAGGAGGGTTTAAATGCTCTTTACCCTCTTATATATAATACAAAATGTTTTAGACTTCACTAAAAACTTTCATATTTCAAAAATGTTATTCTCCAACTTTATATATAACCAAATATGTTTAAATTAACTAGGGGTAAATATGTAAATTACATACCTCACAACTAACATAATTACTCACCACTAATAATTAAACACTTCCAACTATAATAAATATTCACGATCTAAATTTAATCCAAAATATTTTATATTATTTCAAATATATTTGCAATGCAAGTATACATTTAAAAAGGCAGGGGAAAAAAGTACACAAAAGACGTGTACAACAAACGTGAACAACTTCTACTATTACTAATGTAAAATCTCTATTTTTAAATTTATGTCTTTTTATAAAAAATATAGGTAAATTATAAGGGCACAGCACATTTTACTCAGGGCTGTCCAAGTGTTAGTTTTTCATTATTTACAAGTTTGTCACTGAAAAAATTACTCAGGGCTATCCAAGTGGTAGGTATAAAAGATAAGTGTTATAATTTTTGTTTCTTTCCTCACTCTCCATTCCCCACAACAAGAAGAAGAACAACAAGAAGAAGAAGAAAAAAAAAACAAGAACAAGAACATCAATTTTTGCAAACCTAGTTTATTTTGATTTTTTGCTCTCTTCTAATTTCTCAGATCTCTTTCTCCAAACCCTACTTTATTTTTCTTCTTCTTGTTTGGGCATTATGGATGAAACCCTAGTTGTAGAAGAAATTGGGTTATCAAATCTATCAAATCTATTAATCTATTAGTCTATTAACCAATTTTTCTTTATTAATAGAAGAATTATGCATGAAATCCTAGTTGTAGAAGAAAACTATGGAAGAAATCATAGTTGTAGAATAATTGGGTTCATATCAGGACTGCCATAATTTCTGACAGTCCTAGAAGTATTGAGGACTGCCAGAAATTTGTGGCAGTCTTGAAATAGTCTCGATGTACAACAGGACTGCCACAATTGCTGGCAGTCCTAGAAGTAATGAGCACTGCCAGAAATTGTGGCAGTCTTGAAATAGACTCGATGTACAACAGGACTGCCACAATTTCTGGCAGTCCTAGAAGTAATGAGGACTGCCAAGAATTGTGGCAGTCCTGAAAGGGACATGCTCTACAGCAGGACTGCCACAATTTCTGGCAGTCCTAGACATATTGAGGACTGCCAGAAATTGAGGCAGTCCTGAAAGATACTTGCTGTACAGCAAGTTCCTTTCAGGACTGCCACAATTTCTGGCAGTCCTAAAGTCGAAATTCCCGAATAAAAAAAAAACATGTTAGGGTTTATTTTAATCTTGATAATAGAGTGAAATATGCATTTTAGGATTTATTTCCATGCATTTTTTGTGAGGAAAGAAGTATTTAACCTTTATTTTCATGCATTTTAGGGTTTATTTAATTTTTTTGGTGCCATCGAAATTGGGAAAGAGAAGGAAACTAGGGTTTTGATGGAGATGGTGATGATGGAAATGGTGGAGAAGAAGAAGATGATGATGATGAGAAAAAAACTAGGGTTTTGATGGAGATGTGAGAATGAAAATGGTGGAGAAGAAGAAGATGGATAGAAGAAGAAGAAGAAGAAAGCTAGGGTTTGTGAAGAGAGAGAGTGAAAATTTGAAATGAGAGTGATTTTTCGGGTTTGGGGGGGCTGTGGGGTTTGGACAGCCCCCTGAATGAAAAATTTGGACAGCCCGAGTAAAAGTTCCTCAAAGCCTGGCTAGCCCTAATCCTGGCTAGCCCCGAGTAAAAAAACATGTGCCCTTATAATTAACCAAAATATAGTATCAGAAATATGACTTTTGGAATGTCAGATTTAATTTTTTTAAGAGTGGTTGTTATTTTTTTGGGTTATTTACACTAACAATCTCTAAATTTGGGATTTATGACACGGAGTGTCCATACTTTTAAACTAATTATACTGACCACCTCTTCTTTTAGATTTTTTTATATAAAAAATATGGATAATTAGTGTCATAACTTTTTTATTTTTATCTTAAATTAGATGTATCCATGTAATAAACATAAAATATGGGAATAGTCACTGTAATTAGTTTAAAAGCAGCAAAATTTAATGGTAATTAGTGTAAATAATCATATTAATTTTTTTATTTTATAGTATTGGTAGAGGACCATGAAATGTCAAAAACAGCCGTGTTCAGAAAGACTAAACACCCTCCATCCGGCCTTTGGGCGCGAGTCGTCTTTGTTCACTGAGAGATCCCACGCTTCCAAAGGTCAGCTTTTATCTTTATTTTATTCCATCTATGTTTTAATTTTTTCACCAAATTTCCCAAAAAAAAAAAAGTAGTTGCCATGGAACGAACAACGATTGATTCCCTTTTCTTTTCTTTTCTTTTTCTGTTGCAATTTAACATTGAGTGGAAACATTTCGCGGATTTTTTTACAACGTAAGAACAGACCCAAATCTCGTCCAGGAGAAGATGGGTCCGAAGGGCCCAAATCTGTTCCCACGCGTTTGGATCGTGATTGCACGGACACGGACACGAGACATGTTTTGGCGTGTGTCCAAGTGTATTTTGGAGTGTCCATGTTGTGTCGGATACGTGCCCGATATGCGTCTGGCACGGCACGACCCAGATTTATTAGAGCTTCCGTGCTTCCTAGATTGCAACTGTATGGTTAGACACGCAGAAGGGGGGAGAGTGTGTTGATGGCGAACATTTGGTCAAAACGAGTCTAGAGAGCTGCTATCGGAAGTCGACCGGTGGGTTGGTCGGCTCCGTGGGGACTTTGTAACCGCGTGAAGAAGCAAAAGTTAGGGGGAGCCGATCTCCTGTCCCCAAGTCCCGTGTACCAAATCTATTCCCTCTTCTATAAAAATGTGGTCCCACTAATTATGATTATGGGTATTATTTTTTAAAATAATCAGTTGGATCCATATTTTTATAGAAGAGGGGACAAATTTGATACACATAATTTGGGGACAGCAGATCTGCACGTGAAGGAGGGGATTATCGTTTCGCAAGGTCGGAAAGTGGAGAAAGAGGATGGCCTGCTCGTCATCATAACTCACAAACATGGGGTATATGTAGGCTTGGAACATTTTGTGAGAATAATTTACTTGGCAGGTGGCTCTAGTTAGATTTATTTCCTTAACTCTTCGATGAATGAACCATTTACAGTGCACTTAGCTCATCGTAGAACTCTTTAGGGACCTAGGTCATAGTATACCGATCAAACAGCTTACGAAAGGGGATGAGCGGAAGAGGTTGTCTAAGCGGAAGAAGTTGTCTACTGGACGCAGTTCAACTAGCAGAGACTCTTGGAATAACTGGAATACGAAGTCCCAAATTAGCGTATTATGGGGGACCGTCAAGCACATCCGGTAAGGATCAAGGGAGATCTCGTTGTTGCATAGCTCATGTCAGAGCAATGTGCCATCGGACGTTCAATAAGCAATCTCATGATCGGGCCTCACAAGTATCCGGAAATTTTCATTGTATGCTCCGCGGGTTGGAAGGTGGCGGACCCATGCAAAATTGGTCCTCCACCACCCTACTTGCGGATTGTTCCTTTGGCTTTAGCTTATCTTCTTTGTTTCTAGGTTGTCGGATATATCCATGAGATATCCCCACTTCTGAGGCTGATCATCATGCTTTTGTGTGTGTGTGTGTGTGATAGAAATATATAGTCAGTTAATTTCTAGTTGCATGTCGCCATCTCTTTCTTAGGTAAAATATAATAAAACAATTATGATTGTCGGTCATCTGTCCAATTTCGCTTATGCTATGTTAATGTTTGTCTCTAGTTTCCTAGTTATGCCTCAAAACTTGTGTGCCTTCTTTAAGAGAGGCACTTGTCATCTTCATCATCTTTGATCTAGTCATGAATCCTTTGATACCTTAGCTCTTATGATACTTCAAATATGTTGCTCACTGTAGGTAATGATACCTCTATCTCCTTTAAAACAAGATACACGACCAATTCCATACCAAAAACATCTCCATGACAATAATACTGCTTAGAAGAGAATACAGAGATCGTATCAAGCACACGAGGCAAGCAATTTAGAATTTTAGATGGAAAATCCCAATTAGAAAAAATCCATCAGGAGACTGGATCCTCTACTCAAGAAGTTACATGGCTTTACAAGACCCACTCAACTTCCACACTCCGCAATACATGAAAACACACAAGAGAACTAAAAAGTCCAAGAGGATACACCCAAGAAGAAGTAAGAAGAACACGGAAGTCAGTACCTCTTCTTCTTTCTCTATTACAGGAAGTGACACCCAGGGCCCTTTTTTTACATTCCAAGGGTCCTGTACAAATACTAAAATATGACATTTTTTTAACCACTCTAAACTAAAAGAACCTTTTTCTTACATAAGGGTCATGTTACTGCGGTTTCTAAAAACTAGGGAGGACTAAATCTAAAAATGGAGATTTCACATTAGCAATATTTACGGAGGTTAAATTTTTTTGGGCCTTCCGGTTTTTGGGGCCTTACGTGATCGCACAGCTTGCACATGCTCAGAAACGACAATGGTGACACCTATATAAGAGAATGAGTTGTCCATAAGCCATAGTCCTAGGCTTCCTATTTCTAGACATAATGAAAACTACTATAATTTAAACAAAAATGACAACCAACCATCTCAGTTAGTACATCGATCAGTTCACTGATTTGGCATTATCCTAGGAACTTAGATAAGCTGGTTGGTCTTCTGATCGGTTTTTTTGGTTTTCTGACCTAACGCATCATTTGCGTCAAAATTCTCAGCACTTGGTCCCATAATACTTATCACACTAAGCAGATGAACATGCTTATGAGTTCATACTAGAGAATAAGAGTGTAGCAGGAAATGGTCAATGGCTGAGAGAGCATAACATGGAGCAGGTCAGCTGACAAGAATGAATAGTTCAGAACTGTCCGATGGGTGAGAGCCTAGAGATTGGAACTGTTCCCCTTCTCCTCTCAAGACTTTTATGGCAGCTCATTATCCTATCAATAATAATGAGTCAGCTTGAGGCGGGCCTAGCCTTTTTTTAGATCAAGGGTTAGTCACTATCCCCCCTTAGGCCTCCTTTGGTTCGCGGAAAGGAAAGGAAATCAATTCTTTGCTCATTTTTTGGGAATGAGAAATTGCAATTTCCATAAAAAAAATTCTGATGTTTGGAAAGGCTAGGAATAGAGTCAAAATTTTTTTGTAATAAATGCAGGAAATTGAGAGGGAAAATGAATCCTTGGAATGGGTGGGGGAACTATTTTCCCCCTAGTTTTTCTTTTCTTTGAGAACCATTTTCCTTTCCTGCACTTTCCTTTGATATCCAAACACAAAAAATAAATAACTTTCCTTTCCCAAGGCGCAGATTCCGCGAACCAAACGTAGCCTTAGTCTTCGAGCCCCTGGGTTCTCAATTTTTGGCCTGGGCTTAACCTTTTTTTTATTTTTGATTAATTACACCCAGCACATAAAGTTAAAGAGACTTTCAGGGAAACCTTTCTGTACAAGTCCTCTCAAGAACCAATGTGGCTCGGAACCATCTCTGAGATCAAGAAAGAGGGGAAGCTAACATCCAATCAATCCTCAATAGGTACACTTCCACTGGGTTCGAAGTTCTCATAAGTACCTAACTCCCATGTGATTGTTCTTGTTGACCCAAACTGGATCACAGTCAACCTGATCTTGATAATTAACAAGACGATATCCGTTATGATCCAACTTGACACATCAAACTCCATCAAGCTCCAAAACAGAAAATCATCACGTATCAGTTAAAGACAGACATTATCGACGATTGCTTCGGCAGTGCAGCTGTTACTTGTACTTTGAGTCTGTACTTTTATCTTTTATTGAGTTTAGGCTGTTGTAAGTTGAGTCGCACTGAGTATCTCAAAGCTTAGACTTAATACCCAAAGCTCCACTAAAAACTCTAAGACAAACCAAGCCTATATAGCCCATTTGAACATTCTGTCCCCTATGGGACAGAATTCGGGCCGAACTCTGCCCCACACAAAGTTCGGACCGAACTCTGCCCCCTAGAATCCAGGACCTTAATTTTAGGGTTTCCTGGATGCTAGCTGTTTAACGGTCGAAATATTTGAATTTTTGGGACAGAGTTCTGGCTGAACTCTGTCTCTCTGGACTAGTATATATAGGGTTTGTTTCTACTCATTTTCAATCATCCAATCTTCTCATCTTCTATAGCCTCATATATTCTAAGCCTACTCTTCCCATCTAACTAGTCACAAAACTTTCCAAGCTCCAAAGGTGCTCAGTGCGAGTCAGCTAGAAGTTTGTGTGCAAGAGTTTTCAAAAGAAGTCACTTGAACAATTCCAAGTTTTGCCATCTGCGAATCTGTAAGAAGTTGGCATGCTCTTCTGAGTAAATGCATGTGGTTGTACGCTATTTCACAAATAGTGGATTTCAATCCTGAGCTAGAGTTCTCAGGCCTGGACTAGTCCTTCACGAGGAAAACCAGGTTAAAAACGGTTGTGTCTGCATATGCTTTTCTGATCTCTATTTATGTTACGCATTTGTACTCTGATTATACTTTCTGTTGGTTGGACTTGAATAGAGTTAATTTTTAATTGGTTATTTTCGACACATACTCTATTCACCCCCCTCTAGAGTTGCCTTCACGTACTTCAATTGGTATCAGAGCTCTGTTCTCTTATATTGGATTAACATCCTAGAGCTGATCCATGGCAACCACATAATCTATCTTTTCCAACTATGGTGAGAGATAGTCCATAAATAGGCCACCCCTATTTGACGGAACTAACTACACCTATTGAAAAACTAGGATAAGTTTTTATCTCAAGTCTCTAGGCTTTGATCTGTGGACCATCGTCACTGATGGTTACAATAAGCCTGTCAGAATAGTTGTCGAGGGGACTCTTGTTGAAAAACCCCACGACAAATATTCCGACCAGGAAAAGAAACAAGCAAATCTAGATGCTAGGGCTATTAATGCTCTCTTCTGTGCAATAGACATGACTGAATTCAAGAGGGTCTCTACATGCTCCACCTCACATGAAGTATGGAGGCTTCTGGAGATGACTCATGAAGGAACCACAAAGGTTAAAGAATCAAAGATCAGCCGTCTGACACAAGAATACGAGACATTCAAAATGAAGCCAAATGAGACGATTACTCAGATGTTCACCAGATTCCTCGACATCGTCAACCCTCTATCTTCCCTTGGCAAAGTATATTCCAACTATGAGAAGATACACAAAGTGCTAAGAGGATTGCTGAAGAACTGGAACCCCAAGGTCACAGCGATTATCGAAGGAAATGATCTTACGACTATGTCACTAGAAACTCTGATGGGCAAGCTGATTACGCATGAGCTCGACATCAAAGATTTTGAAGAAACTGTTCCAAAAGAAAAAGAAATTGCCTTAAGAGCTCATCGGCGAAGAACCAGTTCAGAGGAAACAGATGACGACGATTCTGAAGGTGACGATCAAGCACTTATGGTTCAAAATTTCAAGAAGTTCCTACGCTTCAACCGAAGAAAGAAGGAACAAAAAGACGATGAGGAAGAACCCACATGCTTCAGATGCAAGAAGACATGACACGTCAAAAAAGATTGTGCTGTAGCAAAGAAAGGAAGCAGATACGAAAAGCCGTACAAGAAACCAAGCTCAAGGAAGTATGCCAATACTAGCATCTGGCACGAAAGCGAGGCCAGAGATTCAGACGAAGAAGAGGACTCTCCGCGAGACACGACAAACGTCTGCCTAATGGCAACTTCAGATAAGGTAAATGATTCTCTTGACGACTTTTCTTTTGATGAACTGGGTGATGTCTTTAGTGATCTACTTGAAGACCACAAAAAGGTTATTAACAAATATAAACATGCTAAGAATAAAATCACGGCTCATGAAGCTAAGATCCATAGACTTTCATGCTTATTAGATAATGTTAGAGACACTCCTCCTACAGAGGACGCCGAAGAGGTATCCAAGCTTAAGGTAAGCTTACACGATGCCGAATCTATCATTGAAAAACAAGCATGAGATATTTCAGCACTCAATAAAGAGCTTGCTGAAGAGAAGAACAAATGTAAAGTTGCTACTGCTAGAATAAATGGTCTGACTGCTAAGTATGATGAAGTATTTGCTGCTTCTAATAAATTAGAGATCAGGCTGGGTAAACAGGTTGCTCAACCTCAAACTCAGTCTCACAGTCATGGCACACACACTAAACACCTACACAATAGAACACGTCATCACAATAACATGCATCCACATGCTACACGTAAACATGCTTTTATGTACACTTACTCCCATGCAGCATGTAAAACACACACACGTAGTTATCATCATCCTGCTGCTACACGTAGTAATTATCATCATCCTGTTAATACACACAATTATTATCATCATCCTACTACTTCACGTAGTTATCATCATCCTACACCCACATACAGACATCACTATCATCCTGCACCCAATACAAATATGCATGCTATATGTACTTACTGTGGTTTATATGGACACGTATCTCCACTGTGTAGAATTAGAAAATTAGTTGATATTAATCTACATGCATGGGTACCGAAGACTAATTTTTTAGGACCCACAAGAATCTGGGTACCAAAGGTCACATCTACTCGTGGTGTAGGTGGACCTTCCTTCTCAAACTAGAAGCAAATTGATTCTCGATAGTGGGTGCTCGCGACATATGACTGGAGATGCTAATCTATTCGCAACACTATAGATGAAAAGGAAATGATATGTATCCTTCGGCAACAATCTGAAAGGCTATATCATAGGTAACGGTACAATTGGTTATCCTCCTTCTCCCGTTATTAAGGATGTCTGTTTAGTGACCGAGTTAAAACATAACCTGCTCAGCATTAGTCATCTTGCTGATCATGAATATGATATTAACTTCGGTAAAACTAAATACTTTATCTATGGTAGATCATCTGGAGACATCACTTTCGAAGGGATAAGAGAAGATAACATATATATTTTCTATCTATCTATCTAGAGATACTAACAGTGCAGGTAGATGCCTTTACGTCCACAAAGATTAAAGGCTATTATGGCATCAGCGTCTTGGTCATGCTAATATGGACACCATATCGAGACTATCTACCAAGAAGCTAGTAAGAGGATTGCCTGAAATCACATTCAAAAAGGAAACGGTATGTGCCGAATGTGAAAAGAATAAGGCTACCAAATCTCCTTTTAAATCCATAAACACTAGAACTTAGGCAAGTTTGATGCCAAAGCTGACGAAGGTATCTTTCTTGGATATGCTGCCAAGAGCAAAGGATATAGAGTGTTCAACAAACGTTCTATGATTGTTGAAGAGTCTACTAATGTCACATTTGATGAGAGTAATAGTTCAGCTGCTATCCCCGATGACGACGTTGACGCTCAATCCGAACCATCAACTACTACTCCTGTAGATACACCACCTGAAACCAATTCTCTGAAGGACTTACCAAAGAAGTTCCAATTCAAACCTTCACATCCAGAAAGCTTGGTAATAGGTGAGGTATCAAAAGGGGTAACTATTCGATATTCTTTAAGAGATTCTATTGCTAGCACTGCTTTTATTTCTCAAATTGAACCCAAAAATATTTTAGAAGCTTTTAACGATGAATTTTGGATATCTGCAATGCAAGAAGAACTCAACCAATTCGAAAAAAATCGGGTTTGGGAACTAGATCCTAAACCTGCTGACCATTCGATAATTGGTACTAAATGGATTTTTTGCAACAAAGTTAATGAGGACGGTACTGTCACTCGCAACAACAAGGCTCGTCTCGTAGTTCAAGGATACAACCAAGATGAGGGTATCAACTACGATGAGACGTATGCTCTTGTTGTACGACTTGAATCTATTCAGATGCTTTGTGCATTTGCAAATTTCCAAAACTTTAAACTTTTTCAAATGGATGTAGTGAAAAGTGTTTTTCTAAATGGCTTTATTAAAGAAGAGGTTTTTGTTAAGCAACCCCCTGGTTCTAAAAATTACAAATTTTTCGACCATGTTTTTAAACTTAAGAAAGCTCTTTATGGCCTCAAACAAGCTCCTCGGGCTTGGTATGAACGCGTTAGTACTTTCTTACTTGATAAAGGTTTTTTAAAAGGGAAAATTGACACTACACTCTTCATAAAATCTCTTGATGACACTATTCTGTTAGTACAAATCTATGTAGATGATATCATATTTGGGTCTACTAATGAGGGTCTATGCAAAAAATTTACCAAGTATATGCAGAACGAGTTTGAGATGAGCATGATGGGAGAGCTCAACTACTTCCTTGGACTGCAAGTCAAACAATTCTCGCAAGACGTCTTCATCAGTCAGTCGAAGTATACAAAGGATATGCTGAAAATGTTCGAACTTGACAACATCAAACCTATCAGCACTCCTATGGCTACTACAACAAAGTTGGAACCTGATGAAAGCGGCAAACCGGTTGATCAACATAAGTATCGAGGTATGATTGGTAGTCTATTGTATTTAACTGCTAGTCGTCCCGATATTATGTTTAGTGTTTGCTTATGTGCTAGATATCAAGCTAACCCTAAGGAATCACACATGACCGCTGTTAAGCGTATCTTTGGATATCTTAAAGGAACGATTACGGTAGGCTTGTGGTATCCCAAAACCACTTCCTTTGACCTAATCGGATATTCCGATGCTGATTTTACGGGATGCAAAGTCGACCGTAAGAGGACCAGCGACACGTGTCATTTGTTAGGAAAGGCTTTAGTCTCATAGTTTAGCAAGAAGCAGAATTCTGTCGCACTATCCACAACAGAAGCTGAGTACATCGCAGCTGGTCGTTGTTGTGCACATATTCTGTGGATGAAGCAAACTCTTGTAGACTATAACTTACTATTCAAGCACATACCTATTTTCTGTGATAACACTAGCGTAATAAATTTGACCAAGAATCCAGTATGTCACTCACGTACAAAATATATAGAAATTAAACATCATTTCTTACGTGATCATCAACAGCACGATACTATTAACTTAGAATTTATTGACACTGAACATCAGCTAGCAGACTTTTTCACAAAACCACTCGCCGAAGAATACTTCAACTTTCTCCGTCGAGAATTAGAAATATTGGATGAAAACGTCATACAATAAGTTATATCTACACAAATAACTGATAATCAAAATCGTATATAGTACATTGCTTTGGGTACAAGCCGAAAGGGCCCTTCTGACAACAAGGCGTAAAAGTCTAAGCGACACGGTGCACTAGTCTTCGGACTACCGCTAGTTGGGATCCGGCCCCTACAGCTACTCTGAGGCAATTCACCTGTACTGATTAACGATTCACAGTATTTTGTCGTTTGATTAACTTATTTTATGATAGATAAAATTCATTATTAATAATTTAAGACAAATTATTTTCTTTCAATACCCTTCTCAAATTTTTTTAACACTTTTTGAAGTTCTGGAATCAGCCCACCAGAATTCGGGCCGAACTCTGCCCAACAAAGAGTTCGGGCCGAACTCTGTGTGCCTGCTTCCAGAACCTCCAACAGCTCCTGGCCATCCGAATCTTTGATCTAATGTCCTCCTCCTATTCATCCTTTGTCCAATCCACTACCTCCACCAAATGAACACACCTTCAATGAGCACATCTTTGTCTCATTGGAAGCATCCAATGAATGGTACTCAGACTTCCGCTCACGTAGTGTGTTCCCGGGCCATCCAATAAATTTCACCATATTTTCTACATATGATTAACTCTTTCACGATTTATGCCTTGATGAACTCGTTATTACTTCCTCTCTCGTATATCTCAATGCCATCCAGATGTTTTACTGCAATACGACTCATGACGACACTAGAATTTATTTCCGTGTCGCCGGCATTGACATATCTTTTGACGATTTCGAACTTGCCAATTACCTTGAACTCCAAGAACCCAACACTTGGGAAAGACTTGTTAATGTCCGACATTTCCAATTTCCCGGTGATACCACTCTTGAGGGTTTCAAGGATGCGTTGTGTACTCCTAACACACGTCCTCGCAAGCTTCGAGCCAAATATCTCAATAACTATTTTTATTAACTCCATCGGATCATCTTTTCCTCGATCTTGTCCAAAGCGGGATCCACCGATAAAGTTATTTATCTTGAGATCTCGGCTCTATATCATCTGTACTTTTGTCTTCCGTTCAACTTCCCTTGCACGATGATGGACTGGATGATTCGTGCGAGACCAAAACCAAAATCCTTGGTTTATGCCATGTATCTTCCAATGATTTTTTATGCCTTCAACATCCCTCTTGATGACTGTCAGTTCCTACCTGCTCCTACCTCTCTATCGAAGGCACGTAGGACTATTGCTGCTGCTGCTCCTTCTGAGGCTGCATCCTCTGACTCTGATGTTCCTGATGCTCCTGAGCCCGAGCCTCCTGCTACTCTTGACTCCATCCAAGCGATGTTGCGCGATTGCTTCCGCTTGGAAGACGACTGCTGGACCTAATGGACTACCGCACCACCCTTCAGATGAGTGCCATCAGCAACACACTGCACGACATCCAGTACTCCTTGGCCAACCACCCTACTATGTCGTTCCCTATGGTACGGGACCCTTCTCGCGAAGGTTATCGTATTGACGACACATGGGTCAGGCAGTATCTGGATCCGGACGCGGCGTTTGTTGACCCTCGTCGCTCTGCCAGCGGCCCTTCAGACTGCTGGTCCATCCCGTGCTCCATGATGGTCGTAGTTTTATTACCTGCTGATGCTGCTGATATTTATGCTATTTTATCATGCTTTATGTAGTCGTTCTTCAAACATATGATTTGTAAGTATTTCTACTTTTTGTTAAATCTATGCACTTTGGTTTCTTTTGAGTTATAATCTTGCTAGTTGTCTCTTTCACTTATTGGCTATGGTTATGGTTCTAAAGTTGTGTGATTGCATGTCTTAATTTTTTTTTTTTTTTGGGGGGGGGGGGGGGGAGCACTTATATCTTATTTTGCTAAGTGACAAAGGGGGAGAATACTTGATATTTGCATATTTGCTTTGGTAATACTTGTGCATTGAGCTTCTATATGTATTATGTTGTGCTTGCTTGGATTAGAACTTGTCTCAGGACTTATCTAATTACGGGAGAGCCGACATGTTCATCTACGGGGGAGCTATTCCATACAACATGTGTCCAGGTATGAATATTGCGACATACAAATATCGTATTTTTGTCAATTATCAAAATGGGGGAGATTGTTGACCCAAACTGGATCACAGTCAACCTGATCTTGATAATTAACAAGACGATATCCGTTATGATCCAACTTGACACATCAAACTCCATCAAGCTCCAAAACAGAACATCATCACATATCAGTTAAAGACATACATCATCGAAGATTGCTTCGGCAGTACAGCTGTTACTTGTACTCTGAGTCTATACTTTTATCTTTTATTGAGTCTAGACTGTTGTAAGTTGAGTCGCACTGAGTATCTCAAAGCTTAGGCTTAATACCCAAAGCTCCACCAAAGAAACTCCAAGACAAACCAAGCCCATATAGCCCATTTGAACATTCTGTCCCCTAGGAGACAGAATTCAGGCCGAACTCTGCCCCACACAGAGTTCGGGCCGAACTCTGGCCCCTAGAATCCATGACCTGAATTTTAGGGTTTCCTGGATGCTAGCTGTTCAACGGTCGAAATATTTGAATTTTTGGGAGAGAGTTCTGGCCGAACTCTGCCTCTCTGGACTAGTATATATATATGGCTTGTTTCCACTCATTTTCAATCATCAAATCTTCTCCTCTTCTTCTATAGCCTCATATATTCTAAGCCTACTCTTTCCATCTAACTAGTCACAAAACTTTCCAAGCCCCAAAGGTGTTCAGTGCGAGTCAGCTAGAAGTTTGTGTGTAAGAGTTTTCAAAAGAAGTCACTTGGACAATTCCAAGTTTTGCCATCTGCGAATCTGTAAGAAGTTGGCGTGCTCTTCTGAGTAAAGGCACGTAGTTGTACGCTATTTCACAAATAGTGGATTTCAATCATGAGCTAGAGTTCTCAGGCCTGGACTAGTCCTCCACAAGGAAAACCAGGTTAAAAAACTGTTGTGTTTGCGTATGGTTTTCTGATCTCTATTTATATTCCGCATTTATACTTTGATTATAGTTTCTGTTGGTTGGACTTGAATAGAGTTAATTTTTAATTGGGTATTTTCGACACATACTCTATTCCTCCCCCCCCCCCCCCCCCCCCACCCCCACCCACCTTTCTAGAGTTGCCTTCACGTACTTCAGTTCTCAGAACCCATTAGCCTTGGTCTTTGTGTGAAAGGCACCAAACATGATCTCTTTGTGGATTGTTATTTTCTTTGACTTTTTCCTATTGATTAGATGACAAGTTTGTTCGTTTAGCAATTTTGATATACATAGATTACAACAGTAACATAGATTGGATTTGGATTCTTACTCTTTTATTGCTGTAGGGATCACATTTCGACTATCATTTTGGCTTTCCTTTTATGCACCAAAATTTTAGCTTCTCCCAACTGCAATTTGTTATCAATGCTTTTTTTTAATGTGCGGTTAAGATAGGTGCAACCAAATGTTCATTATTATAGGAATGGACATGGATTTCAGCGGAAAACTCCTCGGACTGTATCAGATGGCAGCCGCTTGTCCTTGACTTGGTGTCATGCATGCATGGTTGGTTGTTAGTGGGCACTTGCATCCATCTGCACTGCATTGGTGGTGTATAAATTTAAACTTACTGACTTATTTGGAATCAAAAGTTAATAAAGTTTTTATCTCCAACAATAGCCCACATTCCCCAAATCTCTAAGGATTATAATTTCGTCCTCCGCCTGTGGAGTTTTCGGATTCTAAAAGATCCATGGTTGCTTTGAAATAGTGACGCGTGTTCATGCACACGGGATAGATGATAAAAGTGAGACACATTGCAACTTTGAAGCCGCCAGTGGATTCTAAATGATCCATGGGAGGTGGATGGAGATGTCTTAAAAGTCATTTAAGTTGTTGTTGCAAAAGTACTCATGAAGAAGGGCATGCAGAAGAGCACTTCTCCAAAGTAAAATCAATGCCAAACACACCCTAAGAGTTGAATTTGATCAATAGTTTGGAAACTAACAGTAAAATCTAAATTATTTTGCTATTGAGATCCAAATCTTATAGCTCAACTTTTTTTATTTTCTTGCTTTCTTTCTTATAGAAGAGCAAAGAAAGCCAACAACTAGAAGAAAGGAAAATGGCCTGGATACTGATAGCCATAGCTGTGGTCACTCTATGGGTGGTTTCCTTATACAGAATTCTTTCTTCCTCTTCAGCCTCTGTGCCTTCAAATCCTAGATTTCTTTCCAATGGTGAGAAAGTTAATTTCATCTCTAGAAGAAATTAGAATAATGTAATCATCCATTTGTTATTTTGAATTGCATTATAGTCTTCCAATTCTTAATCAGGTGATGCCTGCAAGAAAAGGAATGTCCTGGTGGTGGTGGCCCATCCTGATGACGAGTCCATGTAAGCTTCGATTCTTGATCCAACAGGAAGCATATTTCTGTTTGAAAAGATTCATATTTCTTCTTGTTGGTGTTTGTGCCTTTACTTGTTAAAGATTTTCTTGTGCTGCACTATGTCCAAGAACCTAGCACGCTATGTTGCACGGACATAGATACGACACAACAAAAACTGGACACAGCGAGTCAGTGATGCGGACATGGCACCGTCCTGTACAAGTATATCTGGAGTGTATGTTTCGTGTCCAATACATGATTGGCATGGATACTTCAAGACAACCATTTTTGTAGCGTCTTCTTAGTCCATAGTTAATGTGTATGCTTAGAGTGCGGCTGGCTTGGCTTAGCTTTCCATGAAAGACTTTGATTTTCTTACCGGAGATCAAAATATAAGAAAAGAAATGATCGAGCCTTGGTATAGTAGCAGAATAATGCCTGTCCTAGTAATATGTCATTTTCTGTTCATACAGTGGATATAGGGTGAAAATAATTTTTCTTGCTTCGCTTGGACCCCTAGGCCAAGGCTGCAAGAAAGCTTTTATTTTGACATTTAGGATTACCTGGATTAGTACACGTTTTCGACATGCTTATTAATGAACAGACACTAATTACACAGGCGCGTTGGGTCACATCTTAAGTTAATGCGGATGATGCAGCCACCTAAGGCAACGAGGCAACAAAGGATCTGAGGTACCTAGGTGGGTGCCTGTAAAAACACTTTGGGTTCTCATTATTCCATTAACTTTGAGCTTGAAACTATGCCAATACCCTTTCCCGTTTTCTTCCAAATCATGTAGAAGAAAATCCCAAATTGCAAATAAGAGAGCATGGTTCTGGTGGATAAAAGGTGAGGCTAGTGTCAAGATTTGGGGTGAACTAGAGATTCTTATTGTTAAAGTTACAGTTGAGGGTTGGGGTGGGGTTTCCGGAGAAATAATAAGAGATCATGGAGCAGCTCTGTTGGAAGTTCTACTTTCATCGAGGGGATAATTTATAGAAATTACTATGTCCACATATATCTGTCAAAATATAAATATCCACCTAAATACGTTTAGATATGTTCTAAAAAATGTTCAATGTGTAGCACTAGGAGGTAAAATAATGAAAAAAAGGGGAAGTTCTTAATTTGTTGTTAAAATATGGTGTTCATGCAATTTTTGTGCATTGTTTGTCCAATCATGGAAATAATCATTTTCTAGTGTACCATGGAGATGATGGAAATCCCGAACTGAAAAGTTCATCTTTCTATTACAGGTCCCTAATTAAGGCCTAAATGTAGGAAATCTTTTAGGACTTAATTTATAAATATGAGTGGAAAACAATCCATACTCAGAATATAAATCAAACAATGACCTAAAGTTCTGATGGTAAGAGTACATGTGGAAGAAAGAGTCGTGTATCTAATTTCCTTGAGCTAAGTGAATCTGCTTTATAGTAATCATTGTCGTAAGTGTTATGAGTAAAAAATACATCAAGTTAATACTCAAAACGTTGGATTGGTGACTGAATGGCATCACAAAGTGTGGTAAAACCATAAAAGTACCTCACGGTTACCAATATTGGTTTTAACACGGGCCTTTACATTTAGCTATCTCATATAGTGCTGCATATTAGGAAGCTTGGTGCACTACTAAGTTGTGGATTGTTGCATAGTATATAGTGCTTGTTGCAGTATTTTACCATGTTTTATGAGCTTCACCCAGTAATCATTTCTATTGATGTAGGTTTTTTGCTCCAACAATTCTTTTCTTGGCATCAGAAGGGCATATTCTTCACATTTTATGCTTGTCTACTGGTGAGGGACACGGGAGATTTTCCATCTCATCTATATCCAAGATGCAATTCTATTGTGATAGTGTATTTTATGGACTGTAATCTCTGTAGATACTAGAATAGCAAAGGTGACAGGCAATGACATGTTCTAAAAGTAGGACTTTGGACTTCGGCAGCTGAAGTTTACTTACAGGGGATTGGAGCTTAAGAAAATTTTATGTTTCAATCACTTGAAGTAATATTTCCTTCTACCTAATATACCATAAATTAGAGAAGAACCTTTTCTTATCCATGATAACCTGCGCATCACTAGATTGCTAACAGTCTTATCTAATGTTTTATACGTAAATAAAGTAAATCAGCAATTACCAAAATGTAGATGCAATTCTAGTATCACTAATTTACTAACATGGACCAAGCTAGTAACAGGAATACGAACTGATTGTCTGATGGTGATTCCATCATATGAGAGTGAAGCAGCAATATATATATGTCAGTATATAGATTCAACAAAGTTTGGTAGTTGGCTTGGTGCTTGCAACCTGGAAGCTGCAGGTTCGAGTCTCTGAAACAGCTGCTTTATTAAATGTGGTAGTGCTGAGTACATCTTGTCACTCTCTAGATAAGAGCCTTCTGGAACTAGGCTACCCTCTTAAGGTGATTGGTGGAACTAATACATCTACTGGTAGGTAAACAATAAAAATGAGATTTATTTTCTGTTATCTGAAAGTATTTACTTGGCAAGCTTATTCATTAATGTGATATTAGTTTGAGCAATTAAATCATCAATATTACTATCTGAAGGTTTTACTTGGTAGCTTCTTGATGTTTATTTAACTATATAGCAAAACCCAATATTGTGTAGGTAATGCTGATGGAAAGGGGAATGTCCGAAAGGAAGAGCTTTACAGGGCATGTGCTGTCTTCAAGGTAATTAGTCTTTTTTTTTGTCTATTTTAAATAAGTACTTAGTAACTAATCCTTAGCAGTCTTGAGTTACTTTCCAGGTTCCACCACAAAAAGTAAAAATCTTGGACCATCCAAATTTGCAGGTTCCTGTGCAAGCTATAAAAGTTATCCTGTAGCTTGATAGTTGACTATAGTTGTTTACGCTGATTATTCTAATTTCTAGGATGGATTTGGCAATCAATGGGACCATCAATTGATAGCAAAAATTGTTGAAGAGGAAATCGAAATGTACAGTATTGACTCGGTAAGTTCTTGTCTAGCTAAAGTGATGAAAGAATTTTCTGTCTCATGGATATTTATCTGGACCATTATGGCTTTCCATGCATCTGAGGATGACATCTTCTTATGTTCTTTACTGTTTTAACTTTTAAGCCTTGACATTAGATCATTTTCCAGTGGGAGTTTACTAGTGCTGTTTATTTTATTAATTGTTTTTATCCTTTTTATATTTTTATCGGGAGGTATGCACCTTGAACTCACGTAGAAAACTTGTTTTTGTTTTATATCTTTCTGATCATGCTCATCATTGAATTAAGCTGGTTTTCTAATATATTCTCTCACATATATGTAGTATGCATTGGGCCTTATGGAGGTGAATTTACTATCACAACTCATGTAGCTGACCAAGAGTTTGGAATAAAAGCTTTGTTGCTTTTGTAGTATATGCAATATTCCTCCACATTGTGTTTACTATTTATTCAATATGCATGGAAAAGTTTAGAACTTCCCTGCTAGAGATTGCCACACTATCTGATGAATCCAAATGAAGAACCCAACAAAAAATATGATGCATGTATCATACGTAACGGTCATAGAGAGGTTAATGTACAAATACATCAAATATGTAATTTGTGCAGTGTTCTAAATGGCGGTCAAGGCGGCCGCTCTCCGCACCGCTTTTGCTGCTGGCGGTGTAGTAGGCGGCCAACAGAGGTTTGATAGCGTACGCGGAGGTGAGACGGCATAGGCAGGTGCCTAGGAGGAGCAATACTTGACTATATGTGTTGGCAAAACATTGTTGCAAGCATTATGGACCTATGGTTCACTTTTACAAGACTGAAACTTCATAAATCCTTGTTCTACAACTTAGTTATGCATAAAAATCCTTAAAATTTGCATACTATGCAAAAAAAAAGAGAGTGGTAAAATAGTAAATATGCCCACAATGTATCAGGCAGTAGGCGGACCCTCTCCGCCGCGCACCCACCTACTGCTGTTTAGAACCTTGAATTTGTGACTGAGTTCGAGGATGCAATATAGTTGAGCTGTAATAGGGTGTTGAGGAAATTCGATATTACAGTCTTATTGATGTAGATACTCGTGGATTTGCTTATATGAATCACTAGACTTTATTACTTGTGAGAGAAAGTACCTTGAGTTTATTATGGTCTACTTATAATTGTGAGAGGAAGATAATAGTAAGCGCTAACTACAACAAAAGCATGCAACTGTTGCCATGATAAGGCATCATTACTAGTACAAGTCACAACTATACGATCAATAGTAGTTTGTGATTGTGATTGATGAACCCCTTTATAATCATGTTTATTTGTGACTGTGAGTATGCAACTTTCACATAGACTGTAAGCCACTTGGTGTAGATGTACAAGCAAAAGATCTCTGCATCTTTGTCAAGCGTTTGATAATGATAAACCTTAAATGAAATGATTGCCTCAAAAGGAACACAACAAAATGCGAAGGTTCTATTTAAGGAGAGAGACTTGAATGGAACAAACCAAGAATAGACACCGCTGGAGTTCAACTCCAAAGCTTCAGTGTCCTATAATATGAATACCTCCATAAAAGCAAATAAACGTCTCTTTTCCAAGTGATATACAAGAGCCTAAATCTTTCCAGATTAAATTCATGAGGGAAGGAAAGACAAAACTATTTCAAACTAGATTTTTAGGAAGGAAAATGTACTAGGAACTAGATCAAACAAAATTGCAAAATCTGAAAGCTTAGATGGTTATAATGATATAATAAAAGAGACTTGAAATATTTTTTGGAAGAAGGTTTCAAGGAACTGAAAAATGGCCCTCGATAATTGTGTGGGAAAGCAAAGGAATGAGCTTTACAACAGTGACCAAGTATTGGCTGCTGTGTTTGAGGAAGCATTGATATGGCATGCTAGTGTGTCAAGTTAGAGGAGAGCATTTGGGAATTATGTAGGTATTCTTGGTGAAAGAATTCAAATTTGAGCTTCTGACTGTTGATACTGAAGATATGTTGCATGAATACGGACACGGGTACGGATACCGTACATATATGGAACCATTTTGCTGTGTTCGTGCAACATAATTGCGAAGACTATTATTTTCTTCTTCTGAAATCCATTAGTTGCCACCTGCATTTTTATTGGGTACTCTTATAAGATGAGTACAATCTTCCAATAATTACAACTGGGGGCCTTCTTATGATACCCACTGTTCGAGTACTTGTAAACAATAAGAACTTCTTTAATAGTTGGTACCCAGTGACAACTGATTTTAGTTACTTCTAAACAGTGGATTTACGTATGTCATCCTATACTGCCAACTGCCAAGACAATGCTCCAACACTGACCTTACAGTTGACTTCAATCAACTACTAGTTAACTTGAACGTCATTCCATGCCATTCCATGAGTATTATATAGTACTAGTCAGGTAGAATCTTGACTTGATTTCTATATTGTTGAATAATATAAATATATAACCCTCACCAGTCATCCCTCACAACACTCTTGAGTTTTGGTGCAGTGGCAAGCACTTTAACATGGTCTCTCTAGAGAGCATCTTAATTTTTTCAAAAAATTATACTGCTGCCTGAGTCCATCTCTCAACCCATAAAAATGGATCTTCGACCTGTGGGGTTGTGTTGAATAATATAAATGTGTAACCCTCATCCCTCACCAACACTCAAGAGTTTTGCTTTTAGTTGTGGGGACTTAACACTCATGAATTGCAACTTGTAAATTTCTGAAGCTCGAAGCACTGGGGTTAAAGATATGTGCATATTTCTCTTTTGAGACTGACAGGTTTTGATGTAGAAACAATTACCTTTGTATGATTGTTCTTTGAAGTGTCATGATCACAAAGATGGTCAATTCCTATAATGTTTTGCATGTGATTAGTTACTTTATAAATTTTCTTAAGACACATAATTACTGTTATAATGCATGCTAGTCATTGGTTTTTAGTTGTATGAATCATATTAAGGTTACTATTGTAGCCATTAAGATATTGGACAAATCTCCTTTAAATAGTTCCAATTTCAGGTTACAATTTGTACCTCATAAACACACACAACACACATAAAAACACAATTTATGTATGCCATTTCCACCCATTCATCTCACACAATTGTTTTATTTCAGTTAATCACATTTGATAGGTTTGGAGTTTCGCGTCATCAAAATCATCGCGATGTTTATCACGGAATATGGTCAGTTGATTTTTTTGCTGAAGTGGAATTACTTACAATTTCAACCTTTTCTTTTCTTTTCTTTTTATTTTTTTTATTGAAGTTATTTCTCCAATAAGAAATATAGATTTTTGCATTAATTTCATGCTTTGAGTTCCATTTTTTTAATTTTTTAATTTTAGGCTTGCACTTTTGTTAGGAATTCATTTTAACTTGTTGAAAATATTAATCGGTTATTCTTTCCTTCATTTGCTACACTAAATCATGCATTTAGTGTAAAATAGGATTTTGAGTCTTCATTGGAAAATTATTTCTCGTTTGTAGTTTGTACCTGCCTATATTGCTAGGTCACTTGTCACATTTGTTTAACATCCATGTTGTCCCAGATCAGTTAGTCCGAGGAAAGTTGGTATATTCATATGATGTTTGGCCTTTGACTAATGGGCTTAACCTTTTTGTCCAAACTGGTTCCAATTCATGAATTTAGGATCACTTTTATAGACTTCCTCTAGTTGTTTCTCGCCTAACTGATTCAGAGGAAGGCATTTAATTGTGTGCAAGGGGGAGTAGTTCAACGATATCTGTTGCTTGTTAATTTTTAGACCTAGCTGGCATGTGGTATAGTACAAAGGACTGGCTCATTCTGTGTGTTGGAAGGCCATATGTCCCCTTGTTGGGAATAAAGGTGAGTTGGGATGGGACACTGCTCGGGCTATGCACTGAAGTTGACCCGGGGAGGGAGAAGGGGTGGTATCAGGTTTGCTCCCTGTTCACATCCGACTAACACCCTGCCCCTGGCTCATGTATTTCAGCATATAAGAAGGAAAAGGTTTGTCAGTGTTACAAAGTTGTTTCTAAACAAATGTATACTTTTTAAACCTTTGCAAAGAAAGGTTGGAATGAATCCTCCAAAAAAAAGACCCAAAGACACATAGGGGCCCACGAAATCCAAATAAAAAGTAGCACATAGAAATGTTAAAATTCATAAACAAACCTTCCTTATTTTGACAAATCCGTTGCTCGAGTTATTGAAGCCATTAGATGCTAGATGTCATTGCTGAAAATGTTGGAATTTTGGAAATAAATGAAGGATGCTCCTTCAAAGGTTTTGCTCAGTAGAGAAGGTTGTTTGGAACGAAGAAGTTGATAGGTTTTAAAATGCTATTTGGTATCAAGTTCAAGTATTAGAGTTGAAGGACGAGTTATACCGTTAATTTCTAACCGGTTAAAAGTCTAAGTTAATCTTCTTCATATCCAGTAATATATATCGTGTCCTCTATATGGAAAGTGTATCGACCAAAAAGTTACCCCCCTCTATACCATTAAACAAATTTTATCTCTTAAGTTGTTATTGTATTGCATCCATATTAGATGATGCATATCTCATACCTGAGATACTGAGTTACTGACTTGTCATGCAATGATGCAATCATTTAATTCTTTATGGATTTGTTGTACCTTGTCCACTTACATGTCATTCCCGAATCTGCGTCCATGTATGTGCTTTTTAAAGTTCAATAACATGAGTTTAATTTTATTTTGTACATGTCTCCTTTATATATGTATGTGTATGTGTGACGGACCACAAAAGATAGCTCCATCATAATGAAAACCAAATTTAGTTACTTGCAACTTCATATTGCTTCTCTAATGTAAAATAAAAATTAATAATTAATGTCAATTTGTTGAATTTCATTCTTTCACAATTTCTAACTTGATAAAACATAAGGTCTTTAATTTATTGAAATAAGTAGTTAGTTATTTTGAATTTATAAGTTGTGAGATTTTATGCTTGGCACATGGGTTTGAAACCCTTTATGTTTTGCCATAATATATCTGTGTTTGCTTCAGAGTTGATTGGACATATTACTCTTTTCACTTTCATGTGATATTCATACAATTTCTGTTTATTGATTTGTGAGCAGCGTGCTCCTACGTGAAAATTCAAAAAGAGATGTTGAAGCTTGGGAGCTTGTATGATTCTTTTCCCTCCAAATGCCCATAAGTATTAATGCTTATATCATTGTGGGAGTGACTTGCTAATTAGTTTGGCGCATCTTACTGGCAAAGAGCAACTTTCTTTTGTTTTGCATATGGCTTTGCTTATGTGTGCCTATTACCTTCTGTGATTTGTTGTTATTGTTGTTGTTCATGAAGCTATTACTTAAATGATGTTGACTCTGCGATCTAAGCGTAGCTTTTGTTTGGTCCTCAATAACTTCCTTCTCCTTAAATTTTAGGTGTTTTCTGCACGTATACCCTCTAAAATGACCAGTTCTGCATGTATACCGCTGTACAACTTCAAACTGTGTATAACACTTTAAAGAAATTATTGGATTGATGTTCTTGTCTCCAGTATCTGTGAACATCTATAGGTTTCTCATGATTAAATAAAATCTAAGACAAAATAAACATGATAAATGTCTAAAATTAGAACAAATAACGGATTGAAACAAGACTTTTTAGTATTATTTATATAATTATGTGACCAAAGTTGATTATTAATGGTTATTTTATGATTTTTCTGCTTAGTTTACTATGTTGGTTTGTTTGTGATGTTGACTTCATAAATTTAACTAGTAGTAGTAATCTAGCTATTAAGCTAAATGATCCAAAACTATGATACATATAACGTTTGTGCACATATTATAGCAAGGGTACGTTGGAAGAAAGAAACAACTTTTGTGGTATATAGTATACACAATATATTAGAGGGCTATACAAGCAAAAATGAGTAGGGCCATAACCTAGCTGAGTCAAGCTTTCCATGTTCAAGTTTGGCTTGTCTAGGGTTCGTCCTTATCAAGCCGAGCTCGAGCTTGAGCCCAAGCTTGTAAGCAGATGTTCAACCTCGGCTCATTTTGCTCGCAAATCGAGCTCGAGCTACTCATGAGCAGCTTGCAAGCTGCTTGAGTCAAGCTCAAGTCGAAATTGAGTCCTGGTATTTTTTCCAGCAAGTTTTATTAAAGAAAAACAAGATAAAGGTAATTTAATTTGCATTAGAATAAAGAGATAGTGGAGGCTGCTCTATGAGAGGAGAGAAGTAACATGTAAGAAGTAAAACATTAGTAAGTGTATGTTAACCGAATGTGGGCTAAAGGCATAATGAAATGTCGAGCCATATCGAGTCATGGCCGTGTCGAGTTTAGCACTCTTCGAGCTTACTGAGTCGAGCTTGTTCACGAGCTCCTCATCCGAGCTTCCCATGTTCAAGCTCGGCTCCTTAAGGGAAACCGAGCTCAATCTTTTGTTCATGCTCGGCTCTTTAAGGAAAGCAAGCCGAGCCGAGCTCGTCGGCTGCTCTGTTCATTTGCTGCCCTAAAAATGAGTATTTGAAAGGGTATGCATGCAAAAAAAAAAAAAAAAAGAAGAAGACTTTTTACTAGAAAATGTTGTCTTTCAACTTTCCTCTTGGAAAAGAATGTTGTATGTCTAGATATAGTTAGTAACTTAGTAGATATGTGGAAATGGAGAATGGAATCTGAAGTGGATATACATGCCTGCTGTCATCGGGATTAAGTGACTTCTTTTTGAAGCACTAGCTTCTTTTTTTGGATTTTCCTGGCAACATCAACAAATTATGTAAGTTGCATTATAGGAAGCACAAACACTCCAAAAATGTGGTCGTGTCGTGTCGGACGCTCCACGGACACTCCAATATACACTAGGATGCACCAAAATAGGTGCATTGTCCATGTCGTTATGTCCTTACCGTGTCGTATCCATGTCCGTGCAACATAACTTGCTTGTGTTCAAATTGGTGTCTCCTTACCAATATTAGTTTAGATTTCAGATAAATATAACCAAATCGAGAACGAGCAAATAGACTTGGAAACTATATGTATTGGTTATATTCAGTTGATATAGTATTGTGTATCACATTGTTTCGTGCATCGAAAGATACATTGTTCCATAGGATATTTGATTGGAAACTCATGTTACTCTACATATGTTGATCAATTTAACACTTTGAGCATAATAATGAGTATTGTCAATCAATAAGCAACGAGTTCATCATAACGTCGGAAATTAAGAGCAAAAATATAACACTTGTTTTACTTTATGGTACTATAACATCATTTACATTAGTAGAAGCTTCATTCTTAGTGTTAGTATTCAAATAATCTTTTCTTTTACATTCTAGTATTTAAACAATCTATAAATTAGAAACCCTAGAAAACCTTGATGGAAAGTCATCTATGAAAAATCGAAAACAAAATATGATAAAAGTTCAAGCAATATAAAAAGGAGAGAAATATTTGAAAAAAGAAGAAGTAAAAACATTCATTCTATGCAGAAGTACATCAACAACAGTGAAGTATTGAAGGTATTATGAGGAATACAGATATTTGATGGAGAAGAGAAAATTTCACCAAAGCATTCTATTTCAGATTCATGACTTAAATGCAATACATCGTCTTCTCTTATGTAGATCTGGAAATAAAATTTGCTAATCTGACTCAGATTAGTCATCCTAACAAATCTAGAGTAAGTAGTAGACAAAAGACAATGGTTAGATTTTTATTCTACTTTGAAGTAGATGAGAAGGGAACTCCCAAAATAAAATTAATATATGTAAATTAAATCTTGACAAGAAACAAGCTGATTTTGACTTGCCACTGGCTGACAATGATGCACAATTAATTCATATGTTGAATGCCCAATTAACCTTGATGATTCACAATCCTTGTGTCTACTATTCTACTATCGTAGTTTTTTTTTCCTATATGCAATTGGATGTTGTTCTTTTCCTGTATGCAATTGGATAAGGAGTTCATAATTCTTTTTTATATTATTCTACTCTTTGCTGTCTTTGAAATTCATGAAACAGTTCTTAATTGACAAGTTAAACATGAGGTACCTAAAAAGCAACTATGTGAATTATATAGGATATTTTAGCAAGTTTATTTCTTGGGAAATGTATGACCTATTCGCTTTATTATATATTGTCATGAAATACTTTAAATTTTCAGCATAACATGCATGAAAACAACCGATGATTAGTTTTTCCTTTGTTGGTGAATGTTTAGGTCAGTACAAGTATCCTACGCAAGTATAGTGGCCCAGTGGATATCTGGGTGTCCACATGCTTTCTATCTTGTGACAAAGAAAGAACTTATAGCTTGATGAATAAGCATCCTGGTGTAACCTATCTGGCAATGGCTGAACATTATAGCCAGTGGATCTGGTATGTTTCTTACAATTTCCATAAACTGTGAAATCTTAACCTAGAAATAGCAAGAACTTTGGGAGATTAGAGAGACACTAATGTCACTCATGTTACTTCTAATTGACTGGGTTATTAGAGAGGAAACACTTCAATCGTAGTCCTGTTTCTGTGGTGCCACAGCTCCTTTACTTTTTAAGCATAAACTGAATACTGGTATTTGGCCCTAACATAGGATCTCTTATTCTTGATGTATTTCAGTTCTAATTATGATCATGTTATTGTTAACAAAAAAAATCTTTCCTATTAGATAGTATAGTCGCATGTTTTTCCAAGATGCTGAACTCATTGCTTTCATTGACATGCTACATGCACACTTGAGTTTTCTCTACAGGCTAAAATTTGTTAGTTTAATTGAACAATAAACTTTAGCTGATATTATTAATCAAGCCTCATACATAAATTGTTATATTGTAGTCATGTTTCACATAGGTGCAGGTGACTGAACAACCTTTTGTATCTCTGGGTAAGAAAACAAGTATCAAGTAAATCTATACAATTAATTTGTTTTCCTGTAAGTTGGCTTTTGCCATTAGGATTAAAATAGAAAGGTTGGGTGGGAGATAGCCCGAGCCTCTACATAAAGATAGGGAGGGAGATGACCCATACACCTACTAGAGAGACTATACTTGGAGGGAGATGATCCATTCGCCTACAACACAAACTAACCAAATTAATTACAAGAATGATCATGTGAGCCACCTAATCCTTTTCGGAGTGTTGACTTTGACTTGAAGTCTTGAATAGGGGTTGATGGAACCTCTAGTTACTTGATTTGTTATTCCATTTGCTTTGCCTTACATTCTTCCTCATTTGTTTTTCTGCTTCCCACAAAGTCTCTTTTCAGACAAACGACTCTTTTAGGGCTGCTAAGTTAAGTTTTTGTCTAAAGATATTGTTCTTATAAGGTGTCGGTTGTCTTTCCAGTTCTTCTAGGCGAGTGCTTGATAGACGATTGTGTCATCTACAACTCCAACTCTTCCTTGAAATGAATTTCTTAAAGAGAAAAACTCAATTAAAAAGGGGTTGCAATAATTGGCTTTTGGACCTCCCAAAGAATCATAAGATGTAGTGCCCCGCTCCTTGCGGTCCACTATGTAATACCTACGGCTTGTTGACTCAGTCATGAACTGAGTATTTGGTGAAACCTTTGCCGGTATCGATTGATCACGGATGAAATGCAATGAACCTTTCCAATTGATGGATTGGCTTCTATTGAAATGAATCCAAGAGTTTTGCTGAATGTTTTCTCTCGCTGCTTGGTTTTGATGAATGCATTTTCGTGTTGGTTTTCGATGATTGGTTTTCATTGTTCGCTTTCATCGTATTTCGCATTCATTCCGAATCTTGAGAGAAAGAGACGTAGTATGCTAATCAACTGTTGGTGCCAATGTAGGGCGCGTGAATTGTTCGTGAACGGCGCGTGAAGTCCCTCCTTCTCTCTACTAAGATTCATCTCGGTGAGTTGCTTCAACCGAACAAACATTGATCTGTACGCCTAATAAAAATGATCTCTAGTCTACTCTCTTGCCTTGTCCCAATGATCAACGATACCACATCCATAAAAGATAAGAGAAGATAATTGAATTGAATCAAATGCTAGAATATGTGTTGCTACTCGATCTGCTCAATAAGAATGATCATCTGCTTGTCATCAGTATGCTTGAAAATGTAGACATGTACAGACGAACTTGTACGTGTTGAAAATAACCTGAAGGCACGAATCAAACGTGTCGTATATCTGTGCATAAGTCCAAATGTGTCTCATCTGATAGAACGGCTAGAGCATGCATTTGGTCTCGGACAACTTGTATACAAGGAAACATTTGTCTCTCGGGTGGTATCTGGGGGCACCTGGAACCGCTCGGCCTAGGAGAGATTAGGACCTCCATGTGAAAATGGGAGTCGATCTGAGTCCTTAGCGACGAGCTGAACCAAAGAGTCACAGCGGCTAATCATGGAGAAAATCCATGGACCAACATATAGAATAGTCCACCTGCATGACCCGAATGACAACTTCAATATCTGCAAGAATGAATCATGAATTACTCATTATGCAAATTGTGCTAACGTGGTTTTGTGCAGGGATGACTGCCGGCGATGGTAAGTTGCTATGATATATTCTACTGTCATGTTCTTATGAATTGTTAAAAAGAACCTAGACAAGTAGAAAGATCACTAGTAAATGTTAGCTCAACGTATTGATTTAGTGCAGAGATTTACGAGTTCGGCCAAAAGCCGCTCGCCAGTACATGATGTGTGCTGACCCACATTGTGGGCATCCTTTTCAGAAAGCAAAAGGAGACAGGGGGATATCAAGTGAGGCACCGAAGCTCGTCTAGCCCAGTAGAGCTCGTGGATCGCCTCGAAGTTTACTTTTCATTCCAGTCCAGTTTCACGTTCTTTTCCTTCTGAAGGTGTCTTTCAATTCCAGCTTGTAATAAAGGGATATCATGTATGGGCATTGTGGCTAATTTCAAAAGAGTGTTTCAAAGAGTATCATGTAGCCAAATTATAAGGCAAATCTGAGTTCGCAAAGCTTTGTACTTGTAATCCAATCAAGCTATCAATAAAATGAGTATTTCTATTTCAAATCTCTGTGTCCAATATTTGGTTTTCTGCAATGAATGGGTGCGTGCGTGTGTTTTTGCTTGACTAGTTGTTTTTGTGCAGGTACATGGCCTTGTGCAAGCGCAACTTAGGCTTGCACGACATCACGCCTTAGCGAGGACGATCGATCCCGCAGGGATCCAGGCAAGACGGACGACCCTAGCGGGATCGGGGCGTGACAAAGTGGTATCAAAGCACAGTTTTACGTCCTTGGCCTCTTGCAAATATCGATTTTGAAAAAGTATATAAAGTACTTTGACGGCTTTCAAAAGTGTCCCGATTTTTGAGTTATGAAAACCAATGCCCCATACAATAAGTCCATAATATTTTATGAGACTGACAGAAAATATACTATTTTGTAGAGAAATGGCTCCTCCTCGTCCATCTGGCTCGACCGATCCGGTAGAACGGATCATGAGAATGTTGGAACTGCAGAGGCAGGATAATGAGGAAAACAATCAGATACATCAGGCCCGAGCGGCTGCCCAACAAAAGTAGTTGGATGCCTTGACCCAGCTTGTCACGGCGCTTGCGGCAAATCAAGA
This sequence comes from Iris pallida, assembly GCA_029216955.1. Taxonomy (NCBI): domain Eukaryota; kingdom Viridiplantae; phylum Streptophyta; class Magnoliopsida; order Asparagales; family Iridaceae; genus Iris; species Iris pallida. Next base: position 1,917,937 of record JANAVB010035017.1, read on the forward strand.
TACCACCGCAGCGACAAAACCAACGGGAACGCCCGAAATCGAGCCCGTAGAGGGTGATGAGCCCCAGCCAGCGCAAAGGCACACTGTCTTTAGGCCAAAGGACTTCTTAGACGCGAAACCTCCATAATTTGAAGGCAGGACATCACCCGATAAGGTGATGGACTGGATTGATAAAATGGAGAGTCTGTTCGTCTTCATAGGAGTTTCGAGTAGCAAAAAGGTAGTTTGTGCCGTTATGCTCCTACGGCTGCGGGCGAAGGACTGGTGGAAGGCAAAGAAGCCGACGCTTCTTGCAACGGCTAGGAATGGGAAGATCTCATGGGCCTTGTTCAAGAAGGCGTTTCTGGATCAATATCTGCCTCCAGCTATGAGCAAGAAGATGGAGGATGACTTCATCACACTGGAACAAGGGAATATGTCCGTGGAGGACTATGAGTCTGAATTTGCTAAGCTGGCAAATTTTGCCGCTGCTATGCTCCCTACGGAACAGACTCGCATAAATCGATTCGTTGGAGGTCTGAATGACGACATCCAGTTAAGTGTGCTGAATCGAGAATGTGAGTCCTATTCTCAAGCCTTTGAGGCGGCGCTAAAGGTGGAACAGTTCCAACAGAAGAAGGCGTCCAATAAAGCGCAGAATAGTCGAAATCAGCCCGCCAAGAGATATCATGACGGAGAGAAAAAGACTGACGGGGAACAAAACAACAAGCCTGTATGCGGCTTCTACGGTCGACGAGGGCATGTCAAAGACGACTGCCGCTATGTGAATGGTCAGGGTTGCAGTCACTGTGGCAAGAGTGGGCACATCAAGGAGGACTGTCGTGCCGCTAATCACGCTTGTTTTCGTTGTGGCCAACAGGGCCACTCAGTCAAGTACTGCCCGAAAAAGAATAGAACGGATCAGAATAAAGATGACACTGAAGAGCGTGGGCAGCTGCCAGGCCCACCGCCACTTCGAGACCATCCGCACAACCAGCCGCAGCGGACTAATGCGCGCGTCTATAATCTCTCCACGTTGCTTGATCCAAAATGCAACACAAGTGGAGGTGAGTTTGTATCTTAAGTTTTGAGGACAAAACTTTTTCTCGGTGGGTTATTATGTAGTGCCCCGCTCCTTGCGGTCCACTATGTAATACCTACGGCTTGTTGACTCAGTCATGAACTGAGTATTTGGTGAAACCTTTGCCGGTATCGATTGATCACGGATAAAATGCAATGAACCTTTCCAATTGATGGATTGGCTTCTATTGAAATGAATCCAAGAGTTTTGCTGAATGTTTTCTCTTGCTGCTTGGTTTTGATGAATGCGTTTTCGTGTTGGTTTTCGATGATTGGTTTTCATTGTTCGCTTTCATCGCATTTCGCATTCATTCCGAATCTTGAGAGAAAGAGACGTAGTATGCTAATCAACTGTTGGTGCCAATGTAGGGCGCGTGAATTGTTCGTGAACGGCGCGTGAAGTCCCTCCTTCTCTCTACTAAGATTCATCTCGGTGAGTTGCTTCAACCGAACAAACATTGATCTGTACGCCTAATAAAAATGATCTCTAGTCTACTCTCTTGCCTTGTCCCAATGATCAACGATACCACATCCATAAAAGATAAGAGAAGATAATTGAATTGAATCAAATGCTAGAATATGTGTTGCTACTCGATCTGCTCAATAAGAATGATCATCTGCTTGTCATCAGTATGCTTGAAAATGTAGACATGTACAGACGAACTTGTACGTGTTGAAAATAACCTGAAGGCACGAATCAAACGTGTCGTATATCTGTGCATAAGTCCAAATGTGTCTCATCTGATAGAACGGCTAGAGCATGCATTTGGTCTCGGACAACTTGTATACAAGGAAACATTTGTCTCTCGGGTGGTATCTGGGGGCACCTGGAACCGCTCGGCCTAGGAGAGATTAGGGCCTCCATGTGAAAATGGGAGTCGATCCGAGTCCTTAGCGACGAGCTGAACCAAAGAGTCACAACGGCTAATCATGGGGAAAGCCCATGGACCAACATATAGAATAGTCCACCTGCATGACCCGAATGACAACTTCAATATCTGCAAGAATGAATCATGAATTACTCATTATGCAAATTGTGCTAACGTGGTTTTGTGCAGGGATGACTGCCGACGATGGTAAGTTGCTATGATATATTCTACTGTCATGTTCTTATGAATTGTTAAAAAGAACCTAGACAAGTAGAAAGATCACTAGTAAATGTTAGCTCAACATATTGATTTAGTGCAGAGATTTGCGAGTTCGGCCAAAAGCCGCTCGCCAGTACATGATGTGTGCTGACCCACGTTGTGGGCATCCTTTTCAGAAAGCAAAAGGAGACAGGGGGATATCAAGTGAGGCACTGAAGCTCGTCTAGCCCAGTAGAGCTCGTGGATCGCCTCGAAGTTTACTTTTCATTCCAGTCCAGTTTCACGTTTCTTTTCCTTCTGAAGGTGTCTTTCAATTCCAGCTTGTAATAAAGGGATATCATGTATGGGCATTGTGGCTAATTTTAAAAGAGTGTTTCAAAGAGTATCATGTAGCCAAATTATAAGGCAAATCTGAGTTCGCAAAGCTTTGTACTTGTAATCCAATCAAGCTATCAATAAAATGAGTATTTCTATTTCAAATCTCTGTGTCCAATATTTGGTTTTCTGCAATGAATGGGTGCGTGCGTGTGTTTTGCTTAACTAGTGGGTGCGTGCGTGTGTTTTTGCTTGACTAGTTGTTTTTGTGCAGGTACATGGCCTTGTGCAAGCGCAACTTAGGCTTGCACGACATCACGTCTTAGCGAGGACGATCGATCCCGCAGGGATCCAGGCAAGACGGACGACCCTAGCGGAATCGGGTCGTGACATAAGAGAGGACATCAGAGCATAAGGTTACAAGGTATTGCAAGAGGGAGAGAGTAGTACTCGATTTGGTAGGCTGGAGAAGGGCTGAAAGATAGGAGTTCTTATTTTTCGTTCCCATGAATAATGGCATGTTTCTGACTAGTAAGTGTTGTAGCGGTTTATAGTAACTAAGATATCAAGGGCACGGCACACCCAAGATGCAGATACGAGCCGCACGTGGCTCCGGTCTTTGCGCCTCGTAACATGTATGGCGAGGCGCTCGCGCGCATTAGTAAGCCCATTAGCGAGGCTCATGCCCATTTGAGGTGTACCTTATGCATATGTTGCTTTATTTTTTTGTGTTTTCTTACTAACCAATATATTTATTTTAAGTGTGAGTAGGGACAACCATTGAATCCGACAGTTAATATCACTCTTGGAAACTGAAAAGTCTCTCAAGATAAAAAGGAAAAAAACCTTGGACTCATAAGCTTTCATGTTCAGTAGATCAAGAGGAAAAAATCCACAAAATTTATAATCATGCTTGATTTATAAATATTATTTAAAACTTTTATAAATGTGTGCCTCGCCTTCACGAGGGCCGCGACTTTTTGAACCATTTCGTCGTTTTGCATCGCGGTGTGCCTTGCATCTTTATAAACTTTGCATCCCAAACCTGGACACGGGTACGGGAAAACATATCCAAGAGTCTGACCCTTCAAACTCATAATCGAAGAGCACATGGACTCTGCCAAAAAAGATCCAAATTTTGGGTTACGAGAATGCTGCTATTAAAATAAATATATTTGCTAAATGAAGTGAAGCCACGTATCAAATGAAGAATTTGGAAAGGGAATCTCATTAAAAATGTTTGACAAATTACGAATAGACCTCACGTGCCAACATCTCAAAGCATCCAAATAGGCCACAATATTAATAGCTTCCATGCTCAACTTGATTGGGATTGGAAAAGCCTTCATTGTACCTTTGTGTATGCTAACTTGACCTATTGATTTATTGAATGAACATGGATAAAACCAAGGTTCACAGTATCAGTATCGAAATCAGTATCGGACTATTTCTATGAGTATTGGTATCGGCGGTATCGGTAGTACCAGCGATTTCGGATCGGAGTATCGAATTTTTTGGTATCGGAAAACAAATAATTATTAATAAATTATTTACATTTAAAAACATATATTTTATACATTTAGAGATAATTTTAAGTATTTTTAGTGTTATTTCTTAGTACTTTTAAAATTAAATGAAATAGTAGTCACCCTTACCGATTGGTTTACATACAATAGATTGATTTTCTTCTTTTACATGCTTTTACAATCTTATTATGCTTTAAACCCTTGTTGATTTGTCTTTTTCGTTTAATTTTTTTGTCGAATTGATCGGAAAAGAGACCCCCAATGTCGGTATCGGTCAGTATCGATATCGGTTGGTATCGGATCGGGACATGCCAAACCGTATCGGTATCGGCCGTGTCGGATCGGTATCGGCCGATACTTTAAACCATGGATAAAACACAACCAGATTTGAATGAAATGAATGAATGCATGCATGCAACCACTTTGACTACTTTTACAATTATTATAAAGTTGAGTAAGAGTCCTTTCAACTTCCATGTTTTTTCCAAATGTTTTTTTTCCCATAAATGAGCCTACTACTCCCAATATACAATTGCCTAGCTGCAGCTATACTAGTTCCAAGATGAAATTAATAAATACCAAGATGAACTTAATAATAATAGTAACTATATAATAAAGCATGGAGGATCTACTATTGTTATAAAGCATGCTTATCTTCTTGTTCTAATTTATGAGCAACAACAAATTATAAAAAATAGATAAGCATAGATCTCCAGATTGTCACTGTGGAGGATTTGATTGTCACCGTGGAGGATCCGATCCGAATTCCGTACCCGTGTCATGTCGGGTCGACACAGGTACTTTGCCTTAAAGTGGCAAGTTCGGGTAACAGAGATCGCAATTGCTGAAAGTGTGCTGAATTTGAAAAGTAGCTTTGCATTAGCTATTGCTTCTTGAACGAAAATGAGCATAGTGGTCATGTAGGTGCATAGAAGCTAGTCCATTAACTGTTGTAGATGTAGATGGTGATCAACAACAGAAGTAGTTATATTACTAGCTTGATAGTCGTCCAATTGTGAATTTGTAGGAAGACTGGGCATAGGCTCAACAATTAAGATAGATGGATGAAAAAAGGGACATGTCTCCTTGTTCTTGTGAAGAACGGTACTATCTATGACGAGTAGGATAATATGTTCATTGTCTTTGAGTAGAGTGAGCTCAATGTCTTTGAGTACGACAATGAAGTCACTTTTGAATTATTTTTCTTTGAAGCTCATTGTCTTTGGTTTTGTGCATTGACCGGTTGGCAGTGGAGGTGCAACAACCAAAGAATCAATCACTACTAGTTTGTTGACATGCTATTGTTGACCGACTGACAAAGAAATTTGAGGTTGACCAGTTGACTTGTCCAGCTCAGCAGAAGATTGACCCGTTGACAAAGGGATTGCATCATCCAACTCATTGCATGTGTCATGTTATAATATGTGTCATGTTACAAATAGGAGCATGTTCAAGAATCTTATCTTGCTCCTTCATGGAGCTTTGATTGTTTTTGGCTGATGAGACAGATAGATGAAGTATTTTTTTATTGAAACATACATTAATATCATGCCCCATAAAACTCCATTTGAGAATAATAGGAAAACATTGGACTCGTATACGATGTTTTGCAATGAGCTAGTAGCTTGGTCTTGAGAGGATGAACCAGATCCAGATTTTCTCTCGAAGTGCCTTTAGCTAAAAATCGTCTTCAAGACGAACTCGAAGACAGCTCGGCCAGGAGAAATTCTTGGTGGGTTTGTCGGCAGCAGGGCTGGCCCGAAGGGGGGAGGGATGTCCTATCCAGAGCTAGTTTTGGGTGCCCTTTGACCTTTATTGTAAGCCGATCCTAGGGGGTCACCCGCAACCCCGATCTCTATTGGGATCACGTTGAGGGTTGCCTAAGTCTGAAGTCTTGTCTGGCTTACCCCTGGGTTGGCCCTGGTCGGCAGGAAGATAGCTGCCAACTGGCCTATAAGGGATGAAGAACATAAACCGAGGGATTGACAAGCATTACCCAAATGACAACAAGACTCGGCTGTATTTTTGAGTTGAAAGAATAACTCCACTTGGAGGTTCTTTCTAAACAAGGTGTTGTCCATGGACTGGGCTTCGTTGGTCAGAGGAAGAACCATGTCTTCATAACATGACAGATGAAGGTGAACATGCTTGGAACTCCATTAGACCAACAAAATAGGTTTTCTTAAAACCCTACATGAGTACATAGAGATTTTTTCTTTGATTTCCAAGAAGCGGTCAAATGAGAACTTGTGCACCATTATTCTTGAGACGTTCCTTCGAATGTTGCACTTCCGTTGGTGAGAAGACCGCTGGGTAGCCTTCATGGGAGGAGCTAACTTGCTTGGAGTCCGAGCTGAACGTCTTGGATAGGGAGGGAAGAGGAGAAAGGAGAGGAGCTCTTTGGTTTGTGAAGGAGAGAGGCTTAGCTGGCTGGTAGCTTGTTTAGAGAAGTGTGATTTTGTGGTGGAGTGAAAAGTGGTGGATCACTAGGATGTAGAGAAAGAGGGAAAGAGGCGTATTGGAGGGAGGTGCCTTGGAGTTCTCCCCCTTAAAGCTCTTTCCGTTGCTTGTTGGCTTGTTGCACTTGCACTGCAACCAGTCAATGCACGAAAGCTAAAAACAGTGAGTAACTAATCAAAGAAAAGGAATTTAAAAGTAGTGAGCTCATTGTCCCACTCAAAGACGGTGAACATATTGTCCCACTCATCATAGATAGCATTGTTTTTAATTTTACGATAAGAGGAGATCATGTCCCTTGTCCTTCTATCTTAATTTTTGAACCTATGCCAAGTCTTCCTGAAGATTCACAACCGTATGACTATCAAGCTAACAATATAGCTACTTTTGTTGTTGACCGAGTAAACACTACATCTACGACGGTGGATGAACTAGTTGTACACCCTCATGAGCACCATGCTCATTTTCCTTCCACAAGCAATCAAGCAATAGCCATGCAGAGCTACTATCCAAATCCAATGCATTTTCAATTAGGTGTTGTTTCGATAGAGGGAGGTGAGAAATTTCATACCCATGTTATGCATAAGAATGAGACTTCCATGTACTTTCTTGTAAAATGTGTTCGGATTGAAGAAAGTGGAAGAATGTAGGTGGAAGGTATATTATAAAACTAAAATAACTAATTAAATATTTAGCAAAATTGGTAATTAAGCATTACTATTATTAGTAATTATTTAACTTATTAATAATTAATATTAACAAAAATAATTTTATCAAATAATTGTAATATTTATTAAATAGTAGTAACAATTCAATGCTTGTTTTTATATTAATTAATTAACATAATTGTTCAATAGTATTAATAATTAGTTACTTTAAATAATACTTAAATATTATATTTTACTAATTATGTATTTCTTTAATATTATCCTAATTAAGAAGAATTTTAAACATTAATAAATAATATTGTTAACGAAATATTAGCTTTTTCTTATTAGTTATTGTTTAATTATTATTTAGTTGTTATTAATAATTGATAATCTTAATTATTTAAAAGAATTAATTAAAAAAATTACAATTCGAGTGCTTCATTCCACATCCCAAGAAAAAAATGATGTGGGGAGCCATACAATCAGCCTGACAAGAGCCCGATTAGAACTCGCGTACAATTATGATTCCAAGTTTCCATCTAAAATCCGAACTAAATCAAACATGGAAACTCCCTCTTTCAACCCAAAGTCATGTGTGTTCCTATGTTTCACCTTTACTTTCATGTATCCAAACAAACCCCTGCTGCAATGCTACAGACCGCTGCAACACTACTAGTCAGGAACATGTCATTGTGGGAACAGGAAATGAGAACTCCTATCTACCCCCCTGTCCAGCTAATCAAATCGAGTAGTACCCTCTCCCCTCTTGCAATACCTTATGCTCCCTTGTCCGCTCTAATGAACACTTTGGGAGGTCAAGAAGCCACTTCTTCCCGTCCTTTTTAACTGAGAATTCTCATGGAGAAATTCATTTCAAGTGTTGAAGTTGTAGACGACACAACCGTCTATCAAGCACTCACTTAGAAGAACCTGAAAGACAATCGACAACTTTAAGAACCATCTCTTTAGGCAAAGAGCTTAACATAGCAGCCCTAAAAATAGTTATATGTCTCGAAAAGGGATTTCGTGTGAGCAGAAGAAAGCAAATACAACAACAAATCAAGCAACTAGAGGCTTTTCCATGTTCAACTTAAGTCAAAGTCAATACTCTGAAAAGAATTAGCTGGCTCAGATGATCATTCTTGTAACTAATTTTGTTTGTGTTGCAGGGGAATGAGTATTTCCAAGTAACCTCTCTTTAGTAGCGGTATGCACCATATCTCTCCTGATCCTCATGTAGGGGTTCATGCTATCTCCTATCCCGTCTTTCTATTTTAAACCTATGGCGAAAGTCAACTTATAGAAAGAGGGGGAAAATGTATAGATTTACCTTGTCCAGGTTTACAAGATGTTTACTCACCCGCACTTATGTGAAACATAGCTACCATATAACAGTTTTTATGTACGAAGACTCGGTTAATTATATCAACTAAAATTTATTGTTCGAGTAAACTGTCATATTTTACTTGGCAACCTAATGTCTGATATGTACTACCCCTTCCTCACAAACCTGTCTTTTTGGACCTCTAGCATATGTTTGCCTTTCTATCTTATGAAGGAGTTATAGAACATGTTATTCAACATGGGCTAATCAAGTGAATACAACTTTCCTGCAAGTAATTTAGTCTGTTGACATTGTCAAGCTGATAGATAGTTAAACTTGATGCTCCGAAAAAACTAAGCATGCCTTGTGCTTCCTCTGCAGGTTTCGCAAGTTGTTCGTGTTGTTCTCTAGTTATACATACACGAACACTCTCCGGAAGATCAACATGTAGCTCCTGAACAGCGCTAAACACAGGCAACGACGACACCTTTCAGCCTTATCATTTACTGACACTGGCTTTCTGAAAGTCTTTCTTGATAGAGGTTTGAGGTTGGGAATGAGATCAGTCATCTTTGTTTTTGGTTGCTGAATCCAAAACTTGCTATGGTTTACGCATCGTTACCATCATCTCCTGCTTGATGTTTTCTGTACCTGATATTCAACATTCCAGATTATATTTGAATGTACAAGTTTTTGAAGAAAAGTTGATGTTGGGGCTGATGTCATAGAAAAAAAAGATTAATATTCTCTTTAAATATCTCGTCTATGGTTGTAAAGAATATCCAGTACATGTATGTTGCTAACTATTTTATGTAACATTTTAACTTTTTCAAGTTGTGGGATGACGGATGCTTTGTTCACAGATGAACCTGAGATTCAGTAGGTTGCAAACTTGGAATTGAATGAACGCTAGTTCGACCTGACCACCTGCAACTTGTGTATATACCAACCAGTATTGGATCCACACTTTTGTATCGGAATATCGGTTTTTTTTTTTTTTTTTTTTTTTTGTATAAGAAACAAATGATTATTAATAAATTATTAAAAATGTAGAAAAAAAAACATATTTGATATATTTAGACATAGTTTTATGTATGGTTTCTTAATAGTTTTGAAATTAAGTGAAATAATAGTCGTTCTTTCTTTCTGATTGGTTTACCTGCGATAAATAAATTTACTTCGTTTACATGTTCTTATAACGTTACTATGCATTGCGGTTTCACTCAATTTTTTTTCTACTGAATTGACTTTAAAAGAGACTCCAACGTCAGTATTAGATCGGGACATGTCAAACCGTCCATATCGGATTAGTATCAGCCGATATTGCAAAGTACGTACTGTAGCATATTTTTCTGGACATAGCATTTTTTTCGGACGTTATTACTATAGCAAACACAAAAAGTTGATAACAAGACACAGCCAGACGACATATTAAGAAAACAGACTCTTCTGCCACATATTGCCAAAACCCCTTTAGGCTAGCCAACTGATAAAATTAATTATAGGCTAAATTATCCTAATGGTAGTTCTAATATTTTTGATACCTAAATATTCTACTGTTCGATTTTGGTATTCTAATTTCATAAATTGCTCAAGCACCTTACGTTTATTTTTGAAGCACAATGAAACTACTTCAAAAGTATATCTTGTAGTATAAAAGTGGGGTAAAGTGGATTTAAACCCTCCTTAGATTTGTCTCGTTAGCAAAATAAAACCTTTTAGAAAATTTAAGCAGTTTGCACCTCCCGTAAAACATGTTTTGCTCAGAATGTCCCTTTTCCGTCAAAATGACCTTAGAACTATCCGTTAGAAGTCATTTTTTGGGTAAATTAAATTTTGCACTTCCCAAAATACTCTTCTGAATGCTAACGTTAACATTGTGGCTCCCCCCTTTCATTCTCTATATATAAGATTGTTTTGAAACATAGAACCCAAGCTTTCTATTTTCTACTTTTTTGACCGGTTTGTTGGAAAAATAACATTAAATTTTTTTCCGTCTTCCATTTTTTTTTTACTTATTTGCTCTCATTTAATGTATTGAAACTTTTTCTTACCTACAGATCTCAAATCCAACTGCAAATTATGGCCACTAGCTCTCAATCTTCATTCTCAAGACGTCCAAATAGAAATTATAGAAGAACAATTTGTTGCTATTGTGGATTAATTAGTCCACTGAAGACTTCATGGACACCAACAAATCCTGGAAGAAGATTCTACGGGTGTGCAAATTTTCGAACAAATTCTTGTGATTTTCTACTATGGGAGGATGAGAAACTTTCAGAACACTATCAAATTCTATTGTGAAATTTAATGAAAGAATTAAAGGAGCACCGAGGTCAAGGTTTACAGCCTATTCCTAGAGAATCGACAGCGGCGGTGGCAGCAACTGAAACCGGACCATGCTTCAACATACATGTTTTGCAATTTATTTTTGGATTTTTGACATGTTTAGTAATATTTAAGTTATTTGTTTAAGGAATACATGTGATGAAAATAAATTTGTACCAAGATTTACAATTCCAGTTAGAATTAATAAATAAATAATTATGATAGTAGTCATGACTAATAAATTATTAAGTAAGACTATAATAATAATAATAATTATGATTAATAAATTATTATAATATATAAATTATTAACTATAATTATAATTATGATTAATTAATATTATAATAAAATTATAATTAATAAATTATTAATTAATATTATAATTATTAATTAATATTATAATTATTATAAAATATTAAATAATATAATATTAGTTACAGTTATCTAGCTCTAACTACGGTTTACCAAACATACCCTAAGTTAAATGGTTGCATAGTTCAGGATTAACCAGACATTTGTTAAAAGATTTTTTTTTCCAGAGAAAATTTAAGATGAAAACCTACTATTTAGATTATAAACATTTATTTTCGAAAATGACGTCAAACATAGAATTCTATCTTTTTAAGAATGGGAGGTTATTTTTTTGTCCCAGTCAACTTTTTGTCCGAGTAAATTCTTTTTTGTTTTTTGTTTAGTTTTCTTGTCTTTTTAATCTTTTGTTTTTTGTTTCCATTTTTTTAGTTCTTATTTCATATTTTTTTTTTCTTTTTTCATCTTTTTAAGAATCCTTTCTAGTTTTCTAAGAGTGACTTTTATTTTTTTGGGTAATATTTTTTTCATTTTTAAATATTTTTTGTTTTTTTTTTCAAATTTGTATAGTTTTTTCTTTTTGTCTATTTTCATTGTTTAAGATTTATCTTCATTTTTTTTGTTTTTTTGAAATGTTTTGCCTATTTTTGTCTATTTTTATTTTTTTTCCCCATATTTTAATAGTATTTTTTTGTTTTTTGCTTGGTATTTTTTTTTCCAGTTTTTCATCATTTCCATTTTTTAAGAATTGATTTTTTTCTGTATTTATCAGTTTTGTTTTCCCCAAAAATATTTATATATTTGTTAAATAAAAAATAATTTATGAAAAAATAATTTTAAATAATAACTTTATAGAAATATAATTTTTTTGACTATAGTATTTAAACATCCAAAGTTTCACTACAGTAAATAGTTTTAGATTTTATTAATAAGTGTAGAGAATCAAGTGGCAAATTACAATGGTCATTTATATCCAGGGGTAAAATGGTCAACACAACCTCATTTTAAAACCGGTTAACAGAAAAGTTAGACTAGGGGGTGATTTAAGCATTTTTGTAACTTTTTGGGTTTTTCAAATCAGAGAGTCTTTAATTGTGTTTTTGTAACATCTAAGGAGGGTTTAAATGCACTTTACCCTACAAAGTACAATTTAAATACTTATATTGTCATATATTATTTTGAAATAGTTCTGGTGTGTTTCAAAATTGACAAAATATGATTCAGAAAAATAATTTATATAATCGAGACAAAATGTACGTTGTCTAAGCAAAAATATTGCTTCAATATATTCACCACAATTTCATCCCAATTCCATACACTATAAGCAACAAGCCGGTACTATGACAGTGTGTAATGATGGAGGAACTGGTGCAGGTTATTGGAGAGATCCGAAATAGTTTAATATTAACGAAAATAATTTTTTTAATATATTAAAGTTGGCGGTCATCATAATCTCATAGAATTTCATTTTTCTAATTAGAACTCTTACTGAATAATAAAATAAGCTGTAAATCTTTTTCCTCTCGCTTGTACAACTTTCATAACTTTGAGAAACATTATAGATAGAGCTTCGATACGTCATTGCTACAAATGTAAATGTGCGTTAATGGATGATTAGGGCTGCAAATGAACCAAGCCGTTCGCGAGCTGCTTGAAGCTTGGCTCGATAAAAGCTCATTTGAGATTGGTTCGTTAGTAAACAAATTGTGCTCAAGCTTCATCTTTGAGCTCTTTTAATAAACGAGCCAAGCTCAAGCTTAGAAGTACTCGACTCGTTTGAGTTTGCGAGCTGGCTCGTTTAGAAGCTCGTTTAGGAGCTCGTTTGTTCTTTGTTGAATTCTAATTTTATATATTTTTGATAACCATGCATATCGTTGTGTGCATTATATATGTATATGTACTTAATAACTGATATTAAGGAACTTTTATAATTAAATTTTATAAATAAATTTGCTAATATTACGAGTACTTGAATTCAAACATAACTAGCTTGAAATTGAGCTCGTTAAGCTTAAAATCAAGCTTAATGAGCTTAAAATAAAGTTGAGCGAGCTTGAAATCAAGCTTAACGAGCTTGTTTATCAATGAGCAATCCGTGGACGATTATATTGTAGCGATGCGTCACCCTTTACAGGACAAGGATATAAACGATAATAGACGGGTGTGCTTTGGAGAGGGTCCACCTACCTAGGGCTGCAAATGAGCCAAGCCGTTTACGAGCTGCTTGAAGCTCGGCTCAATAAAAGCTCGTTTGAGCTTGGTTCGTTTAGTAAACAAACTGAGCTCAAGTTTCATTTTCGAGCTCGTTTAATAAACGAGTCAAGCTCAAGCTTAGAAGTTCTCGTCTCGTTTGAGCTTGCGAGCTGGCTCGTTTAGAAACTCGTTTGTTCCTTGTTGAATTCTAATTTTATATATTTTTGATAACAATATGGTTGTGTGCATTATATATTTATATGTCCTTAATAAATGATAATAAAGAACTTTTATAATTAAATTTTGATGAATAAATTGGTTAATATTACAGGTACTTGAATTCAAGCATAACTAGCTTGAAATCGCGCTCGTTAAGCTTAAAATCAAGCTTAATGAGCTGAAATAAAGTTGAGCGAGCTTGAAATCAAGCTTAACGGGCTTGATTTTGAGCTTATCTAACTTCTTATTTTTTTTCTTTGTTGGGGATCAAGCTTGTTTATCAAGCTTGCTTACCAAGCCAAGCTCGAGCTCAAACCAAGTCAACCTCAAGCTTAATCTAAACAAGCTCGAGCCAAGCTCAAGCTCTAAAATAAAAAGCTTATCAAGCTCGAGCTTGATCTCGATTAATTATAGTCAAGCTATGCTCAAGCTTACAAAAACTTAGCTCGGCTTGGGCTCGTTTGCAGCCCTATAGATGATCTTCCGCAAAAAAAAAAAAAACAAAAAAAACTAGAATCGGTAGTATTGAGCAGGTAAGGTAGCCTGCATAAATGTGAGAACGGCTACAAAATATTATGAAGCATCAGGTACTTATTTTGTGCACCATCTCTATGTGGACAGAATTAAAATTTAGTACCCGAAGATATGGACGGTCATTACACTTCAATGGCTGTATTATGTCAAATAATGATTTAAACAAAAAAAATCTTCTAAATAATGTCACAGCAGGCACCAAGCGTAGGCCACCTAGGCCTGGGCCTACGGCCCCAAAAATTCAGGTGGTCTGACAAAATGGAAAATAATAGAGACCCCAAATTTTTTGACTCAATTCAATTTAGTATCCAAAAGATTTTGAAAATTTTTACAGAAATTTTTATATATGGTAAAGAAGTTTCTCAGAATTATAAAAAAGAAAAAAAGTTTGGAAGAATTATAAATAGGATAAGGAAGCGTCAATAGAGTTGGCGCGTGCTGTTAGGAATTGAGAGGGAGAGAGAAGGAGCCAACGGAGCTGGCGCCCCCTCCCTCCCGCGCGCCAACTTGGTTGGCGCGTCTCCCATTCCCCTCCCGTACTCTCTCCTCTCTCATCTCTCTATTGTTAGATAATTTGTTGTTATCTATTTACAATATTTATTTGATTTGAAATGAAATAATTAAATAACCAACAAATAGATAATACCATATTTGTTATCTAAAATAAAATATATGCAAAAAGTTTCTTAAGCTATTATCAAAATAAAATCAAATTAATTTTATGATAATAACAAATATGACATTATCTATTCACAATATATATTTGACTTAATATATACTAATAGATAATTTAATTTTATATATGATATTAATATATTAATTTTATGACGATAAAAAATATGATATTATCTAATATATTATTTTTTATTAATATAATAATTTTATGATGATAATAAATATGATGATAGCAAATATGATATTAATATATAAATTTGATTTAATATATTAATTTTATGATGATAACAAATATGATGATAACAAATATGATATTATCTAATATATTATAATATCTAATATGATATTAATTTTATAATTAATATATTAGATATTATAATATATTAGATAATATCATATTTGTTATTATAATATATTAGATAATATCATATTTGTTATCATCATAAAATTAACATATTAAATCAAATTTATATTATTAATATCATATTTGTTATCATCATATTTATTATCATCGTAAAATTAATATATTAATAAAAATTAATATATTAGATAATGTCATATTTTTTATCATCATAAAATTAATATATTAATATCATATATAAAATCAAATGATTTATTAGTATATATTAAGTCAAATATATATTGTGAATAGATAATATCATATTTGTTATTATCTTAAAATTAATTTGATTTTATTATAGATAGTAGCTTAAGAAACTTTTTGCATATATTTTATTTTAGATAACAAATATGGTATTATCTATTTGTTGATTATTTAATTATTTCATTTCAAATCAAATAAATATTGTGAATAGATAATAACAAATTATCTAACAATAGAGAGAGAGAGAGAAGAGAGAGAGGAGAGAGGAGAGAGTACGGGAGGGGAATGAGAGACGCGCCAACCAAGTTGGCGCGGGAGGGAGGGGGCGCCAACTCCATTGGCTCCTTCTCACGCGCCAACTCTATTGGCGCATCCTTACCCTATTTGCAATTTTTCCAAACTTCTTCTCTTTTTTATAATTTTAAGAAATTTCTTTACCCTATATGAAAATTTCTGAAAATTTTAATATCCAAAAGGCATTGAAATTTTTTAGCTTCCACAAAGTTGCTACTGTTTTTTTAAAAATTACACTATAAACAACTTTTGACAACAAACAAGAATTGTTGTCAAGATTGGTCCAAATTTAAAAATATACAGTTACCAATTTGTTGGAACAATCTTAATCTACTCTCGTAATTTGATTTGACTATTTACATCCACATGTTAACTCCTTTTTAGAAAATACATGAATGTAAATTAAATCAAACGTAAGTTAAAATTTATATTAAGAACATGTTTTTCTTATATGATTTTTTATTTAGTTATAATTTTCTTTTTTCTTTTTCTTTTTTGGTTCAATAATAACATGTCGAAGAGTCAGATTTTTAATGGTTCAACCAAATAAAGAAACTTAAGAAATCACAAGAATACAGAAAATCAAGAAAATCTATATCAAGAATGCACCATCCAAAGGATGGTAATCCATCAGATAAACCAATTTAACAAAATCACGCTCCCAGGAAGAAACTTTGCTAGAATCCGTAATCAATGGAGATCTTCTTCTGAAGAAACTTTGCTAGAATCCATAATGTAATCAATGGAGATCTATTCGTAAGTTCATAGTTCTTCTGGAGAGCAGGCGCCAATTAACTTGTCGCTATGGCATTGCATTAAATTTAAGTTTAATTGCTCGACAATAATATTTTATTTTAATTTAATGTTTAGTTTATCTCCAATATCTTAACTCCATATATTTCTAATCATCAATTCATCCTCTATCAAAATTAAATTATTCATCCTCTATCAAAATTAAATTAAATATTATGGAGAAGATAAATTAGTCAATTGTATCCCATGTATTTCTAATCATCAATTTATCTTCTATCAAAATTAAATTAAATATTATGGAGTTTCGTTTTCTATTTAATAAACTTCTTCTACATTCAGTGATCTTTATCGAATTAGAATCTCAATAAGAAATATATCTTATTCATGATCTTTATCATGCATATTGAAAACTTCACATAAAATGTATGAGAAAAAGATAGGGTAGAATCTTAATAAGAAACATATCTTCAAAAAATATTTGATTAACTTTTTTTTAATATAGTTGAATTTAACAGAACAAATGTGCGATAAAATAAATAAAATAATTCTTGGTGCCATAGAAGATGGTGCCTGTAATCTCATTGGACACCTTCTAACCCCTAACCCCCACACCCAACGCATGCCCCCCACGACAAAGTTTACAATTACCCCAAACTTCTGCATGGTTTGGTCCAGAGGAGTCCTGTAAAACCCTGATCCTAAATCCGTTAATTAAATTAGTAATTTCAAAATTTTGTTTGGCATTTAAATTATATTAGTGAATAATAAGTTATTATAGTAATATATTTAGTAGATTTACAAATTTTATTTTAGTTATTTCGGAATTATTGTTATTTGGTTGTGTTTGATTTGGATCCAAACCCAGCCAATCTTCTTGAACCCAAACCCAAAACCATTTGTTTTTTTAAAAAAAAATAAATAAAAAAATAACTAAAACCTATTCCTAATTCTAAGAGCATCATTAGTAGTTGGGACTCTCCAATGCAATTTGGAGCCCAAAATTTCAAAAAAAAGGTAAATGTAGAATGGGTTGGGTTTGTATGAGAATAGTAGGAAATGATAAAGTGAGCTCCGGTCCCAAAAATTGTGTGGTCAAAAATTAATGTAGGAAAAAAATAATATAAAGTTTAGAATATAGAAAGTTGGGCTCCAAATTGGAACTTACTATTCTACAAAATGAGTTTCTACAATCTAGAATCTAAAAATTGGGAGGCCCAACTCTTAGCACCCATGGATGGGTTGGGACCGAAATTGTAGAAATTGGGAATAGGAATGAGACTTATTATTCTAAGCTCCTATTCCACTCCACCCACGTTCTCCCATCCCCCTTATTTCTCCTAACACTCCACCACATCTTCTCTTCCACTCTTTCCCTTAATATAAAAACACACAACACCAATCCCTCCACAACTCACTCTCCTCTTTCCCATCTCCTCCCAAAAACTCCACCCGCGCACCCCAGCGCCCCCGGCCGCGTCCAGCGCCGCGCCGGCCCGCGGCTCCGTCTTCTGCGGTCGCCTCCCAGGCCGCGCCCAAGCCCACGCGACCCCGCCTCCCGCCGTCCTCGCCCGACCCCGCCGACCCCGTTCCCATCCCCGGCGCCGCCCTACTCCGGCCGCGTCCAGCCTAGGCCGTGCGCCCCGGCCGCCCTCCACCGCCGGCCAGCAACCAGCGCGCCTCCAGCGCCTCCTCACCGATATTCTCGTGTTTCCGCGGGTCCCCGATCTCCAGATCTGCTGTCCGGTTCATTCCCGTGCTTCCCGCGGTCCCGGATTTCGCTGTCCCAGGCGATTCTCCGTTGCCCGCGTATTTCTTCTCCCTTTTTCATCTGAGAGCTATAGCCGAGCAACCCAAGATATAATTTCGTATTCCCGTCCCCGTTTCCGTAGTCAATGATGAATTGGTCCCCGATTCCCTTCCGGGAATTCGGCTTTAGGTCGACGTAGTGACTTCGGATTTTCCGGAGATGTTTCTGTGATGTTTTGTGTTTATTTCGGATTCTTTCCGAAATATGTTTTCTGGATTTTGGACGTTGTGGTTTCCGATTTCATTTCGGAAATTCCCGAAACTATATTTCGGGTTTCCAATTAAGCTTCGGGAATTATTCTGTGAATTTTAATTTTGTGTAAAAATGGTTTGGAAGTTAATTTCTGGGTGTTCCCTGGTTTGGGACTTTTATTATGGGTGTTTCGGCGCATTATCCCAGTTTTGGGTTGTCCCGAATATAGAGGAAATGTTGTCCAAATTTTTATAAAATTTTATAAATGAATTTCAAATCGGTTTTCGGAAATTATTTAGTTAAATGGATTTTTGGGCGACGACCATACCGGTCCGTGGGCCCTAGCAAAATGCAAACGAAACCGATTTTACCCGGACATTAAGGCATTAGCTAACTGTGGCGATTGGACCAAGTCTGAGACTCATTATTAATTTAATTTATTTTAATTATTAATTTATTCATAATTAATTTGTAGGATAATTTTAGAACTAACAACTGTTTCTCTTATTTCAATTTATGTAAAATAAATTGTAAGGGCATAAGCCCAACTTTTCTATTTTTCTCCGTGGCCTGTAATTTTGTAGCATAGGTTTTCTGTTATTCTATGGTTTTGCGAGTTTTTTTAGCGTACGCATACATCTAAAATAAATATTATTTTGATATAGAAAATTAATGAAATTTTCTCACATTAAAATTTACAAGCTTTTAATATTTAAACAACGATCATGTTTTCTCATTAAAACAAGAAATTGAGTTTTATATGTATAATTACGAAAATACAAAGTTTTAATCAAATAAATTGGTAACTACGAGTTTTTCCAAAATACAAGTTAAATTGATCTTTTCCTCGTTATTAATAACAACGCACCATATAATCGAGTTTTGTTGTGATAGCGTAAATAAAGATTAAAATTGATTATGACACAATTAGAGATTTTAACTAGCATAGTTAGCTTGGTGACCCTGGATTCTGAGTCAACTTCTCGAATGTAGGATTTCGAGGACGAGTCTAATCTCATCTCGAAGTTTTCACCCCTTCAAGTCCAGTCCATTTTGAGGCACGTACATTTTGTGTTAGTTTACAATTATTTAATAATCGTTTTATTGCAAGTTTAAACCACGATACAACACGGAACTCTCTCTGAGAGCACTGACTGTAACTACTGTAACTGTTTGGGGACTTGGGGAGTAGTGTAATGAGTATGACCACATCCAAAGTAACTTAGAACTGTATTAGCTTATCCCTCATACATATGGGGATAAGCCGTATCGTATAATAGGATACAACTGTACAACCCAAGCCGGTCATATTCATTGCCTATTCACATCACAATACTGTAACTGCTGGAATTTATTCCAAATTGTTTAAAAGTGCATGATTCTATTATTATTTCAATTGTCAAATTAGCATAAATTGTACTTTGCTCCCTCCTGACTGGAGATAACATTTTTAGGGGATATTGAGGATGCTGAGATATTGATAAGTAGCTATTATGACCCGGTTCTGTACCATGTGGTGTTACCAGAGTCCCCTTTGGAGGACGCAGGACCTGAGGCCGATGAGCCGAACGCTTAGCTAGATTTTTCTGTTTCCAGTTTTTTTTGTTTTGAAATTTTGTTATTTGAATTTCAGCATTTTTATTTCAGTCTTTCTAATTCCAGTGTACTTCTCTAATGTTTAATAAAGTTTTAAATTCCCGAATATTGAGTTGTGACAAATGTATATAGATGTTGTTGTGGTTACCTGCTAACGGAACAGCTTACTGCCGCCGTCTCAACAACGGTACAGGCTGGGCATGATCCGGTTCGACCCAATTATTTGGGATCGGGTCGTGACATGTTTTTAGTGGTGGCCCATGCAGGTCATGAAACAACAACTTAGGAAAATATACCTAGAAACAATTAGAACACTAGAACATTGACTTGTCACAACATAGGTCCGAATTATATATATAAATATTTTTGTTTGATTATAGCCTGGTAGGATACCTTGCTTATGTTTGCCTCCTAAACCTTTCAGACTATGACTAGAGGAAAGACAACCCGTTCCAGTCCTGCTGATGACAAGGTGATAACTCCTGACCACACCCCTCATTCTCAGGCCCGTTCCAGTCCTTCTCCTTTGCAGCTCATCAATCCCCCCTTTGCTGCACAAGTTCCTAGCCCAGCCCATACCACAGTCGAACCTATTCCGCCCACGGCAATTTCACCATCTCCTGTTATGATAGTTACTCCTGTCGCCCCACCAGTACCAGCAGACACCTTCCAAATGGTTGTCCTACTCCAAGGAATCCTGGAGTCCCAAAAGGCCCAAGCAGAGGCCCAGCAAAAACAGATTGATATCACGAGAGATGTTATGAAGGATGTCAATGACGTAACCTTAGCTATCTTAAACCAAGTTGGTGCGGAACCTCACCCTAGGAGGGATACCCCTGAATCTAGAAGATATTTGGGTCCCATCAACTACTCTACTTTCCGGCAGTCTTGTCGTAAGAGGCTATTGGCTTGTGACTACTGCAAGAGGCCTAGTCATCAGGCCGTTAGTTGCCGCAAGAGATTGGGACAATGTTTGGCATGTGGATCCGCTGAACATCGGGTAAGGGACTGCCCCTTATCTTTCCATCGTACCAGAGCACCAATCCCAGCAACACCTGCTACGCCGCAACCTAGGGACTCTCTTCCTATCGAGCAGACCTTGCCGCCTACACCCACTGCAGAAAGGCATGATGCAGACTCGAGTATCATAGAAGAAGATGAAGCAGTTGGAGACTGCTCGTGCAAGAGCCAGAGCTATGAAGACTAGTACCTAGAACTGCTGAGTAGCATTGTCTATTGTTATAAGAAGTTGTAACAGGATGTCCTTAGAACTATTATGAGAGTCTTGCTGTAATTCTCCAATATGAATAAAATTCTTGGTTAAACCTTTATGGTAGATATTTTTTTCAAAGTCTTTCCATTACAATTCAATCTCTGAAAATTGTAATCTTAATGAGAAGATATGCAAGGCAAAATTTATCAAGGATATATTGGTGATTAAGAATTTGAAGAATAGAATTTTGGAATGCCCAGATATTAGTTAGTACTTATAACAATTGGGAGTGATAGTGACATAAGGAGTGAATTTTGACCTTAACCAGTTTAGGCCGACTGTATGATGGTATATGCTACTACATATTTTTTCCTAGGTTTTTGTATCTTCTAGCGCCCCATGATTTTCGGGAATTATTTCCTTTCCATATCTTTAACAGATTTTTAGCATCCCTTAGGATCTATGTTTTTCGCTACTTATGGACCAATATTAGAACTCTTCAATCTCCTTCGTCAGCAAACCTATTTTTTAAACTTCTCCACTAGTCGATCAAATCTTATCTCTCTACCTTTATTTGGAATCCAAACTCGTCCGCTATCTAGAGTTTCTAAATCTAATAAACCCTTATCTATCCGAATACTTCTACGACAAGCGTATCCAACCATTCGCCTTAACCTCATTTTTATTGACTTTCTCGGAACTAATCCTGAACCAAATTCTTCTGGAACTATAAAGCCTCAAGGTTAATTATTACTAAAAGAATTGGTTCAGCTTAGTTAGTTCATGATTTTCCCTAAAAGATTTTTTTTCAAAAAAAAAAAATACTTTCAATGCTGATTGTTATCTCCTAGGTTATTCCAAATATTTTATTTTGATCCCCTCCACTCAACCTGAAACCCTACTCTCTCTATGCAACTTTTCGATCCATTCAAGGCCTAGACAGCTTTTAAACTCAATGCTTGAGTATCGTGAAGTACGAACGGTCAGAGAATTGATTCCATCCTATTATTAAATCTTCTTTAAATCATTGAAAAACTTTTGAATTGTTGAACTATCCCCTGGTTGGCTTTGCTAAACCATTCTAACCTGACCTCCTTGAATCCATAAAAACATACTTCTTTTGTGTCAACCCTACTTACCTATCACATTCTCAAAACTATCATTGGATAAGAAATTATTTCTTCAAATAATTTTGGTGAACGTCTGTATCCTTTAAGTGATTTGTCGGAAATATTCTCACTGGCTTCTTCAAATCAACTCAAAGCTCTGATTCTTCTACCTTATCCTGTGTCCAACTCAATTGGTCATACTCAAGTTTGATCAATTTCTTCAAATCAATCTTTTAAATCTCAAGAGCTACTGGAACACATATTTATCCTGATAAATTTTCTTGAAACCAGAAGAACCTACATCAACATCTTTTTCTATCATGACTAGAACCTTAGAACTCGTTTGAATTTTTTCGGAAACTCCTTTGAAATTCTTATGGACAAAGTTGGAAAAATATTCTGTGACCTAGTATGACTTCGCACATTGCGTTATAGTCAATTGTCTGAATTATGGAAACTGCGAGTTTACTGCAGCCAATTGCGCACTGACGAGGCAAAAGACTCTAAAGTTGAAGTGATTTCAGGTGTTCATAGGTTCCCGGATATTATCGTGACTATGTCCTAAATACACCATGTTGATCTTCTATGTTGCTTAGCCATTAAATGGATAAAGTTGACAGACTACTCGATAACCTAAAATTATTCAAGTTATTGGGTCAAAAAATTCACTGCAGTCAGGTGCACTCTGGCGAGGCATGAATTTGAGACAAAATGACTTCAAACATATTTGGTTTCCGAATATTATTCAGACTATATTCATACCATGGTTGTCTTTTGCACCATCAAATCATTCTGACTTTTGCCTGATTAGAGGATTTACATTTCTAGCGGTTGTCTCCATTTCCAGAAATCTCTTGTCACAACCAGAAAGAAAAGATTCCCTATAAGATTCTACTTGATTTTCCCTAAAACTTATTAGGACCATATCAATCTCTATTACCTCAATCTCTTTTCTATTTCAACCTTAGTACGTTGCATACATATATTCTTATATCTTATTTATTTATTTATTCATTTATTTATTTATTATTATTTAGTTACAGATTTTGGAAGCCATAGATAGTTATCTTGTAAGTCTTTTCCCGCATATCTTATCTTCTGACCGTTGAACAGTGAAACGACATACTTTCTATCCTCTTTGATCATCACTCGGCCCTCAATGAAAATGTTTCACTCGATTACATTCCTATCATAGGTATATATTCTAATAATCTCTAATATCCTACTATCATACAACTTTTCTATCCTTCCTGAGTCACAAATCTTTGTACCCCATTCCAATTTGATTTGACATTTAGGTTCCTAATCTCAAAAGATTCCATTACCTTCTGCCTTCTCAATAAAATGTTGACCTCCGCTCCTTTCTTGCCTTTCCTGTTTCACGAAACCTCATTTGGTTCTCTCCTATTCTATGATCCTGGTTGTACCTAGGTTCTTTCTCGTGCCTAAAATAATTTTGATTACTACAAACGTTTCAATCCCATCTCAGATCATATTCTGATAATCCCGATCGTGCCTGCTGGTTTAAAGTTCATTTTTGTTTAAGGCTAAGTTTTTGATTGTACCCCTGTCCCTTATCTTTGAAATTTCGAGGACGAAATTTTCTAAGGAGGGAAGGTTATAAAACCCTGATCCTAAATCCGTTAATTAAATTAGTAATTTCAAAATTTTGTTTGGCATTTAAATTATATTAGTTAATAATAAGTTATTATAGTAATATATTTAGTAGATTTACAAATTTTATTTTAGTTATTTCGAAATTATTGTTATTGGGTTGTGTTTTGATTTGGATCCAAACCCAGCCAATCTTCTTGAACCCAAACCCAAACCCAAACCCAAAACCATTTGTTTTTTTAAAAAAAAAATAAAAATAAATAAATAACTAAAACCTATTCCTAATTCTAACCCCCACGACCTGGACAACAGCCCCCTATTCCACTCCACCCACGTTCTCCCATCCCCCTTATTTCTCCTAACACTCCACCACATCTTCTCTTCCACTCTTTCCCTTAATGTAAAAACACACAGCACCAATCCCTCCACAACTCACTCTTCTCTTTCCTATCTCCTCCCAAAAACTCCACCCGCACACCCCAGCGCCCCCGGCCGCGTCCAGCGCCGCGCCGGCCCGCGGCTCCGTCTTCTGCGGTCGCCTCCCAGGCCGCGCCCAAGCCCACGTGACCCCGCCTCCCGCCGGCCTCACCAGCCTCCCGCCGGCCTCGCCCGATCCCGCCGACCCCATTCCCGTCCCTGGCGCTGCCATACTCCGGCTGCGTCCAGCCTAGACCGCGCGCCCCGGCCGCCCTCCACCGCCGGCCAACAACCAGCGCGCCTCCAGCGCCTCCTCGCCGATATTCCCGTGTTTTTGCGGGTCCCCGATCTCCAGATCTGCTGTCCGGTTCATTTCCGTGGTTCCCGCGGTCCCGGTTTCCGCTGTCCCAGGCGATTCTCCGTTGCCCGCGTATTTCTTTCTCCTTTTTTCATCTGAGAGCTCTAGCCGAGCAACCCAAGGTATAATTTTGTATTCCCGTCCCCGTTTCCGTAGTCAATGATGAATTGGTCCCCGATTCCCTCCCGGGAATTCGGCTTTAGGTCGATGTAGTGACTTCGGATTTTTCGGAGATGTTTCTGTGATGTTTTGTGTTTATTTCGGATTCTTTCCGAAATATGTTTTCTGGATTTTGGACGTTGTGGTTTCCGATTTCATTTCGGAAATTTTCGAAACTATATTTCGGGTTTCCGATTAAGCTTCGGGAATTATTCTGTGAATTTTAATTTTGTGTAAAAATGGTTTGGAAGTTAATTTCTGGGTGTTTCCTGGTTTGGGACTTTTATTATGGGTGTTTCGGCACATTATTCCAGTTTTGGGTTGTCCCGAATATAGAGGAAATGATGCCCAAATTTTTATAAAATTTTATAAATGAATTTCAAATCGGTTTTCGAAAATTATTTAGTTAAATGGATTTTTGGGCGACGACCATACCGGTCCGTGGGCCCTAGCGAAATGTAAACGAAACCGATTTTACCCGGACGTTGAGACATTAGCTAACTGTGACGATTGGACCAAGTCTGAGACTCATTATTAATTTAATTTATTTTAATTATTAATTTATTCATAATTAATTTGTAGGATAATTTTAGAACTAACAACTGTTTCTCTTATTTCAATTTATGTAAAATAAATTGTAAGGGCATAAGCCCAACTTTTCTATTTTTCTCTGTGGCCTGTAATTTTGTAGCATAGGTTTTCTGTTATTCTCTGGTTTTGTGAGTTTTTTTAGCGTACGCGTACATCTAAAATAAATATTATTTTGATATAAAAAATTAATGAAGTTTTCTCACATTAAAATTTACAAGCTTTTAATATTTAAACAACGATCATGTTTTCTCATTAAAACAAGAAATTGAGTTTTATATGTATAATTACGAAAATACAAAGTTTTAATCAAATAAATTGGTAACTACGAGTTTTTTCAAAATACAAGTTAAATTGGTCTTTCCCTCGTTATTAATAACAACGCACCCTATAATCGAGTTTTGTTGTGATAGCGTAAATACAGATTAAATTGATTAGGACACAATTAGAGATTTCAACTAGCATAGTTAGCTTGGTAACCCTGGATTCTGAGTCAACTTCTCGAATGTAGGATTTCGAGGACGAGTCTAATCCCATCTCGAAGTCTTCACCCCTTCAAGTCCAGTCCATTTTGAGGCAAGTACATTTTGTGTTAGTTTACAATTATTTAATAATCGTTTTATTGCAAGTTTAAACCACGATGCAACATGGAACTCTCTCTGAGAGCACTGACTGTAACTACTGTAACTGTTTGGGGACTGGGGGAGTAGTGTAATGAGTATGACCACATCCAAAGTAACTTAGAACTGTATTAGCTTACCTCTCATACACACGGGGATAAGCCGTATCGTATCAATAGGATACAACTGTACAACCCAAGCCGGTCATATTCATTGCCTATTCACATCACAATACTGTAACTGCTGGAATTTATTCCAAATTGTTTAAAAGTGCATGATTCTATTATTATTTCAATTGTCAAATTAGCATAAATTGTACTTTGCTCCCTCCTGACTGGAGATAACATTTTTAGGGGATATTGAGGATGCTGAGCTATTGATAAGTAGCTATTACGATCCGGTTCTGTATCCTGTGGTGTTGCCAGAGTCCCCTTTGGAGGACGCATGACCTGAGGCCGATGAGCCGAACACTTAGCTAGATTTTTCTGTTTCCAGTTTTGTTGTTTTGAAATTTCGTTATTTGAATTTCAGTATTTTTATTTCAGTCTTTCTAATTCCAGTGTACTTCTCTAATGTTTAATAAAGTTTTAAATTTTCGAATATTGAGTTGTAACAAATGTATATAGATGTTGTTGTGGTTACCTACTAACGGAACAACTTACTGCCGCCGTCTCAACAACGGTGCAGGCTGGACATGATCCGGTTCGACCTAATTATTTGGGATCGGGTCGTGACATGTCCGAAAGTTAACTATGGTGGTTTGTTCCAGAGTAGTCCGAAAGTTAACTATGGCATGCACGCGTGGTCACCTAGTCTTTATTACTTTTGATGGCTAAGATTTGTATCAGAGATGGGATAGAGTGAGGCATATGATCTAATACTCATAAATTGATTTTTGTAGCATTTTATCATACACTTGGAAGTTTTTTTTTCCCGTAATTATCATCCTTCTTAGCAGTTGAATTTTGTTGAATTGTTCTCCTCTCAGAGTGAACCCTTGATTGAATGTTGGGAATGAAATACATAAACCATTCCCTCAATCTAAGAAGACTGTGAAAGAACCTAAGTAAAACACATAAACCAATTTACCAAAATCACACAAAAGACAAAACGCAGACACAACAATTTTTGACGTGGAAAAGTTCTGCGAAAAAACAACTGGACGATCGGAATCCAACCATAAAAAGGCTCTACTAATGGAATAAAAAATACATACTCCTTACAAAATTTCCACCGATCCAATCGGACCACAACTACAACTACTTGGAAGATTATAGACTCCCGAAGAACAGAAGACAACGAGAGAAACTACCCTCCAAAGTCTCTCCTTCAAAGTAGTCATCAACTTCCTTCTCTCTCTAAAAAAACTGTGGATGTTTTTTTAATAGTAGGAAACACCTGTATACCCTCCTATAGACCACAACATATCTCGATCATTGATGGGATCCAATCGTGCTTATAAAGCACCCAAACTTGGGTTCAGCCCAGTCACGTCCCGGTTTCGCAGAACCGAAAGGTAGCCACAGGACGTGGTTCCGCAGAACCGAAAGGTAGCCACTGGACGTGTTGTCGTACAAGTCTAGATTTGTAAAAAAACCCTAAATTTCTACATATTTCTTTTTATTTAATTAGAATAACTATGGTATATACTGAGTGTATATATACAGTATATGTATTTATGATTTTAGTTTTATTCTAATATGAATTTCTACGGATAAATTCATATATGCATATCTCTAAAAAAAATTATCTTGTTTTTTCGAGCTTTCAAAATATTATTTTTATGTTATTTTTATTTTATTCTTTGAAAATAAATTATCTTAGAATTTTTATAAAAGAAAATAAATATATTTTTGAAACAATAAAAAGGGATTTTATTAAAATTTTGTATTCCATTAGAACAGAAACACAGAAACAATAAAAAAGAGAATAGTGGTAATTGGCCCTATGTAGGATCTCTTATTCTTGATGTATTTCAGTTCTAATTATGATCATGTTACTGTTAACAAAAAAATCTTCCTATTAGATAGTATAGTCGCATGTTTTTCCAAGATGCTGAACTCATTGCTTTCATTGACATGCTACATGCATACTTGAGTTTTCTCTACAGGCTAAAATTTGTCAGTTTAATCGAACAGTAAACTTTAGCTGATATTATTAATCAAGCCTCATACATAAATTGTTATATGGTAGTCATGTTTCGCATAGGTGCAGGTGACTGAACAACCTTTTGTATCTCTGGGTAAGAAAACCAGTATCAAGTAAATCTATACAATTAATTTGTTTTCCTTGTAAGTTGGCTTTTGTAAGTTGGCTTTTGCCATCAGGATTAAAATAGAAAGGTTGGGTGGGAGATAGCCCGAGCCTCTACATAAAGATAGGGAGGGAGATGACCTATACACCTACTAGAGACTATACTTGGAGGGATATGATCCATTCGCCTACAACACAAACTAACCAAATTAATTACAAGAATGATCATTTGAGCCACCTAATTCTTTTCAGAGTGTTGACTTTGACTTTAAGTCTTGAATAGGGGTTGATGGAACCTCTAGTTACTTGATTTGTTATTCCATTTGCTTTGGTTTACATTCTTCCTCATTTGTTTTTCTGCTTCCCACAAAGTCTCTTTTCAAACAAACGACTCTTTTTAGGGCTACTAAGTTAAGTTTTTGTCTAAAGATATTGTTCTTATAAGGTGTCGGTTGTTTTTCCAGTTCTTCTAGGCGAGTGCTTGATAGATGATTGTGTCATCTACAACTCCAACTCTTCCTTGAAATGAATTTCTTAAAGAGAAAAACTCAATTAAAAAGGGGTTGCAATAATTGGCATTTGGACCTCCCAAAGTAATCATAAGAGAGGACATCAGAGCATAAGGTTACAAGGTGTTGCAAGAGGGAGAGAGTAGTACTCGATTTGGTAGGGTGGAGAAGGGCTGAAAGATAGGAGTTCTTATTTTTCGTTCCCATAATGGCATGTTCCTGACTAGTGTGTTGTAGCGGTTTATAGTAACTAAGATATCAGGGGCACGGCGCACCCAAGATGCAGATACGAGCCGCACGTGGCTCCGATCTTTGTGCCTCATAACATGTATGGCGAGGCGCTCGCACGCATTAGTAAGCCCAGTAGCGAGGCTCATGCCCATTTGAGGTATACCTTATGCATATGTTGCTTTATTTTTATTTTGTGTTTTCTTACTAACCAATATATTTATTTTAAGTGTGAGTAGGGACAACCATTGAATCCGACACTTAATATCACTCTTGGAAAAAACCTTGGACTCTCATAAGCTTTCATGTTCAGTTGATCAAGAGGAAAAAATCCACAAAATTTATAATCATGCTTGATTTATAAATATTATTTTAAACTTTTATAAATGTGTGCCTCGCCTTCACGAGGGCTGCGATTTTTTGAACCATTTCGTCGTTTTGCATCGCGGTGTGCCTTACATCTTTATAAACTTTGCATCACAAACCTGGACACAGGTACGAGAAAACATATCCAAGAGTCTGACCCTTCAAACTCATAATCGAAGGACACATGGACTCTGCCAAAAAAGATCCAAATTTTGGGTTACGAGAATACTGCTATTAAAATAAATATATTTGCTAAATGAAGTGAAGCCACATATTAAATGAAGAATTTGGAAAGGGAATCTCATTAAAAATGTTTGACGAATTACGAATAGACCTCACGTGCCAACATCTCAAAGCATCCAAATAGGCTCCAATATTAATACTTCCATACTCAACTTGATTGGGATTGGAAAAGCCTTCATTGTACCATTGTATATGCTAACTTGACCTATTGATTCATTGAATGAACATGGATAAAGTTAAAACACAACCAGATTTGAATGAAATGAATGAATGCATGCAAGGAACCACTTTGACCACTTTTACAATTATTATAAAATTGGGTAAGAGTCCTTTCAACTTCCATGTTTTTTCCAAATGTTTTTCCCCATAAATGAGCCTACTACTCCCAATATACAATTGCCTAGGGGGAGCTATATTAGTTCCAAGATGAAATTAATAAATACCAAGATGAACTTAATAATAATAGTAACTATATAATAAAGCATGGAGGATCTACTACTGTTATAAAGCATGCTTATCTTCTTCTTGTTCTAATTTATGAGCAACAACAAATTATAAAAAAATAGATAAGCATAGATCTCCAAATTGTCACTATGGAGGATTTGATTGTCACCATGGAGGATCCGATCCGGATCCCGTACCAGTGTTATGTCGGGTCGACACAGGTACTTTGCTTTAAAGTGGCAAGTTCGGGTAACAGAGATCGCAATTGCTGCAAAGTGTGCTGAATTTGAAAAGTAGCTTTGCATTGGCTATTGCTTCTTAAACGAAAATGAGCATAGTGGCATGTAGGTGCATAGAAGCTAGTCCATCAACTGTTGTAGATGCAGATGGTGATCAACAGCAGTAGTTATATTACTAGCTTGATAGTCGTCCAATTGTGAATTTGTAGGAAGACTGGGCATAGGCT
Organism: Iris pallida; assembly: GCA_029216955.1. NCBI lineage: Eukaryota > Viridiplantae > Streptophyta > Magnoliopsida > Asparagales > Iridaceae > Iris > Iris pallida. Next base: position 1,948,447 of record JANAVB010035017.1, read on the forward strand.
CAACAATTAAGATAGATGGATGAAAAAAGGGACATGTCTTCTTGTCCTTGTGAAGAACGGTACTATCTATGATGAGTAGGACAATATGTACATTGTCTTTGAGTACAACAATGAAGTCACTTCTTTTGAATTATTTTTCTTTGAAGCTCATTGCCTTTGGTTTTGTGCATTGACTGGTTGGCAGTGGAGGTGCAACAACCAAAGAATCAGTCACTACTAGTTTGTTGACATGCTATTGTTGACTGACTGACAAAGAAATTTGAGGTTGACCAATTGACTTGTCCAGCTCAGCAAAAGATTGACCCGTTGACAAAGGGATTGCATGATCCAACTCATTGCATGTGTCATGTTATAATATGTGCATGTTACAAATAAGAGCAGGTTCAAGAATCTTATCTTGCTCCATCATAGAGCTTTGATTATTTTTGGCAGATGATACAGATAGATGGAAGTTTTTTTTTATTGAAACATACATTAATATCATGCCCCATAAAACTCCATTTGAGAATAATATGGAAACATTTGACTCGTATACGATGTTTTGCCATGAGCTAATAGCTTGGTCTTGAGAGGATAAACCAGATCCAGATTTTCTCTCGAAGAGCCTTTAGCTAAAAATCGTCTTCAAGACGAACTCGAAGACAGCTCGACCATGAGAAATTCTTGGTGGGTTCATCGGCAGCAGGGCTGGCCCGAAGGGGGGAGGGATGTTCGATCCAGAGCTAGTTTTGGGTGCCTTTTGACCTTTATTGTAAGCCGGTCCTAGGGGGTCACCCGCAACCCCGATCTCTATTGGGATCACATTGAGGGTTGCCTAAGTCTGAAGTCTTGTCTGGCTTACCCCTTGGTTGGCCCTGGTCGGCATGGAGATAGTTGCCAACTGGCCTATAAGGGATGAAGAACATAAACCGAGGGATTGGCAAGCATTACCCAAATGACAACAAGACTCGGCTCTATCTTTGAGTTGAAAGAATAACTCCACTTGGAGGTTCTTTCTAAACAAGGTATTGTCCATGGACTGGGCTTCGTTGGTCAGAGGAAGAACCACGTCTTCATGACATGACAGATGAAGGTGAACATGCTTGGAACTCCATTAGACCAAGAAAATTGGTTTTCTTAAAACCCTACATGAGTACATGGAGATTTTTTCTTTGATTCCCAAGAAGCGGTCAAATGAGAACTTGTGCACCATTATTCTTGAGACGTTCCTTCGAATGTTGCACTTCCGTTGGTGAGAAGAAGACCGCTGGGTAGCCTTCATGGGAGGAGCTAACTTGCTTCGAGTCCGAGCTGAACGTCTTGGATAGGGAGGGAAGAGGAGAAAGGAGAGGAGTGCTTTGGTTTGTGAAGGAAAGAGGCTTAGCTGGCTGGTTGCTTGTTTAGAGAAGTGTGATTTTATGGTGGAGTGAAAAGTGGTGGATCACTAGGATGTAGAGAAAGAGGGAAAGAGGCGTATTGGAGGGAGGCGCCTTGGAGTTCTCCCCCTTAAAGCTCTTCCCGTTGCTTGTTGGCATGTTGCACTTGCAATGCAACCGGTCAATGCACGAAAGCTAAAAAGAGTGAGTAACTAATCAAAGAAAAGGAATTCAAAAGTAGTGAGCTCATTGTCCCATTCAAAGACGGTAAACATATTGTCCCACTCATCATAGATAGCATTGTTTTTATTTTACGATAAGAGGAGGTCATGTCCCTTTCCTTGTGCTTCTATCTTAAGTTTTTAACCTATGCCAAGTCTTCCTGAATATTCGCAACCGTATGACTATCAAGCTAACAATATAGCTACTTTTGTTGTTGACCGAGTAAACACTACATCTACGACGGTGGATGAACTAGTTGTACACCCTCATGAGCACCATGCTCATTTCCTTTCACAAGCAATAGCCATGCAAAGCTACTATCCAAATATAACGCATTTTCAATTAGGTGTTGTTTCGATAGAGGAAGGTGAGAAAATTCATACCCATGTTGTGCATAAGAATGAGACTTCCACGTACTTTCTTGTAAAATGTGTTTGGATTGAAGAAAGTGGGAGAATGTAGGTGGAAGGTGTATTATAAAACTAAAATAACTAATTAAATATTTAGCAAAATTGGTAATTAAATATTACCATTATTAGTAATTATTTAACTTATTAATAATTAATAGTAACAAAATAATTTTATCAAATAATTGTAATAGTTATTGAACAGTAGTAACAATTCAATACTTGTTTTTATATTAATTACTTAACATAATTGTTCAATAGTATTAATAATTAGTTACTTTAAATAATACTTAAATATTATATTTTACTAATTATGTATTTCTTAAATATTATCCTAATTAAGAGAATTTTAAACATTAAAAAATAATATTGTTAACGAAATATTAGCTTTTTCTTATTAGTTAATGCTTAATTATTATTTAGTTGTTATTAATAATTGATAATCTTAATTATGTAAAAGAATTAATTAAAAAAATTACAATCCGAGTGCTTCATTCCACATGCCAAGAAAAAAAATGATGTGTGGAGCCATACAATTAGCCTAACAAGAGCCCGATTAGAACTCGCGTACAATTATGATTCCAAGTTTCCATCTAAAATCCGAACTAAATCAAACATGGAAACTCCCTCTTTCAACCCAAAGTTATGTGTGTTGCTATGTTTCACCTTTACTTTTATGTATCCAAACAAACCCCTGCTGCAATGCTACAGACCGCTGCAACACTACTAGTCAGGAACATGTCATTGTGGGAACGAAAAATAAGAACTCCTATCTACCCCCCTGTCCAGCTAATCAAATCGAGTAGTACCCTCTCCCCTCTTGCAATACCTTATGCTCCTATGTCCGCTCTAATGAAAATTTTGGGAGGTCAAGAAGCCACTTCTTCCCATCCTTTTTAACTGAGAATTCTCATGGAGAAATTCATTTGAAGTGTTGAAGTTGTAGACGACACAACCGTCTATCAAGCACTCACTTAGAATAACCTGAAAGACAATCGACAACTTATAAGAACCATCTCTTTAGGCAAAGAGCTTAACTTAGCAGCCCTAAAAATAGTTATATGTCTCGAAAAGAGATTTCGTGTGAGCAGAAGAAAGCAATTACAACAACAAATCAAGCAACTAGAGGCTTTTCCATGTGCAACTTAAGTCAAAGTCAACACTCTGAAAAGAATTAGCTGGCTCATATGATCATTCTTGTAACTAATTTTGTTTGTGTTGTAGGGGAATGAGTATTTCCGAGTAACCTCTCTTTAGGCCTCGTTTGGTTCGCGGAATGGAAGGGAAAGGAAATCAATTCCTTGTCATTTCCTTTCCTTTGGGAAATTTTAATTCCCATTGATTTTTTTTTCCGATGTTTGGCAATGCCAAGGAATTTGGAAAGAAAAATGAATACTTCAATGTGGGAAAGTGATTCCTTACTTGGATGGATGGAATCACTTTCCTCCCTAATTTCCCTTCCATTGGGAATCACTTTCCTTTCCTCCTCAATTCCTTGGACACCCAAACATAGGAAAGTAATCACTTTCCTTTCCCAACCCGGAGATTCCGCGAACCAAACGAGGCCTTAGTATCGGTATGCACCATCTCTCTCCTGATCTTCATGTAGGGGTTCATGCTTTCTCTTACCCCGTCTTTCTATTTTAAACCTAATGGCGAAAGTCAACCGATAGAAAGAGGGGAAAAAATGTATAGATTTACCTTGTCCAGGTTTACAAGATATTTACTCACCCGCACTTATGTGAAACGTAGCTACCATATAACAGTTTTATGGATGAAGACTCGGTTAATTATATCAGCTAAAATTTATTGGGGAAATTTATGAAATGCCCAAAAAACGAAAAAGTTTTATGAAAAACCCACCGCACAATAACATTTCATCGCGTGCCCCGAATTAGCAAAAAATATATAAAGAGGGTTCCGAATGACCTTTTTGCCCTTCCTTCTAATTTATTGAAAACACCCACGAAACTACTCTTAAAAAAAGTTTCGATACTTCATCTTCTTCCATACGCTACTCACTTTCGAATCTAGGTTTTCTCCTCAAAAATCTTCAAAAACTCGTCGAAAATTTTCGGAAAGACCGAGACAAACGGCAAAAGTGCTAAAACGGAGGTCCAAACATCATTTTTTTTGCGATTCTAAAATTTCGGAAGGCCGTCTAACGGAGATCATTTGGAAGAAGACTTGAAATATTTTTTGGAAGAAGGTTTCAAGGAACTGAAAAATGGCCCTCGATAATTGTGTGGGAAAGCAAAGGAATGAGCTTTACAACTGTGACCAAGTATTGGCTGCTGTGTTTGAGGAAGCATTGATATGGCGTGCTAGTGTGTCAAGTTAGAGGAGAGCATTTGGGAATTATGTAGGTATTCTTGGTGAAAGAATTCAAATTTGAGCTTCTGACTGTTGATACTGAAGATATGTTGCATGAATACGGACATGGGTACGGATACCGTACATATATGGAACCATTTTGCTGTGTTCGTGCAACATAATTGCGAAGACTATTATTTTCTTCTTCTGAAATCCATTAGTTGCCACCTGCATTTTTATTGGGTACTCTTATAAGATGAGTACAATCTTCCAATAATTACAACTGGGGGCCTTCTTATGATACCCACTGTTCGAGTACTTGTAAACAATAAGAACTTCTTTAATAGTTGGTACCCAGTGACAACTGATTTTAGTTACTCCTAAACAGTGGATTTACGTATGTCATCCTATACTGCCAACTGCCAAGACAATGCTCCAACACTGACCTTACAGTTGACTTCAATCAACTACTAGTTAACTTGAACGTCATTCCATGCCATTCCATGAGTATTATATAGTACTAGTCAGGTAGAATCTTGACTTGATTTCTATATTGTTGAATAATATAAATATATAACCCTCACCAGTCATCCCTCACAACACTCTTGAGTTTTGGTGCAGTGGCAAGCACTTTAACATGGTCTCTCTAGAGAGCATCTTAATTTTTTCAAAAAATTATACTGCTGCCTGAGTCCATCTCTCAACCCATAAAAATGGATCTTCGACCTGTGGGGTTGTGTTGAATAATATAAATGTGTAACCCTCATCCCTCACCAACACTCAAGAGTTTTGCTTTTAGTTGTGGGGACTTAACACTCATGAATTGCAACTTGTAAATTTCTGAAGCTCGAAGCACTGGGGTTAAAGATATGTGCATATTTCTCTTTTGAGACTGACAGGTTTTGATGTAGAAACAATTACCTTTGTATGATTGTTCTTTGAAGTGTCATGATCACAAAGATGGTCAATTCCTATAATGTTTTGCATGTGATTAATTACTTTATAAATTTTCTTAAGACACATAATTACTGTTATAATGCATGCTAGTCATTGGTTTTTAGTTGTATGAATCATATTAAGGGTACTATTGTAGCCATTAAGATATTGGACAAATCTCCTTTAAATATTTCCAATTTCAGGTTACAATTTGTACCTCACAAACACACACAACACACATAAAAACACAATTTATGTATGCCATTTCCACCCATTCATCTCACACAATTGTTTTATTTCATTTAATCACATTTGATAGGTTTGGAGTTTCGGGTCATCAAAATCATCGCGATGTTTATCACGGAATATGGTCAGTTGATTTTTTTTTTGCTGAAGTGGAATTACTTACAATTTCAACCTTTTCTTTTATTTTTATTTTTTTATTGAAGTTATTTCTCTAATAAGAAATATAGATTTTTGCATTAATTTCATGCTTTGAGTTCCATATATATATTTTTTTTAAATTTTAGGCTTGCACTTTTGTTAGGAATTCATTTTAACTTGTTGAAAATATTAATCTGTTATTCTTTCCTTCATTTGCTACACTAAATCATGCATTTAGTGTAAAATAGGATTTTGAGTCTTCATTGGAAAATTATTTCTCGTTTGTAGTTTGTACCTGCCTATATTGCTAGGTCACTTGTCACATTTGTTTAACATCCATGTTGTCCCAGATCAGTTAGTCCGAGGAAAGTTGGTATATTCATATGATGTTTGGCCTTTGACTAATGGGCTTAACCTTTTTGTCCAAACTGGTTCCAATTCATGAATTTAGGATCACTTTTATAGACTTCCTCTAGTTGTTTCTCGCCTAACTGATTCAGAGGAAGGCATTTAATTGTGTGCAAGGGGGAGTAGTTCAACGATATCCGTTGCTTGTTAATTTTTAGACCTAGCTGGCATGTGGTATAGTACAAAGGACTGGCTCATTCTGTGTGTTGGAAGGCCATATGTCCCCTTGTTGGGAATAAAGGTGAGTTGGGATGGGACACTGCTCGGGCTATGCACTGAAGTTGACCCGGGGAGGGAGAAGGGGTGGTATCAGGTTTGCTCCCTGTTCACATCCGACTAACACCCTGCCCCTGGCTCATGTATTTCAGCATATAAGAAGGAAAAGGTTTGTCAGTGTTACAAAGTTGTTTCTAAACAAATGTATACTTTTTAAACCTTTGCAAAGAAAGGTTGGAATGAATCCTCCAAAAAAAAGACCCAAAGACACATAGGGGCCCACGAAATCCAAATAAAAAGTAGCACATAGAAATGTTAAAATTCATAAACAAACCTTCCTTATTTTGACAAATCCGTTGCTCGAGTTATTGAAGCCATTAGATGCTAGATGTCATTGCTGAAAATGTTGGAATTTTGGAAATAAATGAAGGATGCTCCTTCAAAGGTTTTGCTCAGTAGAGAAGGTTGTTTGGAACGAAGAAGTTGATAGGTTTTAAAATGCTATTTGGTATCAAGTTCAAGTATTAGAGTTGAAGGACGAGTTATACCGTTAATTTCTAACCGGTTAAAAGTCTAAGTTAATCTTCTTCATATCCAGTAATATATATCGTGTCCTCTATATGGAAAGTGTATCGACCAAAAAGTTACCCCCCTCTATACCATTAAACAAATTTTATCTCTTAAGTTGTTATTGTATTGCATCCATATTAGATGATGCATATCTCATACCTGAGATACTGAGTTACTGACTTGTCATGCAATGATGCAATCATTTAATTCTTTATGGATTTGTTGTACCTTGTCCACTTACATGTCATTCCCGAATCTGCGTCCATGTATGTGCTTTTTAAAGTTCAATAACATGAGTTTAATTTTATTTTGTACATGTCTCCTTTATATATGTATGTGTATGTGTGACGTACCACAAAAGATAGCTCCATCATAATGAAAACCAAATTTAGTTACTTGCAACTTCATATTGCTTCTCTAATGTAAAATAAAAATTAATAATTAATGTCAATTTGTTGAATTTCATTCTTTCACAATTTCTAACTTGATAAAACATAAGGTCTTTAATTTATTGAAATAAGTAGTTAGTTATTTTGAATTTATAAGTTGTGAGATTTTATGCTTGGCACATGGGTTTGAAACCCTTTATGTTTTGCCATAATATATCTGTGTTTGCTTCAGAGTTGATTGGACATATTACTCTTTTCACTTTCATGTGATATTCATACAATTTCTGTTTATTGATTTGTGAGCAGCGTGCTCCTACGTGAAAATTCAAAAAGAGATGTTGAAGCTTGGGAGCTTGTATGATTCTTTTCCCTCCAAATGCCCATAAGTATTAATGCTTATATCATTGTGGGAGTGACTTGCTAATTAGTTTGGCGCATCTTACTGGCAAAGAGCAACTTTCTTTTGTTTTGCATATGGCTTTGCTTATGTGTGCCTATTACCTTCTGTGATTTGTTGTTATTGTTGTTGTTCATGAAGCTATTACTTAAATGATGTTGTGCACATATTATAGCAAGGGTACGTTGTAAGAAAGAAACAATTTTTGTGGTATATAGTATACACAATATATTAGAGGCCTATACAAGCAAAAATGAGTAGGGCCGTAACCTAGCTGAGTCAAGCTTTCCATGTTCAAGTTTGGCTTGTCTAGGGTTCGTCCTTATCAAGCCGAGCTCGAGCTTGAGCCCAAGCTTGTAAGAAGATGTTCAACCTCGGCTCATTTTGCTCGCGAATCGAGCTCGAGCTACTCGCGAGCAGCTTGCAAGCTGCTTGAGTCAAGCTCAAGTCGAGATTGAGTCCTGGTATTTTTTCCAGCAAGTTTTATTAAAGAAAAACAAGATAAAGGTAATTTAATTTGCATTAGAATAAAGAGAGAGTGGAGGCTGCTCTATGAGAGGAGAGAAGTAACATGTAAGAAGTAAAACATTAGGGTTAAGTATAGGTTAACCGAATGTGGGCTAAAGGCATAATGAAATGTCGAGCCATATCGAGTCATGGCCGTGTCGAGTTTAGCACTCTTCGAGCTTACTGAGTCGAGCTTGTTCACGAGCTCCTCATCCGAGCTTCCCATGTTCAAGCTCGGCTCCTTAAGGGAAACCGAGCTCAATCTTTTGTTCATGCTCGGCTCTTTAAGGAAACCAAGCCGAGCCGAGCTCGTCGGCTGCTCTGTTCATTTGCTGCCCCCAAAATGAGTATTTGAAAGGGTATGCATGCAAAAAAAAAAGAAAGCCTTTTTACTAGAAAATGTTGTCTTACAACTTTCCTCTTGGAAAAGAATGTTGTATGTCTAGATATAGTTAGTAACTTAGTAGATATGTGGAAATGGAGAATGGAATCTGAAGTGGATATACATGCCTGCTGTCATCGGGATTAAGTGACTTCTTTTCGACGCACTAGCTTCTTTTTTTGGATTTTCCTGGCAACATCAACAAATTATGTAAGTTGCATTATAGGAAGCACAAACACTCCAAAAATGTGGTCGTGTCGGACGCTCCACGGACACTCCAAAATACACTAGGATGCACCAAGATAGGTGCATTGTCCCTGTCGTTATGTCCTTACCGTGTCGTATCCGTGTCCGTGCAACATAACTTGCTTTGTGTTCAAATTGGTGTTTCCTTACCAATTTTAGTTTAGATTTCAGATAAATATTACCAAATCGAGAACGAGCAAATAGACTTGGAAACTATATGTATTGGTTATATTCAGTTGATATAGTATTGTGTATCACATTGTTTCGTGCATCGAAAGATACATTGTTCCATAGGATATTTGATTGGAAACTCATGTTTCTCTACATATGTTGATCAATTTAACACTTTGAGCATAATAATGAGTATTGTCAATCAATAAGCAACAAGTTCATCATAACGTCGGAAATTAAGAGCAAAAATATAACACTTGTTTTACTTGATGGTACTATAACATCATTTGCATTAGTAGAAGCTTCATTCTTAGTGTTAGTATTCAAATCATCTTTTCTTTTACATTCTAGTTTTTAAACAATCTATAAATTAGAAACCCTAGAAAACCTTGATGGAAAGTCATCTATGAAAAATCGAAAACAAAATATGATAAAAGTTCAAGCAATATAAAAAGGAGAGAAATATTTGAAAAAAAGAAGTAAAAACATTCATTCTATGCAGAAGTACATCAACAACAGTGAAGTATTGAAGGTATTATGAGCGAATACAGATATTTGATGGAGAAGAGAAAATTTCACCAAAGCATTCTATTTCAGATTCATGACTTAAATGCAATACATCGTCTTCTCTTATGTAGATCTGGAAATAAAATTTGCTAATCTGACTCAGATTAGTCATCCTAACAAATCTAGAGTAAGTTGTAGACAAAAGACAATGGTTAGGTTTTTATTCTACTTTGAAGTAGATGAGAAGGGAACTCCCAAAATAAAAATGATATATGTAAATTAAATCTTGACAAGACACAAGCTGATTTTGACTTGCCAATGGCTGACAATGATGCACAATTAATTCATATGTTGAATGCCCAATTAACCTTGATGATTCACAATCCTTGTGTCTACTATTCTACTATCGTAGTTTTTTTTTTCCTATATGCAATTGGATGTTGTTCTTTTCCTGTATGCAGTTGGATAAGGAGTTCATAATTCTTTTTTATATTATTCTACTCTTTGCTGTCTTTGAAATTAATGAAACAGTTCTTAATTGACAAGTTAAACACGAGGTACCTAAGAAGCAACTATGTGAATTATATAGGATATTTTAGCAAGTTTATTTCTTGGGAAATGTATGACCTATTCGCTTTATTATATATTGTCATGAAATACTTTAAATTTTCAGCGTAACATGCATGAAAACAACCGATGATTAGTTTTTCCTTTGTTGGTGAATGTTTAGGTCAGTACAAGTATCCTACGCAAGTATAGTGGCCCAGTGGATATCTGGGTGTCCACATGCTTTCTATCTTGTGACAAAGAAAGAACTTATAGCTTGATGAATAAGCATCCTGGTGTAACCTATCTGGCAATGGCTGAACATTATAGCCAGTGGATCTGGTATGTTTCTTACGATTTCCATAAACTGTGAAATCTTAACCTAGAAATAGCAAGAACTTTGGGAGATTAGAGAGACACTAATGTCACTCATGTTACTTCTAATTGACTGGGTTATTAGAGAGGAAACACTTCCATAGTAGTCCTGTTTATTTTATTGAAACTGTGGTGCCACAGCTCCTTTACTTTTTAAGCATAAACTGAATACTGGTATTTGGCCCTAACATAGGATCTCCTATTCTTGATGGATTTCAGTTCTAATTATGATCATGTTATTGTTAACAAAAAAAATCTTTCCAATTAGATAGTATAGTCGCATGTTTTTCCAAGATGCTGAACTCATTGCTTTCATTGACATGCTACATACATACTTGAGTTTTCTCTACAGGCTAAAATTTGTCAGTTTAATCGAACAATAAACTTTAGCTGATATTATTAATCAAGCCTCATACATAAATTGTTATATGGTAGTCATGTTTCACATAGGTGCAGGTGACTGAACAACCTTTTGTATCTCTGGGTAAGAAAACAAGTATCAAGTAAATGTATACAATTAATTTGTTTTCCTGTAAGTTGGCTTTTGTAAGTTGGCTTTTGCCATTAGGATTAAAATAGAAAGGTTGGGTGGGAGATAGCCCGAGCTTCTACATAAAGATAGGGAGGGAGATGACCCATACACCTACTAGAGAGACTATACTTGGAGGGAGATGATCCATTCGCCTACAACACAAACTAACCAAATTAATTACAAGAATTATCATGTGAGCCACCTAATCCTTTTCGGAGTGTTGACTTTGACTTTAAGTCTTGAATAGGGGTTGATGGAACCTCTAGTTACTTGATTTGTTATTCCATTTGCTTTGCTTTACATTCTTCCTTATTTGTTTTTTTGCTTCCCACAAAGTCTCTTTTCAGACAAACGACTCTTTTTAGGGCTGCTAAGTTAAGCTTTTGTCTAAAGATATTGTTCTTATAGGGTGTCGGTCATCTTTCCAGTTCTTCTAGGCGAGTGCTTGATAGACGATTGTGTCATCTACAACTCCAACTCTTCCTTGAAATGAATTTCTTAAAGAGAAAAGCTCAATTAAAAAGGGGTTGCAATAATTGGCTTTTGGACCTCCCAAAGTAATCATAAGAGAGGACATCAGAGCATAAGGTTACAAGGTATTGCAAGAGGGAGAGAGTAGTACTCGATTTGGTAGGCTGGAGAAAGGCTGAAAGATAGTTCTTATTTTTCGTTCCCATAATGGCATATTCCTGACTAGTAAGTGTTGTAGCGGTTTATAGTAACTAAGATATCAAGGGCACGGCGCACCCAAGATGCAGATACGAGCCGCACGTGGCTCCAGTCTTTGTGCCTCGTAACATGTATGGTGAGGTGCTCGCACGCATTAGCAAGCCCAGTAGCGAGGCTCATGCCCATTTGAGGTGTACCTTATGCATATGTTGCTTTATTTTTATTTTGTGTTTTCTTAGTAACCAATATATTTATTTTAAGTGTGAGTAGGGACAACCATTGAATCCGACACTTAATATCACTCTTGGAAACTGAAAAGTTTCTCAAGATAAAAAGGAAAAAAACCTTGGACTCTTATAAGCTTTCATGTTCAGTAGATCAACAGGAAAAAATCCATAAAATTTATAATCATGCTTGATTTATAAATATTATTTTAAATTTTGTAAATGTGTGCCTCGCCTTCACGAGGACCGCGACTTTTTGAACCATTTTGTCGTTTTGCAGCGCGGTGTGCCTTACATCTTTATAAACTTTGCATCACAAACCTGGACACGGATACGGGAAAACATATCCAAGAGTCTGATCCTTCAAACTCATAATCGAAGGACACATGGACTCTGCCAAAAAAGATCCAAATTTTGGGTTACGAGAATGATGCTATTAAAATAAATATATTTGCTAAATGAAGTGAAGCCACATATTAAATGAAGAATTTGGAAAGGGAATCTCATTAAAAATGTTTGACGAATTACGAATAGACCTAACGTGCCAACATCTCAAAGCATCTAAATAGGCCCCAATATTAATAGCTTCCATGCTCAACTTGATTGGGATTGGAAAAGCCTTCATTGTACCATTGTGTATGCTAATTTGACCTATTGATTCATTGAATGAACATGGATAAAACACAACCAGATTTGAATGAAATGAATGGATGCATGCATGCAACCACTTTGACCACTTTTACAATTATTATAAAGTTGAGTAAGAGTCCTTTCAACTTCCATGTTTTTCCAAATTTTTTTTCCCATAAATGTGCCTACTACTCCCAATATACAATTGCCTAGGTGGAGCTATACTAGTTCCAAGATGAAATTAATAAATACCAAGATGAACTTAGTAATAATAGTAACTATATAATAAAGCATGGAGGATCTACTACTGTTATAAAGCATCCTTATCTTCTTCTTGTTCTAATTTATGAGCAACAACAAATTATAAAAAATAGATGAGCATAGATCTCCAGATTGTCACTATGGAGGATTTGATTGTCACCGTGTCATGTCGAGTCGACACAGGTACTTTGCCTTAAAGTGGCAAGTTCGGGTAACAGAGATCGCAATTGCTGAAAGTGTATTGAATTTGAAAAGTAGCTTTGCATTGGCTATTGCTACTTGAACGAAAATGAGCATATGGGTCATGTAGGTGCATAAAAGCTAGTCCATCAACTATTGTAGATGTAGATGGTGATCAACAACAGAATAGTTATATTACTAGCTTGATAGTTGTCCAATTGTGAATTTGTAGGAAGACTGGGCATAGGCTCAACAATTAAGATAGATGGATGAAAAAAGGGACATGTCTCCTTGTCCTTGTGAAGAACAGTACTATCTATGACGAGTAGGACACTATGTTCATTGTCTTTGAGTAGAATGAGCTCAATGTCTTTGAGTACGACAATGAAGTCACTTCTTTTGAATTATTTTTCTTTGAAGCTCATTGTCTTTGGTTTTGTGCATTGACCGGTTGGCAGTGGAGGTGCAACAACCAAAGAATCAGTCACTACTAGTTTGTTGACATGCTATTGTTGACCGACTGACAAAAAAATTTGAGGTTGACCAGTTGACTTGTCCAGCTCAGCAGAAGATTGACCCGTTGACAAAGGGATTGCATGATCCAACTCATTGCATATGTCATGTTATAATATGTGTCATGTTACAAATTGGAGCAGGTTCAAGAATCTTATCTTGCTCCTTCATGGAGCTTTGATTGTTTTTGGCTGATGAGACAGATAGATTAAGTATTTTTTTTTTATTGAAACATACATTAATATTATGCCCCATAAAACTCCATTTGAGAATAATAGGGAAATATTGGACTCGTATACAATGTTTTGCCATGAGCTAGTAGCTTGGTCTTGAGAGGATGAACCAGATCCAGATTTTCTCTCGAAGAGCCTTTAGCTAAAAATCGTCTTCAAGACGAACTCGAAGATAGCTTGGCCAGGAGAAATTCTTGGTGGGTTCGTCGGCAGCAGCGCTGGCCCGAAGGGGGGAGGGATGTCCTATCCAGAGCTAGTTTTGGGTGCCCTTTGACCTTTATTGTAAGCCGATCCTTGGGGGTCACCCGCAACCCCGATCTCTATTGGGATCACGTTGAGGGTTGCCTAAGTCTGAAGTCTTGTCTGGCTTACCCCTGGGTTGGCCCTGGTCAGTAAGGAGATAGCTGCCAACTGGCCTATAAGGGATGAAGAACATAAACCGACGGATTGGCAAGCATTACCCAAACGACAACAAGACTTGGCTCTATTTTTGAGTTGAAAGAATAACTCCACTTGGAGGTTCTTTCTAAACAAGGTGTTGCCCATGGACTGGGCTTCGTTGGTCAGAGGAAGAACCATGTCTTCATGACATGACAGATGAAGGTGAACATGCTTGGAACTCCATTAGACCAACAAAATAGGTTTTCTTAAAACCCTACATGAGTACATGGAGATTTTTTCTTTGATTACCAAGAAGCGGTCAAATGAGAACTTGTGCATTATTATTCTTGAGACGTTCCTTCGAATGTTGCACTTCCGTTGGTGAGAAGAAGAACGCTGGGTAGCCTTCATGGGAGGAGCTAATTTGCTTGGAGTCCGAGCTGAACATCTTGGATAGAGAGGGAAGAGGAGAAAGGAGAGGAGCTCTTTGGTTTGTGAAGGAGAGGCTTAGCTGGCTGGTTGCTTGTTTAGAGAAGTGTGATTTTGTGGTGGAGTGAAAAGTGGTGGATCACTAGGATGTAGAGAAAGAGGGAAAGAAGCGTATTGGAGGGAGGCGCCTTGGAATTCTCCCCCTTAAAGCTCTTCTCGTTGCTTGTTGGCTTGTTGCACTTGCACTGCAACCGGTCAATGCACAAAAGCTAAAAATAATGAGTAACTAATCAAAGAAAAGGAATTCAAGAGTAGTGAGCTCATTGTCCCACTCAAAGACGGTGAACATATTGTCCCACTCATCATAGATAGCATTGTTTTTATTTTACGATAAGAGGAGGTCATGTCCCTTTCCTTGTCCTTATATCTTAATTTTTGAACCTATGCCAAGTCTTCCTGAAGATTCACAACCGTATGACTATCAAGCTAACAATATAGCTACTTTTGTTGTTGACCGAGTAAACACTACATCTACGACGGTGGATGAACTAGTTGTACACCATCATGAGCACCATGCTCATTTTCCTTCCACATGCAATCAAGCAATAGCCATGCAGAGCTACTATCCAAATCCAACGCATTTTCAATTAGGTGTTGTTTCGATAGAGGGAGGTGAGAAAATTCATACCCATGTTGTGCATAAGAATGAGACTTCCATGTACTTTCTTGTAAAATGTGTTTGGATTGAAGAAGTGGGAGAATGTAGGTGGAAGGTATATTATAAAACTAAAATAACTAATTAAATATTTAGCAAAATTGGTAATTAAGTATTACTATTATTAGTAATTATTTAACTTATTAATAATTAATATTAACAAAATAATTTTATCAAATAATTGTAATAGTTATTGAATAGTAGTAACAATTCAATACTTGTTTTTATATTAATTAATTAACATAATTTTTCAATAGTATTAATAATCAGTTACTTTAAATAATACTTAAATATTATATTTTACTAATTATGTATTTCTTAAATATTATCCTAATTAAGAAGATTTTTAAACATTAATAAATAATATTGTTAACGAAATATTAGAAATATTAGCTTTTTCTTATTAGTTAATGTTTAATTATTATTTAGTTGTTATTAATAATTGATAATCTTAATTATGTAAAAGAATTAATTAAAAAAAATACAATCCGAGTGCTTCTTTCTGCATCCCAAGAAAAAAAATGATGTGAGGAGCCATACAGTCAGCCTGACAAGAGCCCGATTAGAACTCGCGTACAATTATGATTCCAAGTTTCCATCTAAAATCCGTACTAAATCAAACATGGAAACTCCCTCTTTCAACCCAAAGTTATGTGTGTTGCTATGTTTCACCTTTACTTTCATGTATCCAAACAAACCCCTCCTGCAATGCTACAGACCGCTGCAACACTACTAGTCAGGAACATGTCACTGTGGGAACGGGAAATAAGAACTCCTATCTACCCCCTTGTCCAGCTAATCAAATCGAGTAGTACCCTCTCCCCTCTTGCAATACCTTATGCTCCCATGTCCGCCCTAATGAACACTTTGGGAGGTCAAGAAGATACTTCCCATCCTTTTTAACTGAGAATTCTCATGGAGAAATTCATTTCAAGTGTTGAAGTTGTAGACGACACAACCTTCTATCAAGCACTCACTTAGAAGAACCTGAAAGACAATCGACAACTTATAAGAACCATCTCTTTAGGCAAAGAGCTTAACTTAGAAGCCCTAAAAATAGTTATATGTCTCGAAAAGAGGTTTCGTGTGCGCAGAAGAAAGCAAATACAACAACAAATCAAGCAACTAGAGGCTTTTCCATGTCCAACTTAAGTCAAAGTCAACACGCTGAAAAGAATTAGCTGGCTCAGATGATCATTCTTGTAACTAATTTTGTTTGTGTTGTAGGGGAATGAGTATTTCCGAGTAACCTCTCTTTAGTAGCGGTATGCACCATAATCTCTCCTGATCTTCATGTAGGGGTTCATGCTATCTCCTACCCCGTCTTTCTATTTTAAACCTAATGGCGAAAGTCAACTTATAGAAAGAGGGGAAAAATGTATAGATTTACCTTGTCCAGGTTTACAAGATGTTTACTAACCCGCACTTATGTGAAACATAGCTACCATATAACAGTTTTATGTACGACGACTCGGTTAATTATATCAGCTAAAATTTATTGTTCGAGTAAACTGTCATATTTTACTTGGCAACCTTAATGTCTGATATGTACTACCCCTTCCTCACAAACCTGTCTTTTTGGACCTCTAGCATATGTTTTCCTTTCCATCTTATGGAGGAGATATAGAACATGTTATTCAACAGGGGGCTAATCAAGTGAATACAACTTTCCTGCAAGTAATTTAGTCTGTTGACATTGTCAAGCTGATAGATCGTTAAACTTGATGCTCCGAAAAAACTAAGCATGCCTTGTGCTTCCTCTGCAGGTTTCGCAAGTTGTTCGTATTGTTCTCTAGTTATACATACACGAACACTCTCCGGAAGATCAACATGTAGCTCCTGACCAGCGCTAAACAGAGGCGACGACGACACCTTCAGCCTTATCATTTACTGACACTGGCTTTCTGAGAGTTTTTCTTGATAGAGGTTTGAGGTTGGGAATGAGATCAGTCATCTTTGTTTTTGGTTGCTGAATCCGAAACTTGCTATGGTTTACGCATCGTTACCATCATCTCCTGCTTGATGTTTTCTGTACCTGATATTCAACATTCCAGATTATATTTGAATGTACAAGTTTTTGAAGAAAAGTTGATGTTGGGGCTGATGTCAGAGAAAAAAAAAGATTAATATTCTCTTTAAATATCTCGTCTATGGTTGTAAAGAATATCCAGTACATGTATGTTGCTAACTATTTTATGTAACATTTGAACTTTTTCAAGTTGTGGGATGACGGATGCTTTGTTCACAGATGGACCTGAGATTCAGTAGGTTGCAAACTTGGAATTGAATGAACGCAAGTTCGACCTGACCACCTGCAACTTGTGTATATACCAAGGTTCGTAATACCGGTATTGGATCCCAGTTTTGTATCGGAATATCGGTTTTTTGTTTTTTGGTATAAGAAACAAATTATTATTAATAAATTATTAAAAATGTAGAATTGAAAAAATATATTTTATAAATTATTAAAAATGTAGAAAAAATATATTTTATATATTTAGACATAATTTTATGTATGGTTTCTTAATAGTTTTGAAATTAAGTGAAGTAATAGTCGTTCTTTCTGATTGGTTTAACTGCGATAAATAAATTTACTTCGTTTACATGTTCTTATAACGTTACTATGCATTACGGTTTCATTCAATTTTTTTTCCTACCGAATTGACTTTAAAAGAGACTCCCAACGTCAGTATTGGATCGGGACATGTCAAACCATCCATATCGAATTAGTATCAGCCGATACTGCAAAGTAGGTACTGTAGCATATTCTTCTGGACATAGCATTTTTTCCGGACGTTATTACTATAGCAAACACAAAAAGTTGATAACAAGACACAGTCTGACGACATATTAAGAAAACAGACTCTTCTGCCACACATTGCCAAAACCCCTTCAGGCTAGCCAACTGATAAAATTAATTATAGGCTAAATTATCCTAATGGTAGTTCTAGTATTTTTGATACCTTAATTTTCTACTGTTCGATTTTGGTACTCTAATTTCATAAATTGCTCAAGCACCTTAAATACTTATATTGTCATATATTATTTTGAAATAGTTCTGGTGTGTTTCAAAATTGACAAAATATGATTCAGAAAAATAATTTATATAATCGAGACAAAATGTACGTTGTCTAAGCAAAAATATTGCTTCAATATATTCACCACAATTTCATCCCAATTCCATACACTGTAAACAAAATATGATTCCGAAATAGTTTACATTTGTTAAATATATTAAAGTTGGTGGTCGTCATAATCTCATAGAATTTCATCTTTTCTAATTAGCACTCTTACGAAATAATAAAATAAGCTGTAAATCTTTTTCCTCTCGCTTGTACAACTTTCATAACTTTGAGAAACATTATAGATAGAACTTCGATACGTCATTGCTACAAATGTAAATGTGCGTTAATGGATGATTAGGGCTGCAAATGAACCAAGCTGTTCGCGAGCTGCTTGAAGCTTGGCTCGATAAAAGCTCATTTGAGCTTGGTTCGTTAGTAAACAAACTGTGCTCAAGCTTCATTTTTGAGCTCTTTTAATAAACGAGCCAAGCTCAAGCTTAGAAGTACTCGGCTCGTTTGAGCTTGCGAGCTTGCTCGTTTAGAAGCTCATTCAGGAGCTCGTTGAGGAGCTGGTTTAGAAGCTCGTTTGTTCTTTGTTGAATTCTAATTTTTATATATTTTTGATAACAATATGGTTGTGTGCATTATATATTTTTATGTTCTTAATAACTGATATTAAGGAATTTTTATAATTAAATTTTTATAAATAAATTTATTAATATTACAGGTACTTGAATTCAAACATAACTAGCTTGAAATAGAGCTCATTAAGCTTTAAATCAAGCTTAATGAGCTTGAAATAAAGTTGAGCGAGCTTGAAATCAAGCTTAACGAGCTTGTTTATCAACGAGCAATCCGTGGACAATTATATTGTAGCGATGTGTCACCCTTTACAGGACAAGGATATAAACGATAATAAACGGGTGTGCTTTGGAGAGGGTTCACCTACCTAGGGCTGCAAATGAGCCAAGCCGTTTACGAGCTGCTTGAAGCTCGGCTCAATAAAAGCTCGTTTGAGCTCGGTTCGTTTAGTAAACAAACTGAGCTTAGCTTCATTTTCGAGCTCGTTTAATAAATGAGTCAAGCTCTAGCTTAGAAGTTCTCGTCTCGTTTGAGCTTGCGAGCTGGCTCGTTTAGAAACTCGTTTAGGAGCTCGTTTGTTCTTTGTTGAATTCTAATTTTATATATTTTCGATAACAATATGGTTGTGTGCATTATATTTTATATGTCCTTAATAACTGATATTAAGGAACTTTTATAATTAAAATTTTATGAATAAATTGGTTAATATTACAGGTACTTGAATTCAAGCATAACTAGCTTGAAATCGAGCTCGATAAGCTTAAAATCAAGCTTAATGAGCTTGAAATAAAGTTGAGCGAGCTTGAAATCAAGCTTAACGGGCTTGATTTTGAGCTTATCTAGCTTGTTAATTTTTTTCTTTGTTGGGGATCAAGCTTGTTTATCAAGCCAAGCTCGAGCTCAAACCAAGTCAACCTCAAGCTTAATCTAAACAAGCTCGAGCCAAGCTCAAGCTCTAAAATAAAAGCTTATCAAGGTCGAGCTTGATCTCGATTAATTATAGTCAAGCTATGCTCAAGCTTACAAAAACTTAGTTCGGCTTGGGCTCGTTTGCAGCCCTATAGATGATCTTTCGCAAAAAAATAAAATAAAATAAACACTAGAATCGGTAGTATTGAGCATGTAAGGTAGCCTGCATAAATGTGAGAATGGCTACAAAATATTATGAAGCATCAGGTACTTATTTTGCGCATCATCTCTACGTGGACATAATTAAAATTTAGTATCCAAAAATATTGACGGTCATTACACTTCAATGGCTAGTATTATGTCAAATAATGATTTAAACAAAAAAATCTTCTAAATAATGTCATAGCAGGCACCAAGCGTAGGCCACCTAGGCCTGGGCCTACGGCCCCAAAAATTCAGGTGGTCTGAAAAAAATGGAAAATAATAGAGACCCCAAATTTTTTGACTCAATTCAATTTAGTATCCAAAAGATTTTGAAAAATTTTAATATCCAAAAGGCATTGAAATTTTTTAGCTTCCACAAAGTTGCTACTGTTTTTTAAAAATTACACTATAAACAACTTTTGACAACAAGCAAGAATTGTTGTCAAGATTGGTCCAAATTTAAAAATATACAGTTACCAATTTGTTGGAACAATCTTAATCTACTCTCGTAATTTGATTTGACTATATGTTAACTCCTTTTTAGAAAATACATGAATGTAAATTAAATCAAACGTAAGTTAAAATTTATATTAAGAACATGTTTTTCTTATATGATTTTTTATTTAGTTATAATTTTCTTTTTCTTTTTTGGTTCAATAATAACATGTCGAAAGGTCAGATTTTTAATGGTTCCACCAAATAAAGAAACTTAAGAAATCACAAGAATACAGAAAATCAAGAAAATTATATCAAGAATGCACCATCCAAAATCAAGAAGACAATCTATATCAAGAATGCACCACACATCAATGGAGAAATTTATGATCACCAACTCACTAAAAGTACTGTTGACCTCTATGGGATGGTAGTCCATCATGATATACTCGTATTCTTCTGCGCCTAGTTGTATGGACCTGGAGCACCGCCTATAGCAAGAGAAAGTGCATCACCGATCTGCACCGCGATGACCGGCCGCTACTGGTGGCAGTGTAGCATTAGAACCAACATTCTCGGCCGCTCAGGAAGATCAACGGAGATCTTTTCTTTAAGAATGAAACACATAAACCATTCCCTTGAATACTGCGACAGAACCTAAACAAAACACAGAAACCAATTTAACAAAATCACACCAAAGCCAAAACTCAGAATGAAACACATAACCATTCTCTTGAATACTGCGATACCTAAACAAAAACACAGACCTTCCGCTCCCAGGAAGAAAACTTTGCTAGAATCCAATAATGTAATCAATGGAGATCTCTTCTTAAGTTCATAGTTCTTCTGGAGAGTAGGCGCCAATTAACTTGTCGCTATGGCATTGCATTAATTTAAGTTTATTTGCTCGGCAATAATATTTTATTTCAATTTAATGTTTAGTTTATCTCCAATATCTTAACCCCATATATTTCTAATCATCAATTCATCCTCTATCAACATTAAATTATTCATCCTCTATCAAAATTAAATTAAATATTATGGAGAAGATAAATTAGTCAATTGTATCCCATGTATTTCTAATCATCAATTTATCTTCTATCAAAATTAAATTAAATATTATGGAGAGGATAAACTAGTCAATTGTATTGAGCTAGACTATTTTTTATTTCATTTTCTATTTAATAAATTTGTTCTACATTTAGTGATCTTTATCAAATTAGAATCTCAATAAGAAACATATCTTATTCATGATCTTTATCATGCATATTGAAAACTTCACATAAAATGTATGAGAAAAATATAGGGTAGAATCTTAATAAGAAACATATCTTCAAAAAATATTTGATTAACTTTTTTTAATATAGTTGAATTTAACAGAACAAATGTGCGATAAAATAAATAAAATAATTCTTGGTGCCATAGAAGATGGTGCCTGTAATCTCATTGGACACCTTCTAACCCCTAACCCCCACACACAAACGCATGCCCCCCACGACAAAGTTTACAATTACCCCAAACTTCTGTATGGTTTGGTCCAGAGGAGTCCGAAAGTAGTTAACTATGGTGGTTTGGTCCAGAGTAGTCCGAAAGTTAACTATGGCATGCATGCATGGTCACCTAGTCTTTATTACTTTACTTCTGATGGCTAAGATTTGTATCAGAGAAGGGATAGAGTGAGGCATATGATTTAATACTCATAAATTGATTTTTGTAGCATTTTATCATACACTTGGAAGTTTTTTTTCGTAATTATCATCCTTCTTAACAGTTGAATTTTGTTGAATTGTTCTAGAGAGTGAACCCCTGATTGAATGTTGGGAACGACACACATAAACCATTCCCTCAATCCAAGAAGACTACGAAAGAACCTAAGTAAAACACATAAACCAAAACAATTTTTAACGTGGAAAAGTTCTGCGAAAAAACAACAACTGGACGATCAGAATCGAACCATAAAAAGGCTCTACTAATGGAATAAAAAAATACAGACTCCTTACAAAATTTCCACCGATCCAATCGGACCACAACTACAACTACTTGGAAGATTATAGACCCTCGAAGAACAAAAGACAACGAGAGAAACTACCCTCCAAAGTCTCTCCTTCAAAGTAGTCATCAACTTCCTTCTCTCTCTAAAAAAACTGTGGATGTTTTTTTAATAGTAGGAAACACCTGTATACCCTCCTATAGACCACAACATATCTTGATCATTGATGGGATCCAATCGTGCTTATAAAGCACCCAAACTTGGGTTCAGCCCAGTCACGTTCCGGTTCCGCAGAACCGAAAGGTAGCCACTGGACGAGGTTCCGCAGAACCGTAAAGTAGCCACTGGACGTGTTGTCGTACAAGTCTAGATTTGTAAAAAATCCTAAATTTCTACAGATTTCTTTTTATTTAATTAGAATAACTATGGTATATACTGAGTGTATATATACAGTATATGTATTTATGATTTTAGTTTTATTCTAATATGAATTTTTACGGATAAATACATATATGCATATCTCTAAAAAAAATTATCTTTTTTTTCCGAGCTTTCAAATATTATTTTTATGTTATTTTTATTTTATTCTTTGAAAATAAATTATCTTAGAATTTTTATAAAAGAAAATAAATATATTTTTGAAACAATAAAAAGGGATGTTATTAAAATTTTGTATTCCATTAGAACAGAAACACACACAGAAACAATAAAAAAGAGAATAGTAGTAATCGGCCCTATATAGGATCTCTTATTCTTGATGTATTTCAGTTCTAATTATGATCATGTTATTGTTAACAAAAAACAATCTTCCTATTAGATAGTATAGTCGCATGTTTTTCCAAGATGCTGAACTCATTGCTTTCATTGACATGCTACATGCATACTTGAGTTTTCTCTACAGGCTAAAATTTGTCAGTTTAATCGAATAATAAACTTTAGCTGATATTATTAATCAAGCCTCATACATAAATTGTTATATGGTAGTCATGTTTCACATAGGTGCAGGTGACTGAACAACCTTTTGTATCTCTGGGTAAGAAAACAAGTATCAAGTAAATCTATACAATTAATTTGTTTTCCTTGTAAGTTGGCTTTTGCCATTAGGATTAAAATAGAAAGGTTGGGTGGGAGATAGCCCGAGCCTCTACATAAAGATAGGGAGGGAGATGACCCATACACCTACTAGAGACTACACTTAGAGGGAGATGATCCATTAGCCTACAACACAAACTAACCAAATTAATTACAAGAATGATCATGTGAGCCACCTAATCCTTTTCGGAGTATTGACTTTGACTTTAAGTCTTGAATAGGGGTTGATGGAACCTCTAGTTACTTGATTTGTTATTCATTTGCTTTGGTTTACATTCTTCCTCATTTGTTTTTCTGCTTCCCACAGAGTCTCTTTTCAGACAAACGACTCTTTTTAGGGCTGCTAAGTTAAGTTTTTGTCTAAAGATATTGTTCTTATAAGGTGTCGGTTGTTTTTCCAGTTCTTCTAGGCGAGTGCTTGATAGACGATTGTGTTATCTACAACTCCAACTCTTCCTTGAAATGAATTTCTTAAAGAGAAAAACTCAATTAAAAAGGGGTTGCAATAATTGGCATTTGGACCTCCCAAAGTAATCATAAGAGAGGACATCGGAGCATAAGGTTACAAGGTATTGCAAGAGGGAGAGAGTAGCCACTACAAGAAAAAACCTATTTTACAACGTTGAAAAATATTGTAAAAGGACTTTTACAACGTTTAATAGAAGGTTGTTATATCCAGGGTTGTAAAAGGGGGGATATTTTCCACAACGTTCGTTCAAACGTTGTGAAGACATCGTAGAAGTTTTTTCCACAATATTTTACAAACATTATTGAAATTTATAAAATATGATGAAAAACCTTTCTACAACGTTTTTTAAGTATTACAAAAATACTTTTTAAAACATATTACAAGTATTGTAAATATAATTTCAACAATGTTCTAAAGCTATGGTAGAAACAATATCTACCACATTTAGTAAATGTTGTGCGTAGATTTTGTACAACAATGTAAAAATATTGTAAAAAAAAAGTTTATATAACTTTTGAAAAATATTGTATATGTTATTTAGTCATGTTTGTCAAACGTTGTAAATACTATTTGTATGTTGTGATTGTAATATCAACAACGATTTCAATGTATAGTAAATGAAGTTTACAACGTTTAAAAAAATTGTTAAAACAATACCAAAAAAAAAGGTCTTTCTTGATAGTAAAAATTTGTTAAGAAATAACGGTTTGATCATAATAAAAATTTAGTACCAAATTTTTTATTTACAATTATATTTTGGCTTCCATTGTATGTTCCCTTTGCCTATTACTCCGAACAAATATGCAAAGAATATAACAGAAACAAACACTTTACAAAATGACCTTATTTTATTAAAAACACAATTTGTACATCACAAACATTCAAGAACTATACAAAAATACAACTATGTTATGAATTTTGTCATATAACATTACTACAGGGTAGTTACTGCATTCATCTCTAAGTCCATCACTTTGTAGATTTCAGGGGAATCCATTCAACTTCAAAGGATTTCATCTTCTGTACTATGTGTGGTGGAAGACAGACTTTCGACTATTGGCACAAGACTCATTAACCAACTTGGTCTAAAGAAGAAATAAAGGCAGCACTTCTTGTCGCTTCTTGTGACACTTCAAGTTTATTCTTCAAACTCCTGCAATAGAGATGCAATAAAGTAGACTAAATGTTAAAAAAGATTAAGAGAGTTATGATACATCTACAAATAATTTCATGTGCTCAAGATCTATAAATTGTTTTGATACCTCATATGAATCAGGAAGATCTTGAACTACAGTTAGGACAAGTCTTGCTAGTTTATTCCCATTAAGTTCTGCACACAACTATATATAGATGATATCTTGTGTCATCAATGTACTCTTTTAGCTGAAAAGGAGAACATCTGAATATTAAGGAAAGAACAATTACGAGCTGAATATTGATGAAATCCTTTGTGTCATCAATGTATTCTTTTAGCTGAAAAGGAACAGGATCAAGGTAGAAGTTAACAGCCATGCTAAAGATCTATATGAATTAGGGGGGAATAGAAATCAATTACCGAAGTCAGCTTGTTGAGGGTGCTATCAATGACCACAAAATAAGCTTTCAACAACATTTCCAATTCCTCTATATTTTCAGTTGTACTGTCTGAACTCTTCATACTACTGTGTCTACTCCTAGCACAGCTCAGGGTCTTCTTAAGTCTCCGGGATTCAGGTGGTGAAGAAACAGGAGAGACTGGAGCAGAAACGGATATTCCAGCTCCGGTAGAACTGTATCCCTGTAAAGACTGATCACCATAAAATGCTTACATCCTCCTCTTCTTTGATGTTAGCTCATCTAACAAGGGGTAAGCTTCAATTTCTAATTCTGCTGCCTGATAAGGATAAATATCAGATATATATATTTTATTATGGAACAATACATGCATCACCCTAATGCTCAATTTTTTATCTATTAAAATTAAGTATGGATGCAAAATGATTAAACTTATTCTTATTGTTAAATCAAAAAACAGATAATTCACAAAGGCAGACACTGATAGATTTTAGATTTCCAGTATCAGGACATGTTCAGATTGCTTAAAGAAGAAGATAGTGTGGTGGCGAAGTGGCATGGGAAACTGATTAAACAAATCAATGAAAAACAATATTACTTTTACCTTCTTGAGAAACAAATGGCATATTCATAAGAATTAACGCAAAATATAGTCGAAGAGTGGATGAATAGGAAAAGAAATGGCTCTAAAGTTTCTAGTTAAAAGAAGACCATCCATCTCAGCTTATCAAGGAAATATCTAGTACCAAGTCCTTTAGAACTTCATTTAAAAAATATTTAAATAGACACAAGAATTTTATATATCTATGAAACAATAATTTACATATATGCATCCTACAGAAATCAAGAATTTTTAGAAGTGCAACATTGTCCTATTTTTTAAAGGCCACTATTTTTTGCACATACAGGTCAACAATTCCATAGGATATCAAGTTGGAAGTAAAAATACCCAGCTCAACAAGCATCTCAATATCTTCTGATGCCGCTCATGGAGTGTAATGTCATCATCGAGCCAAACAAATTCAAGTAAACACATGTCATAGTCAACCAAATAAACCTAAGAATTACACAAGAGATCATAAGGAATTAATGCTTGCTATCATAAGTTCAGTCAGGGTTGGCATCAAGTATGTGCTTGTAAGCTCTGAATTAGAAGGAACAGAGAAAAAATGGCAGAAGTAAAAGTGTGAGACAATAAAGAAGTAAATAGCATAGTTTGCGGTATCGGCCTATATCGATCCGATACAGCCGAAATCGATATGGTTTGGCATGTCCCGATCCGATACCGATCGATACTGACATTGGACGTCTCTATTCAAGCCAATTTGACAAAAAAATAGAACGAAAAAGACCAATAACCAAGGGTGTAAAAGCATAATAAG
This sequence comes from Iris pallida, assembly GCA_029216955.1. NCBI lineage: Eukaryota > Viridiplantae > Streptophyta > Magnoliopsida > Asparagales > Iridaceae > Iris > Iris pallida. The sequence goes on from JANAVB010035017.1 coordinate 1,975,227, forward strand.
GTTGTAAAAAATATGTAAAAGAGAAAACTTATCTATCGCAGGTAAACCAATCGGCAAGGAGGACTACTATTTCATTCTATTTCAAAAATACTAAGAAACAATACATAAAATACTTAAAATTATTCCTAAGTGCATAAAATATTCTTTTTATAAAATTTTAATAATTTATTAATAAATTATTTTCTTTCCGATACCAAAAGGTCTGATACTTTGATTCGAAACTGTCGATACTTTCGATACTGCAGATCCCGATACTCATAGGAATGGTCCAATATCGATTGCGATACTACGAACCTTGATATGTATTCATGTCCGCATTTGTTGTCTAGTATTGCATTTTGGAGTGTGTATGTATCATATACATGTGCGACACTAACACTATATTGAATTTTGGAATGCTCAACCTTCCCATATGTTATGCAATTTTTGTTTGTTCTTATGGTGTGCTTTATATAATGTAGGCAGAAACAGAGCAACGGTCGCGCAAGGTTAGCATTTACGTCGACAAAGGTGTGGCTAAGGAAGTTACCAAGTCGTTTTCGGAGTGTTTACAGAAAGTGGGGTAAAAGAAAAGAAACTTTTGAGGTCTGCTCATTCCTAATCTTCAATCTCATCTTACTAACACCAATAATCAAGTCTATCCCAAACTTTTCAGGTCTGCTCATTCCTAATCTTACTCTTTCTATATAAAAAAATATTGAACCTCCATATTATGGAACATTACAGGTTGTACAACATAGCATGATCTCTTGCAGTTAACAATTCTTCAATGTGGATCACAAACAACAAAAACACCAATAACTCATCTATTTCACCTCTGCTGCAATCATCATAAACCATCTTCAAACTATTTTTGATTCTTTGAACAACATATCAAAATCTTAAAAATGAATAGCTCAAGGTACAACAAAGCCTGATTTTCACTACTGAAAGTATATGTACAATCCCAAGAACCAAAAGTAAAAGGTTTAAGATTGGTATTAGATTTGAAAAAATACCATTGAAAAACTAAGCTCAAATGATATTATAAATATTTGTAATATACATATGGATCCAACTTCAGCTTAGCACATATGACATAAAAGTGATGAAGACTTGAGAATGACAATATAATTCCACAAAAGGGTAAATGCATTATATTTGATTAGTGACTCGAAGCTGTAATTAGAATGGAAAAAACACTAGTTTTCACAAAGTTAAGATAGATTGATTCTTCAAGACGACTCACGACTGACCTATGTTGCTAAGTTTTGGTGCTTGAGGTTGTCGGCTTCATACCCCTCGTCATCATCACCCATCTCTTTGTCAGACTCATTACCCTCATCTTCTGCATCAGATTGGAGGCCATCCATATCATCATCTTTGCCTTCATATTCCTTCTTAGATTTTGTCCATGACGAAAGAAAAAAGTAAAAAAAGTTGAGATGAAGTCTCCTAGTTCACAATGGACAATTAGAAGGAAAAAATGTAGTCTCAGCTACTTAGTTTAAACATATGGAAGAACTTAGTTCAACACCTAATTCGGTCCAGACTCCATACATATCTCTAGAGAAAGTAATGTATCTATAGATTGGTCCACTACCCATGCTTGAGGACAAACAAGAGCAATTGTTTTGGCACTCAGACGGACCGTTTTGAGCAAAATGAGCTCCTAAGAGATGGTGTTACAAGTAAACAAACAGTGTGGATGTAACTTGCGCTCCAGCATGACTAGCAAAAAGCAAATGAAGTACACAAGGTACAAGATTACAGCCTCAAAGAAAGGCACATGTATATATATATATATATATATATATATATATATATATATATATATATATATATAAGACAAACTCAATCACCTTCACCATACATCAAAGTTTGAAAAAGCGGATAAATTTATGGCATGAGGGCAGTACCCATCTTGTATGAACATGTTTCATGATATGCCCATATGGCCATGTGTGGCAACATGGCACAACTGAGGAATTGATAGTATATTTTCTGCTACTAGATTCAGCAGATTCAAAATGCTTATTTAAAGAGAACACTTTTAAGTACATATCAAAAGAAATCAAGAACTTTCAAGATGGATGTAACAATGCAACCACCAAATGACAAATCATTTTCATATGAAGAAAAATAAGTGAAGATTAAATATAAAAGTCCTCTTTTTAGTTTCAATATGAAGCAAGAACTTCGAAGACAAGGCTATAAAAGATTCCAGCCTACAAGTAACACATCATTTGCCAGTTCCAAGTATCATAATAAATGATCTCTTCATATCTACCATTACATCTAAATTATACAAGGTCCCAATATCAGTGTCGGAATCAGTTTCGGACCCTTCCTATGGGCATCAACATAGGCGGTGTTGGTAGTTTCGACAGTTTTGGATCGGACTATCGGGTTCTTCATTTCGGAAAAGCCAAAAATAATAAAACATATTTTTAAAAGCAAGAAAAATATTTGATACATATTTAGACAGTTTTATGGAATTTGTATTCCTTCGCTCTTTAGCGTAACGTGCTACGGAGATGAATGCATTTTCCTATAGAAAATTGTATCATCTTACCTGCCACTACCACATTTCTAGTTTGAGGGTATTTTTGCTATTTTTGGGGTTATTTGAATTTATTATAATTTATTTGAATTTATGGAAATTTTTAGAATTTATTTTGGAATTGTTTGAATGAGGGTTGACTTTGACTAGCAATGACCATGGTAGACTAACCTAGGGGCTAACCCTAGTTGAGTTTGGACTAGGTTAGGTTATGCAACCCTAGTTAGATTAGAGTTGACCCATGGTATGGTTATTTGACTTAAGTTAGATCATTTAAGTCATAAGCCATGACTTGTGATTAAACATTAAATCAATAACTAACCCTAACCCTAAAATGTTGCACCTATATATAATCTACTTATATGCTAATTTTTGGGTTGAAATTGTGGGGTTTGGATGTCGAAATTGACATGTGAAAACTGTCAATGAGTGGACTGTTTCAAAAACCTGAGATATGTTAAATCTGAGCTTTGTTTTGATATAAAACTTGTGTATTGTATGGGGGGTTCAATGTGTTGATTTCCTTCTTTTTTTAACTGAGATTAACAGGGTTTATTATAGGTGGTTTGGTTCCCTCACTGTGTTGCAATTTCTGAATCACACACATCCATGAACACTGTCACACACAAACTGGAATTAGCTATCATTTTTATCTTTTCACACACACACCATTACACACACACACAGTTCAGTTCTCTCTCACTCACATCCTTGATACACACACACATTGATTCTAGGTTTCCACACTCTCTCACACCCTCCTTGTTTTTCTGTCACAGTTCCCTCACTCATTTCACATACACATACACACACACTAGTTGGCACTTTGCATTCACATCACCCTTGCTACACTCTACTCTATTTCACTCACCCTCTTCACTTCTTCACATGTACACTTCACATTTCACTAACACTTGGCCTAAGGCACACACTCACATCACTCATGCACACACACACATACCCTCTTTATATATATATATATATATATATATATATATATATATATAAATGCCATATATATATATATATATATATATATATATATATATATATATATATTAAATGCCATGTTATATATAGCTAATGTGTAGTGATGCATGCCTATATATATATAGTTAGTTTCTTTTATGTATATTTCTTGAATGCCTAGTATAGATAACTTGAATATTGGACAAGTGTGACTTATGAATGTGTGTGTTGGCTTGATTTAGGCTTGGATAGCCTTGAAGTGGTGTGTACTAGCTAGTGCAGGCTTGTGTGACCTAGTATAGACTAGTTTAGACTTGCTAGACTAGTGTAGACTTGTTTGACCTAGTTTGACCATAGTTGACCTAGTTTGACTTCTAGGGTTGACCAGAGTTGACCAAGAGTTGACTTTGGCTTAGATTGACCTAGATTCATGTAGAATGCATTGTAGTACTTTATTTTACCATTCTGGACTTGTTGTGACTTGTGCTGTTCTAAATAGGAGCCAGACACCACTCCTCGGACAGTACTTTCATATTGGACACTCAGATACCAGGCGAGTACATTTTTTGATCATTTCATATCCTGTTAGAATTATTTTCCTGCTTTAGATTACTTTACATTGATGCTGTCACGTTGGTAACACGGATTAGTACTATATGGATCCATTATTGAGATGTTATCCCCTCAGGGAGCATCGTCTACTACATATTTTGTGCGTTTCACTTACATGGTGTATCACTATGCTTCATGGTTCATCGATCACTTGTGACATGTACTCTCATGATCACAGAGTCTTCCCTGAATCACCCCATTTATGGGCATTTCCAGAATCACCCATTTATGGGCCATCCATGTATCACCCCTTGTGGGCCTTTGCATGGAATCATAACATAACCTGGCTGGATCCTAGTGTATTGATTGGGGGTACGGGGGAGTAGAAGTAAACATGTGAATAATATCCAAGTAGTATAGTGATGGAACTGGGGATTCCCAGGACCCTTTCTTTGGTGTGCGTATTGATCGATAGAAAGTTAAACAGATCTAATACGTGTTCTAACCCTTCATAGGCGGAAACTAGGGTTCACGAATTATACCTGCGGCGGAAAGGAGACAAGTAATTCCTGGCAATCTCGAGCGGACGACCCCAAGATCTTCTGCACGTATTCCTTCCTCGAGTTGGACGTCGTGTGGGCGACGATCTCCCAACTTTTTCTTCTCCTTGGCAGCACTCTCTTTCTCTCCTTACGTGAATCACGAATTTAGAGAAAATTTCAGATTTCTGATCAGTAATCTGGCGGCCAGAGAATAGAGGATATATATAGGCTACGGCAGGGACCATGAGGAGAAATTAGGGTTAGGCCTCCTAACGGATCTGGATATCCCGTGTTCAGCCCGAACACACAATCCAGGCCCATTAACAATAGCTCGGTCCACTAATGAGCTATTGTTGCACTACCTCCCTAATCCCAAATTATGTTTGTGGGCTCCTTTTATTATATGCTTGTTTGGCTCCCCATGTTAAGATATCGTATGTCCGTCGATCAAATTAAGTTACTGACAACTATATTGATTCGACATCTTTTATCCTTAAGTAGTACCGCTCAACTTTATTTGTCATGTCGGATATAATCTACCTGCAGGGTTTACATGACAATCCTTATGAGCTCCTTAAGAGGACATCATCAACCCGATGTATCGGGACATGAATTCCATTTATAATCAACAGCCCATCATACATACAATGTTATTACCCAATTCATAGAGGTTGTTGATCCATAATGAATCTCACTCTTTTATGAGTCAAAGTAATACACATCGCATATACATGTCCGTTATTATATCCGGATTAAGAGTACAAGCATCCATAATAACAGAGGTGTTTGTTCTCTTATGTAGTCAGTACAAAGAGAACAACCTCAAGTGGTCCTGTTCAATACACACAAAGTGTACTAGTGTAAACCTATAGTCAAGATAGACTAATACCAGATTACACTACAACCTTTCCAATAGATTGTCCAAGTCCATCTAGGTTGTGAACTATTTATATACTCCATAGAAAACTGATAATATGATCTTCTGTGTGACACCACATACCATATTATCTACAATATATAATATCAGACATTTGCATTAACACTTGCAACAAATACAATATGCAAACATTTGCCTATATAATTCTCATTCAAAATTTAAGGAAATAAGGTTACTACAAAAGTGATACTTTTAGTATATAACCCTAACAATCTCCCATTTATACTCAAAGCATTGCTTTTCAGTATAATATTACAAATCTTCCACTTATACTTAAAGCCATGCTGCTACACATCTGACTCCCATTCCCTCAACATGGCTGTCAAAAGCCTTAGCTGGTAAGCTCTTTGTAAAGGGATCAGCTAGGTTGTCGGCTGATGCTATCTTGACCACAACAACTTTTCCTTTCTTTACGAAATCTCGTATCAGGTGGTACTTACGCTCAATGTGTTTGTCTGTCTTATGGGCTCGTGGTTCCTTCGAGTTTGCCACTGCACCACTATTATCACAATAAAGTGTAATAGACTTAGGCAAAGTAGGTACCACATCCAAGTCCAACAGAAAGTTTCTGAGCCAAACCGCTTCTTTGGCTGCCTCAGAGGCTGCCACATACTCGGCTTCCATGGTGGAATCAGCAATACATTTTTGCTTGATACTTCTCCACACAATGGCTCCACCTCCCAAAGTAAACACATAATCTGAGGTAGATTTCCTGGAATCCCTATCTGACTGAAAATCTGAGTCTGTATACCCCAAGGGAACTAAACTATCTGCCTGGTAAACTAGCATATACTCTTTAGTCCTTTTCAGGTACTTCAAAATATGCTTTACGGCAGTCCAGTGCTCTCGTCCTGGGTTAGACTGATATCTGCTGACCATGCCTACGGCAAAGCAGACGTCTGGTCTCGTACATAGCATTGCATACATTAAGCTTCCTACTGCTGAAGCATAAGAAACTGCCTTCATGTTCTCTATCTCTTTAGGTGTCCTCGGACACTGCTCCTTTGATAGAGCAATTCCATGTCTAAAAGGTAAGAAACCTTTCTTAGAATTTTGCATACTAAAACGAGTTAGTACAGTATCGATATAGGAAGCTTGGGATAAGCCCAACATCCTTTTCTTGCGATCTCGTAGAACTTTGATCCCAAGGATGTGACCTACTTCTCCCAAGTCCTTCATATCAAACTGTTTGGATAACCATACCCTTACATCAGATAATACCTTCACATTGTTTCCAATGAGCAAGATGTCATCCACATAAAGTACTAGGAACACCACCACGTTTTCGTCACACTTTCTGTATACACATGATTCATCCTGACATTGATCAAATCCATAAGATTTTATCACCTGATCAAAACAGATGTTCCAAGATCTGGAAGCTTGCTTAAGTCCATAAATGGACTTTTTGAGCTTACAAACAAGATGCTCCTGGCCCTTTTCAATGAACCCGTCTAGTTGCTTCATATAGATGTCTTCCTCAAGACTTCCATTAAGGAAAGCTGTCTTGACATCCATTTGCCAAATCTCATAATCGAGATGAGCTGCAATAGATAAAAGAATCCGAATAGACTTAAGCATGGCTACAGGAGAAAAGGTTTCCTCATAATCGATACCCTCTCTTTGAGTAAAACCTTTTGCTACAAGCCGAGCTTTAAAGGTTTCAACCTTACCGTCTGATCCTCTTTTTCTCTTATAGACCCACTTGCATCCAATGGCTTTTACACCAACGGGTGGTTCTACAAGCTCCCAGACCTGATTAGAATCTATAGATTCTATTTCAGATATCATTGCTTTTTGCCAAGACTCTGCATCTTTATCTTGGAGTGCTTCATTGTAGGTACAGGGATCATAATCTTGTTCCTCAGGGACGAAGTCTGATGACTCTCCCAAGAACATATATCTATCAGGTTGTATCACAACCCTCCCACTACGACGAGGCACTATCGGTTGTGGTGTAACATTTGTGACACGTTGTGCAGTTATTTGTGGTTCATCCTCTTGTACTGTTGGTACTGAAGTACTTGGTGTCTCACGTCTCAGTTCTTCTAGAACAACTCTACTTGTGGGTTTATGGTTCATCACGTAGTCTTCCTCTAAGAATCGGGCATTGGTGCTAACAATGACCTTCTGATCCTTAGGACTATAAAATAAACCTCCTTTCGTTCCTCTTGGATAGCCTACAAACAAGCGTACTTCTGTACGAGATTTCAACTTATCTGCTTTCCCATTCAGCACATGTGCTGGACTACCCCAAATGCGAACATGTTTCAGACTGGGCTTACGCCCAATCCACAGCTCTGTGGGAGTAAGCGGTACTGACTTAGAAGGAACCAAGTTCAAAATATAAGCTGCAGTCTCTAAGGCATATCCCTAAAACGAATCTGGCAAATTCGAATAACTCATCATTGATCTAACCATCTCCATAAGAGTTCTATTCCTTCTTTCGGCTACACCATTCTGTTGGGGCGTTCCAGGTGCAGTCAATTGGGATACAATCCCAGCCTCTGATAAATAATCCCTAAACTCTCCAAAGAGGTACTCGCCACCACGATCTGATCATAATGACTTGATACATTTTCCATGACGTTTCTCCGTTTCAGCCTTGTACTCTTTGAATTTCTCAAAGCACTCAGACTTACGGTGCATCAAATAAATATATCCATACCTTGAATAATCGTCAATAAATGTGACAAAATATTCAAAGCCACCTCTAGCTTGGATAGTCATGGGTCCACACAAATCAGAATGAACCAATTCCAACACATCTTTGGCCCTATACCCCTTTGCCGTAAAAGGCCTTTTGGTCATTTTATCTTCCAAGCAGGATTCACAAACTGGTAATACCTCCACTTCCAATGAACTCAAAGGTCCATCTTCAACCAGTCTTTGAATCCTTCTTAGGTTAATATGCCCCAATCGTAAGTGCCAAAGATATGTTTGGTTCATACAATAAGGTTCTTTTCTCTTATTTAAGTTATATGACATATTATTCATTTCCATAAGTTGCATTGTGGGCGAAATAGGATTAATGACATACAAATTATCAACCAATGCACCAGAACAGATAAAATGTTTATTCTTTCTAATAACAATATTGTCATTAAAATAAACTGAATATCCATCCTTAACTAACATAGAAACAGAAACTAAATTCCTTCTAAGTGAAGGTGCATAAAGACAATCTCTCAATGTCAAAGACTTATTTCTACCAAAAGATAAAGTAACATCTCCTAATGCAACGACCGATACTTTTGTAGCATCACCCATGAACAAGCATATCTCTCCATCACTGAGCCGTCTGGTTTCTTGGAACCCCAGCAATGTATTGCAGACATGATTAGTGGCTCCTGTATCTACACACCAGGTACCGGTAGATAACACCGCTAAACATGTTTCAACTACTAGTAAATGAGATATACCTTCTTTGTTCCCTTGTTTGAGAAGTGGACAATCAGTCTTCCAATGTCCTGACCCTTTGCACTTGAAACATTTGCCTTTCGGCTTTTTCACCGCGCCTTGAGGTCCCATGCCCTTCTTTGCTAAGTTTGCATGTTTCTGAATGTTATTCTTCTTCTTACCGCCTTTTGGCTTAGAAGTAGAAGCATTTTCAGAAACAAAAACATGACCACTCTGCCTAAAGAGAGATTCAGCATCCTGTAGCTCTTTTGCAAGTTCTGCCAAACTATACAACCTTTTGTTCATGTTGTAATTAAGGCAGAAATTGTCAAAACTTTTAGGTAGAGTCCCGAGAATGATATCGACCTGGGTTTCCCCATCGATTTCAGCACCAAGGATCTCCATCTCATTCAGATGACCCATCATCTTGAGAACATGATCCCTTACTGGTGTGCCCTCAGCCATTTTTGTATTCATCAAACATTTCATAGCAAACTGCCTAGCTGCTCTACTCTGATGTCCGAAGAGTTCCTTGAGGTTATACATCATGTCATAAGCTGTGGTCATGGCCTGATGCTGATGTTGCAGTACATTTGACATAGATGCCAGAATGTAACACCGCGCCATCTCATCTACCTTTTTCCACTTCTTATAAGCCTCTTTGACCTCTTCATCAGAGTTAGCATCAGGCTTAGGTGGGCATTCCTCAACAAGTACATATTTGTACTCCTCAGCAGTCAGAACAATGTCCAAATTACGTTTTCAGTCAATATAATTAGGTTCAGTAAGTTTGTTTTCTTTAAGAATCACCATAAGTGGACTGAAAAAACCCATTTTTTGAAATCCTGAGAATCACATAAATAAAATTATGTAGGGCAAAAAAACTTTTTGAATTAACTAAATATTGATTCCCTCAAAACAATAATAAGAAATTCACCAACACCTTGAACACCATGAATTTAGCATGCCACGATAGTGTGGACGTATACAAATTCAACTTTGTTCAAGTAGATTTTTCTTATTAATTTTACTATCATGTCAATATAACTTTATGATAAATAAAATTAATATGCTGGTCTTGCTCTGGTCATACAAATAATAGCAGTGACTCCGATGGGGAGGATACCATTATTTGTATCTAAGTGTATACCATTACTTAATACTAAGTCCATTACCTTGTAATGAGTTCCTTCAGATGGAGAAGTGAATACATACTAGGTAACTTTCTACAATTATCCCTAAGGAAGTTTGTACTGGTGATCCATAATTATACTCATCCAATATGGAGGAAAGCACTAAAGCCAACACGCAAGTATAATTACATCACCTACAAACCAGTAATGGAGACCATAGGATTTATACTAAATAAAAATCCTCTCCTACTTAGTTATTTAACAATGAGGGTTTTTCTACTAGTTGATATTATGTCCATGTTGTCAATTATTAATGTAGGCTTGGTTTAAAAAAAAAACAACCACACAATAATAAACATGCATAATTAGAAAAAGCAAAATGACAAAAATAAGAGAAAATATCCAACTATTATGGTCATCTTTGCTGCTCCGTCCTCAACTATCCGAATCCAAAATCTGGCGCTGCACAAATCTATACGGGGTTCGAAAATCATCTATCTGCCTCTGGATTGCTCAAAACCATCATCTCGTCCGGCGTCAGAAACAACCACCACCGCCATCACAATTGATCAAAAATAATTAAAATTACATCAATCCTATGCCTCCCGAAGGAGTTCACACATAATCTAGATTGAAAAATTAAATTAATAAGCACGATCAACCCTCGTGATTTTAATTACATCCACAGCAACAACAACATCCACGACATGTTCGTGGTTTAAACAACACAATCAAAAAACATGCATTGGACCATAATAGTTGGATCTAAGATGCCTGTAAAACCGAGTTAGAACAGATCTACATCTACCGACTATTACATAGCGCAAGTTTTATTGGACAACATGGACGTATCAATCAATACGTAGATCCAAAGTGGCTCTGATACCAATTGATGGAACTGGGGATTCCCGGGACCCTTTCTTTGGTGTGCGTATTGATCGATAGAAAGTTAAACAGATCTAATACGTGTTCTAATCCTTCATAGTCGGAAACTAGGGTTCACGAATTATACCTGCGGCGGAAAGGAGACAAGTAATTCCTGGCAATCTCGAGCGGACGACCCCAAGATCTTCTGTACGTATTCCTTCCTCGAGTTGGACGTCGTGTGGGCGACGATCTCCTAACTTTTTCTTCTCCTTGGCAGCACTCTATTTCTCTCCTTACGTGAATCACGAATTTAGAGAAAATTTCAGATTTCTGATCAGTAATCTGGCAGCCAGAGAATAGAGGATATATATAGGCTACGGCAGGGACCATGAGGAGAAATTAGGGTTAGGCCTCCTAACGGATCTGGATATCCCGTGTTCAGCCCGAACACACAATCCAGGCCCATTAACAATAGCTCGGTCCACTAATAAGCTATTGTTGCACTACCTCCCTAATCCAAAATTATGTTTGTGGGCTCCTTTTATTATATGCTCGTTTGGCTCCCCATGTTAAGATATCGTATGTCCGTCGATCAAATTAAGTTACTGACAACTATATTGATTCGACATCTTTTATCCTTAAGTAGTACCGCTCAACTTTATTTGTCATGTCGGATATAATCCACCTGCAGGGTTTACATGATAATCCTTATAAGCTCCTTAAGAGGACATCATCAACCTGATGTATCGGGACATAGATTCCATTTATAATCAACAGCCCATCATACATACAATGTTATTACCCAATTCATAGAGGTTGTTGATCCATAATGAATCTCACTCTTTTATGAGTCAAAGTAATGCACATTGCATATACATGTCCGTTATTATATCCGGATTAAGAGTACAAGCATCCATAATAACAGAGGTGTTTGTTCTCTTATGTAGTCAGTACAAAGAGAACAACCTCAAGTGGTCCTGTTCAATACACACAAAGTATACTAGTGTAAACCTATAGTCAAGATAGACTAATACCAGATTATACTACAACCTTTCCAATAGATTGTCCAAGTCCATCTAGGTTGTGAACTATTTATATACTCCATAGAAAACTGATAATATGATCTTCTGTGTGACACCACACACCATATTATCTACAATATAGAATATCAGACATTTGCATTAACACTTGCAACAAATACAATATGCAAACATTTGCCCATATGATTCTCATTCAAAATTTAAGGAAATAAGGTTACTACAAAAGTGATGCTTTTAGTATATAACCCTAACATGTAGTTTTCAGAATCACTCCATAGTATAGTTCCCAGAATCTCCTATGCCATTCACATGTTTATATTGTACTCTGACTCACTAACCACAGTTAGCTCTCTATTTACAGTATATATATATTTCCATTACAGTTTTCTCTATTTACATTCCATGCTTCTTTCAGTTTCCTGTATCTTACTCTACTGCATGTTTATATTTTCTAACCTGCTATGAACTGTTGAGATGTATTGTGCTCGCTCCTGTCCTGACTGGACCTGTTGAAAATATTACAGAGGACGAGGAGGAGGCTGGTGTGGATACCTATTACGGTGCCACCTTAGATGAGTGCCTGGACCTGGACCAGCAGCAGGTCCTACTAGCTGTGGATGACACACCCTTAGACTAGAATGTTTTCATTTACAGTATTCTATGGATGATTGTACATATTGATACTTGGGATCTGGGATTATGTATTTATCTTAGACACTTAGACTCTCTGTTTGTACTTGGGATTGCCTTTCATTTCAGCAGTTTCTTTTATCTATATATCTGCTATCTTATCATCTGCCTTAGTTGTGATTGAGTTTACTTCCTGCTATGTCACCCCCATTCGGGGAGTATAAACTGTTCAGCTTATATTGTTAGATGTTGTGACCTAGGACAGCATTCTACCGCCGACACTGCGGCGTAGGCTGGACGTACCCATGTCTCGTGCCCTTACTCTAGGGTGCGGATCGTGACACGTTTTTAGTAGTGGCCCATGCAGGTCAAGATTAGAAGTGTAGTGGTATTCGAACTAGAATATCATTGCAGCCTGCAGTAGAATTAGGAAAATTTTGAAGGTACTCAATCACATTAGGACAAACTCTTTATCAGATTTCGTATATCTAAATTTTGCTGCTTATTGTCTTCATTTGAATTTAAACTGTCCTCCTTTGATATTTCGACTCATTCTCAGCAATTGTTTTTTTTGATCTGTGTCTCCAGGATGGTTGAGACGCGATCGCATCGCCAGGGCCAGGGGGATGCCGATGAGAGGTCTGCTACCTCTCACACTCAGCAGCCAGCCTTTGGTATCGTAACCCCAGTCAGGCCAGCTGGGGTAGGCGTTTCAGCAGCTTTTGGAGGAGCCCCACCAGCTGTGAGGCATGAGCCGAGTCCGGTGATTCCGGATGTACTTCAGCAGCAGCAGCCACCTGTAGGAACAGTTGACGCCGTTCAGCTGTTGGCTTTCTTCCGGCAGAACATGGAGGGTCAGCAGACCCAGCAGCAGAGGCACACGACAGAGCTCACTTGAGGTATTGAGCTGGCAGTGACCGCAGTGGAGAGAGTCGTAGCTCAGCCAGCGACAGCCCCGCAGCCGTACCAGCCACGGGAGAAGGGCATCCAAGATTTCCAGAAGATGCACCCTAGAGACTTTCGGGGGACAGAGGGGATCTTGTATGCCGATGAGTGGATCGAGCATATGGAGGAGATTTTTATATTGGCTGAGATCCCGACGAGGCTCCAGATAGAGGCAGCGGCCAGCATGATGCAGGATCTGGCCCGATACCTGGTACCAGACCGACCCGAGGGTTGGCACAGCAGGACAGACTTGGGCAGCATTTAAGAAGCTATTCAAGGAGAAGTTCTTTCCAGATGCAGCACTGGGAGCCCTCGAGACCCAGTTCGAGGCCCTAGTTCAGGGGAGCCAGTCCGTGGAGGAGTACGCAGGAGAGTTCTGCCGCCTGAGCAGATTTATGGAGGACTTGTCGGAGACGACGAAGGCCCGGAGGTTCCGGAAGGGCTTGGTAAAGGAGGTCAAGTCCTACACCAAGAACGCCCGCAGTGCTACATTTGAGGAGATACTGGTGGACGCACTAGCTGCAGAGGATGATCTTGAGCTTAGGCTCAAGAGGGGGCAAGACTCCCAGGGAGGCAGCAGTAGCGGAGGACCGGCCAAGAGGCCGCATTTCCAGCAGCAGCACCACCAGCACCACCAGCAGCAGAGGTTCCAGCCGCAGCAGTTTCAGCAGCCGAGGCATCAGTGTCACTACCACATTTCTAGTTTGAGGGTATTTTTGACATTTTTGGGGTAATTTGAATTTATTAGATTTTTTTTGAATTTATGGGAATTTTTAGGAATTATTTTGGAATTGTTTGGATGAAAGTTGACTAGGTTGACTTTGACTAGTTTTGACCCTTGTAGACCAACCTAGAAGCTAACCCTAGTTAGTATGGACTTGGTTAGGTTATATGACTCTAGTCTAACCTAAGCTAACCCTTGGTTTGGTCAATAGACTCTAGTTAGCAATAGGAATTAGAAAGTCATAAGTCATGACTTATGATTTAGAACCTTTGATAAATCAACTTAAGTCATAGCCTTGTAGATTGGCCCAAAGCCCAAGAATTACAAAACCCTAGCCCTAGATTATTTGGCCGGCCACCATATCCACCTAGGGAACCCCACTCTATAAATACTCTCTTAATTTTAGGGTTGCCTCTTTTAGGAAAGATCAAGTTTAGAAAGAGGTTTGTTCCTACTTCATTTAATCCATAGAAATTCTATTTCATGTCCTTTTTCATTCAAATCTCTTCCATTAGGTTTTAATATACCTATACTTGCTGTTATTGGAGTTTTATTTCAGTTTGGTATTGATTTGTTGGATTAGGATATCAAGGAGAGGAGCTCAACAAAGAGGGATTTTCTAGAAAGTTCATCCATAGGTAACTTCTTCATTACTCAATGAAATTTTGATTTCTTTATACATTTAGGAAGCCCTAGGAGTCTCCTAAGTGGCTGCATTGGTTTCGTGTCGAGTTTCATAGGTTTCGTGTCCGTTTTGGATACGTATCAGGAACCCACAATAGGTGTTTGTTGAAATGTCCCAAAGGACATTTCAACCTAATTTCTAGAAAGCTTCTGAATAGGAATCTAGGTTTTATTATTGCTTATTGATTTCTGTTTCTCTGAGGTGGTGATTGTATCGTGTCGTGTCGTTTTGGGCACGCGAACCCACAGTGTTCTGACTGCGCACCAGTCCCCTGCTACTCGGGGGCTGTAGCAGACACGACACGCGATGTTATGACACGAGACTCGACACGCACCATGGGACAGTGACTGACATGCCACGTGTCAAGTCTCACGTGTCCACGTGGCGTGTCGAGAGAGATATCAGTATCGCACTGATTTTTCACTGTGTATTGCACACGAGAAATCGAGCACTGATACGGCTCTGTAGCTTCGGACATGACACACTAGGACACAATGCAGGATGTTGGACACGTAGCTAGACCCTGGACAAACCTAGGGTTGCGAGCACGAGGCCTGGTTTGGCCTGTGTTGGGTGTACGACACGCGTGCACTCGTGCACGACATGCGTGCACTCGTGCACGACACGCGTGCACTCGTGCACCACACGCGTGCACTCGTGCACGATGTTGTGTCTGTTTTTGTGTTCAGTGTGTATCTGTTGGGTCTTTTCGCCTTGGACACGTCGTGTCTCATTATGATAGGACACAAACAGTATACTGGACACAAATGCATGTTTGTTTACACTTACCAACCAATATTTTTACGTATTAACTCGTTTTAGTTTGTTATTTTCCAAATACCCTAATTTCTGAAACCTATTAGCAGTTCTTCAATTCCAGTTCTGGAAATCGATTTCGGGTAGCATTTCTAACCTGTTTATTACTGTTAATATATTGGTTTTAATTCCTATATTGGTTCTCCTATAGGTAAACTACCTGTGTGTCAAATTTGGTGTAATTTGGTGGGTTATTGCCTTCAAATGGGTTGGTTATGTGTAGGCTGGAATGAACATTCAGATTTCTGAATGTTATGAGATTGTTTCCCTTCCCTTTCCTTTACTGTTAAACTGAACTTAAGTGTTATGATTTTGGTTATGTTAGATAGTTGAATCTGAGTTGGTAATCTATGGACTGAAAACTGGAATTGACCCCATTCTTTTTCTTCACTGTTTCACTATATAGAATTCAGATTTCATTATATGTTTAAAGTTCACTATTTTGCAATGTTCCCATAACACTGTTCATATATCTATGATACCCTATCTCACACCCTCACTCCTTGATACTCACTCACAGGTTGATACCCACTATTTTAGGATACCTGATTTCACACACTCACATGTCTTACCATATACACACACACACAGTCTATTGTACCCCCCTCTCTCACTCATTGTTTTCTCACTCCACACACACACACACATCCTTCACTCCACACACACACACACATATTTCACACCCTCACACTCTTTGTTAGACACTTTGTTCCTCCTACACACACAAACATTCATGTTTTCTTACACACACCCTCTCTATATACCTATCCTATTTCCTAATGTATATATATATATATATATATATATATATATATATATATATATATATTTCCTAATGTATATATATTTCACACCCTCACACTCTTTGTTAGACACTTTGTTCCTCCTACACACACAAACATTCATGTTTTCTTACACACACCCTCTCTATATACCTATCCTATTTCCTAATGTATATATATATATATATATAAAATGTAATGTAAGTGTATATGTAATGTATACTCTAATATATGTATCTATATATATAATGTAAGTTGTGTATTATATATAAGTATTTAGTATAGATTCATGCATTGGATGAATAGGTATATTGGCATATATACTAGTATCATGTATATGTACTTGGTGTGTCATTAGTGTTTGTGTTTGGAGATGTGCTTGATTGATAGGTTAGGTTTATAGCCTTGTATTGTATGTTGATAGGCTAGTTTAGCCTTGGTAGACCTAGACTAGATTAGTTTAGACTAGTATAGACTTGATTGACCTAGTTTAGACTTGTTAGACCTAGTTTGACCATAGTTGACCAAGTTTGACTTCTAGGGTTGACCAGAGTTGACCAAGAGTTGACTTTGGCCTAGATTGACCTAGACTCATGTAGAATGCATAGTAGAACTTTATTTTACCATTTTACACTTGTTGTGACTTGTGCTATTCTGATTAGGAGCCAGACACCACTCCTCGGACAGTACTTTTATATTGGACACTCAGATACCAGGCGAGTACATTCTCTGATCATTTCATATCCTGCTCAGAATTATTTCCTGCATTAAATTACTTTACTTGTTACTGTCACGTTGGTCACACGGATTGGTACTATATGGATCCCTTCTTGAGTTGTTATCCTTAGGGAGCATCGGGTACTACATGTTCTGTGCATTTCACTTACATGGCGTATCACTATGCTTCACTATTTCTTTGATCACTTGTGACATATACCCTTATGATCACAGAGTCTCCTAGAATCTCTTATCCCATTTACTGGGTATCCTAGAATCTCCTAGAATCCCTATTTATGGGACATCCATGTATCACCCTTTGGGGGCTTTGCATGGAATCATAACATAACCTGGTTGGATCCTTGTGTATTGATTGGGGGTACGGGGGAGTAGAAGTAGACATGTGAATAATACCCAAGTAGTATCTTATCAGAATCTTTTCCATAGTGTCTTATCAGAATCTTCTATGCCATTTACATGTCTATATTATACTCTGACTCACTAGCCACTGTTAGTCTCTATTTATAGTAGATATTTTTATTACAGCTCTCTCTCTGTTTACATACAACATTTCTTTCAGTACCTGTATCTTACTTTACTACATGATTATATTTTCTAACCTGCTATGAACTGTTGAGATGTACTGTGCTCGCTCCTGTCCTGACTGGACCTGTTAAAAATATTACAGAGGACGAGGAGGAGGCCTGTCTGGATACTTTCTACGGGGCAGCCTTAGATGACACTTACGAGCTGGACCCTCAGGAGGACCCAGCTCTAGCTGAGGACATCACCCCCATTGCCTAGACTAGTTTAGTTAGGCTTATCTTATTTCATGTTGTCATGAGACTGTTTAGCTAGACTTTACTTCTGTTTAGAGATTTTGGAGTTGTATATATTCTTTCATTCAGTAGCTGAGACCATGTACCTCTGGATATTTGCTGGGATTATCTTAGACTACTTTATCATCTATTTTTCTTTGAGTTCTATTTTATATCGTGCTATCTCTTCCTTAGTTGTGATTGAGTTTATTTACTGCTATGTCACCCCCATTCGGGGAGTATAAACTGTTTAGAGATATATTGTTAGATGTATGTTGACCTAGGACAGCGTTCTACCGCCGACACTGCGGCGTAGGCTGGACGTACCCACGTCTCGTGCCCTTACTCTAGGGTGCGGGTCGTGATAATCAGCCAGTACAGCATCAGCAGCAGAGGGTGCAACAACAGTCACCGAGGCAGCAGGCCACCACTTGTGCTTATTGCAAGAAGCCAGGGCACGTGTGGAACGAGTGTAGGAAGAGGCTGGACAAGTGCCTGGTATGTGGCTCAGAAGATCACCAGATGAGGGAGTGTACCTTGACCACGGGACGAGCAGCTCAGGAAGAAGGAGCCAGGGCAGCAGCAGGCCAGCAGAGGGGACCAGCCCTGCCGACCCAGCAGCAGAGATTTGTTCAGCACCAGCAGCAGGCCAGGGGAGGCCAGCCGGGGCGAGCTTTCGCCATGGCGGCTGAGGATGCAGAGGTGATAGGAGAGCTGATTGCAGGTTCGATTCTCCTCGACTCCAGTCCAGCTTTTGTATTATTCGATTCCGGTGCTTCGCATAGTTTCATATCAGTATCTTTTGCGATTAGATACGGTATCATAGCTGAATCGTTGCCTAGGACTTACAAGATCACGACCGGGGGTGGCATTATCCTCGTACGTGATGTTTGTAAGGGTCGGAAAGTTGTTTTGGGAGGCCGTGAGTTGGAGGTGAGCCTGCTCGTAATGCCATTGTCGAACTACGATATAGTACTCGGCATGGATTGGTTGAGCAGGCACCATGCCAGCATTGATTGCATAGGGGGTAGAGTTCTCTTCAGAGCACCGGGGGAGCCAGAGTTCGAGTACTCCAGATGTCAGGCGGAGCAGAGCAGCGGAGTTTTCTGCAGAGTCTCGGTTGAGGAGCAGGCAATTCCACACCCCTTGATAGCAGAGTATTGGATGTTTTTCCAGAGGAGTTGGCGAGATTGCCACCAGACAGAGACATAGAGTTCTCGATAGACTTGGTTCCAGGAGCGGAACCCATCTCTCAGCATGTCTATCGAGTAAACAACAGTGAGCTGGTGGAGCTGAAGAAGCAAGTGGATGAGCTGCAGGACAAGGGCTTCATCCGCTCGAGTTCGTCGCCATAGGGTGCACCAATATTGTTTTTGCCGAAGAAGGATGGGTCAGTACGGATGTGTATTGACTATAGGGCACTCAATAACCTCATGATCAAGAACAAATGCCCACTGCCGCGGATCAACGATCTTTTTGACCAGTTGAGCGGAGCTCGGGTATTTTCCAAGATTGATCTGAGATCGGGATATCACCAGGTGAAGGTGAAGGGGGATATGATATTCCCAAGACCGTTTTCAGGACGCGGTACGGACAGTTTGAGTTTTTGGTTATGCCGTTTTGGCTAACCAATGCACCAGCAGTGTTTATGAACCTAATGAACAAGGTGTTCCACCAGTATCTGGATCAGTTTGTGGTGGTGTTCATGGACAATATCTTGATATATTCCAAGACAGAGGAGGAGCACGAGGAGCATCTGCGGATAGTGCTAGAGACTCTCAGGAGGGAGCAGCTTTATGGAAAACTCTCCAAGTATGAGTTTTTCTTGGACCGGGTGGACTTTTTGGGGCATGTGGTGACTGGAGATGGTATCTCAGTTGACCCCAAGAAGATTGTAGCAGTTGAGGCATGTGCAGCGCCGACTTCAGTTGCAGAGATCAGGAGTTTCCTGGGGCTGGCAGGATATTATCGGAGATTTGTGCAGGATTTCTCCCGGGTTGCAGAGCCATTGACTCGGTTGACCTAGAAGGATGCTGAGTATGTTTGGTCAGAGGAGTGTCAGGCAGCTTTTGATGAGTTGAAGAAGCGTCTTACGATAGTTCCGATTCTGACATTGCCTTCAGGATCGGGTGGTTTCACTATTTATAGTGACGCTTCAGGGAAGGGGCTGGGTTGCGTCTTGCAGCAGCATGGGAAGGTGATTGCCTATGCTTCCAGACAATTACGTACCCATGAGAAGAACTACCCTACCCACGTCCTGGAGCTGGCAGCGGTGATATTTGCTTTAAAGTTGTGGAAGCATTATCTGTATGGAGAGAGGGTGGAGATCTTCACAGATCATAAGAGCTTAAAGTATGTGTTCACTCAGAAGGAGTTGAACATGAGGCAGCGCAGATGGCTAGAGTTGATGAAGGACTTTGACATCCTACTTCAGTATCACCCAGGGAAGGCCAACGTGGTTGCCGATGCCTTGAGTAAGTATCCGACAGCCATTTGTTTGACCATGGATCGGCATTTGCTTGCAGACTTGGAGAGCCTTGGGATTGAGGTGATCATGTCCGGGGTACAGATGCAGTTATGGGGGATGCAGATTTAGTCAGACTTGGTGGAGAGGATTAAGGTGACTCAGTTTGAGGACGTTGCTCTGCGGTGTCTCCGAGAGCAGGTTCGAGCAGGATTGGTGGACGACGAGTTTTCTCTTGCAGATGATGGTGCCTTGAGGCACGGTTCCTGATTATGTGTGCCCAGCGGAGAGCTCAGAGAACAGGTTATGCAGGAGGCCCACAGATCTCAGTACTCCATACACCCTGGTGCCAACAAGATGTACCGAGATCTGAGGGAGCATGTTTAGTGGTCCGGGATGAAGCGGGAGGTGGCTCGCTTCGTAGCTAGGTGCTTGGTCTGTCAGCAGGTCAAGGCAGAGAGGCAGAGGCTCGGTAGATTATTGCAGCCGCTGCCCATTCCCGAGTGGAAATGAGAGCATATCACTATGGACTTCGCATCAGGATTGCCGCGTACACCAGGAGGAAAAGATGCGATTTGGGTCATCGTTGACAGGTTGACCAAATCGGCCCACTTCTTGCCATTCAAGGTGGGTACGTCTACAGAGAGGCTGGCGAAGATGTATATGCGGCAGATAGTCAGGATTCACGGAGTTCCGGTCAGCATCGTCTCAGATCGGGATAGTTGCTTTACTTTCCATTTCTGGAGGAGTCTGCAGACTAGCTTGGGTACTCAACTCAAGTTTAGTACCGTATACTACCCCTAGACGGACGGACAGTCAGAGAGGACTATTCAGACACTTGAGGATATGCTGCGGACGTGTGTCTTGGACTTTTGAGGTTCCTGGGAGGATTATCTTCATTTGGTGGAGTTTGCTTACAACAGTTTCCAGGCCAGCATTGAGATGTCACCTTTTGAGGCTCTGTACGGGCGTAGGTGCCGTACACCCTTGGGATGATGTTGGTGAGCGAGCTTTACTAGGGCCAGAGATGGTTGTTGACGCAGCCGAGAAGGTGAAGCTCATCAGGGACAGACTTCACGTGGCGCAGGACCGGAGGCCCTTGGAGTTTGAGGTACAGATTAGAGTAGGATTAGATTTAGGTTTAATTGTTTGTGTTTTATTAATCATGTTTGTTTATTATAATTAATTGAGACCTTGCTTGTGATTAGGTCGAAGACCAGATTTTCTTGAGGATATCTCCGACTCGTGGTACGATACATTTTGGTGGAGGCGGGAAGCTTAGCCCGCGCTTCATCGGCCCTTTCGTTATCAGCGGAAGAGTCGGTGACGTGGCATACAGGCTAGACTTGCCACCTGCACTTGTGGGGGTCCACAACGTATTCCATGTATCACAGTTAAGACGGTACGTGGTTGACCCTAGCCATGTGCTTGATCATTCGGAGATTGAGGTTGGACCTTCTCTCAGCTATCCAGAGCAGCCAGTGGAGATACTGGATCGACGGAAGAAGGTTCTGAGGAACCAGGTGATACCCTTGGTATGCGTCGCATGGAGGCATCATTCTCCAGGAGAGTCTACCTGGGAGCGGGATGATGAGATGCGCGAGCGATACCCTTATCTTTTTGGACCGTGAGGTATACTTTTTATCCTTCTCATCAGTTGCATTTTGCCTTTCAATTTCGAGGACAAAATTCTTTTAAGGAGAGTATATTTGTCACTACCACATTTCTAGTTTGAGGGTATTTTTATCATTTTTAGGGTTATTTGAATTTATTATAATTTATTTGAATTTATGAGAATTTTTAGAATTTATTTTGGAATTGTTTGAATGAGGGTTGACTAGGTTGACTTTGACTAGCAATGACCATGGTAGACTAACCTAGGGGCTAACCCTAGTTGAGTTTGGACTTGGTTAGGTTATGCAACCCTAGTTAGACTAGAGTTGACCCATGGTATGGTTATTTGACTTAAGTTAGATCATTTAAGTCATAAGCCATGACTTGTGATTAAACATTAAATCAATAACTAGCCATAGAGGCCCAAAGCCCATTAACTAATGCCTAACCCTAACCCTAAAACTATTTGTCCAGCCACTACACCCATTGGGAAACCCCCCTATAAGTATTCTCTTCCATTTAGGGCTAGCCTCACTAGGAAAAAGCAAGTTTAGAAAGAGGTATTTTTCCAACTTCAAAAATCCCTAGAAAATCTACTTTAACTCCTTTTTAATCCAAACAAATTGCAATAGGTTCTAATTGATGTTTTCTTGATGTTGGAATTTGTTATTCTCAGTTTTCTACCAATTTGAAGGAGTTTGGTGGCTTTTGGGAATCCTCATTCAAAGGGTTTTTGTGTTGGAGAACACCATAGGTAAAATCCTAATCCACCCATTAAAATTTGGTTTTAATTGCATGGATGCCTAGCCCTAAGTATCCTGACCTTGTAGGAATAGGATTTGTAGAATTTTGTGTCCTATACGTGTCTGTATCGGACACGTATCAGTGATGGCTGTTGGTGTTTGACGAAATGCCCCAATGGACATTTCGTTCTGTTTTTGTGAAACTTTTTGAATGGAAAAATGTATTTTAGTGTCGCTTACACGTTTCTATTGCTCTGAGCTTGTATCGAGTTCGTGTCGTGTCGATTTGACACTCATGCACATGTTTTTGCACTCGCACGCGGCATGGGCGAGTCCCCTGCTACTCGAGTGCGAGTGCTCGCTGGACACGAAGTTTGGACTCGTGCCAATTGGCATAGACCAAGGGGCAATGACTGAAAGTCTTCCCCTTGAGTCTCGAGTCCAATGGTTTCGTGTCGGACACGCACGAGGCCTCGCTTTGGGATTACACTGACACTGTGCACTGGTTTTTCCCTCACTGACACGGCTTGTTCAGTCTGACACGGAGACACGAGGACACGATTCAGGGTGTGTCAGACCTAGGTCTACCCTAGGCGCACCCACTGACATGAGCACGTGTCCTAGTTCGTGTCGTGTCGTGTACACGACACGCGTGAACATGTGCTCTTCAATGTGTCTGTTTTGTGCACTGTAAGTGTTTGTTTTGTGGTGGACACGCCGTGTCCGGCTTTCGGTAACACGAAATGAAGTGTGGGGCTTGTACACATGGGATGTTTCCTTTACCAACCATTTTAATTGCATATCAGTTTGATTTTATTCATCATTTGTCATTTACCTTTTTCTGAAATCAGTGTATTAATCCTGTATTTTTCTAGTTTTGAGATCGAACTTTGGTAGCTAATTTAATCTATTTAGATGCTGTTAACCACCTGTTTAGGACCCTAGAATGTTGCACCTATATATAATCTACTTATATGCTAATTTTTGGGTTGAAATTGTGCGGTTTGGATGTCGAAATTGACATGTGAAAACTGTCAATGAGTGGACTGTTTCAAAAACCTGAGATATGTTAAATCTGAGCTTTGTTTTGATATAAAACTTGTGTATTGTATGGGGGGTTCAATGTGTTGATTTCCTTCTTTTTTTAACTGAGATTAACAGGGTTTATTATAGGTGGTTTGGTTCCCTCACTGTGATGTAATTTCTGAATCACACACATCCATGAAAACTGTCACACACAAAATGGAATTAGCTATCATTTTTATCTTTTCACACACACACACCATTACACACACACAGTTCAGTTCTCTCTCACTCACATCCTTGATACACACACACACATTGATTCTACGTTTCCACACTCTCTCACACCCTCCTTGTTTTCCTGTCACAGTTCCCTCACTCATTTCACATACACATACACACACACTAGTTGGCACCTTGTATTCACATCACCCTTGCCACACTCTACTCTATTTCACTCACCCTCTTCACTTCTTCACATGTACACTTCACATTTCACTAACACTTGGCCTAAGGCACACACTCACATCACTCATGCACACACACACACATACCCCTCTTTATATCTATATATATATATATATATATATATATATATATATATTAAATGCCATGTTATATATAGCTAATGTGTAGTGATGCATGCCTATATATATAAAGTTAGTTTCTTTTATGTATTGTTCTTGAATGCCTAGTATAGATAACTTGAATATTGGACAAGTGTGACTTACGAATGTGTGTGTTGGCTTGATTTTGGCTTGGATAGCCTTAAAGTGGTGTGTACTAGCTAGTGTAGGCTTGTGTGACCTAGTATAGACTGGTTTAGACTTGCTAGACTAGTGTAGACTTGTTTGACCTAGTTTGACCATAGTTGACCTAGTTTGACTTCTAGGATTGACCAGAGTTGACCAAGAGTTGACTTTGACCTAGATTGACCTAGATTCATGTAGAATGCATTGTAGTACTTTATTTTACCATTCTGGACTTGTTGTGACTTGTGCTGTTCTAGATAGGAGCCAGACACCACTCCTCGGACAGTACTTTCATATTGGACACTCAGATACCAGGCGAGTACATTCTCTGATCATTTCATATCCTGTTAGAATTATTTTTCTGCTTTAGATTACTTTACATTGATGCTGTCACGTTGGTAACACGGATTAGTACTATATGGATCCATTCTTGAGATGTTATCCCCTCAGGGAGCATCGTATACTACATGTTCTGTGCGTTTCACTTATATGGTGTATCACTATGCTTCACGGTTCATCGATCACTTGTTACATGCACTCTCATGATCACAGAGTCTTCCCTGAATCATCCCATTTATGGGCATTCCCAGAATCACCCATTTATGGGCCATCCATGTATCACCCCTTGTGGGCCTTTGCATGGAATCATAACATAACCTGGCTGGATCCTTGTGTATTGATTGGGGGTACGGGGAAGTAGAAGTAAACATGTGAATAATATCCAAGTAGTGTAGTTCCCAGAATCACTCCATAGTATAGTTCCCAGAATCTCCTATGCCATTCACATGTTTATATTGTACTCTGACTCACTAGCCACAGTTAGCTCTCTATTTACAGTATTTATATTTCCATTACAGTTTCCTCTGTTTACATTCCATGCTTCTTTCAGTTTCCTGTATCTTACTCTACTGCATGTTTATATTTTCTAACCTGCTATGAACTGTTGAGATGTATTGTGCTCGCTCCTGTCCTGACTGGACCTGTTGAAAATATTACAGAGGACGAGGAGGAGGCTGGTGTGGATACCTATTACGGTGCCACCTTAGATGAGTGCCTGGACCTAGACCAGCAGCAGGTCCCACTAGCTGTGGATGACACACCCTTAGACTAGGATGTTTTCATTTACAGTATTCTATGGATGATTGTATATATTGATACTTGGGATCTGGGATTATGTATTTATCTTAGACACTTAGACTCTCTGTTTGTACTTGGGATTTCCTTTCATTTCAGCAGTTTCTTTTATCTATCTATCTGCTATCTTATCATCTGCCTTAGTTGTGATTGAGTTTACTTCCTGCTATGTCACCCCCATTCGGGGAGTATAAAATGTTCAGCTTATATTGTTAGATGTTGTGACCTAGGACAGCGTTCTACCACCGACACTGCGGCGTAGGCTGGACGTACCCACGTCTCGTGCCCTTACTCTAGGGTGCGGGTCGTGACATTACCTCTTCGTCTAGACTCTTTATAGTTTAGGGGAACTGGTGTCTATTCCTTGGTGGCATGAGCTTAAAGTGCAATCCAAAAGACAGGTTCCAACTCGCCACCTAGGTTTTATGGCATGGTCCTATCATTCTCGTAGTTACCTTAGCTAGAAATTTTTAGTCTAGAACGTGTACTGTATAAATAAAAATTTATAAGAGTAATAGATTTCTTTCCTTCTCTTTTGTAATATAATAAATAAAGAAATCTAAATTATGTGTGCCTATGGAGACGCACATACAATCACGCAGGCAACATTTCTAGGCGATTCCAAAAATTATAGAACATAACGCAAATAAATTGCAATCCAGTCATCTTGATTCTGAAATTGATATCGAATGGCCCTATAATAGGGGATTTTGTTCCATTCATTTTATCGAATAGAAGATGGGCATAAAAGTATGTATCTCTTTGCCAATCCTTTGATTTCTTTTGAATGAATGGTGATATGAAATGTCAAGAATAAGTGTATGTGCATATAAACTCGTATTAAACTAAAATAATGAAATATGACTCTCTTTGTCAATCCTTCGACTAACTTCCTGATGATTCAATACTGGTAGAATGGAGAATACCTTAATTAAAAAGCTTCGTGGATGAGTCATCTCGCGAGAGGAGCGAATCTGGGTGCTATAACCCATCGATGCTGCCCCAGGGGATCCTCCTCCGCCGCCGTAGGTCCAACATGGGAATGGATGGAGGAGTCCTCCTCTAGACCCAATAGGCAGTTGACAGCCGCGGAGTCGGCAGAGAGGTCCCTTGTGAGGCTGCTCTCCTTCTAGGTTTCAACTTTTAGTTTTAGGAAGGAAGAAGGAATAGGAAAAGGAAATTATTAAAAAGGGGGGCTAAAAATAAAAAAAAAAACACTCTAGAGATTGTTAATAAACGGCCAATTTTTTAGCGAGCTAATTTTTGGGGGCCAAATTTCTAGCGGCCTAATTTTTGGCACAAATTGTTGCAATTTTTTTTGTAACTTTTCTGGATTTAACGTTAGCATGACCAATATTCTATAACAATTTTAAAATAAATGTTGTAAAAGCATAAAATTTTACAATGTTAGGTAAAAAAATCCGTTAATGATATGTTGTTGTATGGTTTTTTTCCATGTAGTGCGAAGATTAAAAAAATGTAGTTTATGCTTCATATTTCACAACAAAATATCAACCAAGAAGAGAACTATTGTTCAGACTCCAGAGTCCAGAGTTGGTCACTGAGTTCGCATACTCAATAGTTCGTCTCCTTAGCTAATTTAGTAAGAGGCATGGTTTCTTGTTCCTTACGAACTGTCATTAGTAGTTTAAATTATAGTCCTGTTTTGGCCTAACAAAAACTTGGCCATGTCGTGTGTTTGGACATGGATCACATATTTTATGAACATGCATCAAATATTTAAAATATAATAGGACGATCAGTCTTGTGTACGTTTCCTCGTGTCGTATAGCATCGCATCTATGTCTATGCAACATAAATTTAACCAATTATAATTCATGAATTAGAGTAAATCAAGGTGCAAAAAGAATACTGAAAAATAGCCTATAACACCAAATCCCGACTATGAATAGAAGACTCATCTCGTTGTTACTGCTTCAGATTGAGGGAGAAGAAGCGACAATACGATGTGGATGTTCCAGAGATTGTGGAAGAAGAAGATGACGACGCGATGAGGACGTTCCGAGAGGATTATGGGAGAAGAAGGCGACGACGCTAGATGAGGAACGTTCTCAAAATATTTCTAAGACAATATTCTATTTTTTATTATTAATTATCAGTTTATATTTGGGCCTAATTTTTTTAGATTAATATTTTTTAACATCAGGCCATCAAGTTATTTTTAATTCTGGCTAAAGGCCTAATTAAATTTTTAGTTGCTAGAGAGTTCATAATTATGTTTGCCAATCCAAAGGACTTTAGGCAACAATTGTATTTTTTAGTCACTAAATATCAGTTTAGACGACTAAATTTCTTTGATCGTCTCAAATTTTGTGGCTCAAAACCCTTATCCATGTAATGTCTTGAGTTACATAGAATATTGGTTATCAATAGATTTTGGATGTTATGGTAATTTTGATCTAGAGGAAAAAAAATTATTTATATATGACCATCAATTTATATTTGCTATTGTATATAATTTTTATATTTTATGTCTAGATTAATTTTGGTACGACATATCTTGTAACAAAAGTCTGTGTGTTGCAACAATATATTCAACAATTAAGCTATAAAAGTCCCCAACGTAGCACTACATTACGCGGTTGCAACGACGAACATTTTTCACTCACGTGGCCACCATCAACAAGTGTCTCTTCTTCCGGTGATATGGTACTATAAATCATATATATGTGACAATTTTACAAGGGGACGTGCTTGATTAATTAATAATAGGTCAAGATGCAAAGAAGTAAATTGTGGTGTTGCAATGGCTTATTGGATAATATTGGGTTAGATGCAACATATATTATTGATGTGTTATGGCTTACTACTATTTGGTTGTTGCAACAAATGAATACAGCTACTGCATATATTTAGTTCTTGCCAGCTCCCTAGTGTACAACTGTTTGATTGATGCCACACAACGTGTACATGTTGTTGTCAGCAACAAATTTACTTAATTTGTTCATTTAAAGTTTTTTATCAACTCAAGCTAATTTAAAGAATAGAAGAAAACACCATATAAAATAATCATAATTAATCATTTGTCGACTAATCACAATTTTTAGTAACTAATTTAAAGAATATAAGAAGTCTTTTGTTTTTGTATTGGGAAATAAAGAATTGGGAGAAAATTCACCCCCACCCCCACACACACGCACACACCCCAACCACAAACATATGTAAGAAATGTGTAACTTATGATGGGGTATATCTCTTTTCTTTGTCAAACAAATGGGTATGTAATTTAAAATAGTTAAAAGATGAATACATTCTCAACGTTTGTTTATCGTGATAAAAAAGATAAATTTGTAGCATCATATAAACATTGTGAAATACATAGCTTTTATAATAGTTTATAAATGTTGTTGAATATAACCCTTTTACAATGTTTTCTAAACATTGTAAAGGGATAATACATACACAACGTTTATACAAAGTGGTAAAATAAAATTAATTTTACAATATCTAACAAATATTATAAAAGATAGAAAGTTTACAACAGTTGATAAACATTCTTGAACATGACATTTTACAATATTTTAAAAATATTGTCAAAATTAATAACATTGACAACATTAAATAAACATTGTCAAAATTAATAAGTTTTACAATGTTAATAAAACGTTGTTGAAGACAGTAATATAAAACTTTTGTGAATGACCATTGTGGAAGCCTTATCGTTTGAATATAAAATATTGTTTACACATGTATTTTACAACTTTTTTAAAGTAAAAGTTGTAGAAGACCCCCATTTTTACAACTTTTTCAGGATGTGTTGTAGATGAAACGTTGTAAAAGGAGTTTTTTCTTGTACTGTAGTACTCGATTTGGTAGGCTGGAGAAGGGATGAAAGATAGTAGTTCTTATTTTTCGTTCCCATAATGGCATGTTCCTGACTAGTGTGTTGTAGCGGTTTATAGTAACTAAGATATCAGGGGCACGACGCACCCAAGATGCAGATACGAGCCGCACGTGGCTCCGATCTTTGCACCTCATAACATGTATGGCGAGGCGCTCGCACGCATTAGTAAGCCCAGTAGCGAGGCTCATGCCCATTTGAGGTGTACCTTAAGCATATGTTGCTTTATTTTTATTTTGTGTTTTCTTACTAACCAATATATTTATTTTAAGTGTGAGTAGGGACAACCATTGAATCCGGCACTTAATATCACTCTTGGAAAAAACCTTGGACTCTCATAAGATTTCATGTTCAGCAGATCAAGAGGAAAAAATCCACAAAATTTATAATCATGCTTGATTTATAAATATTATTTTAAACTTTTATAAATGTGTGCCTCGCCTTCACGAGGGTCGCAATTTTTTGAACCATTTCGTCGTTTTGCATCGCGGTGTGGCTTACATCTTTATAAACTTTGCATCACAAACCTGGACACGGGTACGGGAAAACATATCCAAGAGTCTGACCCTTCAAACTCATAATCGAAGGACACATGGACTCTGCCAAAAAAGATCCAAATTTTGGGTTACGAGAATGCTGCTATTAAAATAAATATATTTGCTAAATGAAGTGAAGCCACAAATTAAATGAAGAATTTGGAAAGGGAATCTCATTAAATAAGTTTGACGAATTACGAATAGACCTCACGCGCGTACCAACATCTCGAAGCATCCAAATAGGCCCCAATATTAATAGCTTCCATACTCAACTTGATTGGGATTGGAAAAGCCTTCATTGTACCTTTGTGTATGCTAACTTGACCTATTGATTCATTGAATGAACATGGATAAAAGTTAAAACACAACCAGATTTGAATGAAATGAATGAATGCATGCATGAAACCACTTTGACCACTTCTACAATTATTATAAAATTGGGTAAGAGTCCTTTCAACTTCCATGTTTTTTCCAAATGTTTTTTTCCCATAAATGAGCCTACTACTCCCAATATATAATTGCCTAGGTGGAGCTATATTAGTTCCAAGATTAAATTAATAAATACCAAGATGAACTTAATAATAATAGTAACTATATAATAAAGCATGGAGGATCTACTACTGTTATAAAGCATGCTTATCTTCTATTTGTTCTAATTTATGAGCAACAACAAATTATAAAAAATAGATAAGCATAGATCTCCAAATTGTCACTATGGAGGATTTGATTGTCACCATGGAGGATCAGATCCGGATCCCGTACCAGTGTTATGTCGGGTCGACACAGGTACTTTGCTTTAAAGTGGCAAGTTCGGGTAACAGAGATCGCAATTGCTGAAAGTGTGCTGAATTTGAAAAGTAGCTTTGCATTGGCTATTGCTACTTAAACGAAAATGAGCATAGTGGCATGTAGGTGCATAGAAGCTAGTCCATCAACTGTTGTAGATGTAGATGGTGATCAACAGCAGTAGTTATATTACTAGCTTGATAGTCGTCCAATTGTGAATTTGTAGGAAGACTGGGAGTAGTTATATTACTAGCTTGATAGTCGTCCAATTGTGAATTTGTAGGAAGACTGGGCATAGGCTCAACAATTAAGATAGATGGATGAAAAAAAGGGACATGTCTCCTTGTCCTTGTGAAGAACGGTACTATCTATGATGAGTAGGACAATATGTTCATTGTCTTTGAGTACAACAATGAAGTCACTTCTTTTGAATTATTTTTCTTTGAAGCTCATTGCCTTTGGTTTTGTGCATTGGCTGGTGGCAGTGGAGGTGCAACAACCAAAGAATCAGTCACTACTAGTTTGTTGACATGCTATTGTTGACTGACTGACAAAGAAATTTGAGGTTGACCATTTGACTTGTCCAGCTCAGCAGAAGATTGACCCGTTGACAAAGGGATTGCATGATCCAACTCATTGCATGTGTCATGTTATAATATGTGACATGTTACAAATATGAGCAGGTTCAAGAATCTTATCTTGCTCCCTCATAGAGCTTTGATTGTTTTTGGCTGATGAGACAGATAGATGGAAGTATTTTTTTATTAAAACATACATTAATATCATGCCCCATAAAACTCCATTTGAGAATAATACGGAAACATTTGACTCGTATACGATGTTTTGCCATGAGCTAATAGCTTGGTCTTGAGAGGATGAACCAAATCCAGATTTTCTCTCGAAGAGCCTTTAGCTAAAAATCGCCTTCAAGACGAACTCGAAGACAGCTCGGCCAGAAGAAATTCTTGGTGGGTTCGTCGGTAGTAGGGCTGGCCCGAAGGGGGGAGGGATGTTCTATCCAGAGCTAGTTTTGGGTGCCTTTTGACCTTTATTGTAAGCCGGTCCTAGGGGGTCACCCGCAACCCCGATCTCTATTGGGATCACATTGAGGGTTGCCTAAGTCTGAAGTCTTGTCTGGCTTACCCCTGGGTTGGCCCTGGTCGGCAGGGAGATAGATGCCAACTGGCCTATAAGGGATGAAGAACATAAACCGACGGATTGGCAAGCATTACCCAAACGACAACAAGACTCGGCTCTATCTTTGAGTTGAAAGAATAACTCCACTTGGAGGTTTTTCTAAACAAGGTGTTGTCCATGGACTGGGCTTCGTTGGTCAGAGGAAGAACCATGTCTTCATGACATGACAGATGAAGGTGAACATGCTTGGAACTCCATTAGACCAACAAAATAGGTTTTCTTAAAACCCTACATGAGTACATGAAGATTTTTTCTTTGATTCCCAAGAAGAGGTCAAATGAGAACTTGTGCACCATTATTCTTGAGAAGTTCCTTCGAATGTTGCACTTCCGTTGGTGAGAAGAAGACCGCTGGGTAGCCTTCATGGGAGGAGCTAACTTGCTTGGAGGCTGAGCTGAACGTCTTGGATAGGGAGGAAAGAGGAGAAAGGAGAGGAGCGCTTTGGTTTGTGAAGGAAAGAGGCTTAGCTGGTTGGTTGCTTGTTTAGAGAAGTGTGATTTTGTGGTGGAGTGAAAAGTGGTGGATCACTAGGATGTAGAGAAAGAGGGAAAGAGGCATATTGGAGGAAGGCGCCTTGGAGTTCTCCCCCTTAAAGCTCTTATCGTTGCTTGTTGGCTTGTTGCACTTGCACTACAACCGGTAAATGCACGAAAGCTAAAAATAGTGAGTAACTAATCAAAGAAAAGGAATTCAAAAGTAGTGAGCTCATTGTCCCATTCAAAGACGTTGAACATATTGTCCCACT
The DNA here is from genome assembly GCA_029216955.1 of Iris pallida. Lineage (NCBI taxonomy): Eukaryota > Viridiplantae > Streptophyta > Magnoliopsida > Asparagales > Iridaceae > Iris > Iris pallida. The sequence continues at coordinate 2,008,181 of JANAVB010035017.1, forward strand.
CATCATGTTACATTTTTATTGTACCATGTCGATTCATGAGATGAAGAACATAAATTAAATTGCAGAAGCGTACCTGAATCCATCGCTAGGCTTGATGGATCTTGAAGCGGTCGTCATTTTATGGGGTTCGATCTTCCAACTTGCTACGACCCTTAATGACAAAGAAGAATCTGAATCCTTTGTCCCTCTCTTTTGTTGATGGGGATGCAGAAGAGAAAAAAGAGAAAACCTCTCTTTTGGTGGCTGTATAAGTTAGGAACCATAACCCTAATGAATACATATATTTATATGTTTTGATATTTCTAATTTGGCCCCTCATCAAATTAGATTTATCTCCGGTATCTACACATTAATTCCATGACAATTATACCCTTAAGCCAATTTCCAAATAGACCACTTTAATTTGGCTTAATTATTTAGATAGCCCAACACAATTAATTTTACATGTGTGGCCCCATATTATTGAATAATCCAACAATCTCCCACTGGGCCACATATGTAACCTTATAATTGTGTTAACCTTAGTGAGCTCATAAATTGCTATCTTAATCCTTAGGGTATATCCGGACGATCTCGTCCATTAACCATATCAACATAGGATCAAAGCGGCATTCATCACATATAGCGTAACTAAACCATCAATGGTCACATATACCAATATAGCTAAACGACATAGATCAATCATGGATGTGTAGCATGGAAATTACACACAATGTGATCAATACATGTCTATTTCCAACTGGCCCTCCTTAACTTTAATGAGATCAATACTTTAACATAATAAAAACAGAATGAACTGAATTTCTATATATCTGATCAGATAAATATCCAAAATACTTTAATTTAAATGTGTCCAAAACCAAATAGCACCCAAATACATAAAATACAAACTCCCACTGTATTTTTATATTCTTAATTAAGATAACACCCATATGAGCAGTATGCTCATGAAAGATCCTGGGTAATAATACATTTGTGAGCGGATCCGCTAACATGGAGTTTGTCCTAATAAGCTATATGGACTCTTAAACCATTCTGAATTCTTTCCTTTACAACTAGAAACTTTATGTCAATATCCTTTGACTTATACAAGTTTTTGTTGTGTTTGGAATACAGTATTGTTGATTCATTGTCATACCTTAATTTGAGTGTTGAGTGGTCTTTCAACACCCTCTCCTGTAGGCGCAACCTTATGACAAGATTTCGCAACTATATTCCATGAATAGATGCCTCACAACATGCTATAAACCTTGCTGTCATTGTAGAAAAAAATTATGAGTGCATGTTTGACACTCATTCAAAATATATCTCCATTAGTCAGCATAACCTGATGTGGATCTCCTGCTGTATTGACATCCAACAAAATCGGAGTCGGAATACCTTATGATCTCCAGAATTATTCCATCTCCTACAAAGAGCATATAATTTCTTGTTCTATATTAATTACTTAAGTAGTTTGGCTGCTACCCAATGATCCATCCATATTTGCTTAAATATCTGCCTAACATCCTAATATGTACGCAATATCCTGACGCGTACATACTTGAGCATACATTAGACTCCCTACAACTGATCATGCAGGAAAAATCTATTGTATTTTTTTAATTTTAAGGCTAATCTTAGGGCACTTGACTGAGACTGAACTTGTCTCCTTTAACGAAAGGGTTGTCACCTTGTTTGCATTCCTGCATGCCAAATCTTTTAAGCACTTTATTGATATAAATCTTTTGTGATAATCCAAGAATATCCCGAAAACGATTACGGTATATCTGGATTCCTACAAAAGAAACGACACCAAGATATTTCTTCTGAAAGTTGCTTGGTAGAAATTTTTAGTGTCGTACAATATACCTATATCATTTTTGGCAAGCAGTATGTCATCAACATATATAACTAAAGAAAAATGTTTACTCCCACTGAACATGTGACATACACAATCTTTAATAGTGTTTATCTCAAAAACCAAACGAGATAATCACTGGTAAAACTTTGTACCTTCGACGAGAATCCTGCTTGAGTCCATGAATAGATTTTGTCAATATGCAAACCATATTCTTTGGGTCTTTAGACACAAAATTTTATGCATGCACCATAAATTGTTTCGTCGATGTTACCATTGAGAAACACAATTTTGACATCCATTTAATGTAACTCAAGATCAAAATGTGCAATAAGTGCTGTAATTGTTTTAAAAGAGTCTTTCAAAGATACCGAAGAGAAAGTCTCTTTAAAATCAATCGTTAACTTTTGATTAAAGTCACTAGCTACAAGACGTACTTTATACCTCTCCACATTATCCTTTCGAATCTTTCTTTGTTTTAAATGTCTATTTTCAACCAATGAACTTCATATCTTTTGGTAATGTGACAAGTTCTTAAAACTTTATTGTCTTGCATAGACTTATACTCCTTATTTATTTTCTCAATCCATTTTTAAGAGTTGGAACTTTCCATGGCCTGACGGAAGATGATTGAATCACCTTCCAATATTCTATAGTTTTTCTCACGTTCTTAGAGAAATATGACAATATTATCCGAAATTATATTTCTCCTTTCTCTTGTGAACCATCTTAACCTTACCGGTTCTTGAGGTTGTTGAGTTTGTTCCTCAGAAATAATTACCTTATCTTGAATGGGGTGCCGCTATGTTATCTTGTCAAGGTATCTCAACAACGACTTGTAGAGGTAATTCGATATTGTCTTGTTCAGGCTCCGAATTCACTTTTTGATCAATGACAGGTACAAAATCCTGCACATCATCAAAAGTGATAGTAGGAATCACAATCGATTCCTCCTCAAAGATAATGTATTTGACTTTATTTCTCCCCCAAACTCAACATCCTCAAAAAATATTACACTTCTCGTCTCAAAAAAAATTTATTTATGTAGGACCGTATAATTATTAACCCCTCGATCTATCATCATAGCCAATAAAGTAGTTGTTTACAATTTAACTTTGGTCTGTATTTCCTTTACACATTAATATAGACATTAAAGTCTATAAAGTCAATAAAATCCAAATCTTATCAGACACAAATCGTTTAACTTTATTTCTAGATATGTGACCTAATCGCTTATGTCATAATGAGATTAAAAATATTTATTGTTAATTTTGCATTTAGTACCACATGACTCCACTTGCAAGGTTTCATTGTAAGATGCAATAGTTTTAAATGAATATAGGTTATCATAAACCTTAAGGGAACCATTACTAATAATATTTGAATTTAAAGATAGACTAAACTTATTATTTCCAAGTGAACAATGATAACCAGGTTTGTCCATTAAGGGAGCTGAAACCGAATTTTGTCTAAAAAATGATACAATAAGTATCTATCAAATCCAAATAATAATCGATTCTTAAAAATAACCTAAAATGTCCTATTGCTTCCACTTTTTTCGATTTGCCGTCACCCACATAGATGTATCTTTTACCATCAATTGGCTTCGGTAGCTCAGACAACCTTGTCTATTAACACTAATGTGGGTAGTAGCACCAGAATCTAACAACCACGTGTTTTTAGGTACTAAATCTAAATTAACCTCAGAATAGACCAAATTTAGAAATGTATATTTCTTTATACGTCATGCGTGATACTTTGTACATTTCTTTCTTATGTGTCCTGCTTTATCACAAAAGAACAACTCTTAGTTTTATATTGTTGTTTCTTTTGAGCTTGACCCTTAGCAGCTACTGTATTCATTTTATTTTTGCCCTTAAAGTTTATCCCATTGAACATGAAAATTAAATTCTTATTGGCAGATATTATAGCAACATTAACTGTAAATAGAACAAAGAAACAAAAAACATACATGCTCTAATTAATAACCAAATAGTAAAATATAGTCAAACAAATTCAAATAATGGTAAACCCCATCTCAAGATACCTAGTACATCATTAATATCAAGTCTTTGGACAGTGATATTAACTGCAAGTGGTACTCTTGGTGTAATGATCAAACATTAACAATAAGTCATGTCAAATAATAAGCCTATCTTTGGATCGGATTATTATTCACATATAAACCTTACAATTGTCAAACATTTATCACTACAAGTATGTGTATAATTCGGCCAAATATTAACCTTCCTTTGGGCCGACTAATACCCGTATGAATATGCACACACAAACATCCGACATCCCTCGTAGACTATCTAATACAAGAGAGGTCACTTTGGCGACATCTTGTTTCAATGAGTTTACTTAGAATATTGGTCCACTATTGCTAGTCATAAAAGGCACCAAAAAAATTGAATGTTTGACTAAATTTTACAAAACTGAACCATGTCCAAAACTTTATATACATGCATATTCATAAGATTATTACTGAAATAAAGTAAACAAAAGCATAATCAGGAATTTCAATTTGACAAAATTAGATATTATCAATATAACAAAATTCGTGAAATAATCTACGGAGGATATGCATCCAAAGATAATATCAAATAATGCATAAGGATTACTTTAAATAGAATAATCTATAGAAGACCAAATATATGTATTAACAGATTACATTGTTAGAAATTTATTTGGCATGAGTTATAAATCCTGGAACAAAAAAATAACTAGTTGATGCTGTACTTATCAACAAATTGCCTACTCAGCAACCAACTAACCTTAGTAGCCCAAAAAATTAGCAGAATATTGTCCAACAATATCTATGGCATGGTTAAGAGCATCTTGTCATGTGATTAATAGTATCAAAAGTATATGCAAAACATATATGTTAATACAACATGGATTAAAGCCATTTAATATCATCTTTAATATATTAACATAAAAATATAATATCATGGCCGGATGCTCAAATAATCCATGCTGAGTCCGTAAAGCATCCTGTCAACATTGATAACTAAATCCAATATATATAGGGATATATCTGAATCCATTGTCTCCATTGACAATGACAAAGAACAAAGAGAGGGACAATTTAGTCAACAAAAATACATAGATATGTATTAATTAGATTAGTAAAATATGGACCAATCCACCAAATTTTGTTTCTTGAATTCCACCATTCATATTAAGCAAACAATAAACCTAATTAGTTGTATGCTATGACCCAATTAAGATTGAAGCCACTCGCAGAGGTAAACAAAGCAATTGACGAACAACCAAATCATAATCAAAATCCACTAACAGATAAAGTCAAAAAATAAATTAAGATCAAGCCTAAGTCTGTACATATTATTATCAATTTGTGATCTAGATCAAAGTTCGTCAGAGAAGTATAAAAAAAATTCAATACAACAACAATTGATCCGAATAAAATTAATCCAAAAACTTCCCCAAAAATATCAAAATCAAACTTTGTATATATTGAAAGCATAGCTTAAAAACTTTGATCGAGCATTCAGAACCCTAAATTAAATTATATGGAACAATCTAGGGTTCCTAAACAACCAAAAATTGATTCTGAAACTTCGATCTCATAAATCAAACATGTAGGCTCTGATACCACTTGTTACATTTTTATATATTGTACCATGTCGATTCATGAGATGAAGAACATAAATTAAATTGCAGAAGCGTACCTGAATCCATCGCTAGGCTTGATGGATCTTGAAGCGGTCGTCCTTTTATGGGGTTCGATCTTCCAACTTACTACGACCCTTAATGACAAAGAAGAATCCAAATCCTTTGTCCCTCTCTTTTGTTGATGGGGATGCAGAAGAGAAAAAAGAGAAAACCTCTCTTTTGGTGGCCGTATAAGTTGGGGACCATAACCCTAATGAATACATATATTTATATGTTTTTATATTTCTAATTTGGCCCCTCATCAAATTAGATTTATCTCCGGTATCTACACATTAATTACATGACAATTATACTCTTAAGCCAATTTCCAAATAGACCACTTTAATTTGGCTTAATTATTTAGATAGTCCAACACAATTAATTTTACATGTGTGGCCCCATATTATTGAATAATCCAACACATCATAGATAGCATTGTTTATATTTTACGATAAGAAGAGGTCATGTCCCTTTCCTTGTGCTTCTATCTTAAGTTTTGAACCTATGCCAAGTCTTCCAGAAGATTCGCGACCGTATGACTATCAAGCTAACAATATAGCTACTTTTGTTGTTGACCGAGTAAACACTACATCTACGACGATGGATGAACTAGTTGTACACCCTTATGAGCACCATGCTCATTTTCCTTCCACAAGCAATAGCCATGCAGAGCTACTATCCAAATATAACGCATTTTCAATTAGGAGTTGTTTCGATATAGGGAGGTGAGAAAATTCATACCCATGTTGTGCATAAGAATGAGACTTCCATGTACTTTCTTGTGAAATGTGTTTGGATTGAAGAAAGTGCGAGAATGTAGGTGGAAGGTATATTATAAAACTAAAATAACTAATTAAATATTTAGCAAAATTGGTAATTAAGTATTACTATTATTAGTAATTATTTAACTTATTAATAATTAATAGTAACAAAATAATTTTATCAAATAATTGTAATAGTTATTGAATAGTAGTAACAATTCAATACTTGTTTTTATATTAATTAATTAACATAATTGTTCAATAGTATTAATAATTAGTTACTTTAAATAATACTTAAAAATTATATTTTACTAATTTTGTATTTCTTAAATATTATCCTAATTAAGAAGAATTTTAAACATTAATAAATAATATTGTCAACGAAATATTAGCTTTTTCTTATTAGTTAATGCTTAATTATTGTTTAGTTGTTATTAATAATTGATAATCTTAATTATGTAAAAGAATTAATTAAAAAAATTACAATTCGAGTGCTTCATTCCACATCCCAAGAAAAAAATGATGTGCGGAGCAATACAATTAGCCTGACAAGAGCTCGATTAGAACTCGCGTACAATTATGATTTCAAGTTTCCATCTAAAATCCGAACTAAGTCAAACATGGGAACTCCCTCTTTCAACCCAAAGTTATGTGTGTTGCTATGTTTCACCTTTACTTTTATGTATCCAAACAAACCCCTGCTGCAATGCTACAGACCGCTGCAACGCTACTAGTCAGGAACATGTCATTGTGGGAATGGGAAATAAGAACTCCTATCTACCCCCCTGTCCAGCTAATCAAATCGAGTAGTACCCTCTCCCCTCTTGCAATACCTTATGCTCCCATGTCCGCTCTAATGAAAACTTTGGGAGGTCAAGAAGCCACTTCTTTCCATCCTTTTTAACTGAGAATTCTCATGGAGAAATTCATTTCAAGTGTTGAAGTTGTAGACGACACAACCGTCTATCAAGCACTCACTTAGAAGAACCTGAAAGACAATCGACAACTTATAAGAACCATCTCTTTAGGCAAAGAGCAATTAACTTAGCAGCCCTAAAAATAGTTATATGTCTCGAAAAGAGATTTCGAGTGAGTAGAAGAAAGCAAATACAACAACAAATCAAGCAACTAGAGGCTTTTCCATGTCAAACTTATGTCAAAGTCAACACTCTGAAAAGAATTAGCTGGCTCAGATGATCATTCTTGTAACTAATTTTGTTTGTGTTGTAGGGGAATGAGTATTTCCGAGTAACCTCTCTTTAGTAGCGGTATGCACCATAATCTCTCCTGATCTTCATGTAGGAGTTCATGCTATCTCCTACCCCGTCTTTATATTTTAAACCTAATGGCGAAAGTCAACTTATAGAAAGAGGGGGAAAAATGTATAGATTTACCTTGTCCAGGTTTACAAGATGTTTACTCACCTGCACTTATGTGAAACATAGCTACCATATAACAGTTTTATGTATGAAGACTCGGTTAATTATATCAGCTAAAATTTATTGTTCGAGTAAACTGTCATTTTGTACTTGGCAACCTTAATGTCTGATATGTACTACCCCTTCCTCACAAACCTGTCTTTTTGGACCTCTAGCATATGTTTGCCTTTCTATCTTATGTTGGAGATATAGAACATGTTATTCAACAGGGGGCTAATCAAGCGAATACAACTTTCCTGCAAGTAATTTAGTCTGTTGACATTGTCAAGCTGATAGATCGTTAAACTTGATGCTCCGAAAAAACTAAGCATGCTTTGTGCTTCCTCTGCAGGTTTCGCAAGTTGTTCGTATTGTTCTCTAGTTATACATACACGAACACTCTCCGGAAGATCAACATGTAGCTCCTGACCAGCGCTAAACACAGGCAACGACGACACCTTCAGCCTTATCATTTACTGACACTGGCTTTCTGAAAGTCTTTCTTGATAGAGGTTTGAGGTTGGGGAAGAGATCAGTCATCTTTGTTTTTGGTTGCTGAAGCCGAAACTTGCTATGGTTTACGCTTTTCGTTAGGATCATCTCCTGCTTGATGTTTTCTATACCTGATATTCAACATTCCAGATTATATTTGAATGTACAAGTTTTTGAAGGAAAGTTGATGTTGGGGCTGATGTCCGTTTGTTACTAAGAAAAAAAAGGTTGTGTTTGATTGAGAATTTTTTTTCATGGAATGTATTTCCATCACAAATTTTTCACCAATTATAGTGTTTGATAGTATATATTTTCCATGGAATTATTTTCCAAAAATCTATCATTTTTCATATTTTCCCAAAATGGTGGAAAATAAAACTGGCCCAGCACATAGGACAATTCAATTTCCAATGGAATTTTAACATCCAAAAGGCATTGAATCTTTTTAGTTCCCACTAAGATGGAGTCTTTCTGTTGAAATTTTTTTTGGGCCCAATTCATTTACAAGATACTATAAGGCATTGAAAATTTTAGTATCCAAAAGGCACTGAAAGGTTTTTTGGGGCCCAGTTCAATTACAAAATCAAATCTAATTTCCTAAATCCCAATAACCCTCTTAACCAATCCTAAATACAATCAAATCTTACTTTGTTAATAAAAAATTCTAACAAACCTCGACAAATCCTTAAAGGAATAATAGTAAATCTTTAGAAATAAATCCTAAAAAAAGATATATATTTTTAATAACTCTACATGAGTAGCCCAATCAAAACCGGATTGACATCCACAGGATGTATGCATACCTATTGCTTCACATGCTACAGGCAGATAAATTCAAGAATCTTGTTTTGTAGCTTCATAAAAATAAATTGATGACTTAGGAGGTAGGTAGATGATCTCAAGTTGTCTTTAGTATCTTACTCGAAATATCCTAATTTTAGATGCATTCCTAATAATAATTCACGAACCCAGCCTAAATTGGGTTTTGACTTTTTATTTATTTATAAGTACTTGTTACCAAATAGTCTTTGGAACTATTTTTTTTTAAAGAGTAAGCAAAATAATACATGATACTTTGGTTTGGGATTGCTACTGCTTTTTAGAAACTACACTATAAACAAGTTTTGACAACAAGCGAGAATTGTTGTCAAGATTGGTCCAAATTTAAAATATATTTTTACAAATTTGTTGGAACAATCTTAATCTACTTCCGAACAAGAAAATTAAAATTTAAAATAAACAATAAGCAGTCCCAAATCAAACTAAGTTCTCATAACATTCCTAATTTGATTTGACTATTTACATCCATATGTTAACTCATTTTTAGAAAATACATGAATTAAACAGTTAAAATTGTAAATTAAGAATATGTTTTTCTTATATGATTTTTTATTTGGTTTAATATATATATATATATATATATGGGAGCGGATCGGGAGCCCCGCCCGCGGAGCCCCGCCGAAGCCCCCGCGCTCCTTAGCCGTTGGATCGCGCGGGCGGGCGCGGGCCCCGCGCGATCCGATGGTGCAGGGGGGGCGGGGCTTCGGCGGGGCTCCGCGGGCGGGGCCTTTGATCCGCTCCCTATATATATATATATATATATATATATATATATATATATATATATATATATATATACAATAATAACATGTCGAAAGTATCAAGATCAAAGAAACTTAATAAGAAATCGAACAGAGAAAATCAAGAAAGACAATCTATGTCAAGAATGCACCATCCATCATTGTAGAAATTTTTGATCATCTTATAACCAATTCATCAATCGGAACATAGTCAGCTAGCCACATGTATCAAGAACCAAGCAGTAACCTTGCTTCATGCATGATCACACAATCATGACCCAAAGAAATCAAGAACCTCTCATGCCAATCCATCCACCATATTTGGCAACACATGCCAATCCATCCACCAGCCAGACTACTACCACCATTTTTGTACCACCATTTTCGGCAGCACCGTCGTCATTTCCATGAGTGTTAACTCCGTGCTGGTGATACACCACGACAGGTCAATTTAGAGGGTCATCATTGCAGTAGTGTTCTCCAAAGGTCAAGAATCCATGTATGACATACCAATGGTGGTCCGGAAGTGGCAGCAGGACATGATGAAGTATCTCTGTCACGACCCGACCCCAAGATATTGGGTCCAGTCGGATCATGTCCAACTTGTACCGTTGTGAGACGGCGACAGTAAGCTGTATCAATCAGTTAGCAACGCAAGCATAACGTTCTAAATACGGAAATAAAACTTTATTAAAACATTTAAAATGCAAAGCAAGTGTCTAACTGGAGAATACAAGCAGAAAAAGTATTAAGTTATTACAACTCTGTTCTTATTACAACTTCCAAATAAAGGAAAAACTAAAAGGCAAAAGCGGCTAAAACTCCGGGGCTCCATGTCCGGGTTCGACTATCTCCTCGGAACCTAAGTTGGGTCCGTAATAGGAACTAAAAGCGAGCTCTTCCACATCGCAGTCACCTAAAATATTGGTCTCCAGTCAGGAGGGGAGCAAAAACATATATATATATATATATATATATATATATATATATATATATATATATATATATATATATATATATATATATATGTATATCCAATCCAGCAATTTTAATATATAATTAAAGAGAGAGGAAACAATTTTGTAACATAATTTATTTTCTAAATATAATAAATAATGCAGTGAAACAATAAATCTTTGGAAATGAAAATGATGCAATCTATCTAGCAATAGTGTTTTGAGCGTGTAACATCATGTGGCCGGCTGTGGATGGAGGCAATATGTGTTCTAGTGAATACGGTCCGGCTTCAGCCCAAGTGAGTTGGACTTCCGCTATCCACAATGAGTCAATAAGGGACTTCGACCACATGTGCTAACACTAATCCTCAATTCCGAGTCAATGAGTCAATGAGGCAATCAAGCAATCAATTTGGGTCCGAGAAGGATCCCGTGGATCAAGTGTAGGTACAATAATTCTAATGATGCAATAAATTTAATTATCAACTAAAATACTAGTTTGAATAAATATGAACTTGCCTTGGTTTTTCGATGCTTGTAAGGGGACAGAAAAAATGCCTCAGACTTAGACCTTGGAACCTACATTAATTTAATAATCTGGTTTATAAACCATTCTAAGAGTTTTAATTAGTAACGTCAACTATTACTTAATGATCAATTTATTATTAACAAGGCTTATATTTTAGAAAAGTAAAGCAACAATTATTTTTAATACTTTTAACCACGTATAATAATTGGTAAAAACGATTTTCTAATAAAACTATTATTTTTTTATAAATAATGCGAGAAATACTATATTTTATTTATTAGTAAATAATAAACGTTTTTTCATAAACTAATATTCTAATTAGATTAACTTATATAAAATATTCAAAAAATACTTATGAAATTAGATAGTGTTTTATTTACCTAAACGAACCATAATATTTTAGATATTTTTAAATATAAAAATAACATTTTAGTAGTTATAATACTACGAGAATCATTTAGTGAGAAATACTTAATATTTTAGGAATATATTTAAGAGTAGTAATTAAATACCGTCTTAAAACTTTATTTCAATAAGGCAAAAGCTAACTAAATATTTTAACGAGTTTATTACAAGAAGTATTTTGTATTAATAATTAATGAGAAAATATTCAATTATGCGAATAATTAAAGGATTTATTAAGGAAATATAACTAACATTTATTTTCTAAAATATTAATTGTACTAATGAATATAATTTCTGCCTTTACTTTATTAACGAAATAAACACATTCTTTTATTAATAAAACTATATTCATTCTGAATAATTATATACATAACCCGACAATTATAATGGAATCAATATTGTCATTAGCAATAATCTACCATTATGCATTAATCAATTTAATTAATCCTAATAATCATCACAAATCTAATTTGGGAAACTAATTATCCCGGAATTGACAGAGCTTCATTCTGTCATTTTCGGTCGGACAGAAAGTTGGGTTTCTCTACCTAATTCTATTCTAGAGTTCAATAGAACTTTGACAGAAGGCTCGAAAAGTTGGAGAAAGAGAACCGAGGGGAGGCCTCGGACTCGGGGTCACATGAAACGACGGGACGCGAACGCGCGCATGCAGGGGCATGCGAGCACGACGATGCGGCAGCGCTGGCAGAGCAGTGAGGGTCGCACGGGGCTGCGGCGCCGGAGGGACACCGCGTGGGTGCTGGCAGACGGCAGGGAGGCCGCGGGAGGCGGTCGACCGGTCAGGGTTTCGAGGAAACGCCTCGAATTAGATGTTGATTCGGACGAGACGTCGCTGGGAACGTCGGGGTGCTCTCAGATTTGGGGAAGGAGGGATGTGGAGAGAGATGGGGAGGTTTTGTGAAGGTGGTGAGGGGGAGAAAGTTCTGTGAGAGAAGGGAGTTTCTGATGAGTTGTACGTGAAGAAGGAAGAGGGGCTACATGGGGGGAGGGGGTTTCGACGGAGGAAGTGGATCACGAGGAACCGGGTAGTAGGTTGAACGGTAGGATTTAGTTTATTGGATTTTGGGTTAGCGGGTTGGATAGGGAACAGGTTACGCTAATGGGTAAAGGCTCAACTACGGGCTTGGCTGAAAGGCCTTAAATTAATACTAGCTAAAATATCAACAATTAATAACCATTGCAATTATATCAATTAATTAAAATAATTTTTTTTCCCATTTTAGCCGACTAATAATAATAATAATAATAATAATAATACACAATATTCTATAATTACTAGCCAATAATTATTATAAAATCTACTATTAAAAGAAAATCAAATGTGGGTTTTACAACCTTCTCTCCTTAGAAAATTTCGTCCTCAAAATTTCAACTGGTAACTGAATAGAGAGGGTTAGAACATACCTCGAACAGATGAGGATACTTCTTTCTTATCTCAACCACTCGCTCCCATGTAGACTCGCTTAGGGAGTGGTGACACCACGCTACTTTGACTAGCGGAATCACAGTGTTCCTCAGCCTCTTCTCCATACGGTCTATTATCTCTACTGGCTGCTTTGGCACCGTGAGACTTGGTCCAATTTTCAGTTCTGAGTGATCCACAATATGGCTCGGGTCCGATACATAGCACCTCAGCTGCGATATATTGAAAACGTTGTGCACGCCTTCGAGGCTAGATGGGAGAGCCACTCTGTCTACTTCTCCAACTCTGCTTAGCACTTCAAATGGTCCAATATACTTGGGACTTAGCTTCCCAGCTCTGTCGAATCTGATAGTGCCTCTGGTAGGAAAAATCTTGACAAAGACCTTATCTCATGTCTTAAACTCCAATGTTCGACATTTACTGTCTGTCTAATGCTTTTGGCGATCCTGTGCAATCCTCAATATCTCTCTGATCACCTTCACACTACAACAAAAGAGCGTTTTAACGACACTTAAAAAGTGTCGTGAATGACTTTCCATGGCACTTTTTGAGTGTAGTCTAGAGGGGGTGTCATAGAAAGTATTTTTTTTTCAACGACACTTCGTAAGTGCCATACAATAACTTTATGACAACACTTTCTGAATGTCGTGTTAACCATGTTTTCACAGCACTGTGCTGGTGCCATCTTAACGTGTTTCAATAACACCTGATAAGTGTCGTTGTAATTTTAAATAGCCATGTAATTATTTTAGGACGACACTTCTGGAATGTCGTTTAATACTTATTTTACGACACTTCTGGAATGTCGTTTAATACTTATTTTACGACACTTTTGGAATGTCGTTTAATATCATCAAAGCTTATAAAATATAAATTAATTTCATTTGTATATTTATTTTCATATAATTAACCAAAATCAATTTCCCAGATAGTAGAACTTTAATATACCAACAATAATATATATTAAAATATATCAAATTCATACAAAGTCTCAATAAAAAGTAATATTGAGAACAACAACAAAATCTATTACATAATAAAGTCTATTACATAACAGAGAAGATTCCTAGTAGTACTACTTAGCGTCCAACCCTTTCCAGCATCAAACTCGAACGTAATCCGAACTCATCAAATCGATCTGCACAAAAAAAGATGAGAATTAATATTTCGGCTTTCAAACTGACCATGCAAATATTACTGCAAAACAATCATTAAAATTAATATTTCAACTTTCGAACTGACTATACAAAATAATACATTTAAACATTCATTACCATTGCTCATAAGAGCATCAAACTCATGGACATAACACTTCCAATGGGAAGTGCCTGACAACTCAAACTCCTCACACAAATATGTATACATGTGTTAATAACTAATGCAATTGTAAACTAAAGAAAACTAAAAAGCAGTTAATTAGCCAACCAAAATCAAAATAAAAAACTGCAATATCACAAGAACACCAAAAGATGAAAAAAATATAATCAAAATAGTATACACAACACAAGGAATAAGCTGATTTCTAATAAAACTACCTTTCCACAGCCTTGATAAGTGCACATAATCTCTCTCCCATGTATGAATAAGAAAATGCCTTCTGAGCTTGGAATTGTCCAAAATTTCCTGCAATGGGAACATATAAATTGTGTAAAACATTTTCAAGTGTTGTCCACAATATTCATAGAGAACATGTCGAGAATCAGCTTTTGCAAAGTTCCATCAATCAATGAGGACACAAAACCATTGAACAAAGCAGACGTAAAACTTGGTTTGGAACAGTCAATACATAAACATGGTTACTTGGACCAATAAGTAAAAGTAACAAAACAAATTCACAAATAATGTTGACATTTAATCTGCAAGTCTGGTTATCATGTTTGGTACCAGAAAATAACACATGACCACCTATTAATGACAGAACTACAAAGAAAATTTCATAAATTATATTTATGCCGAACTTGGTAAAACACTAGATATTTGGTAATTACCTGTTTCAACCAGTTTATAGATCGCAAGAAGAAGAGGAAACATTATAAGAAATTAAGCTACTATTTTTACTCTGAACAGAGAATACTGAACACTCATATCATGCAATGACAATGAAACCATGCAAATATGTATATTCGAATGCATGCAAGAATGATAGATCTCCAAGATATCCCACCATGCAAGGGTTTATACATATACAACTAATCAAATATATAATTTAGACTGAACTCTAGAATCAATTTTGACTGTACAGGTAAATGAGGACTCATAATAGTAAGGGGTTGCTCAGAACTCCATTTGCCGAATTGCTAACAAGGGACGGAAGACCCAACCTTAACTGCTTCAGTAGAGATACTGATAAACAAATTGCAACTAGTAACATTCGAAGCTGGTGAAGGCGGCCGGCAACTCTGTAAAGCTTGTTCAGATTACTGATGATCAATTTATGTTGATTGCTTTCCAAAATTGATCCTAATTCCAGCATCTCAATAGAAGCGGATCGAGGTTCCGGTACCGAAAGAATGAACGGAATTGAAGACAATACTGAGAGAGGGACGACACAAGGTGTCCGACACACAAACATAGGACAAATTTCAATGAGGAACTTTGTTTTGAAGAATGCACAAAAAAGAGAGATGATTGTATGCCAAACAAGAGTGACCACAAGTAACAAAATGTTGTTAGTCTGCGCAACTCCAGGCACCTTCAAATGCATTGCATTAAAGGTCAAAATTCATATCCTTACTTTGAAGAATACAATCTCTATAAGTAAATACACACTATAACCTAAAGTATTAAGAAAAAAAATACTCAAGGTTAGGCACAATGAAAAACGTTAACCAACGACAAGAAACAAAAATAATACAAAACTGATTCTGAAAACAAGTTTCAAACTGTCCATCAAGAATAGAATATGACCTTACTGAAGTTTGGAAACAAGAATATGCTAATGGGATTAAATTCTACTTTCAAACTGAGATCTAAACTTATCCTACTACTCAGGAGAAGCAAAATACAAACAAAACTCAAATTTAAACAAGATTCAACCCCTTTTCGTACTATAGAATCAAGAGTGCTGCAAATGCTATTCAACAAGAATACCGAGTAATTTTTTCGCTCTTAATTAGGGCGTCCTGATAGCGAACAATATGCATCCAAGAGCGATAATGGGAATATTAATTTTTGAAGAATGGTTTGGATAATACTCCCAATGAATAACATTAACAAAAAGATCATAACAAAACACTTTTAATCTTACCAAATTTAGATTTCCGTTGCAATCCAAATAACTAGCTCAACTAAAACTTCCACAAAGAGCTGAAGGCAAAATTCATTCTAAACTATGAATAGCATCATCAAACCATTAGTACATCAAACATTGTCTCTTTAAAAGATTACTATAATCTACAGTAAACAAAAACCAACATATGATGCTGAATCAAACAATAAAAAACCAGTTGAGTAACATCATAAAGAAACCAAGTACTTCCCATAACATAAAAATTTATTATACATTTATTCTAGTCGCTCAAAATCGACTAACATCGTTCACCAACAATATGGAAATAATATTGTGCAATTGAGACTGAAAGAACAACGTTACGAAACAGAAATCAACCATTCATATCCAACAGTAGTAACACGATAAGACAACATTTTATTTAAGGTTCAACACAAACTTGCAAACTGAACAAGGACATCAAACTAGCAAAAGAACTAGAACACCAAAATGAAAGAACATTGTCATGTAGAGCAAAGATTATATCATATTCTTCATTTCATGTAGACACTTGTTAAAACTAGCAAGTTGAAAGAACATTGTCAAATGAGCATGTCTCAGACAAGATTAAAATAACTGATATTGCACCATTACCTTAAACAGTTTTCAAATTCTGACCTTCACCATTACCACACAAGCAAGTTTTACCGGTCAAGAACTTGACAACCTTTTTGTAGCCTACGAGGCTCGATCTGCAGTCCTCCCTAATCCGCCCCCACTGCTTTTAGGTTTTTTTTAACGATCGATGGGACCCATATGCATTAGAGGTGGGATAAAATATGGAGTAGAAAAATAAACGAAAAGCTGATCCGGCCCCCTAGCATATTACAAAAAAGGATGCCTAAGAAGATGTGATGTTTGCCGGTGAAAATAGGATTCATGCAGAAAGAGAGAGATTGTAGAAAGAGATCGATTGATGGAACAAATAATTGATACAAAAAACATGACTTTATGTAAGCAGTTATGTATAACATTCTCAAAGACTAAGAGCAACTTTAATGCAGACATCAAATGTGACATCAGTTGGCATTACTGCCATTTTGATGTCTCAAACCCTAAATTTACCCTAGTTAATGTTGGGCTGGAAAGAAATACCCCAACTTTTGGGGTCAGGTATTGGTTGTTCCATATTAATTGGCATTCATTGACAGACAATAGATCCTCAATTTGAAATATAGATCTAGTAACTCCATAGCTATGTTGATACGGAGAAGGGCAATCTTAACGCAACTAATCTGCAATAGCGAAGATATAGGTTAATCATAGCGGCAAGTAAAATGTTAAGTCGTGATTATAATGATCAGTTAAAACAAGGGCTAATTTGGTTCCGTTTGAAATGGAGCTTTTACCATTTTCATCTGCATCTTGACCAAAACGGCAAATCAATTTTTTTGGTTCACAGAGTTTGTTGTTTTCAACGTAAAGATATGGCCTGAAACGAAAAATGCTTGTGACAGCACCATTTGGCATTTTCCATTTCAAATGGAATTTTTGCCATTTCAAATGGGAAATAAACTAGTCCAACATACC
This sequence comes from Iris pallida, assembly GCA_029216955.1. Taxonomy (NCBI): domain Eukaryota; kingdom Viridiplantae; phylum Streptophyta; class Magnoliopsida; order Asparagales; family Iridaceae; genus Iris; species Iris pallida. Next base: position 2,026,082 of record JANAVB010035017.1, read on the forward strand.
TTGAATCTAGTACAACACTCTCCTATCACTCATTCAGCCGTATCTGGCCAATAAATACTAAGTTACAAATATTCAGCAAATAATACACAAACAAAATCATAGAAGAAAATAACACAAATATTCAGCCGTATCCTGTCAATCTAGTACAGCACTCTCCTTGTGATGAAGTATTTGGGTGTGTTACAGTTCATGACACATTATCATTATACCATATAATACACAAACAAAATCATAGAAGAAAATAACATCCAAGACCCAATATGTTCTCCCCAATTCTGAACCTACAATCTAATGTTCCCAAAATGAATTACTTAAAGGGAATTGATCTTTAAGAAAGATTCTTAGTTACTCGTGGTCCAAAATAAATTACCAAATAAAAAATTCATTCACACACAATCTAAAATTCATCCGGAACCTACAATCTAAGACCCAATTATGAATTTCATTCACACACAACAAATAAAAACTTATGTTTCAGAAATTAAACTCCAAATAAAAAACTTAATCTTCCCAAAGTTTTGAAGCACAAACAAATTCCTAAATTTTGAACCCTAGATTTTAATTTCTTCATGTAAACCCTAAATAAGAAAGGAAACCCTATATAATAAATAAAGGAAGAAAAATTCATAAAAAGAAAGGGGGAAGATGAAGGAGTGAGAGATGACCTAAACACGGTGGTGACGGCGGTGACGGCGATGACAGTGGTGACGGCGGTGACGGCGATGACAGTGGTGACGGCGATGACAGTGGTGACGACCGTGAAGAAAGCCCTCTTGTCGCAACTCTGAGAGAGAACGGAGGAGAGAGAGAGAGAAAGTAAAAAGAGAGAACAGATGGAAAAGAAAAGTTGGGAAAGGTTTTTATGAGCCAGGCCGCGGGAAAGCTAAAAAATTTTGGGATTACAGCCAGGCCGCGGGCGACAAACGAAAAAAAGGGGGGAAATAAATTTGACACAACACTTTTCAAGTGTTGTATTTACTTTATAATATTATATGACATTTTAAAAGTGTTGTATATAGTATATATTATTATACGACATTTATAAATGTCCTTAAAAGTGTTGTTAAATTTATATTTACGACACTTTAAAGGAGGTGTCGTAGATTATGATAAATACTCATTTATGACGACACGTTTTCGTAGAGTGCCATCATGACGAAATAATAATGACACTTATTTAGAAAGTGTCGTAGATAAAGTGTCGTTATTAACCTATTTTGTTGTAGTGTCATTTTCTCTGTAGCAGCCGTAACCATCTTTGGTCCCAGCATAACTCGATCTCCTACGTCGTCCCACGCTAGTGGAGTGCGATAACGACGTCCATACAACGCCTCAAATGGTGTCACGCGGATGCTGACCTGGTAACTATGTTATATGAGAACTCGACCAGGTGTAAATGATCTTCCCAAGATCCTCCAAACTGTAAAACACATGATCTCAGCATGTCCTCAAGCGTTTGAATAGTCCTTTCAGACTGTCCGTCGGTCTGTGGATGGTATACGGTGCTGAACTTTAGCTGAGTGCCCAAGCTTTTCTGCATACTCTTCCAGTAGTGTGAGGTGAACCGGCTATCTCTGTCTGCTATGATGCTGACTAGAACTCCATAAAGCCGGTAGATATTTTGCATGTAAAGAGCTGTGAACCTTTCGGTGGATAAACCAATCTTGAAAGGGATAAAGTGGGTAAACTTGGTAGCCTGTCTACAATTATCCAGATTGCATCCTTTCCTCCTTGGGATCTAGGCAATCCTGTTACGAAGTCCATGGTGATATGCTCCCATTTTTACTCTGAAATAGGAAGCGGCTGTAGCAATCCTGCTGGCCTCTGTGAGCACCCTGAATTTTGGGCTAATTTTTTTTATTTATTTTATTTTATTTTATTTTCTGATTGATTGGTTTGATAAATAATTTATTCTGTATTTTTCCTTAGGTGTACTTTTCCATGCCATTGATATTTGGAGTGTCAGGGATGTTCAACTCTGGAAATCTTCTTCACGAGTTTTGGAGTGGACACGATTACCTTCATGACGATATATAGTGTCCCATCCAAACTTGTTCTCTTGTACTCTTTCTGCTTCGCTGAACTTCGGGTCGATTTAGACCATTTGAGTATTATTTTTTCTCCCACTCTTTTCCTTGATCATTTTCAGCGCGTTACCATGACTTTTAAATTGGGAGCGCAAGACCAGTCAGTTTCTTGAAACCAACTCCTCATTGATGATCTACCCGAGATGCTCGTCACCCATGACCTTCGTGTCCACTCAGACACGCCTTCTTGTGCTCCATTTGCTTCGCACAACTTTTCTGACACGTGACCCGATTTTATTTCACCCCACGGTGTCACATTTATCTTCCAACTTGATTTGTGGGTCCCCTGTCGACCAAAACCTGTCAGCCCCAACTATGGACATGGCCCACTTTGAGCCTACTACCCGTCTGCCGTTTGTGTCCCATTTATTGGAATTCCCATGTGCTACTTATTTACACATGATCATCAACGTCTAATTTTAATTCGATTTTTGCACAATGTCCAGTTTTGACCCAATCTGGCTCCACCGAGTCCAGCCCAGCTCCGTGTTATTCTCCATCATGACACCCCCATATTTTATTGTCCAAAAATAATATTCCATACCTACTTTTCTATTTTGAATTTTGAGTGTAAATTCCATTTATTTTAATCGATTGGAATGACCAATTAATTCCTAATGAATCCTAGCCTTTGATTTCCTCTTTAAATCCTACCCCTTAAAATCTAGCATGGAAACTTTTTACTCAGCCAACATATATTGGCCCGCCCTAATTTTCATATGGAAAGCAACTTTTCTTCTCTCTCTTCTCATCATTATTACTCTATCCTTCTCTCTCTCCCTTCCATTAAATTCCTACAACTCCATAGCAGCAGCTACAATACCATCACCACTCCCTACTCCATGCAACCCGACACCATCTCTCTCTCTCGACCTCACCTCCCCTCCGGCGAGGCTGGCCGTCGGCCACCGTCGACAATCTCCTCGATCTCCTCCTCTCCACTCTCCTTTCCTTCTCCTCTCCATTAAACACCAACCACCATCACCATGGCCTTCCATGCAAGCCCGACCACCACTTCACGCAGCCATGACCACCACCTTTCCCCCACCGTGGCAGCACTGCGCGCCGCCCCGCGCGTCATCGTGCCGCCCTACGCGCCGCCGTGCGCGCAACAGAGATGCACAGCAGCAGCAGCGACGCAAGCCAGGCCGCGCGCGCACGCGCTGGCAGCACTGCCGCGCCGCCGCCGGCGTCGAGGCCGCCGTGGCCGACCCCCCATTGGCCGTGTGTATCCCCGGGACAGGCCCCATGGCCGTCTCCCTCTCCCCAACGTGTATCGGAGGCGATTCGTACGTTTTGAACGACGTCCCGACGAGACGCGCACGAAATGAAGTTCGTTTTGGCACCCCGTCGCAGCAACTTCGTACATGTTTTCCCAGAAATTCGACCATTGGATCGGCGATTACTTCGCCCCGTCGCAATCTCGGTATATCCACCTTTGCTCATGTCAATTTTTGTCCGTTAATTTTATCGTTTGATACATGAAAACCGGCCACCAAGTTGACCGTTTAAATTGTATTAAATGTGGACAGTTTCGCGGGGCCAACTTCGTCAGCTTGTATCTCCTCCATCGCAGCTCCGTTTGGCGTGCTACTAGTTCCGGTGCGAAGCTGGTATAACCCTCTTGCTACCCCTTCAGTTTTGTTTCATTGTGAGCTTGTTTGATTGGTTGAATTCGACGCCAAAGTTGGCCGTCCGAATTCGTAATTTTCAACTTGTAAAATTCTATTTTTGAGCACGGGACTCCAGATTTCATTTCTGACACCACCATTAGACTTGTGACGTCATTCTGGCATGTTTTCATATAAAATTTGTTAGATTTGGAGAACGTGGATCCGGGCACACATTTCGGTGCAAAGCGGGTCCCACTTTCTGGGTCAACGGAACTTTTTGAGATCGGCTCATCGGAATCCAATTTCGGAGATGCCGTTGAGTTCGTATCATCATTCTGGACTCATTGACAGGTAGTTTGCTGGGTTTTGAAAATTTTGGCTCCGGCACGCATTTTCGTGCAAACCGGAATTCCAAGTTCTGGTCAACGGGCCAAATTGAGATCGGGTTAACGGAATCCAATTATGGAGATACCGTTGGGTTCGTATCGACATTCTGGTTTTGTGGACATATAATTTGTTATATTTTATTGACTTGTTTTCTTGCACGTTTTTCGGTACAAAACGGCTCCGATACGGACACCGTTTTGACCCGAAATTACCTTTTTGCCCTTGTGTCCAAATTGGACCGTTGGGCAGGCTATCCTAGCTAATTTGACCGTTCTGGACACGTTGGCGATGTTCATTTTATCGTCCGACAATGTTTGTTGATAATTTCTCTGAGTTTAACCTTTTTATAATTAATTAATAATTAATTCATACAATGTTCGTATTTCGGGATTAGTACAACGAAACTGAGATCAGTTAATTCCAGTGATCTCATATCGCTGGAATTGACAAGTTGGACACGTGGATCACTATGATAAGATTATCAACCTTACCATAATCTTTTTATCTCGATTTGCGTGTCGTAAGTTTCGACGTACAAATAACGAAGTACACTTTATATTAGACTAGAATTGACCCAGTTTGACCAGAGTTGACCAGTTGACCCAAAGTCAACTGTAAGTCAACACTTGACCTAGTTTGACTAGATTATTGACCGGAGTCGACCTAGAGTTGTTTTGACTTAGAAGAACCTAGAATAATGTAGATTGATTATAGAGATTCATTTATTACAACTTGAACACCTTGTAATCTGTGTTGCTTTAAATAGGACTCTGTGGCTTCAGTGGGACCCCCTATACTTATCAGCTGTTCAGGTTATCGAGGCGAGTACATTCTCTGATCATTTCATATCCTGCTTAGAATTATTTTCTGCAGTAGATTACTTTACTTGTACTGTCACGTTGGTCACACGGATTGGTACTATATGGATCCCTTCTTGAGATGTTATCCTTAGGGAGCATCGGGTACTACATGATCTATGCGTTTCACTTACATGGCGTATCATATGCTTCATTGGTTCTTTGATCACTTACGACATATACTCTTATGATCGTAGAGTCTTCCTAGAATCATTATCCCATTTATGGGACTACTATGTATCACCTTCGGGGTCTATCACCTTCGGGGTCTATCACCTTCGGGGTCTGTTACATAGCATCATATAACATAACCTGGCTGGATCCTTGTGTATTGATTGGGGGTACGGGGGAGTATAAGTGGACATGTGAATAATACACCAGTAGTGTAGTATCAGAATCATTCCATAGTGTAGTATCAGAATCATCCCAGGCCATTTACATGTTCATGATTGTACTCTGACTTACTAGTCACATGTTAGTTCTCTATTTATAGTAGATATTTCTATTACAGCTCTCTCTCTATTTATATACAGCATTTCTTTCAGTACCTGTATCTTACTTTACTGCATGATTATATTTTCTAACCTGCTATGAACTGTTGAGATGTAATGTGCTCGCTCCAGTCCTGACTGGACCTGTTGATAAATTTTACAGATAGCCTGGAGGTGCCTGCTAGCCTAGAGGAGACATATTAGAGGTTGTTAGGTAGTTATTTCATTTTGTCTGGAGTTGTATTTACTTGTGGATTATTGTATCTTTATTTGAGTTTTGAGATGTACTTCTGGGTTCATGTATCTTAGACACTTAGACTTCTATCTCCTGTATTTATTTTGGATTTCATGTTTTATCTATCCTTATCATGCTCTACCCTAGATGTGATTGAGACTGTATCTGCTATGTCACCCCCATTCGGGGAGTATATACTGCTTGGCATTATAATGTTAGATGTTGTGACCTAGGACATCGTTCTACCGTCGACACTGCGGCGTAGACTGGGCGTCGTTACGTTCTCGTGCCCTAACTCTAGGGTGCGGGTCGTGACACATTTTTAGTGGTGGCCCATGCAGGTCGAGACTAAAGTGTAGTGGTATTCGAACTAGAGTACCACTACAGCCTGCACTAGGAATAGGATATATTTTGAAGATACTCAATCACAGTTAGGAACCCTTGAGAGATTCCTGGGACGACCCTGGAGAATCTTATTTAACTTCGATTTAAAAACTCTCTTTTTCCCTTGATTTGATTCATTTTTACTTTTTGTTGTTAAATTTGATTTTTATGGATTATTGTTGAATTTGAGTTTATATTTATTAATTTTGATGGATGATTGTCGAATTTTGAATTTTGATGATAGCTGTTGCATTCGAGTTTGTATTTTGATGGATTTTGTTCATTTTTGAATTTTGATGTTCGTTAATAAATTGATTTGATTTTTGAGTATTCATTATTGATTTAATTTAATTTTTGGCAAGATAAAATTATATGGGCTAGGTCATCTATGTTATGGAAATCTTGTCTTCTATAGTCACATTAGCCAGCATGGTGAGGACATATAGTCTGACTTTGGATATATTTCTCGGGAGTGGGAATTTAAGGTTTTCGCAGCCAAGCTAGCGGCACCGCGAAAATGTTAAATACCATGATTCTAGAGATATGTGCATAAGTCAAGGGCTCTGTGATTATCGTAGCCTTGCTTACTAGTATGACGAGGATTTAGAGTACCATGATTTTGGATAGACGCATATGATTATCGGATTGCACCTTAAATATTTTTGAACATGTTTTCTCTACTTTTGTTTCAGTCATCAAAAAAAAAAAGAATTATTATTTGTTTGTTTTGTCTAGTTTCCTATTATTCGACTCAGGAGTAAGTTTAGTTGGTTTTATAAACCTTGTGAAATTTCTTGCTATGAGTTTTTTATAATACAATGAATCGATGATTTCGCTAAAGGCCTCATGTTGGATTTGATATTTTAACCCTGGATTTCAAAACGGTTCCTTCTTTAAACAGATAAGCAGAACGAATTTTATCGTTAATTCCTTCTTGCTATTATTCTTGTATTAAATAATAATGATAATAAAACTGTCTTGATTTTGTCAATCACCTACTCTGTAATCTTGATAGGAATTTAAATGTTAGTGTTAACGTAGAATTAAAATTTTATATTGGGACATGAGAATATAGATATAGTGGACACAAACACCTTGCCTGATACATATGCGTGCTACACTTGATTCTCACATATTTAGATACATATGGATATGTTGTTGATGTCCAATTTTCATAACCAATATTTCTGGTTCTCTGCTTTTCCATGTTTAAATTCGTAATTTAAATATAAATTTCATGTTATTAGTTTTGTCTACATAACTGCACATGTATGTTATACGTAGGGTTTCAATTCAAAAAATTTTGGTTGAAAATTTGTGTTTAAAATTGTCAAATTTAAGACTGTGTACATATTAACCTTTAATGCTGAATTTCCAAATGTTAGTTCAAATTGCTGCGTTATTTTCTTAAATGTAATATTAAGCTACCTTGAGGGAAGTAGGATATAAATTTAAGTTTCATATTCTTACATGCTAGTTTGTGATAAACATTGAGTTGGGTTTTAATGTTCAATTTCTCCAAAATCCTGAAAACTAGTTACATGTTAACATTTTCACATTTGATTTCCAATGTTTAGTTCAGTTTCAGATTTAATATGTAATATTGAACTGTATGCGTAGATAAATGTATTGGTAATATGATTAGGGTTTCATTTCTATCATGATAGGATGTATTGGGAGCATTGAGATAGTTGTGATGTTTCAAACTCATAAATTTTGAAATTGTACTATGTTAATATTATACTGGTTAAATGTTAGCTTATTTTCAGATATTTTTATGTAAATGTTGAACTAAAACCTGGTTTAACTTTTTAATGCTAAGCTATAACCCTGTACAAGGACACACCCACACACACTCTAACATATTATATACTGTCATTTAACCTTACCCTTTCCCTCTATGTTAGGATTATATATCTATAAGGATATATATAGAGTTTATACATATATGTTATAACGTATATAGATACATGACTAAGTCTCTATTTTATATATATATATATGGTTAGCCATGCATGTTATGATTAAATAGGTTGCGTATTGTAGATTGTTTAACCAAAATGCCATGATTAGTGTAACTTGATAGCTGTTGTTTTGGAACCCAAATCCTCCTATACTCTTTATATATATTTCACATATCCCCATACACATGATGCTAGTTTTCCCTCTCTAATGCTCTCTATATTATGTAATGCGATTGGATTTCAATACAAGTGATTTTCAAATTCCTTAATTTTCAATTTGATTTTCTGTACCCTTTTAGATGATTGGTGGTTACCTTTCTTTATTTTTTGATGAGTACCAGTTTTTATATGGGATGGTAGACTGTCTTACAGTTTTGATGATTTGATATTTCTGCATCTTTTCTAATTTAGCACCCTAGACTGCTTGTGTGTTTGATACCCTATAACCCTTCAGGTTAGCATGACTAGTATACCTAGATGAGACTTCACTGTCACCGTATGCCATGACCCTGTATGCCGTTCTTTTTTGATGGTATGTTTTATTTAAGTTCTGGAACTTTTATTGTGGGGGTTTGACCTAGAGGGAGTATGGACATTTTAATTTCGAGGACGAAATTTTTATAAGATGGGTAGGATGTGAGCACCCTGAATTTCGGGCTGATTTTTTTATTTATTTTATTTTATTTTATTTTCTGATTGATTGGTTTGATAAATAGTTTATTCTGTATTTTTCCTTAGGTGTACTTTTCCGTGCCATTGATATTTGGAGTGTCAGGGATGTTCAACTCTGGAAATCTTCTTCACGAGTTTTGGAGTGGACACGATTACCTTCATGACGGTATATAGTGTCCCATCCAAACTTGTTCCCTTGTACTCTTTCTGCTTCGCTGAACTTCGGGTCGATTTAGACCATTTGAGTATTATTTATTCTCCCACTCTTTTCCTTGATCATTTTGAGCGCGTTACCATGACTTTTAAATTGGGAGCGCAAGACCAGTCAGTTTCTTGAAACCAACTCCTCATTGATGATCTACTCGAGACGCTCGTCACCCATGACCTTCGTGTCCACTCAGACACGCCTCCTTGTGCTCCATTTGCTTCGCACAACTTTTCTGACACGTGACCCGATTTTATTTCACCCCACGGTGTCACATTTATCTTCCAACTTGATTTGTGGGTCCCCTGTCGACCAAAACCTGTCAGTCCCAACTATGGACATGGCCCACTTTGAGCCTACTACCCGTCCGCCGCTTGTGTCCTATTTATTGGAATTCCCATGTGCTACTTATTTACACATGATCATCAACGTCTAATTTTAATTCAATTTTTGCACAATGTCCAGTTTTGACCCAATCCGGCTCCACCGAGTCCAGCCCAGCTCCGTGTTATTCTCCATCATGACACCTTCATATTTTATTGTCCAAAAATAATATTCCATACCTACTTTTCTATTTCGAATTTTGAGTGTAAATTCTATTTATTTTAATCCATTGGAATGACCAATTAATTCCTAATGAATCCTAGCCTTTGATTTCCCTCTTTAAATCCTACCCCTTAAAATCTAGCATGGAAACTTTTTACTCAGCCAACATGTATTGGCCGGCCCTAATTTTCATATGGAAAGCAACTTTTCTTCTATCTCTTTTCATTATTATTACTCTATCCTTCTCTCTCTCTCTTCCATTAAATTCCTACAACTCCATAACAGCAGCTACAATACCATCACCACTCCCTACTCCATGCAACCCGACACCACCTCTCTCTCTCGACCTCACCTCCCCTCCGGCGAGGCTGGCCGTCGGCCACCGTCGATAATCTCCTCGATCTCCTCCTCTCCACTCTCCTTTCCTCCTCCTCTCCATTAAACACCAACCACCATCACCATGGCCTTCCACGCAAGCCCGACCACCACTTCACGCAGCCACGACCACCACCTTTCTCCCGCCGTGGCAGCGCTGCACGCCGCCCCGCGTGTCGCCGCGCCGCCCTACGCGCCACCGTGCGCGCAACAGAGATGCACAACAGCAGCAGCGACGCAAGCCAGGCCGCACGCGCACGCGTTGGCAGCACTGCCGCGCCGCCGCCGACGTCGAGGCCGCCGTGGCCGACCCTCCATTGGCCGTGTGCATCCCCGGGATAGGCCCCATGGCTGTCGTCCCTCTCCCCGACGTGTATCGGAGGCGATTCGTGCGTTTTGAACGACGTCCCGTCGTGACGCGCGCAAAATAAAGTTCGTTTTGGCACCCCATCGCAGCAACTTTGCGCGCATTGTTCCGAAAATCCGACCGTTGGATTGGCGATTACTTCACTCCGTCGCAATCTCGGTATATCCACCTTCGCTCATGTCAATTTTCGTCCGTTAATTTTATCATTTGATACATGAAAACCGGCCACCAAGTTGACCGTTTAAATTGTATTAAATGTGGACAGTTTCGCGGGGCCAACTTCGTCAGCTTGTATCTCCTCCACCGCAGCTCCGTTTGGCGTGCTACCAGTTCCGGTGTGAATCTGGTATAACCCTCTTGCTACCCCTTCAGTTTTGTTTTATTGTGAGCTTGTTTGATTGGTTGAATTCGACACCAAAGTTGGCCGTCCGAATTCGTAATTTCCAACTTGTAAAATTCCATTTTTGAGCACGGAACTCCAGATTTCATTTCTGACACCACCATTAGACTTGTGGCGTCATTCTGGCATGTTTTCATATAAAATTTGTTAGATTTGGAGAACGTGGGCCCGGGCACGCATTTCGGTGCAAAGCAGGTCCCACTTTCTGGGTCAACGGGACTTTTTGAGATCGGCTCATCAGAATCTAATTTCGGAGATACCGTTGAGTTCGTATCATCATTCTGGACTCGTTGACAGGTAGTTTGCTGAGTTTTGAGAACTTTGGCTCCGGCATGCATTTCCGTGCAAACCGGAATTCCAAGTTCTGGTCAACGGGCCAAATTGAGATCGGGTCAACGGAATCCAATTCTGGAGATACCGTTGGGTTCGTATCGACATTCTGGTTTTATGGACATATAATTTGTTATATTTTATTGACTTATTTTCTTGCACGTTTTTTGGTACAAAACGGCTTCGACACGGACACCGTTTTGACCCGAAATTACCTTTTTGCCCTTGTGTCCAAATTGGACCGTTGGGCAGGCTATCCTAGCTAATTTGACCGTTCTGGACACGTTGGCGATGTTCATTTTATCGTCCGACAATGTTTGTTGATAATTTCTCTGAGTTTAACCTTTTTATAATTAATTAATAATTAATTCATACAATGTTCGTATTTCGGGATTAGTACAACGAAACTGAGATCAGTCAATTCCAGTGATCTCATATCGCTGGAATTGACAAGTTGGACACGTGGATCACTATGATAAGATTATCAACCTTACCGATAATCTTCTTATCTCGATTTGCGTGTCGTAAGTTTCGACGTACAAATAACGAAGTACACTTTATATTAGACTAGAATTGACCCAGTTTGACCAGAGTTGACCAGTTGACCCAAAGTCAACTGTAAGTCAACACTTGACCTAGTTTGACTAGATTATTGACCGGAGTCGACCTAGAGTTGTTTTGACTTAGAAGAACCTAGAATAATGTAGATTGATTATAGAGATTCATTTATTACAACTTGAACACCTTGTAACCTGTGTTGCTTTAAATAGGACTCTGTGGCTTCAGTGGGACCCCCTATACATATCAGCTATTCAGGTTATCGAGGCGAGTACATTCTCTGATCATTTTATATCCTGCTTAGAATTATTTCCTGCAGTAGATTACTTTACTTGTACTGTCACGTTGGTCACACGGATTGGTACTATATGGATCCCTTCTTGAGATGTTATCCTTAGGGAGCATCGGGTACTACATGATCTGTGCGTTTCACTTACATGGTGTATCATATGCTTCATTGGTTCTTTGATCACTTACGACATATACTCTTATGATCGTAGAGTCTTCCTAGAATCATTATCCCATTTATGGGACTACTATGTATCACCTTCGGGGTCTATCACCTTCGGGGTCTATCACCTTCGGGGTCTATCACCTTCGGGGTCTGTTACATAGCATCATATAACATAACCTGGCTGGATCCTTGTGTATTGATTGGGGGTACGGGGGAGTATAAGTGGACATGTGAATAATACACCAGTAGTGTAGTATCAGAATCATTCCATAGTGTAGTATCAGAATCATCTCAGGCCATTTACATGTTCATGATTGTACTCTGACTCACTAGTCACATGTTAGTTCTCTATTTATAGTAGATATTTCTATTACAGCTCTCTCTCTGTTTACATACAGCATTTCTTTCAGTACCTGTATCTTACTTTACTGCATGATTATATTTTCTAACCTGCTATGAACTGTTGAGATGTAATGTGCTCGCTCCAGTCCTGACTGGACCTGTTGATAAATTTTACAGATAGCCTGGAGGTGCCTGCTAGCCTAGAGGAGACACATTAGAGGTTGTTAGGTAGTTATTTCATTTTGTTTGGAGTTGTATTTACTTGTAGATTACTGTATCTTTATTTGAATTTTGAGATGTACTTCTGGGTTCATGTATCTTAGACACTTAGACTTCTATCTCCTATATTTATTTTGGATTTCATGTTTTATCTATCTTTATCATGCTCTACCCTAGATGTGATTGAGACTGTATCTGCTATGTCACCCCCATTCGGGGAGTATATATACTGCTTGGCATTATAATGTTAGATGTTGTGACCTAGGACAGCGTTCTACCGCCGACACTGCGGCGTAGGCTGGGCGTCGTTACATTCTCGTACCCTAACTCTAGGGTACGGGTCGTGACAGCCTCTGACGGTCTGCTTTCACTTGCTAGCAGATCAAGCACTTGGAGACAAATTCTGCCATGTCTCTTTTTATTTCAAGCCACCATACATGTACTCTCATATTTTTGTACATTTTGTTTGCTCTTGGATGAATGAAATGTTATGACTGATGTGTCTCCTTCATCACCTCGTTCATTAGTTCGCCAGTCGGTACACAAAGCCTCGTGCCATGCCTCAATGCTCCATCTCCAGCTATGGAGAAACCCTCAAGTGTTTTGGCTAACACTTGGTCTCTCAACTTGCACAATGACTCATCCTGGAATTGGGTCTCTTGGACTTTGTTGATTATGCTGGACTGCACTTGTAATTGCATCATGGGTGAGTCAATTCCTAGTACAGTATCTTCTTTCCCAAGCTTCAACATCACTGCTTCTGGGAACACAATCTCTAGCCCAATCTTCTCCATGTCTTCTAGCAGATGTTGATCCTTTGTTAGAAACATAGCCAACGGGTACCTACTAAGCGCATCAACAACGACGTTAGCCTTACCTGGATGGTACTGCAAATTGACATCAAAGTCCTTCATAAGCTCTAGCCACCGCCTCTGGCGCATGTTGAGCTCCTTCTATATAAATACATACTTTAGACTTTTGCGGTCTGTGTATATCTCTACATTTTTGCCGTATAGGTAGTACTTCTAGAGCTTCAAGGCAAAGATGACCGCTGCTGCTCCAGGTCATGCGTCGGGTAGTTCTTCTCATGGTTTCGTAACTGCCAAAAAGCATAAGTAATTACATTTTCATGCTGCTGTAGCACACATCCCAATCCCTTACCGGAAGCGTTGCTATAGATGGAGAATCCACCTGATCCTGAGGGTAGCGACAATACTGGTGTTGATGCCAACCTTCTCTTCAATTCTTCAAATGACGCCTTGCACGCCTCGATCCAGACGAATTCATCATTCTTCCTGGTTATCTTTGCCATGGGCTCAGCGATCTTTGCGAATTCCTTCACAAACTTCCTGTAATACCCAGCTAAGTCCAAGAAGCTTCTGATCTCTGTAACTGAACTGGGTATCGTTCATAACTCTACGGTTGCTATCTTCTTAGGATCTACTGGTATGCCTTCTCCTGTGACAACGTGGCAGAAAAAATCCACCTTGTCTAAGAAAAACTCGCACTTGGACAGCTTACCATATAGCTTATCCTTCCTCAATGTCTCCAAGACTATCCACAAGTGCTGCTTATGTTCTTCTTTGGTCTTTGAGTAGATCAGAATGTCGTCGATAAAGACAATGACAAACTGGTCCAGGTACTCATGGAAGATCTTGTTCATGAGGTTCATGAACACTGCTGGAACGTTTGTAAGACCAAAGGACATGACTAAGAACTCATATTACCTATATTTGGTGTTGAATGCCGTCTTTGGAATGTCTTCTTTTCGTAATTTGACTTGGTGATATCCGAACCTGAGATCAATCTTCAAAAAAACTTTCACTCTGCTCAACTGGTCGAAGAGATCGTCAATCCTGGGAAGATGATACTTATTCTTGATGGTGATGTTGTTCAATGTCTGGTTGTCTATTCACATCCGTACGGTTCCGTCCTTCTTGGGCACAAATACACTACCAAAATACAGTAAATTAGCGACGGACAATTAGCGACGAAAATTTTCAGTCGGCGTTAGCGACGGCTTCGTGGCCGCCGCCGATGGATTACCGACCACACGCCTTTACATTTTTTAGGGGAGGAAAGGTCGCACATCCGTCGCTAGGGTGTCGGTGATATAGCGACGGATCGTTAGTCGTCGCTACGTAGTCGATTATTTGGCGGGAATTGTGTAGAGAATTGGTGGGACATTTCTTCGACTACGTAGCGACGGATATTCAGTCGACAAGTATCAAAAATAGCGACCACCGGGCGACGGATTCTAAGATGTCGCTAGTCCGTCGCTAAATATACGTTCCAGACTTTAAATGAAACGGCGGGGGGAACTTTTCGTATTCCCCCAAATTCACTCTCTCTTCTCTCTCTCTCTCTTTCTCCCTTTCTCTCCCGCGGCTTCGATGATCGGCGTCGGTGTCGGCGTCGGCGTCGGCGCCCTCTCCTCTCTCTCTCCCGAAGGTAATCCCCCCTCTCTCTCTCTCGATCTCTCTCTCTCTCGCGGTGTCGTATAGGGGCAGCGGAGGCGGCGGGCTTAGGGCGGGGGCGTCGGAGGCTGGGCGGCGGGCTTGGGGCGGGGGCGTCGGCGGCTGGACGGCGGGCTTGGGGCTGGGGCGTCGGCGGCTGGGCGGCTGGCTTGGGTCGGGGGCTGGGCGGTGGGCTTGGGGCGGAGGCGTCGGGGGCTGGGCGGCGGGCTTGGGGCTGGGGCGTCGGGGGTTGGGCGGCTGGCTTGGATCGGGGGCTGGGCGGCTGGCTTGGGTCGGGAGCTGGGCGGCGGGCTTGGGGCTGAGGCGTCGGGGGCTGGGCGGCGGGCTTGGGGCTGGGGCGTCGGGGGCTGGGCGACTGGCATGGGTCGGGGGCTGGGCGGTGGGCTTGGGGCGGGGGCGTCGGGGGCGGACGGTGGGCTTGGGGCTGAGACGTCGGTGGCTGGACGGCTGGCTTGGGTCGGGGGCTGGGCGGTGGGCTTAGGGCGGGGGTGTCGGGGGCTGGGCGACGGGCTTGGGGCGGGGGCGTCGGAGGCTGGGCGGCTGGCTTGGGACGGGGGCGTCGGAGGCTGGGCGGCGGGCTTGGGGCTGGGGAGTCGGGGGATGGGTGGGGGCGTCGGGGGCTGGGCGGCGGGCTTGGGACGGGGGCGTCGGGGGCTGGGCGTCGGGCTTACGACGGCAGCGTCGGGGGCTGGACGGCTGGCTTGGGGCGGAGGCGTCGGGGGTATATGCAACCGACGCACAGCCATAAGCACTCTTCATATATATATGCACCCGAACTACTGGGCGGCGGGCTTGGGACGGCGGGCTTTGGTCGGGGGCGGCGGGGGGCTTTGCTTCTCAAATTCAGTAGATGTGAATATGGGGTTTGGATTCATGGTGTATATGTTCACTGTCTCAAGGACTATGCGAGTTCTATCAGTTGTGTGCTTCTATATAGATGTATATATCTATACATCTAGCTGTGATATACATATGTGTATGTGACAATCTCAGTTAGCGACGGACTACTGACCGGTTAGCGACGGATATTTTCAGCTCCATTTGCATTAATCTACGGTACGACATGGTGATCAGGACATAGTCCCTGCAGCCATTCGACTGGCGAGGCAGAAACTATGTAGCCGTAGATAAAGTTGACTGTCCTTTGACCCTCATCCCTCGGCAATGATGATACGACAACCTATCACTATATCTTATATAGTAGTAGATGATGTTTTAGTATTACATTATCTGAGTTCATCTTGATTCTGTTACGTTCTTCATATACTAGATACGATAAGAACATATACTACACCATATGTACAGAACATAGATGATTCACACAAATGTATGCTAGAATGAATCTTGGGTTGTGTTCTGAGCCATCCGTTCTGATCAAGCATCTTCCTTCTCCTCTCCTCTACCATGGCTCTGAACCCATCTGCTCCTCCCTACTTCCCTGCTTCTTATTTGACTCTCTCAGCCACATATGATATCCAGCTCAAGTGTAGAGTCGGGAGAGAAGAAGTGGGCAGAAAGAGGAGGGGAAAGCAGCACAGCCGGCGGCATGACCCGGAGGAAGTACAAAGGTTTTCTTCAACATTCATAGGAGAAATATAAGGATATATCTTTTCACAATATGTCACCTTGTCAAAGACCCTTCATGTGAATATCATATTACCGCAGTATCGGAAGACTAACATGTCATAAGTTTTTAAGCCGTATGTTTTGACATAATCCTCCCAACTCTTTTCTTCTATGTAGTAATCTTGCATTATTACATAGCAGGAAAGAGTTTGGAAGATTATGTCAAAACACACGGCTTAAAAAATTATGACATGTTAGTCTTTCGACACCGCGGTAACATGGTTGTCACATTAAGGTTCTTTGACAAGGTGATATGTTGTGAAAAGATATATCCTTATAGTTCTCCTACGTATGTTGAAGAAAACCTCTGTACTTCCTCCGGGTCATGCCGTCGGCTTTGCTGCTTTCCCTTCCTCTTTCTGCCCACTTCTTCTCTCCCGACTCTACACTTGAGCTGGATATCATATGTGGCTGAGAGTGTCAAATAAGAAGAAGGGAAGTAGGGAGGAGCAGATGGGTTCAGAGCCATGATGGAGGAGAGGAGAAGGAAAATGCTTGATCAGAACTTGAGGTGGAAAAGTTGTGACGTTGATAGCGTGAGAGAGGAAGAGGGTGAATGGAGGAAGGAAAGTGGCTGCATGCCTTTGGCTCACTTGAACGGTATTTGTCTTTCGACCCTCATCCCTCGGCAATGATGATACGACAACCTATCACTATATCTTATATAGTAGTAGATGATGTCTTAGTATTACATTATGTGAGTTCATCTTGATTCTGTTATATCCTTCAGATACTAGATACGATAAGAACATATACTACACCATATGTACAGAACATAGATGATTCACACTAATGTATGCTAGAATGAATTTTGGGTTGTGTTCTGAGCCATTCGTTCCCATACTTGGCAATTAAGCCATTCGACTGACGAGGCAGAAACTATGTATTCGTAGATAAAGTTGACTGTCCTCCGACCCTCATCCCTCGGCAATGATGATACAACAACCTATCACTATATCTTATGTAGTAGTAGATGATGTCTTAGTATTACATTATGTGAGTTCATCTTGATTCTGTTATATCCTTTAGATACTAGATACGATAAGAAAATATACTACACCATATGTACAGAACATAGATGATTCATACTAATGTATGCTAGAATGAATTTTGGGTTGTGTTCTGAGCCATTCGTTCCCATACTTGGCAATTAAGCATGTAAAATAGAACTGATTATGTTTAGTTTGTCTTACCATACAAATTTTCACATCCAAATTGAAATGGATTGTTACTTCGTTGATCGTACATGGATGTACTAGCGGATCAACCTCCTGGATCGTAGGTACTTATAAGTATTGATCGTATCGGATTAGTATCGATCTATCATTTTGGTATGGGCCGTATCGGTTGGTATTGGTCTTAGCGAATTGGTATCGTCCTATCCGATATGTATCGACCGTATAGCTAGGATTCATATTGGCCTTATCGATTTGGTATCGGTCATATCCGATAGGTATCGGCCGTGTTGGATTATTATATACCATTTCGGATTAGTATCGTGGAAGGTTTAGTAACAACTATACTTGGATTTCTCTCTTCTAGAGCTAGATTACCATTGCAAGAGAGTCACAAGAGCGTAGCAGGCCAGTTACAGAACATACATACTTCCTTTTCAATCTCGCTTTTTCTGATGGAAAATGAAGCATGTATGTTACTGTAACTGGCCAATCACGATCTGGTGATTCTCTTGCAATGGTATTCTAGCTCGAGAAGAGAGAAATCCAAGTACAGTTGTTACTAAACCTTCTACGATACTAATCCGAAATGGTCTATACTAATCCAACACGGCCGATACCTATCGGATATGACCGATACCAAATCGATAAGGCCAATATGAATCCTAGCTATTTGGCCGATACATGTACATATCGGATATAGGACGATACCAATTTGTTAAGGCCAATACCAATATGATACGTCCTATACCAAACCGATAGACCGATACTAATCTGATACAGTAGATACTAAGTACATCCGGCCTATACCAGCGGATCCACCAATTACTGCACGATAGGCCCAACGACTCCAGTTACATTCGGTTATTGGTGAGTACATGATTACATAGTAATTCTGTTAGTCTTGTGATACAGAGAGTAGTAGCATCGGGACTGACCCTCCTGTCCCTACAGAAGACCTCAACCAGATTGAGCCTTCGTATGCAAAGTGGCTGATAGAATGGTACATGCCTCAACGCAACTATGATCCCTAGCTGTGAGGATTCATCGTCTGACTTACGGTCTTTGTTGAGGCCAAATTCGATTTTCCTACGTGTTTTGGAATATTTGTGGAAATTTTAGAATATTTGTGGGAATTTTGGAATATTTGTGGGAATTTTGGAATATTTGTGCTATGATCGGATTATAACGACGGATATTAGGTTACTCTTCAGGATAATTGATGTCTATTTTATATTAATTTGGTTTGGTCTATATGATTCTTGGATAATTGGTGTGCATTAAATTCGTTTGTGCATATTTGGTCTATATGATTCTTGGATAATTGGTGTGCATTATATATTTGGTCTATGTGATTGTTGGATAATTGGTGTGCATTATATATTGGTTTGGTTTATGCATATTTTTACGAACAGAAAAAGCTCTGTAATTTTTTTTCAAAATATTCTCAGTTAGCGACGGACTAGTGACCGTTGCACGACGGATATTACCAGTTTCCGACTAATATTCGACGGCCAATCCGTCGCTAACTGGAGATTTGAAAATGTTTCCAGGTAGCGACGGGTGGTCGACGGAATATCCGTCGGCAAAATTTTGATGGTATATAGTTCGACGGAATAGCGACGACTTTTCCGTCGCCCTTGTTCTAGAAATACCAAGAATTTCTAGAACATGGTCGACGGATAATCCGTCCGTATTCCGTCGCTAAATCGTCTTTTGTTAGCGACAGTTATCGACGGAATAGCGACGACTCATCCATCGCCATGGTGCTGGAAATGCCAAGCACTTCCAGAACCTGATCGACGGATGTTCCGTCAGCAAACCGTCGCTAATCCGTCCTTTGTTATCGACGGCGATCGACGGATTAGCGACAGAACGATACACTCTGATAGGCTATTATGACGGTTTATCGACAGAACTTTACGTCGCTATTGTCTAAACAATTCAGTATTTAATACTTGAAATGGACGACAGTCCGTCGGAAAGTAGTCGCTAATGCTTCGTATTGTGAAGTCGACATGCCGTCGCTAGTCCGTCGCTTGACGACTACGTAGCGACGGACAGTTATTAGCGACGAGCTGATTGCCAACGAATTTTTTTGGCCAAAACCCGTCAGTGATCGGTCGCTAATAGAAATTTTCGTCGGACTGGCGACGGATCTGGCCGTCGCTAAATCGACAAATTTTGGTAGTGATAAGACTGGTGTCTCCCAGGGTGAAGCTCCACTCCTGATGAATCCCTGGGCCTTGAGCTCGTCAATTTGGTCCTTCATCTCCATGGCCTCCTTGGGATTGACTCTGTAGCATCGTTGCGAAATAGGTAAAGAACCAGGTACTAGGTCGATAGTGAACTCCACATCTCGATCAGGGGTAATCCCTGAAGAATATGGGGGAAGACATCTAAAAATTCTGTTATAAGGGGATGAGGTGGTCCGGTATCCTCTGTGATGGAGGTGTAGGAGACACACCCCATGCCTTCCGGTGCTCGGATCACCTCGAACATGGGTCCGCCAAGTAGACTAAAGATGACTCAACCCCGGTGACAGTCTATCAGGACGTGCTTCTTGCTAAGCCAGTCCATTCCCAAGACTACGTCGTAGTTAGAGAGTGTAGCTCCCCTTCCCGAAATATTTTTAAAATATTTTATTATTATTTATTTTATTTAAATGGTAATTTTTAGACTTTTGTAAATAATTATTTAGTTAATTATTACGATAGATGATTTTTGCCATGGTTTAGATTTGGAGTACAAGGTGACTAGAAATTGTGGCACGGAAAGTGTAGTGGCGTGCCTGGACTAGTGTATTAGCCCTGTCATGGAAGGCCGAACCATAATGGTGTTTTAACTAGGAAAACCAGGCCAAGTTGCGAGTTAATCTCTATAAATGATTTAATTAGTTATTTATTAATGTTAAGATTTTCAGGAAAACCCAATACTGGCAATCTTACCCGGACCTGACCCAAACCAAGCGCAAGCCCATGTAGACATATAGTGCGTTCAAAGGGGCCCATGTAGGAAATTTTGGGGTGTTATAATTCGTGTATTTATTTTAGTAGACAAATAAGTAAATTTATATAAATAGGCGTTATACATAATTATAATGTCACTGTATTTTATTCATGTGAATTTTGGTATATAAATTAAGAATTGGATTTCAATATTTATATTACTTAATTTTTATTTCTCGTATTTGTATTTATGGTATTTATGTATGTGTACGTATATATATATATATATATATATATATATATATATATATATATATATATATATATATATATATATATATATATATATATATATATATATATATATATATATATATATATATATATAAGAAATATATATTATGTATAAGTGTATACGTGTATGTACATAAATAAATATGTACGCGTATATATATATATATATATATATATATATATATATATATATATATATATATATATATATATATATATATATATATATATTCTAAGATATATAATAAGATTTTGGGGGTATATATGGTTATATAAGTAATATAGGAATATATATATATATATATATATATATATATATATATATATATATATATATATATATATATATATATTATATATATATATATACCTAGATGTATATATGTAAATATATATATATATATATATATATATATATATATATATATATATATATATATATATATATATATATATATATAAGAAATAGAAATTAGTAAAAGAAATAGAAATAATAAAAAGAAAAGAAAAAGGAAAAGGAAAAAAAAAAGCAAAGAGGAATAGGAAAGCCCAGCACAGCTTGTGCTCGAACCCGGGCCTTTAATTTTCTACCCCCCCCGGCGCTCGGCCTAAGTAGACCGACCCTGCTGTACACAGGAAGTTCGATATATATATATAGAGAGAGATCGACGCAAAAACTCTAAACCCTAACCCTCGACACAAACCTGCGCCACCACCCTGCACGCCCCGTCCATTCGCGCGTGTGCGCCCCGAGATCCACCGCGGGACGGCCGGTCGGCCGGCGACGCCAAGGCCGCACGGCCTGGAACAGAGCGGCCGACAGCAACTGCAAAGGTCGCGAGCACAACTTCGTCGCGGCAATTCGTCATACACGGTGGATCGTTTTCCGAACCGCTTGCGCTGGTTTGTTGCCAATATATACGCCTTTAAGTTTCCTTTAATTGTTTTACATGTAGATGACATAAGTCGCTCAGGAAATCGACTGAAAGTCGACGACAAATCTGTTCTAAAATAGAGCCAAGAACAGTCCCAACGCCCAACTTGGCGTAGAATTTCCCGCCAAACCATCACCAGTTTTTGATTTATGTCTAAAGAGATTTATAGACAACTTATAGGAGATTATAACCCACCTTGCAGAATTTGAAATCATCAAATGACCGATCAGAAAATAGAGTTCAAAGTTAGAGAAAAATCTGTTTTCGAAAATATAGAAAATAGGAAAATTGTCCGAGACGACGTGCGTCCCGCCAAATCGGACGACGTGGTCGCACACCGTAAGTATCGAAAGGTGCGTAACAGCTTCATGGTCGTGTGGGCTTTGGCGGAATTCAAATTGGTCGCGTGTGCGCGACGAATTTGATGCATATCCGTCAAAATTTACCGTATCGTGCACTTTGCAAATTTCTCAATTACTTTGTGCACGCTCGTCAGATCAAGACAAAACTTGCGCCAACAGGTCCGTATCTTTTTTCTGGTCCTGTATGCCAAGTTTGGTCCGATTCTGAAACAGTTGATAAAATTGCCGTTTTGCGGGCCCCACGGTCCCACTCAACGGACGATTTTGTGTATGGCCCGCCGGAATCCAACTCTGAACATACGGTTGGGTTCGTATCAGAAAATTGAATCCGTAGACTTGTAGTTTTATGACTTTAGTGACCGTTGAGTCTGGCACGCTTTTCGGTGCAAAGCGGGTCCAATAACGGACATCGTTTTTGCCCAAAATTACCGTTTTGCCCCTGTGTCTAGAATTGGACTTAAGAACAGGCAATTCTAGCTAATTTGACTATTCTGAGAATGTTGGTAATGTTTATTTCAGCATCCAGAGACTTCTACATGTGTTGACTGATTGTGGCTTATTGAGTGGTATGGTATTATTGGTTTCTCCAGCTAAGGACCTCATGCAAGTGCACTTTCTGATTGCTTTCCGATTCATAGTAGTCTTTTCATTTCATGTCTATACATATATCTTGCTGTTTGTTGACACGCTCGTCACACGGAGTAGTCGGGAGGGGAAATATCTTAGTATACATGTGGACTACCCAGAAATATCCCAATATGTCTATTCTTGCATGATAGCAGCTGCACACGACACGTGCAGTGAGCCGGATTTACCCCTAGCCATTCACATATCAAAACAGATATTTCACACCACCTAAATAGATATCTTTTATTAGTTTTTCCTTGTTTACTTCTCTATCGTGCTATGTCATCAGTTATCTTCCAGTTTTTATTTCTCATATGCTATTTTCATGTCTTGTTAATTCTATTGTGTTTTGCATTGCCGTCGGTTTGTGTACTTGTTCCATTCCTGACTGAAAACCAATATTTTTTAGGTTTAGCCGCGATCACTCTTAGTATTGGGAAGGCTTGGGTATGCTGAGGACAACCTAGAAATAGAAAGCAATTGTATCAATTTCATTAATTATAAAATCTTGTATTTTCTTTAATTATAAATATTGTAATAAATGTAGAATTCTGAATGAGCATCAAATGTTATTTCTTGAGCATTTATTCTTGCGTGCTTGACAGTGTTCTACCGCCGACTCTGCGGCATAGGCTAGCTTGGACACGTCTCGTATCCGGAAAAGTGGGTGCAGATCGTGACAAGTTTTTGTGGTGGCCCATACAGGTCTGATTTCACAAAAGATTGCGAACTCGTGATGTTACTTAAGTTAGTTGTACCATTGCGAGCCTGCGCTCAGGAAATGCTCATTCACAAATAGGATTAAAATAATTTAGGAGAATAACTAGGACTATGAGTCCCTTGTTCAAATTGACCGTTGGGTAGTTAAAGTTATTAGATAGGCCATGCAATTTAGATAGCTTGCTAGATCCCTATAGGTACACTCTTACTTTTGATATGACGATATGATTCCATGTGGATACACTATACACTTGGTTAGTTAAATTTTCCCAGAATTAAGGCTATAACCTTGATAACCTGCTCAATTTTCTTTTTGCTCTATTTTAGATATAAATCTTATATCATAAATTAGAACTGTCTATTTAAATTCTATTTTGTTGTAAGGAATTGATTCATAATTCATGATTTTGTTATTCGTATGCGAATCTTGAGGTAGATTGACTTAAGATTTTCCATCAACCATTGAAATGCACATGAAATAGATACTAGAATGTTTGTATTACTTTCGTCTTTAGTTATTTTCTCCATATTAACTCCTTTATTTTAAGTGTTGTGACTGATAGGACAAATACCTACACTTTATTTTTAGTCAACCCGTTTGAATCTCTAGAAGCCCCTAAATTTTACGGATATAGTTAAAGGAATGGTTAGACAACATCGCACTGTCATAAATTATCCGAGAGTGGAAATGTGGGTTCACTGTAGCCAGCAGCGCACTGGCGAGGTACAACCCATAGAATTGAAATCATTTCGAGAATCATAGTCTATGGAACATTGCTAAAACTATGTTCTCGTTGACCTCTTTAGATCTTAGATACCCTTGTGTCAATATGGAGTAGAGTATCTGATAGCATATCACATCTGAATCACGAAACCAAGGATTTACCTAGAATATAGAATTTAGAGTTCCATAACTCATTAGTCGACCAAGGCCTTATTGATAGAAAGATAGTAGGAAGACTGTATGAGCAATAACACCAGGTAAGGATTTGACTTTCTCAAAACTCGAACTATTGTGCCTCCTTTCCAAAAATCTCGCCTATTTATATTTTGACTATCTTGACCAATGCTGCTATTACAGCCTAGTTTTGCAAGCTTACTCTTTTATCGAGCTTGATTCGAGACATATGTCTATTGGGGACGCCCACTAACATATTGTCTAATCAGAATCATTGTATTACGGTCTGATCAACCATGATGTAATTGGTTCGCTCTTCATCTAATTACCCTACGTGGATTGAGATGTAGATGTCTCTAGGATCTCATCCGCGACTGCTTTGACAATTCCTCTTGAATTATGCATTCACCTTTTAATTACGAAATTGTATTCAGTGACATCTCCCTTGAACTCTTTATTATTTTTTCTTCCACCGATTTGGAAAGATGAAAGCTCGTGATTGGTAGATAGATACATAGTATTTCCATGGCTACGATAATTGTATGCGCAAGTGTAGCTACCAACGGCCAGTCCTGTGACTGGAACCTTGCCTTGAGTTACTCGTCCTCTCTTCGACCCTAAAGCCTACTATCATGATCTTCTAGTCACTAGAGTTCGAGAATGTTTAGGGCCCCTTCCTTGATCAAATGCCAACCTAGGAGACTACCTATGCTCAGGAGACCAATTATTGTGAGCCTCTAATAATTTATCTGAAGCTTGCTTTAACTGGAAGCCCTGTAACAATAGTCTGGAAGGCTCAACACAAATAGAAATTCGCGACCCAGTCGTTAGAAATCTTTTCATAGGATGTGCCTTAGAGTTGGTTACCCTGTCAATAACTCCTGTATAATGGACGAGTAGATCACTCTATTTTATAGACCATGGGATGCTGTACACACTCGTTTTCTATTTATTGGGGAACGACCCTTGACTTGACTATATCTACCGTATCCCGTCATGTCGTGCCTTATTCTTTATTTACAAGAGTCGAGGCACAATATCCGGATTTTGGAACTTTCTAAAAACCATATCCTAGCCTCTAAGGTGGGTAGACTGTAAGTCCTAAAATTTTGGTATATATGAAGATTATTGATTGATCGGAATAACTTCCATTAGGATGATGATTAGTGCCCTTGGATTCCCACTTTTCATTTAGATCATTTTGTGTCCCTGGCCGTGTCATTAATATTCGGAGCACGAGGCCAGTTGTTACCTTCCAACAAATTTCACATGTAAGATCTAGACGAGTCCACCTCTATCTAGGTATACCATGTCCCACTCAAATCCGCCCCTTGTACTCTATTTTTGTGCTACGACTTTCAGGTTAGAAGGACTAGCTATAACCCTTACCATCATGTCGGTATACTTTCCGACTCCCATTAAGAGCCTCAACTTCGACCCAATTCCTGCAACCCAATATAGGGTTGTGACCTACTAGGAGCCCACTACGCACATGCCACTAGTGAGCCACTCGATAGAGGTCTCTTGTGCTAATTAAACACAAAAGTCACCAAAGGGCATTTTGGACTTTAGGAACTTAGCTAACCAACCTGACGGGCAACTAGCTCAACCCCTTGGATAGAAACCTATTCTAGGGTACCTAACCTAGTAGAAATAGTTTAACTTGGGATCTTGTTCAGTCCCTATAGATTGAGATCCAAGGTTCATCCAACCAACGAGTGATATCCAAATAGAAAACCCATTAAGGCCCAGTAAAACCCATCCAGACAAACCCCCATAGTTGGTCTATAAATCGAACTGTTTGAAATGGGTCTCCTTACCTATTATGTAGTCTCCACCCCTTATAATATGAATCCATACATAACCTTTATTCCATCTACCTGAAAGTTGAAATATGATCTTGTATTGCATTGATATCCCTTGCTCATGTGTTTACATAACCGCAGATAGATCACAATCTTGATTTCCCCAAATTTCGTTCTGGAACCTTGTTTGGAATTTTGAGAACGAAATTTATATATTGCATGGATTGCAAGCCCCTCTAAGAACGAAGGGTCTTCGATGTAGCAAGTGACTGGACTAGAGTAGCCCAACCTAGCGAATAAGACAATAGGTTCATAAGTACTATTTTCATCTGTACTATTGGATATTCGCTACCGCTTTTGAAACTACATATTTGCTCTTGATTGTTCTTTCTTATTTTTCTGTCCTTCCTATTTCGGAGTGACGAATGGCCAAGCTTATTAGAATCTATCAATATTCTTAACTACCTGTGTGAATTATTGTTTGTTAAATTTTGGATTGCTTGATAGATAGGAGAGGGTGGTAGATGACTTATGCTATAGATATCTGTCAGAAATTACTTATTGCAATTAGCTGGAGGGTACAATGTTATGACGTCGGGTGCTTGAAGTGGGTAGTGTGATCAAAGGTGGGTAGAAGTACTCGATGATTCGTAGTTACGGAATGGCTAGCAGGAGGTATAAATATTCATGAGAAATTAAACTTGAGAAGATTGTGATAATAGTAGATTTATCCTTTTACTTTTATTTTTGAATTTTAGGCATGTGTATAAGTTAGAATTTCGAGGACGAAATTATTTTAAGGTGGGTAGATTTGTAGCTCCCCTTCCCGAAATATTTTTAAAATATTTTATTATTATTTATTTTATTTAAATGGTAATTTTTAGACTTTTGTAAATAATTATTTAGTTAATTATTACGGTAGATGATTTTCGCCATGGTTTAGATTTGGAGTACAAGGTGACTAGAAATCGTGGCACGAAAAGTGCAGTAGCGTGCCTGGACTAGTGTATTAGCCCTGCCATGGAAGGCTGAACTATAAAGGTGTCTTAACTAGGAAAACCAGGCCAAGTTGCGAGTTAATCTCTATAAATGATTTAATTAGTTATTTATTAATGTTACGATTTTCAGGAAAACCCAATACTGGCAAACTTACCCGGACCTGACCCAAACCAAGCGCAAGCCCATGTAGACATATAGTACGTTCAAAGGGGCCCATGTAGGAAATTTTGGGGTGTTATAATTCGTGTATTTATTTTAGTAGACAAATAAGTAAATTTATATAAATGGGCTTTATACATAATTATAATGTCACTGTATTTTTTCATGTGAATTTTGGTATATAAATTAAGAATTGGATTTCAATATTGATATTACTTAATTTTTATTTCTCGTATTTGTATTGGTATTTATGTATGTGTACGTTTATATATAAGAAATATATATTATGTATAAGTGTATACGTGTATGTATATAAATAAATATGTACGCGTATATATATATATATATATATATATATATATATATATATATATAGGTCATTCTAAGATATATAAGATTTTGGGGTATATATGGTTCATAAGTAATATATATATATAATTATATAATATAATATATATATTATATATATATATATATATATATATATCTAGCTAGAATGACCTATATATAGATATATATATATTATATATAGATATATATATATATATATAATATATATATATATATATATATATATATATAGGTCATTCTAAGATATTAATATATCTATATCTATATTCTATATATATATATATATATAAAATAGAAATTAGTAAATAAATAGAAATAATAAAATGAAAAGAAAAAGAAAAGAAAAAAAAGAAGCAAAGAGGAATAGGAAAGCCAGCACAGCTTGTGCTCGAATCCGGGCCTATAATTTTTCCACCCCCCTCCCGCCCCCCCCCCCCTCCCCCCCCCCGCGCTCGGCCTAAGTAGACCGACCCTGTTGTACACAGGAAGTTCGATATATATATATATAATATAGAGAGAGAGATCGACGCAAAAAACTCTAAACCCTAACCCTCGACACAAACCTGCGCCACCACCTTGCGCGCCCCGCCCACTCGCGCGTGTGCGCCCCAGATCCACCGCGGGACTGCCGGTCGGTCGGCGACAGCAAGGCCGCACCCCTGGAACAGAGCGGGCCGATAGCAACTGCGAAGGTCGCGAGCACAACTTCGTCGCGGCAATTCGTCATACACGGTGGATCATTTTCCGAACCGCTTGCGCTGGTATGTAGCCAATATATACGCCTTTAAGTTTTCTTTAATTGTTTTACATGTAGATGCCATAGGTCGCTTAGGAAATCGACTGAAAGTCGACGACAAATCTGTTCTAAAACGAGCCAAGACAGTTCCAACGCCCAACTTGGCGTTGGAATTTTCCGCCAAACCATCACCAGTTTTGGATTTATGTCTAAAGAGATTTATAGACAACTTATAGGAGATTATAACCCACCTTGCAGAATTTGAAATCATCAAATGACCGATATGAAAATAGAGTTCAAAGTTAGAGAAAAATCTGTTTCGAAAATATAGAAAATAGGAAAATTGTCCGAGACGACGTGCGTTCCGCCAAACGGGCGACGTGGTCGCGCACCGTAAGTATCGAAAGGTGTGTAACAGCTTCGTGGTCGTGTGGGCTTTGGCGGAATTCAAATTGGTCGCGTGTTGCGCAACGAATTTGATCGTATCCGTCGAAATTCACCGTATCGTGCACTTTGTAAATTTCTCAATTACTTTGTGCATGCTCGTCAGATCGAGACGAAACTTGTGCCAACAGGTCCGTATCATTTTTCTGGTCCTGTATGCCAAGTTTGGTCCGATTCTGAGATAGTTGATAAAATCACCGTTTTGCGGGCCCCACGGTCTCATTCAACGGACGATTTTTGCATGGCCCGTCGGAATCTGACTCTGAACATACGGTTGGGTTCGTATCAGAAAATTGAATTCGTAGACATATAGTTTGATGACTTTAGAGACCGTTGACTCTGGCACGCTTTTCGGTACAAAGCGGTCCAACGGCGGACATCGTTTTTGCCCAAAATTACCGTTTTGCCCCTGTGTTCAAAATTGGACTTAAGGACAGGCAATCCTAGCTAATTTGACTATTCTGAGAACGTTGATAATATTTTTCAGCATCCAAAGACTTCTACATGTGTTGACTGATTGTGGCTCATTGAGTGGTATGGTATTATTGGTTTTCTCCAGCTAAGGACCTCAGGCAATTGCACTTTCTGATTGCTTTCCGATTCATAGTAGTCTTTTCATTTCATGTCTATACATATATCTTGCTGCTTGCTGACACGCTCGTCACACGAAGTAGTCGGGAGGGAAAATATCTTAGTATACATGTGGACTACCCAGAAATATCCCATATGTCTATTCTTGCATGATAGCAGCTGCACACGACACGTGCAGTAAGCCGGATTTACCCCCTAGACGTTCACATGTCGAAACAAATATTTCACATCACCTCTAGATAGATGTCTTTTATTAGTTTTTCCTTGTTTACTTCTCTCTCGTGCTATGTCATCAGTTATCTTCCATTTTTATTTCTCATATGCTATTTTCATGTCTTGTAATTCTATTGTTTTGCATTGCCATCGGTTTGTGTACTTGTTCCATTTCTGACTGGAAACTAATATTTTTTCAGGTTTAGCCGCGATCACTCTTAGCATTGGGAAGGCTTGGGTATGCTGAGACAACCTAGAAATAGAAAGCAATTGTATCAATTTCATTAATTGTAAAATCTTATATTTTCTTTAATTATAAATGTTAATAAATATAGAATGTGAATGAGCATCAAATGTTATTTCTTGAGCATTTATTCTTACGGGCTTGACAGCGTTCTACCGCCGACTCTGCGGCGTAGGCTGGCTTGGACACGTCTCGTATCCGAAAAAGCGGGTGCGGGTCGTGACATGGAGAGGCATTACTAGAAGGGGTGCTAGGAAAGTATGATCCGAGATAGTGATAGGACATGAGCATCCTCCGTGATTGGAATAGGTCCACCCCCGTCATTACTCTACAAATTATCTTGCTACATCCTACATCTATATGAATGCAATAATTAAGTTCAATGATACGAAACTGTGTGAAGCCCTATAATCAAATAAGCTAATGTCGGGTGCAAATATAATAAAATAACACCTGCGATGACATCTCCTTCAGTTTCTGGCTTTGCAACGGCCAATACAAAAGCTCGCCCGGCTCTCTGCTGGTCGTAGCGCTGCTGCTGGGTGGGTAGTGGACCTCTCTGTTGGCCAGTTCCAATTCTGTTGAATACAGATGGACAGTCCTTCACTTGGTGGGTGATAGATCCACAAGCAAAATAATGTTCCAACTTCTTTCTGCAAATGTCCGCCATGTGACTGGCCTCTTGCGATAGGCATAGTTGGTTGTCTTCTTGTTGATGGTACTGGGGTGACTTGTTGGGTGCTGCTGGCTGTTGTTGCTGCTGAGGGTAAGAGGGCCTATTGTTGTGTTTTTGGGCCTCTGTTGTTACCCTGGTAGTTACTGTTGGATCCTGGGTGCTCCCTTGTCACGACCCGCACCCTAAAGAGGGGCACGAGCACGTGGTTACGTCCAGCCTACGCCGCAGAATCGGTGGTAGAACGCTGTATATAGGGTCTGTAAATACTATGACTAAAACAGATAAAGGTACATGTACAGTATATACTCTCCGAATGGAGGTGACATAGCAATACAGTCTCAATCATAAATACAAACTAAGGTAGATAGCATGGACGAGAAAATATGATAGATAAAACAGGAAATGAGTCCGAGATACACACAAGTCCAGAGCTATACACACAACAACCCAGAGTCACAAAAATATATATAAGATACTACAACTGAAAATGCTAGCTGGCTCGCAGGCCAGGCAAACTAACTAAACTATACTAGTCAGGGTGAGCAAAGTCTAGTGGCTCTACCAATAAGCCACGGTCTAACTCTACTCCGTCAGACTCGACCCCATATAGTCGGACAATCTGCCTCTAAATCATCTGTAAAATTGTCAACATATCCTGTCAGAAAAATGAGCAGTACAAACACCAACAGCAGTTCCATATGAATTGACAAATTTTATAAGCGGTAGTGTAATGAAATACAAGACAAAATCAACTGGAAATACATATCATATGTGAGTACTGAAAAGGATGACGATATGAATGTATATAGGGCGACTTGGGAACTATTCGGAAGTCGAGTTACACCCCTAAACCAAACAAGGACCGGGGCTGTAACCCTTCTCCCGAACAGAACTTAGTCACCAAGAAATAATATAAAAGGTGCCTTGAATTATTAGTGTGTCAAGTGATCGACTTGGGAAAAATATGCTCAGGCTTTCCATCCGCCGGCTATGATCCTGTATACAATAGAACGATAAGGCCAGTCACCATGGAAAGCTATGAACCGTATCGGTATGGCTTTGCCCGTCGTGAGGCAGGGTATAGCTATGAACCATATGTACCATAGAACTATGTGGAATTTGATCACACAACCACTATAACTCTCCCATCCCCGATAGTACAATGGATCTGGACATGACACGTTATGACACAGGATTCCATAAGAGGGTAGCAAGTCCCCTTTTGAAATCGATGTCTATACCAATACACTGAAATAAGATAGAATATGTACCAATATACCATGTAACTCTAGGAATAACCCTCCCATGTCATGATCCAACATATACTAGTCCGTGAACTGTCGTGACTGAAAATCGAGTATAACACTACAACTGAATCGATATAGCAGATATCAAGACAATGAAAACTATCAGTGAATGTACTCGCCTGTGGTCCTGAGCTGATAGGGTGAACAGACGCTCAGAGTGATCACAGACCTAAAATAAAATACTATGAGTCAAACAGGACTAAATACTGAAAAAGGAAGCTAATTCAAGTCATGAATGCAGTCTAATTCAAACTAGGTCAATCTAGGTCAGACTGAGTCACACTAGGTCATACTGGCTCATACTAGGTCATACCAGGTCACTGGGAGTCAATCCAAGTCACTAGTCAATCTGGTTTAAGGGTTGACTTACAGTTGACTTTTGGTCAAAAAGTCAACTCTGGTCAACACTGAGTCAACCCTGGTCAACTCTAGGTCAAACGGGTTAAAGGTTGACTTATAATTGACTTTTGGTCAAAAAGTCAACTCTAGTCAACTCTGGTTAATACTGAGTCAACCCTGGGTCAACCCTAGGTCAACACGTCAAATGTTGACTAACAGTTGCCTTTTAGTCAACTGGTCAACTCTGATTTGGTTTCGGTCAATTCTAATCAAGTGTTGACTTGAAGTTGCTTTGGGTCAAAAGTCAACTCTTGGTCAACGGGGGTCAAGACTAGTCTAAACTACCCTCATCTAGTCATTATATACCAAGACAACCTATTTCTAATCCCATCTAGCAATTAGAAACCCAATACCTTACATTACCCAATGCCCCTTATATTTATCCATACAAGGTATTCCCGATACCTTGCCCATTACAAAGGAAACCCTTCTAGATCTCAGGATACTAGCCTAGGCTTCTTAGGGTAGCTAGATACTATCCTATCTAGGGTTTACCAACCAAAAAAATCTAGGATTCTTGGGCATCTAATCTATCTTATCTTCCATGTTGGTCATCCCAACATTACCTTAAGGTAATCTTGAGATATCAAGATACCACATCTAACATAACCCATTTCTTCTAAACCACACTCACTCTGCCTCACAAACATCATCTATCTAACCCCCATCTAACTTAGAATGCTACTCCTAAAATAACTCTCAAGAACCAACTCAAACAACTACCACAAACCCCCTAATGTATCTTAACATGACATATAACATAACATGACCAACCTTATTTTCTACCACTATAAACACTACTCCACTAACCATCTAACACACTAATAACACTCTCTAACTTAGGGGTTTCGTAGTACTAAATGTGGTTGACAAGTGGGGGTAGGTATTTGGGGCTAAGGTGGTTCAAAAGGGGATGTTTCGGGACCACAAAAACTCCAAAAAACCATTCTGCACTGCTTCTGCTTACTGCTTATTCCTGCTTACTGCTTATTCCTGCTGCTTTCCTGCTCATTCCCTCACTCTCTAACCATCTATCCCACACACAAATAATATATAGAGACACATGAAATATATATATATATAGATATATATATATTTATATATATATATTATATATATATATATATATTATATATACATATATACACACACATGAAAATATATATACATACCACTCACCCACACATATATATAGAGAGACACACACACACTACTTATAATTATAACCATAAATATATATATATATTATTTTTTTAACCATGAAATAAAATATATAGATATTATATATATATTATATAGATATATATATATATATATATATAATATTATATATATATATATTATATATATATATATATGAAAATTAAGGGCAATATTATAGGAATCAAAATCTGAATTTAAATAGAAAATATTCATAAATAATCACCACCACATGAAGTGTCCAATATTGGGGGTTTCCCACATGGACACAAAGTACAACACAAAGGACACTCCTATGACCTCCAAATGGACACGAAATGGACACAAATAGAGATACAACCATGGAAGTCATTCCTATGGGTTCAAAATATTCCTATATGCATGTAGGGATGGATTAGAGGAGATATTATACCTTCCGGGAGAGAGATTCAAAGGAAAAAGCCTTCCGACCCGACACCGACACGTAGAGATTCCAAATGGACACGAACGAGCTCCGAATCCTCCCAAACTTGGCTAGCACCCTCTAACCATGGAGTAGAGGAGAAATGAAGAAGATTTGGTGGAAGAAGGGGTTGATTTGGAGATGAAATCAATGGGAACCTTCTCTAAAATTTGGAGAAGAACAAGAGAGAAATTTTGGGAAAAAAATGAAATGAATGGATAAGTCAATCCCTCCTCCTATGGCTGCCATGTGTGGGTGGTTTGTCCCTATTTGTTAATGACCAAAATGTCCCCACTTGTCCTATTTGATTTAAATTAGAAAGGGGCTTATGGTTGAGGCTAAATTAGTCTAGTTTAAAGGCTCTAATTAAACTAAACCTACCCATAAATAATTAGTCTAACTACTAACTAAAATTAATATTATGTGGGCCATGCCTAACTAGTGTGTGGGTCCCACTAGACTCAAAACTACTCCGGGTCCCCGTTTCAAGTCGGATTGAGATAAAATTCGAACCCGACTCAAATAATCTCAAAATAATATTATAAATAAATAAATAATTTCAAAAATATTCTAAAATGAAAAATGACAAAAATACCCATGTTTCTGGAAACTGGAGGTGACAAATCTATCCACCTTAAAAAAATTTCGTCCTCGAAATTAAAACCAAACAATAGTAAAATCTCAAATTCACAGGTCCTGGCTAAAAAAAATTTAAAATGATTAAAATCTCAAAATCAAGCAGGAATTAAATGACTAAAATTATAAAATTTGAAATTACTCTTAAATAGAACTCCAAGTCTATCCACCTTAAAAGAATTCATCCTCAAAAATTAAAATGAAGCAAACACAAAAAAAAATCATGCAATTTGATAATCGTATGCGTCTGACCAATCATCATGATACTCAGAATCTCCGTCATACTAGTGAGCAAGGCTACGATAATCACAGAGTCCTCAACTACGGTACATAACTCTAGAATCATGGTATTTAAAATTTTTGCATTGCCGCTAGCTTGGCCGCGAAAACCTTAAATTCCTACACCCGAGAAATACATCCATAGTCTGACTACATGTTCTCACTCTGCCTGCTAGCATGACCCTAGAGGATTCTAAAATCTTATAAT
Organism: Iris pallida; assembly: GCA_029216955.1. NCBI lineage: Eukaryota > Viridiplantae > Streptophyta > Magnoliopsida > Asparagales > Iridaceae > Iris > Iris pallida. The sequence goes on from JANAVB010035017.1 coordinate 2,061,319, forward strand.
CGAGACGACCTAGCCCATACGACTTATCTCAGAAAAATCACATCACAAGAATAATTTTCATCCAACGATCAAAGAACAGATAGAATCGAATTTCAAGACAGTTTATAAGAAGGCAAATACGGAAAGGAGATTCGAAAGATTGGAACCTGCTATATGCTCTGCTACTGCCTGAGTGGGCTCAACTGTCATGGCGAAAGCACGCCCCTGCTGACCTCCTCTAGCCTGCTGTACGCCGTCCTAGCCTGTCTGTCTGGCTGCACGGACAGCACAGTCCTTCACCTGGTGGTCTGGAGCTCCACAGAATAAACAGACTCCCAGCTTCATCCTATAAGCCTCCCGGGTGTGCCCTATCTTCTTGCAGAAGGTACACTGGATGGCCTGTCTCTGGCCCTATCCTTGGTGCTGCTGGGCATGCGTCGGTGCCTGCTGAAACTGCAACTGAGGCTACTGCTGCTGAAACTGCCTCTGCTGGAAATGTGGGCGCTTCGCTGGCCCTGCACTCGAACTAGCTCCAAGAGCGTCACTACCCCTCTTCGGCTTGAGGCCGAAGTCCTCCTCTACAATCTGCGCCTCCATAAGGATCTGCTCGAAGGTCGCATCACGTCTCCTAGAGGTGCGAGTGCGCACTGCATGTATAAGACCCCTCCGGAACTTTCGGGCCTTGTACCCCTCATCCTGGATCAGACTGGGTGCAAACCTGCTCAGGCGGAAGAACTCCGCTGCGTACTCGTCCACCGACGAGTTTTCCTGCTCCAATGCGACGAACTGGGCCTCCAGAGCTGTCAAGGCCACATCTGGGTAGAACTTCTCCTTAAAGAGCTTCCTGAAGTCCTCCCAAGACAACCCCCTCACCGACGCACGCGGATCCGTGCGATACCAAGTCAGCGCTATATCGAAAAATGGCTCGCTGCAGACGTCACCCAAAGACCTCTCGGGACCTCTGCCAACTCCAGACTCCGCTGGACATCCTCTAGCCAGTCATCGGCGTATAGGATACCCTCGGTACCCTTGAACTCCCTCGACCTCATCTTCCTGAAATCAAGGTGTGTACCGGGCCTCCCCTGACCCTGCTGCTGATCTGGTGCTCCCTGAACTGTAGTCTGTGCACCTCTCTCCACTGCTGCCATCGCTAGCTGATACGAGTTCTCCATAGTCTGTCGCAGTACCTCTGCCTGACGATGTTGTGCCTCTGCCTGTGCTCTCTGTGTCTGCAGCATCTGCTGCAGAAGGGCCATCATCCTCTGAGTATCTGTCGGTAACTGAGGCGGTGGTGGAAGAATGTCAGGGATGACTATGGACGGTCTCGCTGATAGAGGTGGAAGACCTCCTGGAACCGTTGATGCTGCTGCTCCCGCCGGAAGGGCAGGGACTAATGTGGCAGCTCCCTGAACTGCAGCTCCCTCAGCTGGAGGTGGAAGACCTCCGGGAACTGCCGTTGCTACACCTGCCTGAAGGACAGGGACTGTGGCTACTGCTCTCTCGACTTCTACTCCCATAGCCGGAGGTGGAAGACCTCCCGGATCTGACCTCTCTGGAACTGTACTAGGCCCTGCCGCGTGAGAACGAGTCACCGTCATCCTGAAGATGAATTGAACCCAAGAGATCAATATGGCACATGATAAGATATTATCAAAGGAGGACAATTGAATTCAAATGCAAGAAGAGTTGTCATGGTAATCAAAAGATCAAAAATTTTCTAAAATGTGATTGAGTAACTCCTATCATACCCTAGATCCTACGTCCTAGTCGCAGGCTCGTAATTAGCACTCTAAGTCGAGCACCATTACGAGATCGCACTAATTGCGACTCAGACCTGCATGGGCCACCACCAAAATGTGTCACGACCCGCACCTTGAAGAGGGGCACGAGCACGTGGTTACGTCCAGCCTACGCCGCAGAATCGGCGGTAGAACGCTGTATATAGGGTCTGTAAATACTATGACTAAAATAGATAAAGGTACCTGTACAGTATATACTCTCCGAATGGAGGTAACATAGCAATACAGTCTCAATCAAAAATACAAAACTAAGGTAGATAGCATGGACGAGAAATATGATAGATAAAACAGGAAATGAGTCCGAAATACACACAAGTCCAGAGCTATACACAAACAACCCAGAGTCACAAAAAATATATATAAGATACTACAACTGAAAATGCTAGCTGGCTCATAGGCCAGTCAAACCTAACTAAACTATACTACTCAGGGTGAGCAAAGTCTAGTGGCTCTACCAATAAGCCATGGTCTAACTCTACTCCGTCAGACTCGACCCCATAATAGGTCGGACAATCTGCCTCTAAATCATCTGTAAAATTGTCAACGGTATCCTGTCAGGAAAATGAGCAAGTACAAACACCAACAGCAGTTCCATATGAATTGACAAATTCTATAAGAGACAGTGTAATGAAATACAAGACAAAATCAACTGGAAATACATATCATGATGTGAGTACTGAAAAGGACGACGATATGAATGTATATAGGGCGACTTGGGAACTATTCGGAAGCCGAGTTACAACCCCTAAACCAAACAAGGACCGGGGCTGTAACCCTTCTCCCGAACAGAACTTAGTCACCAAGATAATAAATATAAAAGGTGCCTTGAATTATTAGTGTGTCATGTGATCGGCTTGGGAAAAATATGCTCAGGCTTTCCATCCGACCGGCTATGAATCATGTATACAATAGAACGATAAGGCCAGTCATCATGGAAAGCTATGAACCGTATAGGGTAAGGCTTTATCCGTCGTGAGGCGAGGGTATAGCTATGAACCATATGTACCATAGAACCAAATGGGAATTTGATCACACATCCACTAATAACTCCCCCATCCCGGAATAGTATAACGGATCTGGACATGACACGTTATGACACAGGATTCCATAAGAGGGTAGCAAGTCCCCTTTTGAAATCGATATCTATACCAATACACTGAAATAAGACAGAATATGTACCAATATACCAGTGGTCCTGAGCTGATAGGGTGAACAGACGCTCAGAGTGATCACAGACCTAAAATAAAATACTATGAGTCAAACAAGACTAAATACTGAAAAAGGAAGCTAATTCAAGTCATGAATGCAAGTCTAAATCAAAACTAGGTCAATCTAGGTCAGACTGAGTCACACTAGGTCATACTGGCTCATACTAGGTCATACCAGGTCACTGGGAGTCAATCCAAGTCAAACTAGGTCAATCTGGTTCAAGGGTTGACTTACAGTTGACTTTTGGTCAAAAAGTCAACTCTGGTCAACACTGAGTCAACCCTGGGTCAACTCTAGGTCAAACGGGGTCAAAGGTTGACTTACAGTTGACTTTTGGTCAAAAAGTCAACTCTAGTCAACTCTGGTCAATACTGAGTCAACCCTGGGTCAACCCTAGGTCAAACAAGTCAAATGTTGACTAACAGTTGCCTTTTAGTCAACTGGTCAACTCTGATTTGGTTTCGGTCAATTCTAAGTCAAGTGTTGACTTGAAGTTGACTTTGGGTCAAAAAGTCAACTCTTGGTCAACGGGGGTCAAGACTAGTCTAAACTACCCTCATCTAGTCATTATATACCAAGACAACCTATTTCTAATCCCATCTAGCAATTAGAAACCCAATACCTTATATTACCCAATACCCCTTATATTTACCCTTACAAGGTATTCCCGATACCTTGCCCATTACAAAGGAAACCCTTCTAGATCTCAGGATACTAGCCTAGGCTTCTTAGGGTAGCTAGATACTATCCTATCTAGGGTTTACCAACCAAGAAATCTAGGGTTCTTGGGCATCTAATCCATCTTATCTTCCATGTTGGTCATCCCAACATTACCTTAAGGTAATCTTGAGATATCAAGATACCACATCTAACATAACTCATTTCTTCTAAACCACACTCACTCTCCCTTACAAACATCATCTATCTAACCCCCATCTAACTTAGAATGCTACTCCTAAAATAACTCTCAAGAACCAACTCAAACAACTACCACAAACCCCCTAATGTATCTTAACATGACATATAACATAACATGACCAACCTTATTTTCTACCACTATAAACACTACTCCACTAACCATCTAACACACTAATAACACTCTCTAACTTAGGGGTTTCGTAGTACTAAATGTGGTTGACAAGTGAGGGTAGGTATTTGGGGCTAAGGTGGTTCAAAAGGGGATGTTTCGGGACCACAAAAACTCCAAAAAACCATCATGCACTGCTTCTGCTTACTGCTTATTTCTGCTTACTGCTTATTGCTTACTGCTTATTCCTGCTGCTTTCCTGCTCATTCCCTCACTCTCTAACCATTTATCCACACACACAAATAAATATATAGAGACACATGAATATATATATATATATATATATATATATATATATATATATATATATATATATATATATATATATATATATATATATATATATATATCCACTCACCCCACACAAATATATATATATATATATATATATATATATACATATATATATATATATATATATATATATATATATATATATATATATATATATATTGTGTGGGGTGAGTGGATATATATATATATATATATATATATATATATATATATATATATATATATATATATATATATATATATATATATATATGAAACATTAAGAGCAATATTATAGGAATCAAAATCTGAATTTAAAATAGAAAATATTTATTAAATAAATCTCCACTACATGAAGTGTCCAATATTGGGGGTTTCCCACATGGACACAAAGTACAACACAAAGGACACTCCTATGACCTCCAAATGGACACGAAATGGACACAAATGGAGATACAACCATGGGAGTCATTCCTATGGGTTCAAAATATTCCTATATGCATGTAGGGATGGATTAGAGGAGATATTATACCTTCCGGGAGAGAGATTCAAAGGAAAAAGCCTTCCGACCCGACACCGACACGTAGAGATTCCAAATGGACACGAACGAGCTCTGAATCCTCCCAAACTTGGCTAGCACCCTCTAACCATGGAGTAGAGGAGAAATGAAGAAGATTTGGTGGAAGAAGGGGTTGATTTGGAGATGAAATCAATGGGAACCTTCTCTAAAATTTGGGAAAGAACAAGAGAGAGAAATTTTGGGGAAAAAATAAAATGAATGGATAAGTCAATCCCTCCTCCTATGGCTGCCATGTGTGGGTGGTTTGTCCCTATTTGTTAATGACCAAAATGCCTCCACTTGTCCTATTTGATTTAAATTAGAAAGGGGCTTAAGGTTGAGGCTAAATTAGTCTAGTTTAAAGGCTCTAATTAAACTAAACCTACCCATAAATAATTAGTCTAACTACTAACTAAAATTAATATTATATGGGCCATGCCTAACTAGTTTGTGGGTCCCACTAAACTCAAAACTACCCCGGGTCTCCGTTTCAAGTCGGATTGAGATAAAATTCGAACTCGACTTAAATAACCCCAAAATAATATTATAAATAAATAAATAATTTCAAAAATATTCTAAAATAAAAAATGACAAAAATACTCCTGTTTCTGGAAACTGGGGGTGACATCCCTCTTGGGTGGGGCAGGTGTACTAGCCTCAACATCTTGAGCCACATTCAGTATTTTGTCAGGTCTTTGCACCATTAGCGGCAACCATAGTACGGATCTCCTCTCGCAGCCGTACCAGAACTTCTTGCCATGCTCTACTGGGTCTTCTACCAGGCGGGGTGCAAATCTGCCGAGCCGGTTGAACTCAGCTGCATACTCCTCGATGGTGCGATCTCCTTGCTTCAGATCATGAAACTGCCTTCCCATAGCTTCTACGAAAGCTTCAGGAAAGAAGTTCTGCTTGAACTATGTCTTGAAGGAACGCCATGAGGTCCATCTAGTCTGGAAACTTGGCTCATTTTTGTACCATATGCTGGCCAGATCCCTGAGATGTAAAGCGACAACCTCTTCTCTACCATAAGGTCGACAGGGAGTCGAGCGATGCTGAGAAGTCGCTCTATATCATCCAACCACCCGTCCGCGTAGATGGGGAACTCTATTCCTTTGAAAGGGCGCGGGTCCAACTTCTTAAAGTTCTCAATGTTTTCGACCTTTTCCTGGACAATAGCTACTAGTCAGACTTAAATTTCTCCAATGAATTATAAAATTTAACAAACTATTCTTATTTTACCTTGGTAGGCCTCTAATCTGACTGTGATGAGTCTAGTGCTGCCATAGCCACATTATGGGCATTCTCCATGCCCTCTCTCATAATCGCGGTCTGCTCGCAATTGGCTTCAGCTTGGGCCCTCTGGGCCTCAAGAACTCCTCGTAGCAGGCCTACGAGTTTAGCGGGGTCTACTAGCTCCGGTGGAGCAGAATGAGGATTCACATCAGCAGGTGGTATGGTCCTCGGAGGAACCGGGGATGCTGCATGTACTGTGGAAGTATATACAGTGCGGAGAGCCTGTACAGCACGAAGGGGATCAGTGAGTTACAACGGAGAAGGGTCGGATTGGGCCTGGGTAGGGGTGTTCTTAGAGGATGAAACATCTTCGACAGTAGGCCCAGAACGGGTTGTCTTCCCTTTCGCCATCCTCTGAAAGGTTTAGGTACAAGCATAAGCAAAGATAACCTACGAAACTATAGACAAGCAAAATAGATTTTATAAATAGATAAATTCGATCCTATGTTGTGACGGGTTAAAATAATCTAAATGTTCTAATTTGTTTCTAGATTCTGTTTTCCTAAGTCATTCTTAAACCTAAGGTCAGAATGCAGGACTGCATGTTTGTTTAGACTAACTTGACTATATCAAATTTGCAGAACTGGATCTGCATGGGCCACCATTGAAAACATGTCACGACCCGATCCCAAGATACTCGGTCTAGTCGGATCATACCCAGCCTGCACTATTGTGAGACGGCGGCAGTAAGCTGTATCAATCAGTAGCAACGCAAGCACAACATTCTAAATACGGAAATAAAACTTTATTAAAATATTTGAAATGTAAACCAAGTATCTAACATGAGAATACAAGCAGGAAAGTATTAAGTTATTACAACTCTGTTCTTATTACAACTTCCAAATAAAAGAAAAACTAAAAGGCAAAAGCGGTTAAAACTCTAGGGCTCCCTGTTCGGGTTTGACTATCTCCTCAGAACCCAAGTCGGGTCCGTAATAGGAACTAAAAGCAAACTCCTCCTCATCGCAGTCACCTAAAATATTGGTCTCCAGTCAGGAGGGGAGTAAGAACATATATATATATATATATATATATATATATATATATATATATATATATATATATATATATATATATATATATATATATATATATATCCAATCCGGCAATTTTAATAAATAATTAAAGAGACAGGAAGCAATTTTGTAACATAATTTATTTTCTAAATATAATAAAGAATGTAGTGAAACAGTAAATTTCTGGGAATAAAAATGATGCAATCTATATAGCAATAGTGTTTTAAGCGTGCAACATCTTGTGGCCGGTTAGGGATGGAGGCAATATGTATTCTAGTGAACACGGTCCGGCTTCAGTCCAAGTGAGTTGGGCTTCTGCTATCCACAATGAGGCAATACGAGCCTTTGACCACCGGTGCTAACACTACTCCCTAATCCCGAGCCAATGAGTCAATGAGGCAATCAAGCAATCAACTTGGGTCCGAGAAGGATCCCGTGGATCAAGTGTCGATTCAATAATTCTAGTGATGCAATAAATTTAATTATCAACTAAAATACTAGTTTAAATAAATATGAACTTGTCTCGGTTTTTCGATGCTTGTAAGGGGACAGGGAAAACGCCACAGAGTTAGGCCATGGAACCTACATTAATTTAATAATCTGGTTTAGAAACCATTCTACGGGTTTGAATTAATAACGCCAACTATTACTTAATGATCAATTTATTATCAACAAGGCTTATATTTTAGAAAAGTAAAGCTACAATTATTTTTAATACTTTTAACCACGTATAATAATTAGTAAAAACAATTTTCTAATACAACTATTATTTTTATAAATAATGCGAGAAATATTATAATAAACATTTTTTCATAAAGTAATATTCCAATTAGATTTACTTATATAAAATATCCAAAAAATACTTTTAAAATTAAATAGTATTTTATTTACCTAAACTAATCATAGTATTTTAATAGATATTTTTAAATTTAAAAATACCATTTTAGTAGTTATAATACTACGAGAATCATTTAGTTAGAAATACTTAATATTTTAGGAATATATTTAAGAGTAGTAATTAAATACTGCCTTAAAACTTTATTTCAATAAGACAAAAGCTAACTAAATATTTTAACGAGTTTATTACAAAAAGTATTTTGTATTAATAATTAATGAGAAAACCTTTAATTATGCGAATAATTAAAGGATTTATTAAGGAAATATAACTAACGTTTATTTCCTAAAAATATTAACTATACTACTGAATCTAATTTCTACCTATAATTTATTAACGAAATAAACACATTCTTTTATTAATAAAACTAATATTCATTCTGAATAATTATATACATAACCCGACGATTATAATGGCATCAATATTGTCATAAGCAATAATCTACCATTATGCATTATTCAATTTAATTAATCCTAATAATCATCACAAATCCAATTTAGGAAACTAATTATTCCGGAATTGGCAGAGCTTCATTCTTTCAATTCTGGTCGGGCAAAAAGTTGGGTTTCTCTACTTAATTCTATTATGGAACTGAACAGAACTCTGACAGAAGGCTTACCAACAAGTTGGAGAAGGAGAACCGAAGGGAGGCCTTGGACACGGGGTCGTACGAAACGATGGGGCGCGGACGCACGCGCGCAGGGGCATGCGAGCAGATGGCGCGACGCACGTGGGGAGCGCGCAGACGGCACGCGGGGGCGCGGGGGAGGGCAGCGTGGGGCTGGCGGCCGGCGGGGCTGGCGACGCCGGGGGGACGCTTCGTAGGTGCTGGCGGCCGACGGGCAGGCCGTGCGGGGCTGGCGGTGCTGGGGGGACGTTGCGCGGGTGCTGGCTGCCGATGGGGAGGCCGCAGAAGGCAGTTTGTCGGTCGGGGTTTCGCAAAAATGCCTCGAATGAGATGTTGATTCGGACGAGATGTCGCGGGGCACGCTGGGGTGCTCTCGGATTTGGGGAAGGAGGGGTATGGAGAGAGATGGAAAGGTTTTGTGAAGGTGGTGAGGGAGAGAAAGTTCTGTGAGGTTCTGTGAGAGAAGGGAGTTTCTGATGAGATGTACGTGAAGGAGGAAGAGGGGCTAGGGGGGGGGGAGGGGATGTTTTGGAGGAGGAAGTGTATCACGAGGGACTGAATAGTTGGTTGAACGGTAGGATTTAGTTAATTGGGTTTTGGGTTAGCGGGTCGGTTGGATAGGGAACGGGTTACGCTAACGGGTAAAGGCTCAACTATGGACTTGGCTAAAAGGCCTTAAATTAAAACTAGCTAAAATATCAACAATTAATAACCATTGTAATTATATCAATTAATTAAAATAAAATTTTACTTACTTCGTCAACCAAACCCTAAGTTTTCTCTCTCTTCTTCGTCCCGTGCTCTCTCACAACGCAGCGGCTACCACCCAGTCCATCATCTTAGGCGTCGCTTGCCTCCTTCCTTCGCGAAAACTCTTCCCCTCCTTCCTCTCTGCCTCGTACCCCCACCCACATCTCCCTCTCCAACCTTAAACCTTCCCCTCCCCCCTCCTGTTTTCCACTCTCTTCTCATGGCCTCTTATAAGGATGTCGTCGAGAAAATGGCGACCATGTTCACACTTCAAGGCCCAACCGATGTCGTCCTTCTCTCAGCCAGAGAAAGTTCTATGTCCAAACACTGGCGATCGACTCTGGCCATAAAACCGTACTCGTCTTGACGCTTCACATGCGCTTCCCTATCCTCCATATTTGAAAAACTGTGGAAGCAACCCAATCCTCCCCAAGTCTTAGACATGGACCCGGAGGCGGGGACTTTCCTCGCACGTCTCGACTCCCCTTCAGAGGTCGAACATATCATCCTCGATGCTCCCTGGAGTATCAATGAGGAAGTCCTGGCCCTAGAGCGATGCGATCTGGCCAAACTTCCGGAAGAGTATCGATTCCAATACGCGAACTTCTGGCTACAACTTCACAGTATTCCACCGAAGTTTATGAATCGTAAAGCGGTTGGGAGAATTGCGGAAGACATTTGATCGTCTCGTCCATGCTCAGAGTCAGAGGAGCTTAAATGGAAGACATTTGCTAGGGTTAAAGTTCTCCTGGATATATCAAAACCCCTGAAAAGGCAAATCAATACAAGTCTGGATGGCTGCAGCACAGGTCAGGTTATCGTTAAATACGAGAGACTGCCTCACCTTATGCCTAACTGCGCTGACAAGGAGATGTTTGCCTCCTTGATCAACGAGGACTGGTCCAGCGACAAAAGAGCTAGAGTCATGGAACTTCTCAAACCTCGGATCAAAGAGGATGACTACCGAGCTGATCCGCCTAGGGCTACGACTCGCCGCCTACACTCGACAAGGGATGACGGGGTTCCAGATCAGCAGGGAGATCAACCATACTCTGCGAACAATCCTCACAACAGCGACGTCCCAGCCGATCATCCGAGGGCGGAACCAAACTCAGAGATGGAGGCCACATCATCATTGACACTTATCACACGTGGCGCTCCACATCAACTACAACTGGCGAAATATTTACCGCCGCATAAGACCATCTCCAATGGGGGTTTCTATCTTCCCTATTTCTATGGAAGAAATCCATTTTAGAAAAAACTTCTCCCAATGGTGATTTCTATCACCATTTTTATCCTAGGTGGCAATGATGTAGGATGAAAACTTTCTAGGAGGGTTTCTACATGTAGAAACTCTCATAGAAATTCTCCTCTCTCTCATGACAATTATTATTGGGCCCCACACCATTAAATTGATCATTTTACTATGTGACACATAAGATAGAAATGGAGAACCATTGGAGAGCATTTTTATATGTCTACAATTTCTATGTAGAAATTCTTCCAACTAGGATAGAAATCTCTTTAAAGTACAATGCCAAGTAGGATAAGAACTCAATTTTAGAAATCACCATTGGAGATGGTCTAAGAGGGGGATTTCACCTACCAACGAAGCAAATACTGATGGCACAAAATCTGAGAGAATCCTGGACGACAACTTGAAGTCCATATCCTTAAGAGCATCTCCAACCCTATTGTCTTGTTAAGTGTTGTGAGTGTTAGGTGGCTCCTATGTGGCATGAGCCACAAGACAACGTCTTGTTTATGTGGCAAAATTATATCTCAAAAGACAATGAGATAGAAAAATTATCTCCAATGCAAAAGTATTGAGAAGACAATAAAAAGTATTTTTTTTCCAACTTCCAAGGCAACTTTTAAGACAACTACTCATCTTCTTTCTTTTTTCTAATATTTTTTATTCATAATTGATGACATGGAAGAGAAGACATTGTCAAGTGCATTATCTAGAACAAGACAATCAACTTCACAATGTCGTCTTTAATTTTTGCCACATAAGCTTCACAATTGACTTGACAATTGCATTGGAGAAGAACTTTTGAATAAAATTTTGTCATTCTTATGTGGCAACAACTTTTTTCCAAAGTCACAATAGGGATGGAGATGCTCTAATACCTGTGTGCTCACCAACCACTTAGGATAAGAGGATCTGATGGACACTGATGTGACAATTTCCCCAGATCATGAGATACCACCACCTGCCATAATTCCCACTTTTCCATCTTCGACTATCCACAAGGGCTTGTTTGCCTGCAACTGGGTTGAATCTGGCAGTTTTTTGGAAACTCGTCTGAACTCATCAGAGTTCAAGCGTTTGGTAGCCTGCAATGAAAGTCCATTTTTTGAAGATGGGACTCGTCGCAGTTCCTGTCCCCCAACTTTTTTCACACTTTCACATCCCAAAAAATGAAGGAACTCCACCGGGAAAGAGAATGGGAGTTGAGTTGCAAAAAATATTTTGCAAGATCTGGTCGACGGAAACTCCGGCATGCTTCGACCACGGCCGACAGGAGCAGCGCCTGGTCAGCCGTCGAACACCGGACTTCAACGGACGTAGGCGAAGCCGTCGTTGGCCGTCGGACTGCCTGGGTTGTCCTTGTCCGCGTGGGGAGAGAAGGAGGTGGCGGTGGAGAGAGGAGGAGGAGGAGGAGGAGTTGGCGGTGGGGAGTGGAGGCGGTGGAGAGAGGAGGAGGAGGAGGTGGAGAGAGGAGGAGGCGGCGGCGGCGGCGGTGGGGCGTGGAGGCGGTGGAGAGAGGAGGAGGATGAGGAGTTGGCGGTGGGGAGTGGAGGCGGTGGAGAGAGGAGGAGGCGGTGGGGCGTGGAGGTGGTGGAGAGAGGAGGAGGAGTTGGCGGTGGGGAGTGGAGACGGTGGAGAGAGGAGGAGGAGGAGGTGGAGAGAGGAGGCGGCGGTGGTAGGGCGTGGAGGCGGTGGAGAGAGGAGGAGGAGGAGTTGGCGGTGGGGAGTGGAGGCGGTGGAGAGAGGAGGAGGAGGAGGTGGAGAGAGGAGGAGGCGGCGGCGGTGGGGCATGGAGGCGGTGGAGAGAGGAGGAGGCGGCGGCGGTGGGGCGTGGAGGCGGTGGAGAGAGGAGGAGGAGGAGTTGGCGGTAGGGAGTGGAGGCGGTGGAGAGAGGAGGAGGAGGAGGAGGAGGTGGAGAGAGGAGGAGGAGGAGGAGTTGGCGGTGGGGAGTGGAGGCAGTGGAGAGATAATAAGAGATGGAGAGAGGAGGAGGAGGCGGCGGTGGTGGGCGTGGAGGCGGTGGAGAGAGGAGGAGGAGGAGGAGGAGATAGAAGTAGGTGGTGGGAGAAGAGAGTTTTTTGGGGGAGAACACCAGGAAAGAGAGAGAGAGTATAAGATATTTATATTAGATATTAATTTAGGGTTAATTAATTCGTCTAATAAAAATAATTTATTTGTTTAATTTGTCTCATAAAAATAATTAATTTGTTTATTTTTTTAGTTTAATTTATTTAGTTTGTCTAATAATAATAATAATAATAATAATAATAATAATAATAATATTATTATTATTATTATTATTATTATTATTATTATTATTATTATTATTATTATTATTATGGTAATTAATTTAATTATTAGTTACCATATTTCCAACTCCAACATCTACTTACCATCCAAACAACCGAACTACTTTTTTTCCACTTACATCAACCATCCAAACACCAAACTCATTTTTCTTCCACTTGCAGCAGACAAAAAGTACTATATCCAAACACATTTTGGAAAGTGGAATGTATTGTAAGTGAAATGAGTTACACCTCACGAAAGTGTCCCTTTCACACTTCCATGCACCTACATCGAACCAAACAGGTCCTAAGAGCATCTCCAACCCTATTGTCTTGTTAAGTGTTGTGAGTTTTAGGTGGCGCCTATGTGGCATGAGCCACAAGACAATGTCTTGTTTATGTGGCAAAATTATATCTCAAAAGACAATGAGATAGAAAAACTCTCTCCAATGCAAAAGTATTGAAAAGATAATAAAAAAATATTGTTTCCAACTTCCAAGGCAACTTTTAAGACAAGTACTCATCTTCTTTCTTTTTTCTAATATTTTTATTCATAATTGATGGCATGGAAGAAAAGACATTTTCAAGTGCATTGTCTAGAACAAGACAATCAACTTCACAATGTCTTCTTTAATTTTTGCCACATAAGCTTCACAATTGACTTGACAATTGCATTGGAGAAGAACTTTTGAATAAAATTTTGGCATTCTTATGTGGCATTAACTTTTTTCCAAAGTCACAATAGAGTTGGAGATGCTCTAATGGGTGGACCTCACCCGATACCATTTCCTAAAAACTTGTGCATGGCCACATCACCCCTAGGGCTCACACGTCTGTCCTGAAAATACCATCACTCTTATCACTCCTGTCTCCTTTCCCACTGACTCACCCCCCTCCCCCTCCCCCTCTACCAGTTCATACACTCAAATTATAGCACACTCCAACCCCGCGAAGTCTGCATCTCCACTCCATTCTCCATCTCGCCATCAAACCTTCATCGATTACACTTCCCCTCCCCCCAACTAGGGCTGCAAATGAGCCAAGCCGTTCGCGAGCTGCTCGAAGCTCGGCTCGATAAAAGCTCGTTTGAGCTCGGTTCGTTTAGTAAACAAGATGAGCTCAAGCTTCATTTTCGAGATCATTTAATAAACGAGCCAAGCTCAAGCTTAGAAGTACTCGGCTCGTTTGAGCTCGCGAGCTGGCTCGTTGATGAGCTTGCAAGCTGACTCGTTTAGAAGCTCGTTTAGGAGCTTGTTTAGAAGCTCGTTTGTTCGTTGTTGAACTCTAAATATATGTATATTTGTGTGCATTATATATTTATATGTCCTTAATAATTGATATTAAGGAACTTTTGAATTGATAATATCACAGGTACTTGAATTCAAACCTAACTAAATTGAACTCGAGCTCGTTAAGCTTGAAATCAAGGTTAATGAGCTTGAAATAAAGTTGGGCGAGCTTAAAATCAAGCTTAACGAGCTCGATTTTGAGCTTATCAAACTTGTTTATCAAGCTTGAATCAAGCTTACTTATCAAGCCAAGCTCGAGCTCAAACCAAACCAAGCTCAAGCTTAATATAAACAAGCTCAAGCCAAGCTCAAGCTCTAAAATAAAAAATTTATTAAGCTCGAGCTCGAGCTTGAGCTCGATTAATTCTAGTCAAGCCAAGCTCAAGCTTACAAAAGCTTGGCTCGGCTTGGCTCGTTTGCAGCCCTACCCCCAACCCCAACAAAAAAGGAAAATTACATGGAAGAAATTAGCTCGGAAGGCTCCATCGAAAAGCCATGGAACTACCAGTATCTCGGATCCTTCTAGGAAACGGGCAGCGTCCCCCTCTTCTCCCCAACATGCTCTTAAGCGAATAGCCCACTGTGCTCCAACTTTGATTCCCACTGACAAGGTGCTGGTGGCTGACCTAAACAAGCCGCACGGAAAATGTTAGTCCTCGCCTGAAACTGTCGAGGTGCGAGAAATGTCTCGACAGTTCAAACTCTCTGATCATTTCTCTGCACCACCCGTCCTTCTATCTTTTTCATCTCCGAAACAATCTCTTCCCCTTCCTACACAACTCTGATCCTCCCACACCTCGGCTATCCTAACTTCTTCTCTGTCCCACCCGTAGGCCTCTCAGGGGGGTTGTGGTTGGGCTGGGATGTTTCTATTCAAGCAACCATTCCTTTATTCTCCCAAAACCTCATTATTCTTTCTATTAAAGCTACTGCTGACTCACCTGCTTGGAACCTTTTCTGCGTCAACGGTTGTCCAAACAAGAGGGATCGTCCCAAACTCTAGGAACAGATTATCTCTCTCTCCGATAAATTCACTGTGCCATGGTGTTGCATTGGCGACTTCAACACGGTCGCCAGTGTAGATGGTCGACGATCTCTGTCGCTCCTTCTCAGTGGAGCCACTGGTGCTGGCTGTATACCAACAGCCTCCTCCCCTTCAGGAACTGCCTTTCCGGCATGCTCATCCTCCTGAGGGACACCCTGACCATCATCAGCAGGCTGATGATCAAGGTTGGGAGCAACTCCATGTACTGGCTCCCCCATAAATGGATCCTCTGCGATGTCCTCTGGAAACTGCTCGAAGCGAAATGACTCTAACTCAGGCAATTCCTCAGCCTCAGAAGGCGTCTCGGAATCCTGAGTGTTGGTCATGGTCTAATCCTCGACGAATACCACGTTCCTGCTTCTGTAGAGCTTTCTTCCCACCGGATCGTAGAGTCTATAGCCAAACTCATCCCGACCGTAGTCGACAAAGACGCATCGCCTCGTCTTTGGCTCAAGTTTGGTCCTCTCGTCCTTCGGTACATGCACGAAGGCCTTACAGCCAAACGCCCGCAGGTGATTGTATGACGGCACTTTGCCGTACCATACTTTGTCAGGCACATCACCCTGCAAAGGAGCACTAGAAGACAAATTAATAATATAAGCAGCTGTGAGAAGAGCCTCACCCCAATAACTGCCCGACAAGTTTGCTTCTGACAGCAAACACCGCACCATCTCCATCAGCGTCCTGTTCATGCGCTCCGCTACACCAGTGAGCTGAGGTGTCTTGGGCGGAGTCTTCTGGTGTCGTATCCCCTGCTCTCTGTAATAAGCATCAAAGGGACCGATGTATTTGTCGCCATTTTTGGACCGAACATACAATAACTTCTGGTCCGTCTTTCTTTCAACAGAGGCCTGAAAATCTTTGAAAGTAGGCAGCACCTGATCCTTGGTCTTTAAAGCATAGACCCAAACCTTCCTGGAACCGTCATCAATAAAAGTTACAAAGTAAGAAGCACCACCAATAGATTTTACCTTCATAGGACTGCAGATATCTGAGTGAATCAACTCGAGCAACGCCGGCTTCCTTGAACTTGGGTGACTTTGGAAAGACACCCTATTTTGCTTTCCAGCTAAATAGTGCGTGCACTTCTCCAACTTTGTAGACTTGAGCCCTGGAATCACCTTCCTGTTCACCAAGTAGCTCATCCCCTTCTCGCTGATATGGCC
Source organism: Iris pallida (assembly GCA_029216955.1). Classification (NCBI taxonomy): domain Eukaryota; kingdom Viridiplantae; phylum Streptophyta; class Magnoliopsida; order Asparagales; family Iridaceae; genus Iris; species Iris pallida. Next base: position 2,077,853 of record JANAVB010035017.1, read on the forward strand.
GAGCCGCCTGTGCCACAACTCGGTAGACGCATCACTGACTGCGTTCACCTCCTGTGCCCCCTGTGCGCTCCCCTCCATATAGTAGAGACCGGACTTCTTGCTTTCTCTGGCAATCACCATCGAACCTCTGGAAAGCTTTCACTGACTGTTCCCGAAGAGACTGAAGAATTCCTCGTCATCCAACCTTCCAACGACACCAGGTTGAAACGGATATCAGGGACATGGAGAACATCCTTGAGAATAAGAACTGCACCCGTCTTCGTTCTCAAATGCACATCTGCAATGGCAACTGCCTTCGACACATCTCTATTACCCATCTTCAACACTCCACAGTCACCTGTAGTGTAAGTGGCAAATAGTGTCCTGTTGTGAGATACATGTGCTGAAGCCCCTGAGTCCACCAGCCAAGAATTGTCATCGCAGGCGAGGTTTGTGATGACCTCATCACCTACGACGATCACATCGCCTCCGTGCATCGAGGCTGCCGCTGTAGTGTTCTCTTCTTGCTTCCCCTTGTCGCCCTTCTTCTCTCTTCCAAGCGAAATAATTCCGCTTGATGTGGCCCTTCTTGCCACAGTGGTAACACTCTGAGTCCTCGTACCGACCTTTAGACTTTTCCCTGCTCTTGTCTCTGCCACCACCTGGACCCCTGCTTTTGCCCCTTCCGTGGCGCTCTGAAACCAATGTCTCTGAGTGGTGGGATATGTATGAAGTGCCCTGAGAACGTCTCCGCATCTCTTCATTCAGCACCCCGCTCTTGGCAAACTCCAGACTGACCACACCCTCTGGAGCAGAAGCGATCATAGATACTCGTACGGTCTCCTACGAGTCTGGCAATGTACACAGCAGCCATAGTCCCTGGACTTCGTCGTCAAACTTGACTCCCATAGAAGATAGCTGGTCAACCACGCCCTGGGACTCACTCAAGTGGTCCGAAATAGACCCCCCATCCTTGTATCGCAGACCCATCATCATTCGGATCAGGAACAACTTGTTTACCCCGGTCTTCTTCGCATACAAGGATTCCAGCTTATCCCATAATGTCTTTGCGTGCTCAATATTGGCAATGTGGTTGTACACTTTCTCATCAACAAACTGTCGTATGTACCCACACACCTGTATATGCTCGAATGTCCAGTCCTCCTCGAATTTGTCACTGGGCCTCTCGGATGCAAACACGGGTAGATGCAGCTTCTTGACAAACAGCAAATCCTTCATCTTGCTCTGCCAATAATGATAGTTTGTGCCATTAAGATTCACCATGCGCACCGGCTTCGCGTCCATCTCTTCTCTCTGGTTTCTCTGTCAACTACTGACACTCCTTCTGAATTCCAGAACCTGGCTCTGATACCACTCTGTTGGGAAAGAAACGCGGAAACCTTTCTCCAAACCGGAGAGTACCTACGAGCGGACCGAGCAATACAACGCACGAACCCAAAAACAACCACACAAAACAATCCACGCAGACACATAGAATTTTTGACATGGAAAACCCTTGCGGGAAAAACCACGGGACGATCGGAGTCCAACCCTGAGAAGCCTCCACTAATGAAATAGAAGAATTACACCCTCTACAAACTTCTCCCGATCCAAATCGGATCCCCACAACACTTAGAAGCAAGAACAATGATTACAAGGCTACGAAGAGCGAGAACGACGAGTAGAGATTACCCGAACGCGATCTCCTTCGAAAACGACCTTCAATCCTCCGTCTTCTCTCCCAAAGTTGCAATGGCACTCTTGCCTCCTTTTCCTCTCTCCTCTTGTGTGTTCTGCAATGATTAGGGTTAGGAATAACCTAATATTAACTCCCCTAATCCGCAGCAAAATCTGGACCATCAGATATGATCCAACGGTGAAAAATCATCCTGAAAAACATTTCAGCCCCGACGACACAGAGTTCGGCCAGAACTCTGTGTTCGGCCTTCAGAACAGTTCTGGAACCAAAGAGCAGAATTCGGGCAGAATTCTGTATGGGGGCAGAATTCTGCCTCCCCTGTTCCAGAATGTAAAAATATGGCTCCCGAGTTTCTTCTTCGTCTCCGAATGGTCTCGTCACCTCCCCGAGCTTCTCTGACACACAGATGGCGCTCGTCGCACTCCGGGGTCTTCTCCACATAGGTTGGGAACCCCACCCACTCTAACATAGGTATACGCCATCGATATCTCACCTCCTATTCGCAGACGACATACTTGTGTTCGGGAAAGCTTCTGCCGCCTCTCTTATCCAAGTCTCGGAGATCCTGGAACTCTTCTCCTCATGGCCGGGACAACGAGTTAATTTCGACAAATCATGCATTTACTTCAGCAAGCACGTGGACAGCTGGGAGCAACAGTCACTGGCTTCTATGCTCCGCCTCTCCCACATGAACGTCGAGGACAGGTATCTTGGTCATTATCTCCTCAAACCCAAAATCTAGCTTGTGCACATATAATTCTCTACTGGACAAATGCAGCTCTCGCTTGCACGGGTGGAAGACTAAATTGCTCTCACATGCTGGCCGCAGCGTCCTAATTGCTTCCACGTTAGGATCCATTCCCATCTATTATATGTCGGCTTACAAACTACCTAAAGGAATCACAAATAAACTCTCACAATATCAAAGGAATTTTTGGTAGGGACATGGGACATCGGACAAAAAGATTCATTTCCTTGCATGGGACACCTTCACCCAACCAAAAACCGATGGCGGACTGGGGTTCAGAAAATCCGAATGGGTGAACGAAGCCCTGGTGGGAAAACTCCTATGGCGCTTCATTGCTAACCCACACCACCTTTGGGCGCATCTCCTGACCGGAGTCTACCTTCAAAACAGATCTATCTGGACGGCTCCGACTACTCGACGTGCTTTACCGACGTGGCGAGGATTGTTGGCTAGCAGACACATTATGTCCAAATACCCTCTGTTAGAAGATCAGAGGAGGATGGGTGAACATCCTCACCGACCCTTGGCTCCCTAACATTTCCGGATACAGGATACTTGACAACAGCTTGCCACCGAATGGACCTAAGCTGGTGCGTGATCTCATGAATGTGGATTCCAGAAGTTGGAACCTTCCTTTGATCAATTCACTGTTTTCTCCATTTGAGGCGAAGGCTATAGCCGACATCAAGTTACCAGAGACAGATGGGGTCGACTCTCTTATATGGACAGGCAAGTCTAATGGAGAATCCTCTACGAAATCGCTCTATGAAAGCATTAGGCGTGAAGCCCCGAGCGGCTCCTCTGGCGTCGACAACGAGGCATACCGGCGTCGTCTTTGGCAACTCAAAGATATCTCCCCAAGGATCCAAAGTTTCATATGGCGCCTTTTACATAATGCCCTCCCTCTGTCTACTGCTATTAACAAGAGAGTGGAGACCGCTTGCAAGCTCTCCCCTTCTGTATCCTCCATGATGAGGACGCGGACCATATATTTCTCCATTGTCATATTACTCGTGAAGTATGGTTCGCTAGTATGCTGGGATTGAGAATCGAGAGCCACTTCTTCACAACCTTATCACCTCTTGTCTCATGGACACTCAAGCGCATGAGGCCTTTAAAATGCGAGCAGCTCTCATCTGGGCCATCTGGAAGGCAAGATGTTCCTGCATCTTTCGTCGTACCGCCCCAAGGGTCATGACTATCATTCACCATGCAAATGCTATGAATTGGGATCACGCGATGGATCCTGTATCGAGGACCCCTGAGATCATAAGTATGAGAAACACTGCTGCTTGTGACTCTCGATGGATACCGCCGTCAGACAACACTACTAAAATCAATGTCGATGGCGCAATATCGACCAACTACATCGTTGCGGCAGCTGTAGCCAGAGATTCCGACTCAAACTTCCTGGGCGCAAAGACTTGGAGCTCGCTACCCATCCACAATCCGGACATAGTCTCAATGTGGAGATCCAGGCGATCAATCAAGGCATCCTTCTCGCCAAGAAGTTATTAGCTGACTCATGCGCTAGACCCATCATCATTGAAGGCAACTCCTCGACGGCCATAAGGATCTTCCGAGGCGACAGGTCTGTCATTCCCTGGCGACTGCAGGACCTTATTGAATACATTCAAACGGAACTCCCCCTTCCATCAACACTCTCATATTGCTTTGTGGCCAGAGCGAGCAATGGTGTCGCTCATGCCTTGGCTAAAGCCACGCTGAGCTCGAAGACTGATGAATTTCAGTCCTCTCCCCCTGGTTGTATTTCCCACTTAGCGGGTGAATCTCTCCCTCGATACTACTTCTACTACACGGATTGATCAATAAAGTTTTAATTTTCCCCTCAAATTTTTTTAATTAATAATAATAATAATAATAATAATAATACACAATATTCTATAATTACTAACCCATTATTAAAAGAAAATCAAAATGTAAGTTTTACAATCTCTGCCAGAGTTCTGCCAGAGGTGTCTCTCTTCCCCTTCCTATTATGAGATGATCGGCATGTAATCAGTGAATGTCGTACCAGCTGATGAATGATCGTTGAACAGACTTGGATTGTTGTTGACCTCTATGGGATGATACTCCATCATGATCTAGTCGTAGTGTGGGAACTATTCCTCTGCGCGAATGCTCTCTACATAGAAGACTTTAACCTAGTTGTATGGAACTGGAGCATCGCCTACAGTAGAAGAAAGTGCATCACCGGCTCGGTCGTGGTACTGCAGTAGGAGAAGGAGCATCACCGACCGCTCCCGGTCGCGGTGTAGAAGGAGCCAGACCGGCCGCTCTCGGCAGCGGTGCAACATGAGAAGGAGCATCACCGGCCGCTCCTGGTCGCAGGGAAAACCTTTGCCAGAATGTATCTTGATCAGAGATCTTCTTCTTGGAGTTCTTCTAAAGTAGTTTAACAAGTCAGTTGGTGTGTGTGGTAGGTAGGGAATTGAATTATTTTATGGCTTTGGATTGAATTTAAGTTTAATTGCTGGTCAATAATATTTTATTTCAATTTAATGTATAGTTTAGCTCCAATATCTTAACCTCATATATTTCTAACCATAAATTTATCCTCTATCAAAATTAAATTTAATATTATGTAGAGGATAAATTAATCAATTGTATCCACTTAGACTATTTTTTTATTTAGTTTTCTACTTAATCAATTTCTTCCACATTTAGTGATCTTTATTATTTTATCGAGTTAGAATCTCAATAAGAAACATAACTTGTTCATGATCTTTGTCATGTATATTGAAAAGTTCACCTAAAATGCACGAGAATAAGATAGGGTAGAATCTCAATAAGAAACATATCTTCAAAAAAATATTTGATTAACATTTTTTTAATATAGTTGAATTTAACCGAACACATGTAGCATAAAATAAATAAAATAATTCTGGGTGCCATATAAGATGGCTCCTGATCCTATAATTTTATTGGACACCATCTAACCCCCACACACCAACTTGGCTAAGTTAGTTGGCGTCTACTTCCACTCCACTCTCCACCTGTTCGCCCACCCACATGACTTGGTGTGTGTCCTTTCTCCCTCAGCAATTCTCTCAAACTTCCCCCTTTATTACAATTATCCCAAACTTTTTTACCTGTATGAAAATTTCTGATATATAAATATAGGCAAAGAGTGGTCATTGTTATGCATGAGCTGCATGGTTTGGTCCAGAGGAGTCCGAAAGTTAGCTATGGCATGCATATGATGCATGAGCTACATGGTTTGGTCCAGAGAAGTGCGAAAGTTAACTATGCCATGCACGCGCTGCATGGTCACCTAGTCTTTATTATTCTGATGGCTAGGATTTGTAGCGGAGAAGAAGGGATAGAGTGAGGCATATGATCCATATACTCATAAATTGATTTTTGTAGCATTTAATCATACACTTGGAAGGTTTTTTGTTTGTAATTAACATTCTTCATCCTTCTTAAAAGTTGAGTTTTGTTGAATTGTTCTCCTCTCAGTGAAGCATTTTATCATACACTTGGAAGGGTTTGTTTTTTTTTTTTAATAACATTCTTCATCCTTACAAACAGTTGAGTTTTGTTGACTCAGTAAACCCCATATTGCAGGCGATCCATATTCATATTGTGATATATTAGACATAAGAGGGGGATTACTAACTTGTTCTTGAATTGAATGTTGGGAACGTACGAAACATAGAAACCATTCCCTCAATCCAAGAATCCGAGAATAGTGCGACCAAACCGAAGTGAAATATAGAAACCAATCTACCAAAATCACACAAAAGCAAAAACGCAGATGCAACAATTTGATGTGGAAAATTGTTGAATATTTAAAAGTTATATTTTATTGATAATCTCTTGGCTATATATATAGCCTTACTGTAACCCCACTTTCCCTAAAATAAGAATTAGTCATTCCTCCTATGATTATTTATTTTATCTATTTTTCATATATTATTTTTAGAATATTTATATTAAATCCTTCTGTTAGATCTTTATAGTTTATATAATTATTTTAATATTTAATCTCTAATTATATATTTGTGTTAGTAATTATCTAGGGGTAGCCTGCCCTGTAGGTTGGCCTTCTATTTTAATCAAACTCTTATTAACTCTAGGGCCCAACTTATGTGCCACACCCTACTTACTTATTAAATCCAGCCACCAAGTGAGCCACAAACTATATTTCAAGTAAGCCCAAAGCCTACATAGCCAAGCCAGCCCAAAACGTTTATTAAGGGTCCAGATTTTTATGTTGAAGCCCATGTATTGGGATCAGACCATTTCTTAAGCCTCTATCAAACTAGTCACTTTATCATTAAACCCGACCCGGCCCATTTAGGAATCAATCCAACGTTCACCAACTCGAATTGATCAAGGTTTGTACAGAGGCTGGCATGCTAGACTGGACATGGCTTTGTGAAGCTATGTAATGAGGAGACTGATGTTGGTGGGTAGCCATAGGCACAGGCATATGTTCACAGGAGGTATTGGCACTGATTGGTGATAACTCTCTGGAGGAGTCCTCCGTCTGTCCTTGGTAGTTGATTCCAGTACACATAGAGGTTTGCATATTCTGTCCAATTGGAAAGTAGGATGGTGTTTGGCCAAACTGTACATTGGAGTAGGTAGCTGATCCTAACTGTACCGGATTAGAGTAGGTTGGAATACCCATCTGTGCATATCCTGTTTTTTGCTGTGCTGATACTTCCATTTGGATAGATCCTGGAAGTGGTTGGGCTGATACATTGCCAAATGATGTGTAGAGGGGAGAAATACTCATCCCACTTTGTGCAAGCCCTCGTGTCAAGCCCGGATAAGAACTATGCTGATGGCAATGGTGTCCAAGATTGTGTCCAAGATTCTGGACAGGTTGTGCCAATGGAGAGCCAGTGCCCATAGCATCGGTCATCATACCGAACTGTACATGATTTTGTCCAATGTCTGGGTATGTGATAGGTTGATGGCAATTATATCCAAAATTTTGGACATGATTTGGCATTGTGGTTTTCATATCAAGAACATTTGGCACATCCATGATGTTAGGGTTTTGATTCCCAAGAATTGGGAATAGTAGTGTTAGGGTTTTGATTCACCCCAAAATTTATGGAGTTAGGGTTTTGATTAACCCAAGAATTGGGAAGAGAAACATTCCTAGATTGCTGAAACTCTCTTTCTTTCCTTTCTCTAACCAATTTCTCCATGACTTGCTCAAATTTGATATAGAGTTGATGCATTTTACCTTCCCAAAATTGGGGTCCCCTCTCCTCCGTCGAGATTGGCGACTCTGGTGGATTCTTGCTAAGATCCATGACAGGTTGCTCCATGAGAGGAATCGAAATGACTCTGCCATGGCGGTGGTTCCTGTGGAGCTCCCTGTTGCGATCCCGATCTGCCGTGGTTGCTGTTGTTATGCCATCGATCAGCTTCAAGAACTGGATCATAGCTCTGATACCAATTGTTAGGTTCCCAACCTAACTGTCCTTCCATGGTCGAAGCTCACGAAGAATTTGCCATGAATTCAGTAGAAATTTGACAGTGGATTAGTAGAGACAAGGAATTGGGAGTAAATTTCTTGGGTTTTATTTACCGAAGAAGTAGGAAGAAGACATTACAAACTATGAAGAAAGTAGGGAAAAGAGCTGATACTAAAAAGCTAACAATAAGAAAACTGATAACATTCTTAACATTGATCACCTGATTCTCCTTTTGCTTGCCCTCTTTATACTATGTTGGTTGGTAGTTATCCAACTAGGATGCTAACTGGATTACTTGCAGATGAGGTGTCAAAGCATGTTGATTGGTCCATTTGGTCTGGATGACTAGGCAGAGCATGCTGATTGGTTGAAATGTCATTCTTATGACATTTGAAGCTTGCTCGAGCTAGCGAGGATGCACACAGAGAATGGGTTCTTATCAGGATCCGGGCGGTGCCTCCATGTTGAGCATCGGAGCTACTGAACTACTCCCACGTGGCCGCACCTTCCCCAGCCGGTGACCGCGCCCGTCGAGACAAACGATAAGCCCCCTCTCCGATGCTTTCTCTCTTTTCCCGGGTTGAGGCGTGACCTCTCCAACCTGCACGCCTAGGCCGCCTTGACGTCGCCTGTGACAACATAGTTCAAGATTGATCAATTGTTAACCCGCAAAAAATATCATGGTTTATTTATTTGCTTTTGGAAAAATACACATGCAATAAATAGTTCTGATTGGAATAATTTTGAGATGGATGAGCGTTGTGAACTTTATAGATATAAAATTTTGACGAATGATAATAGATACAATGTGTTGAACACATTCTAGCGTGTCGATCTTCAGCATGATCTAATGATTATGTCTATACTGTTTTTCCAAACATCTATATGACTGTCAATTTATTCTTTGTTGAAATGACGGGGAAAGGGGGATCCAATTCGATACTAGACAATATCAACTGATAACAGTTGGGGTTAATAATGGATCGGTACATGCCAAAACGATGATATACGACCCATATTTGTTGGTATTAGCAGATATTGCAAACCTTGTTTATCACAACCAGGAAAGTCTACCCCTGACTTGCAAGCAAACCTATCATCGTCCTATTTGATAATCCCTTGCAATACGTGTTGTAAAGATTGGATACGCCAGAATGATATGCTAAAAAGCTGCATGGACAAGGATGTGACACGACACATTTTAGATAAGGTAACATGGAATTGGCACCTATTTTGGTGTCCTAATGTATTTTTAGTGTCAATGGTTTGTCGTATGTGTCTGATGCACCATGACGCTGAAATAAGATGGCTTTTTGGAGTGATCGTGCTTCTTAGTTCGTAGTCATACTGATTCCACCTTGTACTCCAATTTAATTCTTCTCTTTTTTGTATATTTGGAAGGTTTTGTATTGAGTTTCTACAATATTTGCTTATGACTTGTAAGTGATTTGTCATACTTAGATAAATTTTTGGTTTTAATGTTGGACCCTTCTACTCCGTAGATTTAGTGATCCTTGGGCCCTTGGGCCCCAAAGATTTAATCATCCTTGATGCTTCAGACACTGGATAATTCATACTCGTTGGAGCTTCACCCTGTAGTAATCAAATTTCAAAAAAAAAAAAAAAATTCGGCCGCCTAGGCGGCCCTCCGCCGCACCAGATTCATCTAGCAAAATTTAGAACACTGACACTATGATGGTCGTTATCCAAAAGTTTAGATTTACGATCTGGAAGGACTATACCGGGTTATGAAATAGTAGGGAGTAGCGGCATGGCCGATCCTGAGCGCATGGGGCCCAAGACGAACTTCCAAAATGGGCTCCCATATATAATGTAAAAAAATAATTAAAAAATTAAAATTATCTTTCTGCCAAGGTTTGAACCAAAGATCTCCCGAGTGGAAGAATATTAAGTCAACCACTACACAACAACTATTTTATGTTAACTATTACACCACATTGTTTTTATGTAACCAACAACCTATATCTTAATTTTTGGGCCCCTGTAAATATGGGCCCGGAGTGGATCCACCCGGGGCAATTGGTCAGGGCCGACCCTGAGTAGCGGTAAGAGAATTCAAAGTAGTAACAACAGTGAAATATAGAAGGTAATAAAAATAGGGTTTAACGTTATTTATATGGGCTGAATAATCGTCGTCTATATGCAGAAGTACATCAACAACATTGAGGTATAGAAGGTATTATGGACAGAATACAGATACTTGATGGAGAAGAGAAAATTTCACCAAAGCATTCTATTTCAAATTCATAACTTGAATGCATATATATCATCTTCTCTCATGCAGACCTAGAAAAAAAAACTCTAATCTGAATCAGATTAGTCATCCTAACAAATCTAGAGTAAGTTGGAGGCAAAAGGCAATACTCTAACTAGTAATCTTGTTCTGGTTAGGATTTTGTTCTACTTTGATTTAGATTAGAAGGGAACTCCCAAAATAAAAATAATATATGTAAATTAAATCTTGTCCAGACACAAACTGATTTTGGCTTGCCAATGGCTGATTTGAACATCAATGATGCACAATTATTTCATATGTTGAATGCCCAATTAACCTCGATGATTCACAATCCTTATGTGTGCTATTCTACAAGTGTAGTTTTTTTTTTTTCGATGTTGTCATAGGCGACGCCTAGGCGTGTAGGGTGGAGAGGAGTCGCATCAATCTTGGAAAATTTCCCTAGGTGTGGGAATGCTCGTCTGGGCGTGCCTAGGCGACCGTCTAAGGTCGTCCGAAAAAAAATGCGGTATTTAAGCAGGTTTTTTTCTTTTTCTTTGGTTTTGTAGGTTTTTTTAAAATTTGTGATTTCTGCCTCGATTTCTAAAAATGATTATTGTTGCTTCTTCTCCTCCTTCGTCTCTTCTTCTGATTTCTGTTGCTTCTTCTTCAGTTTTGTTTTTGTTTTCTGTTTGTAACTTTTTCTCTTTAAAAAAGCTTGTTGATGATTCTTCTTCTTTTGTTGTGGCTTTCTTCTTCTTTTTTTGGTGCTTTCTTCTTATGTTGCTTCTTCGATTTCTTCTTATTCTTATGTTGTTGCTTCTTCTTATGTTTCTTAAGTTTTTTTTCGATTTTTTCTGCTTATGTTTCTTCTTCTGATGTAGCTCTTCTTCTGCTTTTTCGATTTCTTACTTGATGTTGAATATTGGTTATTTGTTGCTTCTTATATTACATATAGTCTATGTATAGTTTTATACATAATTGCAGGATATCAAGAGCAGAAGGAATCCTGTGCGGACGCCTATGCGAGGCGGGTGGCCCGTCGCCTCGCTTAGCGCCCAGTACAACATAGGATTTTTTTTTCCTATATGCAATTGGATGTGGTTCTTTTCCTATATGCAATTGGATATTGAGTTCACAATCCTTTTATATATTATTCTACTCTTTGTTGACTTTCAAATTCATAAAACAGTTCTTCATTGACAAGTTAAACATGAGGTATCTAAGAAGCAACTACATGAATTATATAGGATATTGGAGCTGGTATGTGCTCTTCCTGACATACCAGGAGCTACAGGTGATTTGAGCAAATGTGCCATAATCTCAGTTAGATCAGTAACAAACTAAAGAATTCAGAAGAAGAATTGAGAAGAATTGGGGAAGAACAGATTGATTATATTGCAGAAAAGGGAAATGGACGGGGAAAGTATTAGAAGAAGGAGAATTAGAAATCTCTCACAAATTGGCTAGGTTTTTCCTCTCCTTACAGCTACTTACAGGTAGTTACTAAAGGGCCTGACAAGGCCTAACAGAATGCCAGCTAATTGGTGCTGACCTGGCCAATTAGCTGACCTGGCTAACTGCCAATCAATTACACTAGAGTGGAGCCTACTGCTATGGCTTTATTGAATTGGAATGTATCAATTGCCCCCTTCTCATTTTGACCTTATCTCAAGGTCAAAGTGTGGATAGTTTTTGGTGAAGTCTTCATAATGTACCCACTGGGATTCGTCTTCAGAGCAGTCCTTCCATTGAACCAACAAATCCACAGCTGCCTTTTGCCTTCTCTGAACTAGCCTCCTATCAAGAATCCACTCTGGTTCCAGTACAGCTTCTTCAATTTGGCTAGGTGATCCAGCTTGAATGGAAACTCTTTGACGATGTGCTTCTTGAGTAGTGAAACATGGAAGGTAGGGTGTATCAGAGATCCCTCTGGAAGTATCAGCCTGTAGGCTACTGACCCTATCTTTGCTGCCACTTGGTAAGGACCAAAATACTTTGGGGATAGCTTCTGAGGCCTTCTGTGTGCAACTGAAGTCTGCCTATAGGGTTGCAATTTTAAGTAAACCCAATCACCTGGATCAAAGTTCCTGTCAGTCCTATGGGTGTCCACCATCTTCTTCATCCTATCTTGTGCCACTTGAAGGTTGTCTTTCAATAACTGGAGAGCATTGTCCCTGGATAGGATAGCTTCAGCAACTTCTAGATCTGGAGTGATGTCAGGTATGTATGTGAGTAAGTGTGGGGGGGTTCTTCCATATACTGCTTCAAAGGGAGTAACCTTAGTGGCAGAGTGCTAGTTGGTATTAAACCAAAATTCTGCCCATAGTAAATGTTTACTCCATTCTTTAGGTTTATGATTGCAAAAACATCTCAAATAGCCTTCTATGCATCTGTTAGTTACCTCAGTTTGGCCATCAGTTTGGGGGTGATAGGCAGTGTTGTGCCGCAGTTGGGTGCCCTGTAGCTTAAAAAATTCCTTCCAAAATTGACTAGTGAAGATAGGATCTCTGTCTGAAACCATAGATCTTGGCATTCCATGAAGTTTGAACACTCCCTCTAGAAAAATTTGAGCTACATTTGCTGCTGTATAAGGGTGGCTTAATGCAAACAAGTGTTTATATTTGGAGAGTCTATCAACAACAACCATTATAGTTGTTTTGTGATAGCTAGGTGGCAGGCCTTCAATGAAGTCCAAGGAGATGTCTTCCCACACTCTATTTGGAATAGGTAATGGTTGGAGAAGTCCTGCAGGAGATAAGTTTTCTCCCTTGTTCCTCTGACAGATGTCACATGATTTGATATATTCCTGGACAATTTTCTTCATTCCCTTCCAATGGCAAGCTCTTTTCAGTCTGTGTAAGGTTTTAACCACCCCTGAATGCCCTCCTTGTAATATGTCATGATGTTCTTTCAACATCTCCTTGACAAAGTTTGAATCAGGGTCTATTAAGAGCCTATTTTTATAATATAGCAGACCATTTTTGAGTGTATATTTGTTGGGGTCAAGTTTACCTTGTTCCCATTTGGCTAACTTCTTCTTGTAATAATCAGAGTCTGCTATTTGTTGTTTGAAGCTATCAATCCAATCTGCAGCTATTACAGTGATAGCAGTTAGTGCAGCTTCTGCAGCTTCTCCTCTTCTTGATAGACTATCTGCAGCTTCATTTTCCTTGCCTTTTTTGTACTCCACCCTGTATTGATATCCATGAAGCTTGTAGATCCATTTGTACTGAGCTTCAGTATGAACCTTTTGTTCTAACAGATGTTTTAAAGATTTGTGATCAGTCTTGATAAGAAAACTCCTTCCCCATAAGTATTGGTGCCATTTTTTTACTGCCAACAAGATGGCCAACATTTCTTTCTCATAAGTAGAAAGTGTAATGTTCCTGCCCTTGAGGTTTTGACTGAGATAGGCTATAGGCCTTCCTGCCTGCATTAACACAGCTCCTACTCCCAGACCAGATGCATCACATTCTAGAGTGAATTCCTCAGAGAAGTTGGGCATTGCTAGAACATGGGGTTGAGTGAGTACCTGTTTGAGTCTTTCAAAGGCTTCTTGAGCTTTAGCACTCCAGAGGAATGAGTTCTTTTTAAGTAGGTCAGTGAGAGGACCTGCTAAGGATCCATAGCCATGTACAAAGCGCCTGTAGTAGCCTGTAAGACCAAGGAAGCCTCTTAATTCTTTGAGAGTTCTGGGTGTAGGCCATTCTAGGACTGCTTTAATCTTCTCTTGATCTACTGCCACCCCTTGACCAGAGATTATATGCCCCAAGTATCCCACTTGTTTCTGAGCAAAGAAACACTTGCTTCTTTTTAACTTCAGTTGATTGGCCTCTAATTTGTTGAACACTGCCTGTAAGTGCGGGTAATGATCTTGAAGTGTGGCACTATAGATGAGAATATCATCAAAGAATACTAAGACAAATTTCCTCAAATATTCTTTGAAGACTGTATTCATAAGTGCTTGAAATGTTGATAGGGCATTAGTTAGCCCAAAAGGCATGACAAGGAACTCATAGTGCCCCTCATGAGTCCTGAATGCTGTCTTGTGCACATCTTCTTCTACCATCCTGACCTGATGATACCCTGCTCTTAAATCCAGCTTGGAAAAATAGTGACTACCATGGAGTTCATCAAATAACTCCTCAATGAAAGGAATGGGATAAGTGTCCTTCACTGTGTTGTAGTTTAGCTTCCTGTAATCAATGCAGAGCCTCCATGATCCATCAGCTTTCTTCACTAAGAGTACTGGTGAAGAATAAGAGCTATTGCTAGGACTTATGACACCTGTTTGTAGCATTTCTTGTACTTGCCTCTCTATCTCATTTTTCTGCAGGTAAGGGTGTCTGTAGGGTCTGTTACACACTGGTGCTGCTCCAGGAATTAGGGAAATTTTGTGATAAAAAAATCTTTGTGGAGGTAAAGCTGTTGGTTCTTCAAAAAGGTGTGTATATTTATTAAGTAGACTGGTGACTTCAAGTTCTTCTGATTGAGTAGTAAGCTTCTGTGCACTCTCCTCCAAGGCACATAATTGAATGAGAAAAAAGTAAGATTTTTGTCTTAACTCTTTTGCATCAGGTTCTTGCAGGTGATTCTTCTGTGGCTTGACCCCCTTGAGTAGCTTCCACACACCCTGTTCTTCAAATTCCATGGTCAGTTCTTGGAAGTTCCAGCTTATGGTGCCTAAGGTACTGAGCCAATTAGCTCCTAGTACTACCTGGTAACCTGGGATAGACAATAATAGGAGATTTGCCAGGATTTTGTGCCCCTGACACTCAATGCTCACTCCCTTGCACAGTCCTTTGCTAGATAGTTTATCCCCATTAGCCACTACTACCTCAAATGATTTATTGTCTTGAGGAGCTGTCCACTAATATTAAGACAAGTTTATTTTTGATTCTCCCTTGTAGCTTCATAGTAGATTGATGAGTGATACCTGACAATGCGTGCAAGGAAATTTCAAACATACTGTTTTGAGGCTCTGGAGAAGTAACTGGGTTGTCAGGTGTACTCTGAAGTTCAGCATCTTCAATTCCTTCTTCATCTGCTACTAACATGAAAAGCTTCTTCTCCTTGCACTTGTGACCCCTGAACCACTTCTCATCACACAAGAAACATAATCCCATATTCTTCCTCCTCAAGATTTCTGAAGGAGATATAGTTGCTCTAGTCTGCCCCTTGTTATTTTGTGTGGTAGGTTCAACACCTTGAGAAAATGGAGTTGGCATTGGTTGCTTCCAAGTTTCTGTACTAACACTGGTTGATGTAGGGCTATAGACTGTGGCATTATAGCTTTTGTTAGTATATGGATTGCCTTTGTAATTTCTTTTGATGGTCATGTTTCTTGCTTCATAAAACTTGGAAAGTTGCATGGTTGTCAAGAGTTCAGAGGGATTTGCAATCTGCAGCTCATATCTGATGTCTTCCTTCAATCCCCCTACATAAGTGCTCACCAAACAAGATTCAGGTAAGGTTTTAATTTTGTTAGAAAGTTTCTAAAACTGTGAATTATACTCATGTACAGTCTTGTCTTGCTTCAGTAATTTTAGATCCATCATATGATCTGTGAACTGTGAGGGCTCAAAATTCATTCGAATGGATCTGCAGAAGTCTTCCCAAGGAATCATTCCATTCTTGACCTTCATCATCCAGTTCATCCAATATGCTGCTGTTCCCTTGAGTTGGACTGAGCAGATTTTGCTTTTATCCGACTCCGAGGTGTTGTAAAAATTGAAGTAGTTGTTAATCCTCATGATCCACTCCTCAACATCCCCCTCCCCATTGAATTCAGGTAATTTCAATCTCAGTGAAGGTTGCTTGTTGTTGTTGGTCTCATGGTGAGTATTGAAACGTGTAGGAGTGGCTAGCAGTGGTGGAGTGTACAACCCTTGTCCTCCAACTGTTTGATCAGTGGAGAATCCATGGGGAGATCGAGGTGAAGGATTTAAACTCCATGACTGGCCTCCACTGGGAATGGCAGGTGGATTGGTTTGAATAGCAGCAAAATTTCGAGCAGGAGGCTCAGAATCTCGTTTAGATCTGTTCATTTCCTCCAGCAATTTATCAAACTTGCACTTGAGATCCAGAACAGTACCTGCTAAAGCTCCCACCGTGTTCTCCAGAGAGATGAGTGGATCCTCATCAACAGGTAGTCTTCTTCCTTCTGAACATCCTCGATCAGAGCCGCCATGGCTCACGCTTCCTTCTCTGCTTCCTTCTCCCACCGGCTCGAGCTGCTCTGATACCAAATTGGTATGTGCTCTTCCTGACATACCAGGAGCTGGAGGTGATTTGAGCAAATGTGCCATAATCTCAGTTAGATCAGTAACAAAGTAAAGAATTCAGAAGAAGAATTGAGAAGAATTGGGGAAGAACAGATTGATTATATTGCAGAAAAGGGAAATGGACAGGAAAAGTATTAGAAGAAGGAGAATTAGAAATCTCTCACAAATTGGTTAGGTTGTTCTTCTCCTTACAGCTACTTACAGGTAGTTACTAAAGGGCCTGACAAGGCCTAACAGAATGCCAGCTAATTGGTGCTGACCTGGCCAATTAGCTGACCTGGCTAACTGCCAATCAATTACACTAGAGTGGAGCCTACTGCTATGGCTTTATTGAATTGGAATGTATCAGGAGCAAGTTTATTTCTTGGGACCTATTCGCTTTACTATATATTGTCATCAAATACTTTAAAGTTTCAGCATGACATGCATGGAAATGACCGATGATTAGTTTTTCCATTATTGGTGAATGTTTAGGTCAGTACAAGTATCCTATGCAAGTATGGTGGCCCAGTGGATATCTGGTTGTCGACATGCTTTCTATCTTGTGACAAAGAAAGAACGTATAGCTTGATGAATAAGCATCCTGGTGTAACCTATCTGGCAATGACTGAACACGATAGCATGAGCAGAATTGTGATCCAACTCATTGCATGTGTCATGTTACAAATAGGAGCAAGAGAAATTCTTGGTGGGTTTGTGCGCAGGGAGATAGCTGCCAACTGTTGGCATAATCAATCACTTGAAAAATAATGGGATGAAAACATAAAGTGAGGGATTGGCAAGGCTCGGCTCAACAAGGCTCGGCTCAGTTTTTGAGTTGAAAGAATAACTCGACTTGGAGTTTCTAAACAAGGAGCTGTCCATGGACTGGGCTTAGTTGGTCAGAGCAAGAACCATGTCTTCATTACATGATAGATGAAGGAGAATATGCTTGAAGTCTATTAGACCAACAAAATAGGTTTTCTTAAAACCCCTACTGAGTACATGGAGATTTTTTTTTTCTATGATTTCTAGGAAGCGATCATTCAAATGAGAACTTGAGCACCATTTTTCTTGAGACGTTCCTTAATGTCTGATATATTTTATCCCTTCCTCACAAACCTCAAACCTGTCTACTTAACTTGGACCTCTAGCATATGTTTTCCTTTCCATCTTATGGAGGAGATATAGAACATGTTATTCAACAGCGGGCTAATCAAGTGAATACAACTTTCCTGCAAGTCATTTAGTCTGTTGACACTGTCAAGCTGATAGATCATTAAAACTTGATGCTCTGAAAAAACTAAGCATGCCTTGTGGTTCCTCTGCAGGTTTCGCAAGTTGTTCGTATTGTTCTCTAGTTATACATACATGAACACTCTCCGGAAGATCAACATGTAGCCCCTGACCAGCGCTAAACATAGGCGGCGACGACACCTTCAGCCTTATCATTTATTAACACTGGCTTTCTGAATGTCTTTCTTGATAGTGGTTTGAGGTTGGGAACGAGATCAGTCATCTTTGTATTGGTTGCTGAATCTGAAACTTGCTATGGTTTACGCTTCGTTAGGATCATCTCCGGCTTGATGTTTTCAACATTCACTACAGGAAAAATATGTTTTTACGGCACGCAATGTGCGTTGTAAATCACTTTAGACGGCGTACATCCGTGCGCCGTATCAGGTCATGCCGCAAAAAGTTGGTAGCTTTGACGGCATTGATGGCGTGTCGTCTTTGATCAGCTTGTGTGCCGTCTAAAAGCATTCATGGCATACATTGCCTGCCGTGAAAATAAAATTAGGGCGTGCGCTATTGTGCCGTTAATGCACGAAAACGACATTCAGTTGCACGTCCTTAATTCACATTCACAACATTATTTAGAACGTCGTTAATACTTAATCGCGACATGTTGCTGCATGCCCTTAATAACATTTTATAACATTCTTTTGGCTCTCGTTATTAGTCAACTATGACATTTATTGTATGTCGTGAAAAGTATCCAATACACATCAATTACGACATTCTAGGGACGCCTTAAATGCTCGCCAATTTTTTTTATTAAAAAAATCTCATTTTTTGTATAATCAGTTTTACATTTACATTCGACCACAGAACATATATTATACCAAATCCAAAATGCTTATCTGTAATGTAATAACTTCATATATGAAATGTAATAACTTCTAAATAATACCAAATCCAAAATTCAAACTAGTGCACACAATATTGTGACAAGTACTAACCCATTTGGAAACCATAATAATGCTAAAATTAATAAGAGTCCCAAATTACCACCTAAAATGTCACAAAAATGATATTGTGTACTTAAGCAAGGCCAACACAAAATATTGTTCATTCTTTAATTTCCTCCAAACAAACAACGAAATAAGGAATCAACATCCTCATCCTAAAGACAAGCAACTAAATAAATAGTCCAGTCCACAAAGGGAAAAATAAAGTGAACAATAAGGAGTCCAGTAGAATGTCAAAAGAACACTACAAGGAAAAAGATTTTTTTACGGTCGTGGTAAAGTAATCGCCAATGCTTCAAAAGTGACTCCACATCCACATCCTCATCCTCCAAACGAACAACAAAATAAGTTGTCATCTCTTGCATAACCTATTACATACAATAACAAACCACATCAATATTAAGTTCCAAATGGATGGAATAAGAAAAGTTAAAAACTAGCAATAGAAAATGAAATCTGCAAGATGTATTACTAGTCAAATGTATATAAATACCAAGTTTATTATCACAAGAAGTACTCCAGTACATGCACCTTTCCTGGCAATATGTGCATTAAGAAACTGAAACTAAAACCTCTTACTGCATTTTTATCAAAGAGCACCCAAAGAATAAAGGAAGGAGCCAAATTGTATCATAGGTCATAGCATATTTTGCATTTCATACAACTCCCATCTCCTGCAATTGTGCAGCTCACATCTTAAGGATGCTTTTAAGACAACAAAAGCCATATTTATGGAAGCATATTCCTTTCCAGCAGTGAGCAAAGTTACCTGAGAAATGCTGTATGCAAAGTTTCTCATACATTTTTTGCTGCAGAAACTTGTACTTGCAACAAAAATTGTATGGAAGTACAATTTCTCATACAATTTTTCTGTATGCAAAGTTTGCTGCAGAAACTTCCAGCCACTTGGCTCAAATCAATATAAAGTCATCTTATATGTATAATATGTCAGTTCCTGGAAACTGAACAGGCCCATGTACCAAAGATAGCTGGTCATATGGAAACTGAACAGGCCCATGAACAGGCCCAATATAAAGTCATCTTATATGTACAATATTCTATATTTGAATGTACAAGTTTTTAAAAAAAAATATGTTGGGGCTGATGTCTGTTATTAAAAAACTATTTATATAGCACAATTTGGACATCTGTTACTGTAGCATATATTTTCTGGTACAATAGCATTTTTTTGGACGTCCGTTACTATAGCATACACTCATAAAGTTGATAAGAAGCATCAAAATACCTCTGAGAAACCTAAAAAAAAAAAGGTCAGACGACTTGTAAGAAAACACTTCTGCCACATATGGCCAAAACCCCTTCAGGCTAGCCAACTGATAAAATTATAGGCTAAATATTGTTCGGACATTTTTGGCACCTTAATTCCGTTCAATTTTGGTACTTCAATTTCATAAATTGCTTAAGCACCTTTCATCTATTTTGAAGCACATCGAAACCATTTCAAAAGCATATCTTGAAGCACAAAAACACAATTTCAAAATGACAAAATATGTTTCAAAAGAATAAGCAAAAATATTGCTTCAATATATTCACCACAATTTCGTTTCCAATTGTATACACTATACTATGTAAGCAAAAAGCCGATAACTATGACCGTGTAATGGTTGGGAACTCGTGCAGCTTATTGGAGAGATCCGGGATAGTTTAATATTAATAGAAATAATTTGATTAATATATTGAAGTTGGTGATCCTCATAATCTCTTATTATAAATAGAATTTATCTTTTCTAGTTATAACTCTTTCGAAATAATAAAATAAGTTATTTATCTTTTTTCTTCGTTCGTACAAACATTTTGGATAGAGCTTTGATACGTCATTGCTACAAATGTGCAGTAATGAATGGAGATGATCTTCTGCAAAAAAAAAGACACTAGAATCGGATAGTATTGAGAAGGTAAGGTTGTCACAAATATTTGGACAATGGTCTCGTTTGGTTCGCGGAATAGCAAAAAATCTCAAATATCCCTGATCGTGAGACATATAATTGTCACTATAAATAAAAACCATGATTCCAACAGTAGCAATCAATATTGACATAATAGAAGTAAGTGAATCGATCAAGTGTCCGAATTCTAAAGAAAAATCATTATTGATGGTCCAAGACCATAGATATTGATAGATAAAACTTCCATTTTGCTGAATAGCCAAATTGGCCGAAAACACCATAGCTATACATAACATCAAAACACTCGGAAAAGCCCACATACGACGAATATTTTTTGTTGCTGTAGGAATAAGCAGAATTCCAAATCCCATTGACATAGTAACCGAAAATGGAAGAAAGGGTATTACCCATGCATATTGATATATATGTTCCATAAAAAACAAATTTTCAATTTTTTTTTCTTATAATTATTTCTGATTCACCAATTTTTATCTCTTTCGAAAAGAACAATAATAAATCAACAAAAAAATATATATATGAAAACCTTTAAATATTTTTATTTTTCATTATTCTGAACTATCTTTTTATCTAATATGGGAAATATGAAAAAAGTGACAGTTGGTTAGTCAAAAGGAATGACTAGGTAAAATTGATCACTTAGTTATTAACTTTATCTAAAAAAGTATCTAAAGAAAGATATCTATTACGACAGAGAATATGTATGTGATTTGAAATTATTCTACAACTACATTCTATTCTGTCGATTTGTAACTATATCGTATAATAAGAAAAAACTAAGGAAAAACAGTTACACCAAAAGAGTACTTGACTCAAATATGGATCATATTATGCATCAATAAATCGACTAAAAAAAAGACTTAGTTATTTTATTCTAATTAATAGGTTGGAAAAGGAAAGTTATTATTTTCCTATGGAAAGAAAATTATGGGAGTAATAGTTCCATCCATCCAAGCAAGTATTCAACTTCCCCACATTTTAAGTGTTCACTTTTCCTTCCAATTTTATCGACATTTCCAAACATCGAAAAGAAAAATCGATAGGAATTGTAATTTTTTAAAGGAAAGAAAATACCAAAGAATTAATTTACATTCCTTTCCTTTCCGTTGTGAACCAAACGAGACCTTTATTCGCTGCATAAATGTGAGAACGACTCCAAAATATTATGAAGCATCAGGTATTTATTTTGGGTGGACAGAAATGAAATTTAGTACCAAAAGATATGGACGGTCATTACTCACTGTCACGCCCCAGAACCAGAATACTGGAGAGCGGGAGCAGACATAGCCAGCTACGTATATTGAAGTGCAACCCACCTCGCTATACGGTCACGGCTGTCTAGATACATGAGGGTTTAACTACAAACCAACAGTCTCGTATGGTCAGGAACAATCCTAGTGTCTCAATCACAAGCAAGTAAGTAAGTGTTACAAGATGTAAGATCACCAAATATACAATAGTAAGGCGTCCCAAACATTACATATTCAGCTGATCATGAAGCTAGTCATTACAAAATGTCAGGACTAGCAAGAGTTTAGTCATACATGATCAACCCTAGGATCCGTCAATCATGTTACAGCCCGTAGGCAGACAGCAAATAAGGTACAATACGAGCTAACACGTGCTCGCCGGCTAAACGCCTCAAAAGAATAATTTTACAATAAAGTGGGAGAACAAAAAGAAACCCACTCGTTGCCAGGGTTACGCCTGGTGGTCACCATCTGGCTGGAAGACAGGTGGATCCTCTGGTGCTGCTCCGATATCTGGCCACACAAAACTAGCTGGGTCAAACGCCAGAAAGCGCAAGTACCACAAATGAGGCTTCACTTAGGAACTAAAACCAGCATATCACAATAGAATATTAAAGATAATAAATAAAGAACTGATAATAATAGAGATAACAACAGTAAACTGAGTACGAAGAAACCATTCAAGTAGCCAGGTCACAACCCTTAAACCAAACAAGGACCGGGGTTGTAACCCTTCACCTGAATAGAAACTCGTCTCAAATACTATTGGTATAGTGGAGACAATAAACGAAGAGAGGACACAGAACTGCTCCGGGAGCCAGGTTACAACCCTTAAACCAAACAAGGACCGGGGTTGTAACCCTTCGCCTGAACAGAACTGGACCCCTGATCTTTATTGCTAAGGCCAGTATAAATAATCATGGTATTGAAATAAGGTAAAAGAACATGACGAGCATGGCATGGGGTTGCAATAAGACAATAAACGAAGAGAGGACACAGAACTGCTCCGGGAGCCAGGTTACAACCCTTAAACCAAACAAGTACCGGGGTTGTAACCCTTCGCCTGAACAGAACTGGACCCCTGATCGTTATTGTTAGGGCAAGCATCAATAATCATGTCATATTCCAATCTTGCACAGGATCAGGATAAGACTAAGCTGGAATAAACTTCATCCAATCAATCACGGCCAATCAAGAGTATGGCTTGATACTTTTAACTAACTAGGGTTATCACAGCCTAGTTACTAGCAAGATGCAATGAGATTATCCCAACAGCCACAAGCCCTGCAGACCATCCGGTTATCCGAGTCGAATGTCTGTTTATAAAGGGTGCACCACATGACTGTGTGCTGGAAATGTGCCCTACTCGTCGGTAGGCTACAAGTCCACTTAATGCGCCCAGATAACGGGATTACCTGTAGCTGGAAATCTCTTCATGACTAATGAATCATTCTAGTTAATTAGCCTTAGTCAATTTCAGTAGGTACCCCTGATCGTGGTACTCAGGGATCCCCATCCTAGACATGATACAAGACAGTATCAATTTATTTGTACAAACACAATCGCCCACGGTGTCCAGGTCTTTCATACTTGTCATGCCGTGCTAGCTGTCGTAACAGCATATCGAGGTGTATCATGTCAGGGTTACTTATCAAGAGTGCGCCATGACGGGCCACTATCGTGTTCTAACATTATAAATGAGAAAAGTTGCATAAATAGTTAATAACATATTCTAGAAGCCAAGGAAAAGATCTACAATTTTCATGTTGGGAGTTGGGAAAAATTCGGGCCATAAATCAGCCAAATAGGGCAAGAAAAACAACCAAATTAGACAATATACGGCCAAGGATGAATTGGGGGCTCGTACGGCAGTAGATGGGTACCCATCTATGCGGCTGAGTAAGTGGGTACCCATCTATGCGGCTGAGTAAAATGAATCTCATGCGGCTGGGTGAATGAATCTCATGCGGCTGAGTGAATGACTCTCATACGGCTGAGTAAGTGGGTACCCATCTATGCGGCTAAGTAAGTGGGTACCCATCTATGCGGCTGAGTAAAATGAATCTCATGCGGCTGGGTGAATGAATCTCATGCGGCTGAGTGAATGACTCTCATGCGGCTGAGTAAGTGGGTACCCATCTATGCGACTAAGTAAGTGGGTACCCATCTATGCGGCTGAGTAAAATGAATCTCATACGGCTGGGTGAATGAATCTCATGCGGCTGAGTGAATGACTCTCATGCGGCTGAGTAAGTGGGTACCCATCTATGCGGCTAAGTAAGTGGGTACCCATCTATGCGGCTGAGTAAAATGAATCTCATGCGGCTGGGTGAATGAATCTCATGCGGCTGAGTGAATGACTCTCATGCGGCTGAGTAAGTGGGTACCCATCTATGCGACTGAGTAAAATGAATCTCATGCGGCTGGGTGAATGACTCTCATGCGGCTGGGTAAGTGGGTACCCATCTTCTCAGAAAATCTGAGAAGGATGGCCATGGAACCCATAGCTTCCAAGCTCCATAAAACCTTCATCGTAAGCCTAAATTTGGACTTTCATAGGTCAAAATAGGGTAGAACAAAATTCTCTACAACATGAAACCATAAAAACTTAGAAATAATAAAGTTAAATAGATCAAAACCCAAGAAATTTGAAAATACTATAATCTTAGATCTAGAAGAATTTAGCCATGGAAATTGAAAATGCCAAGCACTAAAGTGTCTTAGAATGCTGTGAAGAAGAGAATAGAACAATAAAATTTATGTTCCTCCATGAAGCAAGATGTACTTGCCTAAGCTCTCTCTCTCTCTCTCACTCTCCTGGTGGTTGAAGAAGTAATGGTGGGAGAAGAAGAAGTAAATGAAGAGAGAGAATTAGAGGAATGGGTTAATAAAGGATGATGGTGGTGGTAGGTAGGTAGGGGTTCTCCCCTTGGTTCATGATGAACCAAGGCACCCCAAGTCTAGCCGAACCAACCCAAAATAAACCGGACCAAGCTAAGAGATATGCAATACAAGAACAAATACGTACACGTATTCCAAGATACGTAATACGAACTACAGGCATTACACTCACTAACAGCTAATATTATGTCAAATAATAATTAAACAAAAATATTTTAAACAGCTCTTAATCTCTCAAATAACAGTATAACTCAGATTAATTAGAAATCAATCTAGGAGAAGAACTTGTGAGTATAGAATATTATCAGTTATATAATCCATCGACAAGGGAATTGATACCACTCTGACAAGCATTCGTCAACATGTTATCTTACAAGAGTGACCAGTTATAAATACATCAACTTGTAAGTAAACTGCACTTTATCGATCACGCTAACTTGTACTTATATTCCCTAATTCTCTGTGAAGCCTAATTTGAGTACTAATTCTCAACATGAGAGAGTAAGCAAATCAACACACACACACAGACATATGCTTTACAAAACTGCTGATTAGGATACAAAATGCTTTACCGTTCTACGTTTTTATTATTTGATTTATAGGTAAAACTTCTCCAACCCAAATAAAATTTAATCCCCATGCACATTATGATTTATAAATCTAGTTTTAATGGTTTTGTATCATTGAAACAATGACCTGTCTCTTTGAATTTTAGGTTTGTGGGTTCTCAGCACCATACACACACCCCCCAACCAAAACCCTGTGCTCCTCTGAAACCTACAAATGTTTAACAATACACCAAATCTGGGTTTTCAAATTATCAACACTACCATTTTTGAAATTAGATTAATTGAATTTAAGTCCCTGTCCCGCGTCAGATACTTTCCATGAAAAACAAAATGAAACAACAAAAAACATGCAATTTCAAACCCAGCCTATATTGAGGCTTGGTTTTGAGATTGTTATGGCTTCTTAAAAAAAGTAGCATAATTAGTTTTTGACAACTCGTCTTACTTTCAAAAGTTGGGCAATTTTTGGACTAGCTTTTCAAAAAAGTTTAATAAGCAATTGTTAGCAAAGAGACTTCTTTAGAAAAAAAAAATTAAGTAGATGCATTCCTAATAATAATTCACAAACCCAGCCTAAAGTGGGTTTTCCAAAGTTTTTTTTAATAAGTACTTGTTACCAAATAGCCTTTGAAACTATTTTTTAAAAGAGTAAGCAAAAGAATACATGATACTTTGGTTTGGGATTGCTACTGCTTTTTAAAAAAAACTACACTATAAACAACTTTTGACAACAAGCGAGAATAGTTGTCAAGATTGGTCCAAATTTAAAAATATATTTTTACAAATTTGTTGGAACAATCTTAATCTACTTCTGAACAAGAAAAATAAACATTAAACAATAAGCAGTCCCAAATAAAGCTAAGTTCTCATAACACGCATAATTTGATTTAACTATTTACATCCATATGTTTACTCCTTTTTAGAAAATACGTGAATGTAAATTAAACATAAGTTAAAATTGTATATTAAGAACATGTTTTTCTTATATGATTTTTTACTTAGTTATATTTTTTTTCCTTTTTTTTCAATAATAACATGTCGAAGAGTCAGATTTAACCAAGATAGTCCCGATCCAAAATTAAGAATAAAGAAACTTAAGAAATCACAAGAAAGAAAAACAAAGAAAATCAAGAAAAACAATCTATATCAAAATGCATCATCCATCATTGGCGTATAACCGACTCACTAATTGAAACATAGCTACTTATATCAAGAATCGAGCAGTAATCTTGCTCCATACATGATCATGACCCAAAGAAATCAAGCTCCATGCATGATCATGGAGCGGCAGCACGTTCGTCGAGGCCAATCCATCCACCAGCCGGACTACTACCACCATTTTCAGCAGCATCATTGTGATTTCCGTAAGTGTTAACACCATGCTGGTGATACACCAAGACAGGTCGGTTTTGAGGGTTATCATTGCATTAGCGTTCTCCATCGGTCTAGAAGCCATGTATGGCATACCAATGGTTGGTCCCGCAATGGCGACAGGGAATGATGAAGTATCTTTGCCAGAGGTCTCCCCACCTCCTCCTCCTTCTACTATCAGATGATCGGCAATATGAAACTCAGTACTAGAGGGGTTGCATGTAATTATGTATTGGTCATCAAAAGGGAAGAAGGCGACTGCAGTGAATGCAGTACCAGTTGATGAATGATGCATTAATAGAGGGTTGATCGTGGTTGATATTCTCCCAGAGCGAATGCTTGTTGTATGGACATGAAGCATTGCCTACATTAAGAGAAAGTGCATCACCGACCGCTCCAGATCGCCAGCAGGAGAAGTGTCGGTGCAACTGCTCGGTAATAATATTTTATTTCAATTTTAATATTTAGTTTATCTCCAATATCTTAACCCCATATATATTTCTAACCATAAATTCATCCTCTATCAAAATTAAACTAAATATTATGAAGAGGATAAATTAGTCAATTGTATCGAGTTAGTTTATTATTTTTTGTTTTCTACTTGATAAATTTCTTCCACAATTAGTGATCTTTATCGAGTTAGAATCTCCATAAGAAACATATCTTATTCATGATCTTTATCATGCATGCATATTGAAAAGTTTACCTAAAATGTATGAGAATAAGATAGGATACAATCTCAATAAAAATAGAATTTCAATAAGAAACATATCTTCAAAAAATATTTGATTAGTTTTTTTAATAGAGTTGAATTTAACAGAACAAATGTGGGATAAAATAAATAAAATAATTATGGGTGCCATATAAGACCCAACCCCCACAGGCCAACTGATTTGGCGTGTGCCCCCCACGACAATAAGACCCAATCCCACAGGCCAACTGACTTGGCGCGTGCCCCCCATGACAAGTTAGTTGGCGCCCTGCTCCCCTCCACTCCCCACGGCCAAGTCACTTGGCGTGTTCTCTCCCCTCTGCAATTACCTCAAACTTCTCCCTTTTTTACAATTACCCTAAACTTCTTTACCCTGTATAAAAATTTCTGATATACAAATATAGACCAAGAGTGGTCATTGGCATGCATGAGCTGCATGGTTTGGTCCAGAGGAGTCCGAAAGTTAACTATGGCATGCATATGATGCATGAGCTACATGGTTTGGTCCATAGGAGGGCGAAAGTTAACTATGGCATGCATGCCATGCATGGTCACTTCTGATGGCTAGGATTTGTATCACAGAAGAAGGGATAGAGTGAGGCATATTATTTATATACTCTAAATTGATTTTTGTAGCATTTTATCATACAGTTGGAAGGTGTTTTTTTTGTAATAACATTCTTCATCCTTCTTACCAGTTGAGTTTTGTTGAATTGTTCTCCTCTCAGTGAACCCATATTGCAGGTGATCCATTGTCATATATTAGACATAAGAGAGAGGGATTATTAACTTGTTCTTAAATTGAAACCAATTTACCAAAATTACACAAAAAGCCAAAATGCAGACACAACAATTTTCGATGTGGAAAATTTTTGCGAAAAAAATCATTGGACGACCGAAATCCAACCATAAAAGCCTCCACTAATGGAATAAAGAAATACAGACTCCTTACAAAATTCTCACCGATCCAATTGGATCACCACAACTACTTATAAGATGATAATATAGACTCCCGAAGAACAAAAGATTTGTAAAATCCCATAAATTTCTAGATTTGTAAAAGGTGTGTTGTCGTACAAATCTAGATTTGTAAAATCCCCTAAATTTCTACATAGTTTTTTTTATTTAATTAGAATAACTATTGTATATACTAAGTGTATATATACAGTATATGTATTTATGATTTTTGTTTTATTCTAATATGAATTTTTAAGGATAAATACATATATACATATCTCTAGAATTTTGTATCTCGTTTTTCCGAGCTTTCAAAATATTATTTTATGTTATTTTTATTTTATTCTTTGAAAATAAATTATCTTAGAATTTTCATAAAAAAATATTTTTTTTTGAAACAATAAAAAGATATTTTATTAAAATTTTGTATTCCATTATAATTGAAACACAGAAACAATAAAAAGAGAATACTGGTATTTGGAGCTAACATAGGATCACTTATTCTTGATGTATTTCAGTTCTAATTATAATCATGTTATTGTTAACAAAAAAATCTTTCCTATTAGATAGTATAGTCGCATGTTTTTCCAAGATGCTGAACTCATGGCTTTCATTGACATGCTACATGCATACCTAAGTTTTCTCTACAGGCTAAAATTTGTCAGTTTAATCGAACAATAAACTTTAGCTGATATTATTAATCAAGCCTCATACATAAATTGTTATATGGTAGTCATGTTTCACATAGGTGCAGGTGACTCTCTGGGCAAGAAAACAAGTATCAAGTAAATCTATACAATTAAATTTTTTTTCCTGTAAGTTACTTTTTGTAAGATGGCTTTTGCCATTAGGATTAAAATAGAAAGGTTGGATGAGAGAGAGCCCGAGCCTTTACATAAAGATAGGGAGGGAGATGACCCATACACCTACTAGAGAGACTATACTTAGAGGGAGATGACCCATTTGCCTACAACACAAACTAACCAAATTAATTACAAGAATTTTCATGTGAGCCACCTAATCCTTTTCGGAGTGTTGAATTTGACTTGAAGTCTTGAATAGGGGTTGACGGAACCTCTAGTTATTTGATTTGTTATTCCATTTGCTTATCTTTACATTCTTCCTCATTTGTTTTTTTTGCTTCCCACAAAGTCTCTTTTCAGACAAAATGGCTCTTTTTAGGGCTGCTAAGTTAAAGTTTTTGTCTAAAGATATTGTTCTTATAAGGTGTCGGTTATCTTTCCAGTTCTTCTAGGCAAGTGCTTCATAGACGATTGTGTCATCTAC
This sequence comes from Iris pallida, assembly GCA_029216955.1. Taxonomy (NCBI): domain Eukaryota; kingdom Viridiplantae; phylum Streptophyta; class Magnoliopsida; order Asparagales; family Iridaceae; genus Iris; species Iris pallida. Next base: position 2,107,467 of record JANAVB010035017.1, read on the forward strand.
AACTACAACTCTTCCTTGAAAATAATTTCTTAAAGAGAAAACCTCAATTGAAAAGGGGTTGCAATAATTGGCTTTTGGACCTCACAAAGTAATCATAAGAGAGAACATCGGAGCATAAGATATAACAAGAAGGAAAGAGTAGTACTCGATTTGGTAGGATGGACAAGGGCTGAAAGATAGGAGTTCTTCTTTTTCATTCCCATAATGGCATGTTCCTGACTAGTAAGTGTTGTAGTAGTTTATAGTAACTAAGATATCAAGGGCACGGCTGAGGCGCACCCAAGATGCAGATACGAGCTGCACGTGGCTCCAGTCTTTGCGCCTCATAACATATGTGGTGAGGCGCTCGCGCGCATTAGTAATCCCAGTAGCGAGGCTCGTGCCTATTTGAGGTGCACCTTATGCGTATGCTGCTTTATTTTTATTTTGTGTTTTCTTACGAAGCAATATATTTATTCCAAGTGTGAGTGACCCGCACCCAGTGTAGGGGCACGAGAAACGGGTACGTCCAGCCTATGCCGCAGTGTCGGCGGTAGAATGCTGTTCTAGGTCACTATCTAATCAACAACTCATGGAATTATATAATGTACCTGTCACAATCTCAACTCCGAATGGAGGACAAGTATAAGATATGATATAACTCAATCACAGTCTAAGCATGATAAGATAACACATGAGTCTAACAACTATATGAAACTCAAGCAAACTTAAATAAACTTCTAAACAATATCTCAAACAATCTCAAATACAACTCAATCTCCACTTATTACAAACAAGTTCTAAAAGTGAAACTAAACCATAAACTAGCAATCTACTCCAAGCTCTACTGGTCCTCTAGGCTAGCTGTGAATCGCTATGTTACCTATAATATTTTCAACAGGTCCAGTCAGGACATGAACGAGCACATAATCTCAACAGTTCATATCAAGACATGAATATAAAGCATGCAATAGAGTAAAACACATGAAACGCTGAAAGAAAGTACATGTAGTAAAAGAGAGAGAACTGTAATGTAAATAGCTACTATAAGTAGAGAACTATCAGTGACTAGTGATGTAGAGTACAAGATAGACATGTGAACGGCTTGAATTTGCACATGATTACAATAAGAGTTTATACAATGACTACTTGGAATTGTTCACATGACTACTTCTACTCCCCTGTACCCCAATCAATACACAAGAATCTAGACAAGTTATGTTATTGTATAATATTTCACATGAGGGCCCATAAATGGGTGCACATGAAGGTATACATTAGGGCTCTGTGAACATGAGAGTACATGAATCATAAGAGTATACATTGTAACGCCCCAGTCCCATAATACATAGGACCAAGAACGTGAACATGCCAGCTGCACATATACGAAGAATACTCCAATATATGGAATCCTCATATATGTACATAAGCTGTAAATAAAATAATCACAGGCCAGAATAACATAATCTAATCTCATCACCGCTCAACACAGAAGAATATAGAGTCCAAATAATAAATAAGAGTATCAAAAGATAGCCGGATGAACATGCTCACTCCAAACAGCTATAAAAATAGTCTCACAAGATCGGAGTCCAACCTCCGCAAAATAGAAAGAAAAGAGATGTAAAAATAATGTCCACTAATATCTCGAATAAAGAATAGACTAGAAATCAGTAGAAACTGACTCGGTATCAATGTAAGCTGGATCCAGAGCTACTCCGTACTCCTGCGGGAAGTCGTCTAATCCTGGAAAGATAACCAGGTCCTCAGAGGGACGTAACAAGATACAAGAAAACACCATTCCATGATAACTGTGATATATAATATAAAGAAGGAAATATGTATGCAATCAGGTGCCTAACCCGTCTACAGTGATAATGCAATAAGAACAAACCTTTGACGCATGGGCAGGATCAGGAATATCAGGGATCAGGACCGTATCTCCTACTGGAGATAACCGACAATCAGGACCGTACCTTCCACTGGAGATAACCGGCTATCAGGACCGTACCTCCCACTGGAGATAACCGGCTATCAGGATAGTGCATATATGACCCATACGTTAAGGAACTGTTCTTCCCACCCAATGCCTATTAGGGTCACATCCATGACTCATGAACCTCTAGTAACCACCAAGTCTTCTAGCATGTAATTCTATTGGCAGTTACTCCTGTCCGTCGTACGCTCCATACGTATCGGTGGCCAGTCGACTACACGGATACGTGTCCTACATGTGACTCACATAATGTGGTAAAGCAAGTGTCAAGGCCGTATGAGATATACCAATACCTCACATCAATGGGTGGTCACTAGACTAAGTCAATGCAAGAGAAATAAATAAAGCGAAAAAATGATCGATAGAGTCGCTTGCACCCAAGTGTGACTTAGACGCACATTTTTATAATATCAAGAAATAAGAATGCTGAAAATAACAACTAAAAATAAGAATATAATAATCACAGAGTAAAGTGGCAAGGTATCTTGCCTGATGGTGCAAAGTGGTAAGCCCAAAAATCATAATGTCAGCCCAAAAATGTCACAGTCTCCAAACAACTCCGGACGCTGAAACAAATATCAAAAATGCACTCGGTGTAAAAGATATACCTAGGAAACGCCTGTCAAAAAGTCTAATTCTGGAACAGGGGCAAAATCATAATTTCGGGTCAAAACGATGTCCGTCGTTGGACCCGCTTTGCACCGAAACACGTGCCAAAGTCTATGGTCTCTAAAGTCGTCAAACTATATGTCTATAGATTCAGTTTGAGGAGAGGAACTCAACGGTATATCCAGTTTTGGATTCGATGAGCCGTGTACAAAATTGCCCATTTGAGTAGGTCGCGGGCCCGCCAAAAAGGGGTTCTGATCCGACCTTCTCAGAATCGAACCAAACTTGGCACACAGGACTAGAATTTTGATTCCTGTTGGCGCAAGCTTCATCTCGAATCGACGACTGTACACGAAGTTAGGGCAAAGTTTTCAAATTGGCGATACGGGGGTATCTTGACGGATACGGACTGATTTCGTCGCACACATACGACGAAACTGAGTTTCGTCAGTTCCCATATGTCGGCAACGTCCATACGCACCTTTCGATGCGTATAGCACGCGACCACGTCGCCCGGTTTGTCGGAACGGACCCCGTATCGGAAAAATTCTAGAATTTTGTATTGTTTTTAAAACAGTTTTTCTCCAACTTCGACATCAAATAACTTTTTGCACGTTTATCGAAACAACTATCCAGAAGGTGTGTTGCGTTCTTGTTTATGTTATAAGTGATCGCCTTCAATTAGTTTCTACAAAATTTAAATGAACAGTAAAGAAATTGGTCGACAAGTTGTCATTTCAATTCAGTTTATAACGGTTTCAGAATCTGGTTTTTCCCTAACTTTATCTCGATTTTTCGAGCAAGTTAGATGGTCAGGTTGCACTCCACTTGGGGGATCTCGAAGAGGGTCAGGTGGGCTTCCTACATGAAATTATGAAACTAAAAACGGACCCCTAGAGAGGGAGAAATTGAATTGGTGAAGTTGTATACCTCAGAGTTTTGTTGCTGCTGTTGTTGTTCGTTGTTGCCGTTACTGTCGTCGCACGGTGGCGCTGTTGAGCTACGGGCTGGGCGTACAAACTCGCCGGGAGAGGGGGAGGAAAGAGGAGATAGGAGGATTAGGGTTTGGATATGTGTGTTTATAGAGAGAGGGGAGATATTGAAGTCGGCCGCATATAAGCAACTTTTGTTGCTGAGTTGATTCTTTAAAATGGGGGTCGGCTAGTAGCTATGCTGCTGGCTTAGCAAGCAAAAAAATAGAGGGAAGGTCGGGTCCCACCTCACCCAAAGCAGCAATTGCTGCGCTGGTACTTGGGTGGCCGCCCCATTTATCAAGAGTAGATATATATATATATATATATATATATATATATATATACATATTTTTATGGATACATATTTATATCTATCCATATATATGCACAAAATCTCCAAAACTTTTTATAACAAATTAAATATTTGCTTATGCGAATAGTTGACATATTTAAACCGATATGCATATATATATATATATATATATATATAAATATATATATATATATATATATATATATATATATATATATATATATATATATATATATATATATATATATATATATATATATATATATATATATAAATTTAATTTACAATAAAACAATCTCAATGCAAAATATTTAAACCAAATGACGGGCTTAGTTAATCTCCCAAAAATAATTTTAACAACAATAAAAATATTAAAAATAAAATCTTTCCAATGGGTAAGTTTTACCACACTCTTACTTGGTCCAGATAATTGTACCAATATTGAAAACATCATTAATAATAAAAATATAATTTTTACCTCTAATTCAATCATTAGAATATATATCTCAATTTCTAAAATAATCTTAAAAACATTTGCACACTTTAAAAAAAAAATATGCCTGTCTGGTCATCTTGGTCCTACCACATGCCTATATGGGCTTGGATTTGGTTTGGGCCACGTTGGGCTGGTTTGGTACAACCGGGTTACTAAAAAGTCAACACTATTAAATAATAATTAATTAATTCACTTATAGGGGGTATGTCGCTACTTGGCGTGGTTTTTCCTACTTCGGACATCACTATGGCTGGGCCTCCCCTAGCATGGCTAGTATACTAGTCAACGCTCACTGCTACCTCTTCCGTGCCAATTTTGTGGTTGCCTTGTTCTCTAAAACTCAACAATGGTTAAGATAAATTTTAATAACTAATAAAAGCTATAATTGCATAAAATTTATTTTTAGGTCTTTTTAAATAATAATAAAAAAAATTTAAAAATTTACGGATTTTACATCCTACCCAACTTACAAGAATTTCGTCCTAGAAATTTAGGAATAACAGGGTAGGTAGGGTTGAGGGATAAATGGTGAGGATACATCCGCACGATTTAAAGTGGTACCTTGGGTTCATTCACCGTGCATCACCTTTCTAAAAATAAATTAAAGACAAGGGCAATAAAGAATTCATAGACGATGCTATTGAGCACGAATACGAGGTCCATAGGCTATGAAATAATTCAAAGGGGAATTGTCAAGGCGATCGCGGATGAGACTCCGGGGACGAGTTTGACTATGTCTTCATCCACGTAGAATAATATGTGAAGGCGAACCAAAATACACTTGGTTGATCAGACCATCATGCACCTGTTCTGATTAGACAATATATTAGTGGGTGCGCACCCAATAAATCATGTCATAATCATGCTCGATGAAGAATAAGCTTGCAAAAACTAGGCTATAATTGCGGTGTTAGTCAAAGTGGTCAAAGTATGTACGCGGGATTGGCGATTTGAAGGAAAATATAATTTGTTCAAGAATCTAAGCTGTGTCCGTGTTCGTGCTTATCCAATCATTCTACAGTCTGATTTCTATGGCCTAGACTAAATGTAATGACCCGCTCCGCCCTAGCGGAACGCCGATTCAAACGGCAAGTGCAACGACTCGAACGAGCCGTCGACCCGAAGAGTTGGCATCGACCTGATGAAGAATCGATGCAAGGCTTACATTGGCCCGTCAAGAGAAATCCAGACTTAGACTTTCAAAGGCGCGCTCGGAGTATAGCTCGACCGATGCGGACATCGCTAAGGTGGGTGCCTCCGATGAACCCGTCTTTGCTTAGCCTAGACACATAACAATACGGACACTAATGCTAGAATCGCTAGGCGATAATACGGCGCATGATAATAAATGACTCAACGCACCTATCTAAGGGAATAATCCCATCTTGTATGCTTGTATAGAATACAGAAAAGAACGTAGAAAATGTGATAACTCTCGCACCGCGCTCCATGCTTGTGCTAAGGCACAAGCTTACGTGTAAGTCCTTTATGCGTTCAACAATGAAACAATGAATGGTTTACAACAATAAAATGAAAGACTATCAACATAGTCATTCCAAGTAGAATATAACAACATTGAAAGACTATGGGACCGATGGGTCGCCAAGGCGACTCCCGTACGGGGAGTTGTAAAAATGTATGAATGAATGAATGAACGAATAAGTGAATGAATGAATCGACGAATGAATAAATGAATGTGTGAATGAATCAATGAACGAACGGACAAGTAAAAGAAAGAAAAGAAAAAATAAATAAAAGATAAGAAAGAAAAGAATGGTTAGCGACAGGTATGACGGGCACGTGCAACGGGGCTCGCTACCCGTGCTCCACGGACGCCAACCTGGTCGATAACGCATTATGGCTAAGGGTTAGCCTACGGCTCGGAGACAGCCGTTAAGTTAAAAAGGAAAAATAATACGAAATGGTCGTGGACAATTCCCTCGTATACGGGAGGTGGGAGATATAAGGGATTTCTGCGGCATGATCAAAGGGAGGATCATGGCCGGCCTAGACGAAAATCAAATGGGGCTTACGGGTTACATGGGTGTGGGCTTGGTCACCCGGGGGACGTAAGTGCAGGGTATTTCAAGATACTATCAACGTGTACCAGCCCGCACACTCTGAATAGTTACGAAATACCAAGGGAAAAAGGGTCCAAAATGGCTTGTGATGCCAGCGACCGGTGCATATAGAGTTAAGTGGGCTTTGCTGGTGGAAATCCACGTGCAAGTCCTTGCATTGAAATCAAAGTAGTCTAAGTTAACTAAATGAAGAGCCTTCTGAACAGGCTTGAATATAACACACCAGATAATCGAGAGTACTTCGGCAAAGGAGTTAGAAAACATGCCTACGACGCGCTAGGACCCGAGGCAGGGACATGCCCTTGACATTGAAAGTTCACATGAATCACGTTAAGTTATTTCCTATAAATTGTTGACTAACTTGGTTTACTTTGGACAGGGAAGGCCGGACGGTAAGTATGGGTAAGTCATGCATGTATTTCCATGCGACACTTGTATTCGACAACACGAGATAGGCTATAAAATATGCCATGAAACTGATCCTAAGGCAAGATTAGAAAGACTATGAATGATAGACGGTGCACAAAAGTAAATAGAAGGTGTTTGGTAATGATAGCATTGTGGGCGAGCTAGCCTCCCCACCAGTGCATAACAATGTACTGATAACCCCACAGTCTGCTTGCAGGATGCAGGAAACGCCAGCGGGTGCAGAGATTTTTTCGAACGTGCTAAGGCGCGGAGCTATCTCTGGAGCCTTGGAGCATTGCAAGGAGCTGGAGCACCATATACATAACATAATGTATCAGAACATCGCCATAAATTATTCCATGTTGTAAGCCACTTGGCACGCCTTTTATGTTTCAGAAAGAGAGAGAGAGAGCTTGAGAGACTTGTAAACTCGGCCTAGCGCCGCTTGTAAACTTCTTGAATATCAATAAAGAGCTTGAATTTGCTTCAATTTATGTTTATTTACTTTCCGCTGCAATGGGGATACTCTGTGCGACTCTGTGGCCTAGCTCAAATCGGCTATTTCTGGACTTGGCCTTGCACGGGCGCAACCTAGGCCCGTACGGCATCACGCCTTAGCGAGGACGATCGCTCCTACGGGAACGGGGCGTGACAGATTGGTATCAGAGCACGGCTTTACGTCCTTGGACTTCATTTTGATTCTCTCAATTTTGAAAGCTCGTTTGGAAATAAAAGAAGTGTACGCTCTCTCTCGTTGTGCCTTGGGATGTTCCATACAATAAGTCTAATATTTTTAAAAGCTCGTACAAGTACTCGGTTGAAGGGATCGATAGGCGAAGGCCTTTGTGCCGAACCACGACGTACTTGAGTTGGAAGGAACCGATGCTAAGAGTTAGCAAAATACAAGACGTGCTTGAATAACCTTACGCTGACAATAGAGAATGAGCACGCGAGACCGAAGTATAGTTCGAACGGGATGATTATGCACGCAGCCTTTTGGCTAAGTTGTGCTGCATGTCGCGCACCTTGACTTTTTGGTGCAATCGAGTTGCGAGCGATATCAAGTACCGCTCGGTCGGGAACGAAGCTACACTTAGGGTGTATATCGATAGGAACGCTATCAAACTAATGCTTAGGCATACACGGAAGATTGATTTGGATTTTTAGGAACGGACGAATGCGCGATTGAACATATCGAAAGGGAATCGAACGATCATTTGAGGATTTGTAGAATGACTTGACCCCGAGTGGTGTATGTGATAGCTTCAGAAAAGAATAAGAATGAGTGTCGACGACTAGTCGAGTGGCTAGAACCCTGAGTGGTGTATGGACGTTATAGAAATTGTTCGAGCAAGACTAAAGGATTTACGGATAGAACGAGTATGTCGGCAAGCGATGATATCGCGCAAAGCCTTAGAATGAGTAACACTTAGTTGGTTTTGACTTTGATAGTCTCAAACGAGATATCGTTCGGACGAATTAAGAATGTGTAGTACGAATTACGAAACGATCGAATAGAGAGTCAGAACGATGAAACGAATAGAGGTCTTGGTCGAGGAAACATAGAAGATCATGCATACGATTTTGAAACTTAGTCAAAGGGATTAAAACTTGAGTTAAGGTGAAATACGCATGGACGAGATCGAAGATAGCACGATCAGAAGATAGCGTGCATGAAAAACGTTAGTTTGGAGATACGAGAATGACTAAGGAATTGAAATTGATGTTGCTCGATGAAAAGTTAGCACGCGACAATGTGAATTGAGGAAATTAAGTTGCACGACTTGGAATTCATTGCAAAAGGAAGATCGTCAGGTTATGTACATCATCAATGGTATTGAGGCGTATCAAAAATCGATGTATGATAACTCGGGGTACTCTGATTCGATGAATGATGATCGTGTTAGAAGTTATTGTTTTGAAGGATACCATGTTGGAGAACTTGGATAGAAATGAATGTTTGGAATGAGGAAGGGAAGTGACTTGATTGTTCGGTGATAACCACAACGACAACGATCTTGTCTTGCGCGAGTGCAACTCCAGCCTCGTACATGCGTCACGTCGGATTTGGGACGATCATTCCGCATGAGCGTTGGCATGGTGATTCATGTCCAGCGGGAATGATCGAACTCGAAATACCTTGACATGGCAATTTTAATTGCTTCGACTTGTGGTTTGAAGCGAAGATAAATTCGAGGATTGTTAGGACTTGCGATTGAAGAATAAAAAAACTTGAGGATTGAGCAGACCCAATCCGCATATCGAAAATGAGTAAGTCTAGATTCAACACAAGAGTTACATCCCGATGAGGACGATTATTCTGCAGGAATATTGACATGGTGATTCATGTCCGTCGTGGATAATCAGACTTGCGTGAGATCGGGGCGCGACTTATTGCAAGGCTAGGCGACCTTGTGATCGACTACGTGAATTGGATAGATCAATTATGTCAAACATACCTGAAGGGATAGACTACGAAAATTGCTAGTGCGGACCCATGATATTGATATGTCAAGGATTTGATTGAGGACAACCTATCGTAGGATGACATTCCTAACGAGCTAGAACTTGGAGCGGAGAATGTGTTGATGCGAATAGGGTGAACGCTGCTTGATGTTTAGAAATTTGAGCAAAACGAACTTGGGTAGAAACTCCCGTACAAACGAACAAATGGTTTGACCATAGGATTTGGGGCGAGCATCGAGCAACGACCTTGCACGATGAGCAACGGACTTGACATGTAACTATGACCTTGTGAGCTGACCTAGCGGATAGACGGACGACCCTATGTCGAGTGATTGAACCTGTGCGATGGCATTTACAGTAACGTCTGGACGGACGATAGACTTGGGACAACAAGACTTAGAGTAGGACGGAAAAATAGGAGTGTGCGTGAACGACGGCAAGATTGGCCCCAAACGAAGGGAATGATAGGAATAGATGATGCGCAAGTAAAGTTGGGATAACAAATTGAATCATTGATAGGAAGACGTACTCGATGATAGTGCAATACTTGGTTTTGAATCGGACAGAAAATTTCTTATACTTGGTCAACCCCACTAAGAAGAAATCATACTGATTTCGTGGACAAGAACGCTTGAAAAGCGAATCGGGTAATCTCGATGACCGAGATAAACGATAGTGAGATGCACACGAGTTCGATTTTAAATCAAAGTTAGCAAAACGATCGGCAAATCAAAACTATCACGAGTAGCTTGTCCGACTTCGCTAATCGCTAAGCTTGATTGAAATGTACGTATTCGGGGGATGCCTTGAATATGTGTACGATCCAAACTCAGCGATATGATGAACTCGAATGCAGCAGCAAGTGGGTGTTGCGATGCGCATAAACGAAAGTGAGTTTGTCTCAACCTACGACCCTCGCATTTGATAAATTACAACGCACTTCGTACGACCATTACAGTCCCATGAAACGAAGAAATGGCAACCAAGTCGAAGAAACACGATGATCGAATAAGTATTCATCAAGTCTAAAATGAATGGACAGTTATTCAATAAAATTCACCAAACGCATGCAACATAAAACTTGGAAGGATAACCGAGCATAGTTCGATACCATCGAGCGATAAAGTCATTCGATAGGGATGGTTTAAGATACGCACACGACATGAGTTAGGGAAGGGTAGGATGACCTGCACTTAGGAAGTCTCGAGGACGAGACTTGTTTTGAGTGGTGTATTATGTAATGACCCGCTCCGCCCTAGCGGAACGCCGATTCAAACGGCAAGTGCAACGACTCGAATGAGCCGTCGACCCGAAGAGTTGGCATCGACCTAATGAAGAATCGATACAAGGCTTATATTGGCCCGTCAAGAGGAATCCAGACTTAGACTTTCACAGGCGCGCTCGGAGTATCGCTCGGCCGATGCGCACATCGCTAAGGTGGGTGGCTCCGATGAACTCGTCTTTGCTTAGCCTAGACACATAATAATACGGACACTAATGCTAGAATCGCTAGGCGATAACACCGCGCATGCTAATAAATGACTCAATGCACCTAGCTAAGGGAATAATTCCATCTTATGTGCTTGTATAGAATATGGAAAAGAACGTGGAAAATGTGAGAACTCTCGCACCGCGCTCCACGCTCGTGCTAAGGCACAAGCTTACGTGCAAGTCCCTTATGCGTTCAACAATAAAACAATGAATGGTTTACAACAATGAAACGGAAGACTATCAATATAGTTGTTCCGAGTAGAGTATAGCAACATTGAAAGACTATGGGACCGATGGGTCGCCAAGGCGACTCCCGTACGAGGAGTTGCAAAAATATATGAATGAATGAATAAACGAATAAGTGAATGAATGAATCGACGAATGAATAAATGAATATGTGAATGAATCAAAGAACAAACGGACAAGTGAAAGAAAGAAAAGAAAGAATGAATAAAAGATAAGAAAGAAAGGAATGGTTAGTGTAGGTCCTAAAAATCAAGTTGCACTCATCAACAAAGCCATGAAAATCAAAGTGTGCATCGTTCAAATGAACTGTGCAGAAGATAGATTGTGCACCCCTTCGATTACGCAAGCTGAAATGCGCACACTTCCAAGTGCGCTAGCTGATGTGGCCGCATCATCATTACTTGACAAAAAATCAGATCTTCTGACAGCTGACAGTACGAAGAACGAGAAAACTGTTCGTTTCTTGTGCAGCACAGCGCTCGAGGACAGATGTACAGCCAGCGCAATCTAATCCAACACAGTCCAATCCAGCACAATCTAAATCCAGCACAATCTGAAGCTAGCTCAATTCCTGTGGCGCAGTCCATCAAGACAACTAAAATTCTGTACGTGGCATACATGCCATCAATTGCTCACCACGTGGCAACCGTCTATACACGATCATGCACATTTCAATCAAATGATGCCATGTGTCCAATACAGTTGGCCCACGATCAAATAATTGTCAGCGCAGTCTGATGTCTGTGCAATCCAGTGCATGCGCAATCCATCTTGCGCAATCCAGAATAACTAAAAATTAGTTATTTCCAGAACTCTATTAATAGAGTTTCAAGTCCTTCCTAAGGGGGGCACATAGAGATCAGAAAAAATCAGAGAGTTCAGGAGTTCTTGTCCAAGTGCTGCTGCATTCTTCAGAGGCTATCGCCTTCAACTTCAGAGGCTATCGTCTTCAAAGTTCACATCGTCCAAGGGATAAAGCGATCGTCTTCAGATCGGATTCCTACAGTTGTACTTTCCCAGAATTCTATTGTAATCTTCTTACAAAGTTTGTGAAATAAAGATCAACTTTTTTTTTACAAACAAAATGGCGACTCTGTTGGGGATACTTTGAATTTTGTTTTTAAGTCAAGTTGCGCATGTGATGACTTGTCTGCGCAATTGAAGGAGTCAGCTCCTATTTCTTTGGTACAATCCGAGGCGACCGTTACTTTAGAAAAAACTATAAATAGTTCTTCTTCTTCCTTCTGTCATTCTTTACTTGTTTCCACTTTGTTCAAGAGAGAGAATTCCCGAGCTCACTCCGACTCTTCTTCTTCTTCCCCGTCGACACTAATGGCTCCAAAATGATCCGCCACCGACAAGGACAAAGCCCCCGCCGAGTCTTCGACTCGGGCTATGCCGCGCATCTCTCGACATGAAGTCGGTCATCCCGCACTACAAGGTAGTCGATCGATCGAAAACCTTTTTTAGGGTTTCTTCGACATGATTGAATCTTCAAACCTATCTCTTTTTAGAGATTTGGTTATATTTCGCCGCCCTGTTTAGGGTTTTGGTTGCACAAACCTAATAGTTTTCATTTTTATGCAGACTATTTTCTTGCACAATCGGTTGGAATGCGCTGGCAAAAAGTCAGCGCACTCTATCGGTTTGCGCAAGTCTGTCAGCGCAAACTGTTATCTTATGGAAGCTTGTTAGCGCAATCTGATGGCTTATGCAAGTGAATATATTGGCGCAACTGGACAGTTCGTGCATAGAAGCTGTTGTTGCGCAATATAATGTTTTACAGACAGCGCAATCTGATGCTTGCGCAATTTACTGATTTTTTGGACAGAATCTTTAATTTTGCATGTACTGAATTCTGTCTTTCTATTTGATACAGTTAACATCAGAGAAGACCCGGACTATGAAGTCTTTGCAGGGACCCTTGTTGAACCAGAGTTTAAAGAAGATTTGTCCCACGTAACATTTCCCCAGTATGCTCTGCCGTCTTCCTGCCAAACCATCTTAGTAACACAAGACAACGAAACTTGAATGGGCAGCCTCTGCAGACTGCCGATGCCATTATTCATAAGAAATGCCTGTTTCTATTTGGTGAGGCTATTGATAAGTGTTCTCAGCCAAGACCACGAGTCGAACAGAGACTCCTTCAGAGAGCTGAGAAAAGAATACTTTTGCCTGAGACTTCCAGGTGTCTTCCCTTAGCTCGCTATGCTCATGCGAGTTATCCCAGAAGAATGGACTGGGATATTACTTCTCTCCAACAAGCCAAAATAGGGAACATCTGTGTAAAGAAGGGGCCGAACAATAAGGATATGTTCTATAGCTCCTCTGAGCGTCACAGCTCACTGCTTAGAGGATTGAAGCCTGGCTGTATTCCGCCAGAGAACTCCTCTCTGCTGCTGTCGGTTAGAACACCAATCTTCGCAAACGAGTTTGCGAGGGTTGAAGGAAGATACCCGAATCAGGACATCCGAATGACAGGTCTGGTGAACCCAGACAACAAAAGATGGAACTGCATAGCCAATTGGATATTGGTTCAGTTCGAAGATAGGCTCAAGGAAATTGAGCTATTCCAGCCGATATTCTCTACTGTATACGGCTTTCATCCCAACCCTCATCTGTTCCTTGCTTTGGCAGAGAGATATAACTTTAGGACAGGGACTTTCATAACACCCTGTGGAGAAATTGGACTAGCTCTACATGAGATGAAGTATGTCTCAGGTTTGCCAATGGGGGACTTGCCCTATGAGGAATTTGTTCCAACAAATGATGAATTGGATCGAATTCGTCGGGAAAATGTTGAAATGGTGGACGTTTTTGAAGAGCTGCTGTGCCATTATAAGATCTGCTCCCTGTATTATAAAAGTGGTTCTTCTGGTACGTGCTACTCATCAAAGTGGTTGCCATATCTGTTCCTTAACCATATCGTAGAGAAGAAGACTAAGGATCATGATAAGTGTAACCCTAGCTTCTTAAGCCACTCAGCCATAGTGAGGTGATCGGATTGATGGAGGAGAACAAAGAAATGGACATCAGGGTCGATGATGAACTTTAATATCCTTCTTTCAAAGTAGGAGATGTTATTGAAAGTTTCATAAGGCTGGGCTATAGGCCCATGTCAAAAGAAGTCCAGTTGGCAGGTTTCCTCACATATTGGCTCCGACGATTCGTCGTCCCGGGAACGAGCGCTGTCGACCGCTTCCATCGCGGCGTGCTCTTTGCTGCTGTCCGGTTAGTCTTTGGCTACCGGATGGATCTGCTGTCGGCGATGACATGCAGAATAAATGCTGGTCTTCGTCTTTATGTTGAATCGATGTTCAAATGGAAGGGCGAGAAGGGGAACTTCCCTCGGCTGGAGCTGCCTTATACCTATTTGTTCGGATGGTTACTTCTGCACCATCCGTCATTGATGAACCCTGATATGGAAGCAGTTGGCGGTAGCTATTTACGGAGATTCTCCCGGAGTAAATGGGTATACACCAGTCTAAAAGATTGCAGACATGCTTTGAATCTTAGGAAGGGATAGAATTTCTACTGTATTGCCCCTCCAATTGGCTATAAACATATGTCAACAAATCTAGTTGATCTTGGGAGGTAGCCCCTAGGTCGTGCAGTATTTGAGTGGCTGAAGACGATCCGACCATTACACTTGGTCTATAGATTTGAAGAAGAATGTTACTTGGAACCTTATCTTCCCAGTTGTTTTGCGCGACAATTTGGCTATGACCAATTCCACGTAGGCAATGCTATAACTTGCCTGCAAGAAAAAGGTTATCTGATTGATGGAGCCAGGGCTTGGGCTTATTATAACGCTCGAGACACAAGAACAGTGTTCTCGATGCCGACCAAGAGTGATCACGGCCCCCGGATGTTATACACATATTCGCTTTTTTATACAGCAGCGAATACATTCGCCGAGAACTTCAGCCTTATAGATAGCTTCGCGACAACGACGCGATTGAAGAATGGAGCAACTGTTATATCAGCTCCAGGTAATGACGAGGAGCATGAGCCAGTGGATGACCCGTTGGAAGCCTCAAGGGAAGCTAACTTCCTTGAGGAGGTCAATGAACCACTGCGAATTTCTTTGAAAGTTGTCAAATCTCCAGCCAAAGAGAGAAAGAGAAGGATTAACGAACGTTCTTCTCCGGTTGCAAAGAAGAAACTTATCCTAGATCCATCAGAGAAGGTCACCACCAGGTCATAATCTCGGCAACTGGCCGAGTCGACCCAAAGAGAAGAAGCGACTACGCCGACCTCTCTTCCAAGGCAGGTCGATGTAGTGGATGTGGAGAGTCCAGAGAGACCTCTTCATAGAAAGAAACTGGCCTCCAGAAGAAGAAAGAGGGTGGTCACTCCTCCGAGACAAATCTTGTCCTCGGTGGTGGCCAGTACTGTTGCTGGAATTACCATGTCATCCCCTACACCTGCCCCTATGGCTAGACAAGAAACTCCTAGTCCAGAGCAGAGGGACGAGATTGAGTAGAGGGATGAGGCTGAGCAGAGGGATGAAGCTGAGCAGAGGGATAAAGCTGAGCAGAGGGATGAAGCTGAGCAAAGGGATCATAAAGTTTTGCGATCTCCTTCTCTTGCGGTAGAAACTACCCAGCTTCCTGCTACACCAGGAACAATCCGTGAAGAAGAAGATCGCTTAATGATTGATGCTCTAAATGATTGCGACTTCGGTCTGCAGGATGATGTCGATCAAGCCGCCGCCGCAACTGCCAGCGAGGAAGCACCAGAGGATAGTATAAGCAATGAAGATACATCAACAGAAGCTGTTGATGATACTTTAAATTCAGAAGAGGACACTGATGTCCATATATCTCCCAAAGCTATTAATGACACACTAAATCCTGAAAAGGATGTTGAGGTACGTGGGTCTCCAGAAAAGATTGTGGGTGAGGAAGTAGCACTGGAAGAAACTACTACTGCCGATCCCAAAGGTATTGAATGAGATTATCAATTTTCTTTTCATAGATTAAATGGCTGACATCTCTATTTTTTAATCCATGCAGAAATCGAATCATCTCCAATTCCTCCTGTATGTACAGATATAGTGCCCATAGCGGCAAGAGCTAGTGGTAGCCGACATTTCTCGGGTGGCTCCGAGGCGGGTAGTAGCCAGACAGTGATGTATGAGGCTACTTCTGTAAGGTTGGAACCTGCACCAACAGATGAAAGACTTGTTGCTGAACCAAGCCATGGTAAGATTGCTTTTACTTTTGATCCTCCTCAATTAACTGTTAATGACAACAAAATGATAAGGTTCATTTGATTTTACAGAAGATCATCCGGGATGGGCAGCTAGCTCTACGATGGCTCCTCTGTCCAGAGAGCCCTCCATTCCTATACAAAAAACTGCACGTCTAACCCCAGCACCTACTGCTTCATCGTCAATGGGAGTAGCCGCAACACCTGGTGCTCTGGCTACTAACTGTTTTATCATAAGCTCCTTCACCAACCTTTTCTTTACATCGTTGGGACCCTTAGTAGATAGGGTGATAGAGAAAGAAGAGGCTGGTTTTTCCACAGTTAGAGGTCCAACCTCTTATCTAGTCAATGCCATCCGCAGTCAAGGCGATGAAGCTCAGGCTATTTTCTTTGATCATATACTAGATGAGCTGGAGGCATCAGTCAGAACCTACAAAGAGCTTAATAGGGGGAGGTGGAACCCTTGGTGTAGGCTGAATTTGAAAAGATGTCTCAAGAGGCTGCGGTAGTGAAAGTTAATTTCCAAGTTCTCTTGGATACTTACACTACCAAGTCTGCTGAGTATAATTCCCAAATGGAAACAGTGGCATCTGTTGCTGAAGAGAAGGAAAGGAGAGTTGCTGAGCTGCAAGCGGAATCTGTCCGCCTTCAGGAAGAGTTAAGACTTGTTCAACTTGCTCTGGAGGATGAGGCCACCCAACATCAGGCTGCAGTTCAACAACTGGGTGTTCTGACTCAAGAAAGAGATGAGTATGTTACAACTCATCAAGCTGAAATCACTAGCAAACTAGTAACCCTGCCAACCTTCGATGATAAGTCTGGGATGGAGGAAGCTAGGAGGCGAGTGATGGACTCTCATGAGGAGCGACTACAAATTTTAAAGCAGCAGATGACCAGCCTGATGACTCCACCGGCCGAATAGAAAGACCCTTTGTGTCTTCTTGTTTTGTGATATGTATCTTTGTAATGTCTTTCAATTTTGATCAATAAAAAAGACATTTTTTGTGGCTCTATTATTTATTGTATATCTTATTCAGATATAAATAATAGCGATAGAAAATATATTCAGAGGTGCAGGACATGATATATTTCTTGATTTTAGAAAATAATTATGTTCATTATATCTGCTCAGAGGTAATATGAACATGGCAGAATATAATTTTTTCAAATACCATTATTTCAGTAGACAACTTAATCAAGGATGACAAATTGCTGGTGTGAATGGATGGATGAATGAACGAAAATAAATCGTCAAAATGTGTGAACGAAATGAATCGTCGGGATGAACGGATGAAATGTCAAATGAATTGAATGAACGGGTGAACCGTCGAATGAATATCATGAACGAGCGAACCGTCAGATAGATGAAATGAACGGGTGAACCGTCGAATGAATGTGATGAACGGGCGAACCGTCGGATAGATGTAATGAACGGATGAACCGTCGATAGAATGTGATGAACGGACGAACCGTCGGATAGATGAAATGAACGGATGAACCGTCGATAGATGTAATAAACGGTTGAACCATCGAATGTATTTGATGAACGGGTGAACCGTCAAAATAAATGTGATGAACGGATGAACCGTCGATAGATGTAATGAACGGATGAACCGTCGAATGAATTTAATGAACGGGTGAACCGTCGAATGAATGTGTTGCTTCGTTATTTTCAAGAATCTCTGTTTATAAATAGAACAGAAATTTATATGGAACGATCACTTTCACTTTTCAACACAAAAATGTCGTCTGGCGATGCATCCAAGAAGGCTGAGATCGCCCCGAAGGTTGAACGCCCGGAGGAACGTCCATCCGATACCAGCCAGCCAAAGCAGATGGAAGTGGGCGAAGGTTCGTCTGCACCCAGGCCACCAAGGGATATCCTGGACTTCTTACTTGAACCAGGGATGACGAAAGAAGAAGATGCTATGAGGATGGTTGCTTGCAAGTTCCTGGTGGGTTCGAGCAAAGATGTTCTCAGCTCTTTCGCCGACCATGTCTTTGATAAGGACGGAAGTGGCCTACGTCCCAATCTTGAAAAGGATGATAGTGACCTTCTTTGATATTATGTACTATCATTCGTGATGAAATAAAAATCAAATTTTATTTATGAACTTGTCTGATGATTACAAGCACTCTCTTTTACATTTATACATAATACTTTTTGAGGAACTTGTCATTGATAGGCATCATTGCAACTCGACCATCCAGTTCTGTGAGTTGATAGGCTCCATTTGAGAAGACTTTGCTCACGATATATGGACCTTTCCACTTTGCGTCGAACTTGCCTTTGCTCATGTGAGTCATAGTCATGGAACGTCTGACTGTTAGAACAAGCTCTCCTTTCTGAAAGGCTTTGACTTTAACTTTGCGGTTGAAAGTCTTCGAGATGCGGGCTTGATATAACTCAATATGCTGTTGAGCCATTAACCGCTTCTCATCAAGCGCTTCTAATTCTTGAAGTCGAAGAAGATCGTTGTTCTAGGTAGTGAGCTCATTAGCGATGGCAATCCTTAAAGATGGGATTTGAAGTTCCAAGGGTAGAACTGCTTCACAGCCGTACACTAGAGAGAAGGGTGTACATCCTGTGGGATTACAGACTGTAGTACGATAGGCCCAAAGCCATTTGCCAAGGTTTTCATTCCAGTTTCGTTTGTTAGTAGATACGAACTTCTTGAGAAGCTTGATAATAGTTTTGTTAAAGGCTTCGGCCAAGCCATTAGCAGCATGATTGTAAGCTGTCGAAGCGACATTGTCTATCCGATGATCTTCACAGAACCTTGTGAACTTTTGACTGATGAACTGTGGTCCATTGTCATGAATGATCCTTCGAGGTACACCAAATCTATAGATAACATGGTGTTTGACGAAGTTGATGACGCTGCTAGTCTTTACTTCAGCTAGGGGTATAGCTTCAGTCCATTTGGAGAAATAGTCGGTTATTGCTAATATGAACCGATGTCCTCTAGAAGAAAGAGGATTGATGGAACCTATAATGTCCATGCCCCAAGCTTCGAAAGGCCAGAAAGCAACGGTCGGATACAGAAATTCTGAAAGTTGATGGATGAAATCTGTATGGATTTGACAGGCTCGACATTTTCTTGCATATTTGATGGCATCTGATACCATAGAGGGCCAGTAGTAACCCATGCGTCGGATGCGATCCTGTAGTTTAGGACCAGGTTAATGTGCTCCGCAGACACCATCATGAGCTTCACGTAACACTTGTTTTGCTTCATCACCAGCGAGACAACGCAAAAGAAGACCGTCATAAGCCCGCTGATAGAGAGTCTTGGTGGTTTGATTGTAGTAAAACCGGAGAGATCGTCGACGAATACTCGTAGCCTCCTTGGGATCTTCAGGGAGTATGTCGTGAACTACGAAGTCGATGAAGGAAACTCTCCAATCTTCATTGATAACATTGGCTTCAGTAAAGTTACTGAACTCAATATTACGATTATTTTTAATGCAAAACAATTCCCGGTTAGAGACAACCACCACCTGTTGTCTTTTGATAGGAATGGCTAAGACTGCTGCAAGATTGGCCAAAGCATCTGCCTCAGTATTGCAAGCTTGGCGAACATATTCGATAAATAAGGCTTTGAATGATGTAGCCATGTTGATTGCTGCTTCATAGTAAGGCACCAGATCTTGATGGCGAACTTCATAGGTTCCTCTAACCTGATTAACCACCAGCTTAGAATCGCCATAGACCTCAAGATATTCGACGTCCAGTTGTCTGGCTAACTGAAGACCGATGAGTAAAGCATTGTATTCAGCTACGTTGTTAGAGCAAGGTTCATCTAGGGAGTAAGCTCTTTGAATAGTTGACCCATATGGAGAAACAAGGACAACTCCAACTCCTGCGACAATGGCACCATTGGGTCCGATCCTGGATGCACCGTCAAAGAATAGACGCCAAGTAGAAAATTCTTTGGAGATTGTATTTGATTCCAATGTCTCATCTGGAATTTCATCATAGAGTTTGGATGTCTCTGGAACAGGATGAGCTGCTAAGAAATCCGCCAGTGCTTGACCTTTAACAGATTTTTGAGGTACATATACCATGTCATATTGGGCTAGCAGAATGGCCCATGTAGCCAGTCGAGAATTGAGTGTGCTAGGCTTCTTTATGAGTACCCGAAGAGGATTAACTCGGGATATGACATGAATAGTTTGGCCAATGATGTAATGCCGAGTCTTTTGAACAGCGAACATGAGAGCTAGGCATTCTTTTTTGACCGGAGTGTTCAGCACCAATCATAGTACGGCTAAGATAATAAATGGCCTGTTCATGACCTTCTTTGTTCTTTTGGGCAAGTAAAGCACCCAACGAATGATCCATAGCACGGACATGCATTAAGAATGGTATGCCTGAAATCGGTGGCACCAAGACTGGTGGGTTCATGAGATATTGCTTTATATCTTCGAATGCTCGTTGACACTCTTCGGTCCAAATGAAAGATACACCTTTCTTCATTAGCTGAGTAAATGGCCTGCAGCGTCCAGACAGATTCGAAATGAACCTCCTAATGTACGGAAGTTGACCTTGGAATCCTCGTAGCTCTTTTAGGTTGTATGGAGGACGCATCTCTTGAATGGCTTTGATCTTCTCGAGATCCACGTATATACCTTTAGAGGTAATGAAGAAGCCGAGAAATTTGCCACTAGAGACACCCAAGAATGATTTGGTGGGATTCATTTTGAGTTGATGTTGGCGCATCAGATTGAAGATTATTCTCAAGTCTTGGATGTGATCTTCCTTTAGACGACTCTTGACGGCAATATCGTCGACATAGCATTCGACAGTCTTGCGTAGATGATCTCGAAAGATGGTACTCATGGCTCGTTGGTAAGTTGCACCAGCATTCTTGAGACCAAACGGCATTACTGTGTAGCAATAGACTCCGCGAAGAGTATGAAAAGAAGTGTATTTTTCATCTTCGGGATTCATCCGAATCTGATTGTATCCAGAGAATCCATCCATGAAGGATATCCGCTCAAACCCACAAGTGTTGTCAATCATGACGTCTGTGATAGGGAGAGGAAATTCATCTTTTGGACAGGCTTCGTTAAGATCCCGAAAGTCGATGCACATTCGAACTTTGCCAGTTTTCTTCAGGACTGGAACAACGTTGGCTACCCAATCCGGATGTTGTTCTTCTCGAATAAAGCCACAAGCGATGAGCTTCTTGACTTCATCATCAATCGCATCCATTATCTCCGGCTTGAAGCGCCGTTGTTGCTGTTTGACTGGTTTTGCATTAGGTAAAATATTTAGTTTATGAGTAGCAACTTTGGGATCTAGACCTGGCATGTCTTCGTAACTCCAAGCAAAGACATTAATGTATTCTTGAATAAGAAGAATTAATTCTTGCTTATCTGTCTGTAGGAGGTTCTTGCTGATGAATATTGGACGAGGTGACCCGCTTTCTCCTACATCAATTTGAACCAATTGATCTTCAGTAGGAGGTTCTCTTTGTTCAAATCGGAGTTCCCATTGGGTATCCATTCGTTGAACCCAAGGATCTTCTTCAGGATTTTCTTCAATATCCTCGTCATATCCTTCTGGAAGTTCAATGGAGACCATGTTAGTTGATACGATCAGCCGATGAACTTGACCAATGCTAGTGTCAGAGTCACATGATATGGAATCAGAGGAATTAGAGCGCTCTTCACTATCAGATTCGGAGACTACTGGGGATAATACCGGAGGTGAAGTATATCCGAGACCTCTTTTAGTCCTGCTGTAATACATTTTTGACTTTCCTTTCGGGACAGTCGTAAGGATAGGAGTTCGTCTACCCTTGCCGTAGTTGAGGCCATTCTTGAAATCATAACCCATATTTTGGATGATATCTTTTGATTGTTGACTGTAACGACGAAGTTGGAGATGTCCTGTATCATTGCTTTTGCTATCATCCGTATAACTGAATTTTTGTTCTGGTCCTTTACTAAAAAATATTAAACTTTCACCTTTCTTTCGAGCAGGAACAACACAATATGAGTCATTTGGATGTTCAAATGAGACCTCTGTTTGAAGAGACTGTACAACTCCCATTGTAAATGACTGGAAGCTATCTAACATATCCAAATAGCATTTAGCATGATAAATGACATCAGTATACTGGAAAGTAGATGCTTTTTCATTGATTTGTACATCTGTATTTACAACAGGACCCTTAGCCTTAGCAGACTTGGTCAGATTGATTACAAGAGGGGGAGAAGAAGAACGTGGGGGAGGCTTGTTACGACGAAGGTCAATAACAAGTGGCTCAGAGGAGGTGAGCTCCCTTTTATCCTTGTTATGAGTTAAATCAATAACAAGTGGCTCAGAAGAGGTGAGCTGCCTTTTATCCTTGTTACGACGTAAGTCGATAACAAGGGTCTCAGAAGAGGTGAGCTCCCTTTGATCTTGACCATCATCGGTTGGTTGCTTCTGGACTGGCAAGTGAATAGCCAGTGGTTTGGAGGACTGAGGATGAGAAACACGTCCTTTGACAGGTATGATGAGAGTGTCTTTGGGCACTGCTTTATGTTCTTCTTCAGTGTCTAGAGCCAGTACAACCTTCATAAATTCATCCTTTGTCACGACCCGCACCCTAGAGTAAGGGCACGAGACGTGGGTACATCCAGCCTACGCCACAGTATCGGCGGTAGAACGCTGTCCTAGGTCACAACATCTAACAATATAAATTCTAAACAGTTTATACTCCCCGAATGGGGGTGACATGATATAAGTAACCCAATCACAACTAAGAAAGAAGAAGCACGATATGATATAGAACTCAAGGAAATACAGATGATAAAAATAGTAGATAGATAGTTAAATGAAACTGCTGAAATGGAAGGAAATCCCAAGTACAATCAGAGAGTCTAAGTGTCTAATACATCACAATCCCAAGATCAATATATACAGTCATCCATAGAGTAAAGTAAATAAGCATCCTAGTCTAGAAGAGTGTCATCCACAGCTATAGGGTCCGGCTGCTGGTCCAAGTCACAGCTGTCATCTAAAGTAGCCCCATAATAGGTAGGGCAGCCAGCCTCGTCCTCATCCTCTGTAATATTTCAACAGGTCCAGTCAGGACAGAAGCGAGCACAATACATCTCAACAAGTCATAGCAGAAAAAGGAAATATAATCATGCTAGAGAATAAAATACAGAAACTAAAGAATAGCATAATGTAAGAGAGAGAATGTAAGTAAATATCTATGATATATATAAAGAGAGACAGTGCTGGTGATTCAGAGTACTGCATAAACATGTGAATGGCTAAGGACTGATTCATGATTACACTACAGGAAATTGATTCATGATTTCACTACTTGGATTTATTCATATGTTCATTTATACTCCCCCATCCCCAATCAATACACAAGGATCCATTCAAGTTACGTTAAGATTCATGATTATACTACGTTGCCCAAAAAGGGTCATTCATGAATTGATTCGTGAAGGCTCGGTGATCATGAGGGTACATGAGTCACTAGCTGATTCACGAAGATTCATGATAATAGAAGCATAAGATACATGATGTAAGTGATGTAAGTGAAACACACATGAGACAAAAGTATCTGATGCTCCCGAGAAGGATAACATCTCATGAAGGGATCCATATAGTACAAATTCGTGTTCCAACGTGTCAGCATCAAGTAAGATAGTCTAAAGCAGGAAATATAATCCTAAACATGATATGAAATGATCAGAGAATGTACTCGCCTGCTATCTGAATATCCAAGATGAATATACTATCCGAAGAGTGGTGTCTGGCACCTAATCAGAACAGTACAAGTCACAACAAGTCTAAAATGATAAAATGGAGCTCTACTATGCATTCTACATGAGTCTAGGTCAAACTAGGTCAAAGTCAACTCTTGGTCAACCCTGGTCAACCAAGAAGTCAAACCTAGGTCAACTATGGTCAAACTAGGTCTAACAAGTCTAACTAGGCTTGACCAAGACTAAACAGTCTAACTAAGCCCTCACTAGTCTAATAGACACACATAGGCCAATACCACATATATACCTATAACACTTATCACACATGAAGGTATATGTATATACTTATATACATATAGGCATGTGCCTAGCACATGAGCTATCACCTATCTAGAGATACCATAAGCTACTCTACCACCACACATATACAATTAGACTATTATAGCTATTGACCCACATATATATATATATATATATATATATATATATATATATATATATATATATAATCACACACATACATATATTAGGAATTATCTATATGTATATATATAGGATACAATATGTGTGTGTGTGTGTGTGGATAGAGGAGGAATGTGTTGACAGGAATGTAATGTGTGTATGAGTTGAGGGTGTGTGTGTAATACCTAGAACCTGTGTGTGTGTGTGTGTCAAGGATATGAGTGAGAGAGAGGGGGGCACCAAGTGTGTATACAGGAATTACAATGTGTGTGTGGATGTTATAGGAACATATGACTGGAATTGAGTGTGTGTAAAAAAAACAGTGTGGCAGGAGTATTGCAGTGACATATTAAGGAATGTAGGCAGTGTGTGTCACAGGAATATACGTGTGTGTGTAATATGTGACAGTGCAACTGGAATGGAAACTAATTCTCAGGAAATGTGCCACAGTGAATTGTTCTTAGGAATGTGCAATTGATAGTGGCAATGCTACATGTAATTGGGTTCCAGATTTCAGAAAAAAGGAAAAAGAAAATCAACCATTAATCCCCAACAATCTCAGGTTCAAAAAGAGAAGAACAATCTCAGTTTTCATGTAACAGTAATTCTCAGATTCTATATGTGTAGGACATGTATGCAGTGTGTAATAGTGTGCAGGAATGTGACTGAACATGTGTTCTCAGATTTCTGACTTCACATCAATCAAGGCAATCTCAGATTAACACCCAATCAGTAAAATACTAATGAAGTTCTCAGGTTCTCAGGATTTGAAAAAGGAAATCAAACATTAAAACCTACACTAATTCAGGTTTGCATGAACTCAGTCCTTGAGTTCACACATCAAGAATTCAGAGTCCTATCTCAGTTTTCAGAACTCAGTTCTTGAGTTCAACATAATCATTCAATAGAGAGTCCTATTCAACTGAAATTGAGATTAAACTCAGGTTATATACATCCTAACAGTCCTAAACATGATGTTAAATGTGTAGTAATTAAAACATAACCTAATACATTCTATAAACATTTAATGAAATTCGAACAGGAAGATACAGTGGAACATTTGCACTGATACTCCAACAGTATCAGAAATAGGAACCCAAATCAATACAGTTCATTTTTGTAAACCTTCTAAAGCTGAGAATTTAATCTAAACCATGTTGTCAAATATTTAGGTAATCAAACATAACTAATACTTAACATTTAATCAAGAAATTTAATGAAGGATATTACAAGAACAGTGATTTATCTCACTGATATCTCAGTGTATCAGAACATAGGGGAAATTCTCATTCGACTATGAAAACTCATCTAATAATCCATGAAAAGGGTTGGTAAATGATATCAAATGTGTGCACGTGTCATACCCTCAGTTTCGTGTCCACAAACACTAGACACAAGTGTCCAGACCATCGCACACAAGCACACGAGACTACACGAGCTCGGTTGGCCTGTGCACGTGTCCGCACGCACACGACACGCCACCAAGTGACACGAGACTTGGGGAGTGTCATGACAGACACTGCCCCTTGCTCTGTGTCAAAAATCAGGCACCTACGTGCCTTGGACAGCCCGCACGAGCACGCTGGTAGCAGGGGAGCTACAGTGCTCGTGCACGCGCGCGTGTACCCGTATGTGCACGTGTCCATATCAACACGACATGACACAGAAAATACCCCAGTGAATCAAAATCATGTAAGCGACACAAAAACCTAAATTCCTATTCAAATACAATTTGAAAATTCGAACGAAATGCCCTTTGTGGCATTTCGTCGAACACCTGCGTATGCCACTGATACGTGTCCGATACGGACACGTACAGGACACGAAAATTGGAAAACCCTATACCTACAGAATCAGGACACCTAGGGCTAGATGAATATGCAATTTAAACCTAGTTTTAATGGGTGGAATAGAATGTACCTATGGGTGTTCTTCAACACAAAAAGCTCTTCAAAGAGGGAATCTCCACAAGCCACCAAATCAATCAAATCGATTCAAATCTGTGATTGGACTCCACCATCAGCAAGAGAACATTGATTAGATCATAATGGAAGAAATTCTAATAAAAAAGGAGTCCTATTGATTAAACTAGGAAGGAATTTAATGAAGGCTTACCTATTTCCTTAAGAAATGAAGAACTAATAAAGAAAGAGGCACAATCCTCATAGAGACATTATATTGGCAAGAAGGGGGGGGGGGTCTTGGCTGGTCATAATAGTTAGGGTTAGGGTTTTTAGGTTTCATCCAATGGCTAGGATTGAATCAAGGCTAATGGGTGGCCTAGAACAAAGGGTTCTATCCTAGTTTCTTGCAAATCACTTAACCATGACTAAACTTGACTTAACCCCTTAACCAAACCATCTAATTCTCAAAGTGGCTCACTAAGTTAGTTATGACCCATCTAGGTTAGGTCCAATCTAGGTTAGGCTAACCACAAGGCAATAATTATATTAGTATTTAAATCACATCATTCAATTAAATTATTTAAAAATTCCTAATAATATATTTTAAATTCAAATAATTCAAAAATGACAAAAAATACCCTCAAACTAAAATTGTGGTAGTGACAAATCTACCCTCCTTAAAAGAATTTTGTCCTCGAAATTGAAAGGCAAAATGCAACTGGTGAGAAGGATAGAAAGTATACCTCACGGTCCAAAAAGATATGGGTATCGGTCGCGCATCTCATCCTCCCGCTCCCAAGTAGACTCTCCTGGAGAATGATGCATCCATGCGACGCATACCAAAGGTATCACCTGGTTCCTCAGAACCTTCTTCCGGCGATCTAGAATCTCCAAAGGCTGCTCTGGATAACTGAGAGTAGGTCCGACCTCAATCTCCGAATGATCAAGCACATGGCTAGGGTCAGCCACGTACCGTCTCAACTGTGATACGTGGAATATGTTGTGGACTCCCACAAGTGCAGGTGGCAAGTCTAGCCTGTAAGCCACGTCGCCGACTCTCCCGCTGATAACGAAAGGGCCGATGAAGCGCGGGCTAAGCTTCCCACCTCCACCAAAATGTATCGTACCACGAGTCGGAGATATCCATAGAAAAACCATGTCTCTGACCTAAACACAAGCAAGGTCTCAAATTAACTATGATAAACAAACATGATCAATAAAACACAAACAAACAAACCTTATCTAATCCTACTCTAATCTGTACCTCAAACTCCAAGGGCCTCCGGTGGCTATCGGCCCAGTACCGATGTCTGTTCTGCGCCACGCGAAGTCTGTCCCTGATGAGCTTCACCTTCTCGGCTGCGTCAACAACCATCTCTGGCCCCAGTAAAGCTCGCTCACCAACATCATCCCAAGATAAGGGTGTACGGCACCTACGCCCGTACAGAGCCTCGAAAGGTGACATCTCGATGCTGGCCTGGAAACTGTTGTTGTAAGCAAACTCCACCAAATGAAGTTGATCCTCCCAGGAGCCTCCAAAGTCCAAGACGGACGTCCGCAGCATATCCTCAAGTGTCTGAATAGTCCTCTCTGACTGTCCGTCCGTTTGGGGGTGGTATGCGGTACTAAACTTGAGCTGAGTGCCCAAGCTAGTCTGCAGACTCCTCCAAAAATAGAAAGTAAAGCGACTATCCCGATTTGAGACGATGCTGACCGGAACTCCGTGAATCCTGACTATCTGTCGCATATACATCTCCACAAGCCTCTCTGTAGACGTACCCACCTTGAATGGCAAGAAGTGGGCCAATTTGGTCAACCTGTCAACGATGACCAAAATCGCATCTTTTCCTCATGGTGTATGCGGCAATCCTGATACGAAGTCCATAGAGATATGCTCCTATTTCCACTCAGGAATGGGCAGCGGTTACAATAATCCACCGGGCCTCTACCTCTCCGCCTTGACCTGCTGACAGACCAAGCACCTAGCTACGAAGTGAGCCACCTCCCGCTTCATCCCGGACCACCAAACATGCTCCCTCGGATCTCGGTACATCTTGTTGGCACCAGGGTATATAGAGTACTGAGATCTGTAGGCCTCCTACATAACCTGCTCCCTGAGATCTTCATTGGGCACACATAATCTGGAACCGTGCCTCAAGGCACCATCCTCTGCAAGAAAAAACTCGCCCTCCAGCAATCCTGCTCGAACCTGCTCTCGGAGACACCGCAGAGCAACGTCCTCAAACTGTGCCGACTTGATCCTCTCCACCAAGTCCGACTGAATCTGTATCCCCCATAACTGCATTTGTACCCCGGGCACGATCACCTCAATCCCAAGGCTCTCTAAATCTACAAGTAAGTGCCGATCCATAGTGATACACATAGCTGTCGGATACCTACTCAAGGCATCGGCAACCACGTTGGCCTTCCCTGTGTGATAGTAAAGTAGGATGTCAAAGTCCTTCATCAACTCTAGCCATCTGTGCTGCCTCATGTTCAACTCCTTCTGAGTGAACACATACTTTAAGCTCTTGTGATCTGTAAAGATCTCCACCCTCTCCCCATACAGATAATGCTTCCACAACTTCAAGGCAAAAATCACCGCTGCCAGCTCCAGGTCGTGGGTAGGGTAGTTCTTCTCATGGGGACGTAATTGCCTGGAAGCATAGGCAATCACCTTCCCATGCTGCTGCAAGATGCAACCCAGCCCCTTTCCTGAAGCGTCACTATAAATAGTGAAACCACATGATCCTGAAGGCAATGTCAGAATCGGAGCTGTCGTAAGCCGCTTCTTCAACTCATCAAAAGCTGCCTGACACTCCTCTGACCAAACATACTCAGCATCCTTCCGGGTCAACCGTGTCAACGGCTCTGCAACCCGGGAGAAATCCTGCACAAATCTCCGATAATATCCTGCCAGCCCCAGGAAGCTCCTGATCTCTGCAACTGAAGTCGGTGCTGCCCATGTCTCAACTGCTACAATCTTCTTGGGGTCAAATGAGATACCATCTCCAGTCACAATGTGCCCCAAGAAGTCCACCCGGTCCAAGAAAAACTCACACTTGGAGAGTTTTTCATAAAGTTGCTCCTTCCTGAGAATCTCCAGCACTATCCGCAGATGCTCCTCGTGCTCCTCCTCAGTCTTGGAATATATCAAGATGTCGTCTATGAACACCACCACAAAATGATCCAGATACTGGTGGAACACCTTGTTCATTAGGTTCATAAACACTGCGGGTGCATTGGTTAGCCCAAACGGCATAACCAAAAACTCAAACTGCCCGTACCGCATCCTGAAAGTGGTCTTGGAAATATCATCCTCCTTCACCTTCACCTGGTGATATCCTGACATCAGATCAATTTTGGAAAATAGCCGAGCTCCGCTCAACTGGTCAAAAAGATCGTCGATCCGCGACAGTGGGTATCTGTTCTTGATCGTGAGGTTGTTGAGTGTCCTGTAGTCAATACACATCCGTACTGACCCATCCTTCTTTGACACAAACAACACTGGTGCACCCCATGGCGATGAACTCGAGCGGATGAAGCCCTTGTCCTGCAGCTCATCCACTTGCTTCTTCAGCTCTACCAGCTCACTGTTGTTTACCCGATAGACATGCTGAGAGATGGGTTCCGCTCCTGGAACTAAGTCTATCGAGAACTCTATGTCTCTGTCTGGTAGTAATTCCGGCAACTCCTCTGGGAAAAAATCCAAATAGTCTGCTATCAAGGGGTATGGAATCGTCTTCTCCTCAACCGAGACTCCACAAAAAACTCCGCTGCTCTGTTCCGCCTGACGTCTGGAGTACTCGAACTCTGGCTCCCCCGGCGCTCTGAAGATAACTCTACCCCCTCTGCAATCAATGCTGGCGTGGTGCCTGCTCAACCAATCCATGCCGAGTACTATATCGTAGTTCGGCAATGGCATTACGAGCAAGCTCACCTCCAACTCGCGGCCTCCCAAAACAACTCTCCGACCCTTACAAACATCACGTACGAGGATAATGCCACCCCCGGTCGTGATCTTTTAAGTCCTAGGCAACGATTCAGCTATGATACCGTGTCTAACCGCAAAAGATACTGATATAAAACTATGCGAAGCACCAGAATCGAATAATGCAAAAGCTGGACTGGAGTCAAGAAGAACCGAACCTGCGATCAGCTCTCCTATCGCCTCTGCATCCTCAGCTGCCATGCCGAAAGCTCGCCCCTACTGGCCTCCCCTGGCCTGATGCTGGTGATGCACGAATCGCTGCTGCTGAGTCGGCAATGGTCCCTTCTGCGGTCCCTCCGGAGCCTTGGCTCCTGCTCCTGCTCGTCCCGAGAACATAGGGCACTCCCTCAGCTGATGGTCTGCTGCCCCACAGAGTAGGCACCTGCCTAGCCTCTTCCTACACTCATTCCACCCGTGCCCTGGCTTCTTGCAATAAGCACAGGGGGTGGCCTGCTGCCTCGGTGCCTGCTGCTGTACCCTCTGCTGTTGGTGCTGTACTGGCTGATGCCTCGGCTGCTGAAACTGCTGCGGCTGGAACCTCTGCTGCTGGTGGTGCTGCTGCTGAAAGTGCGGCCTCTTGGCCGGTCTTCCGCTACTGCTGCCTCCCTGGGGGTCTCGTCTCCTCTTGAGCCTAAGCTTAAGATCATCCTCTGCAGCTAGTGCGTCCACCAGGATCTCCTCAAATGTAGCACTACGGGCGTTCTTGGTGTAGGACTTGACCTCCTTTACCAAGCCCTTCCGGAACCTTCGGGCCTTCATCGTCTCCGACAGGTCCTCCATAAATCTGCTCAGGCGGCAGAACTCTCCTGCTACTCCTCCACGGACTGGCTCCCCTGGACCAGGGCCTCGAACTGGGTCTCGCGGGCTCCCAGTGCTGCGTCTGGAAAGAACTTCTCCTTGAACAGCTTCTTGAATGCTGCCCAAGTCTGTCCTGCTGTGCCGACCCTCAGGTCGGTCTGGTACCATGTACGGGCCAAATCCTGCATTATACTAGCCGCTGCCTCTATCTGGAGCCTCGTCGAAATCTCAGCCAGCCTGAAGATCTCCTCCATATGTTCGATCCACTCATCGACATACAGGATCCCCTCTGTCCCTCGAAAGTCTCTCGGGTGCATCTTCTGGAAGTCCTGGATGCCCTTCTTCCATGGCTGGTGCGGCTGCGGGGCTGCCGCTGGCTGAGCTACGACCCTCTCTACTGCTGTCACTGCCAGCTCAATGCCTCTGCTGAGCTCTGCCGTGTGCCTCTGCTGCTGGGTCTGCTGACCCTCCATGTACTGCCGAAAGAAGGCTAACAGCTATACTGCATCCACTGTCCCTACAGGTGGCTGCTGGAAGGGATCCTCTGGGATGACTGGGTCCTGCCTCCGAGCCGGTGGAAGCATACCCCCTGCTGCTGCTGCCGGGGTCTCAATACGAGCAGAGGTGGCAGGAGCTGCAGTCCCCTGGCCCCGCTGTACTTGCTGAGAGGTAGCAGTCCCCTCCATAGCATCCTCATGAATGGTACGCTGCGATCGAGTCTCTACCATCCTGAAGATAGACAAACAAGAGTATCAATTTCTGAGAAAGAAGCGATATAACAAAGGCGGACAATTAAAATTCAAGGGATCAGCTGAAATAAGGATTTAGATGGCAATAAAAGAATTTTTTTTCTAATGTGATCGAGTACCTCAAATTTTTTTTCCTAATTCTACTGCAGGATGCAGTGATATTCTAGTTCGAATACCACTACACTTCTAATCTAGACCTGTATGGGCCACCACTAAAAATGTGTCACGACCCGCACCCTAGAGTAAGGGCACGAGACGTGGGTACGTCCAGCCTATGCCGCAGTGTCGGCGGTAGAACGCTGTCCTAGGTCACAACATCTAACAATATAAATTCTAAACAGTTTATACTCTCCGAATGGGGGTGACATGATATAAGTAACCTAATCACAACTAACGAAGAATAAGTACGATATGATAGAACTCAAGGAAATACAGATGATAAAAATAGTAGATAGATAGTTAAATGAAACTGCTGAAATGGAAGGAAATCCCAAGTACAATCAGAGAGTCTAAGTATCTAATACATCACAATCCCAAGATCAATATATACAGTCATCCATAGAGTAAAGTAAATAAGCATCCTAGTCTAGAAGAGTGTCATCCACAGCTATAGTGTCCGGCTGCTGGTCCAAGTCACAGCTGTCATCTAAAGTAGCCCCATAATAGGTAGGGCAGCCAGCCTCGTCCTCATCCTCTGTAATATTTCAACAGGTCCAGTCAGGACAGGAGCGAGCACAATACATCTCAACAAGTCTAGCAGAAAAAGGAAATATAATCATGCTAGAGAATAAAATACAGGAACTGAAGAATAGCATAATATAAGAGAGAGACTGTAAGTAAATATCTATGATATATATAAAGAGAGACAGTGCTAGTGATTTAGAGTACTGCATAAACATGTGAATGGCTAAGGACTGATTCATGATTACACTACAGGGAATTGATTCATGATTTCACTACTTGAATTTATTCACATGTTCATTTATACTCCCCCATCCCCAATCAATACACAAGGATCCATTCAAGTTACGTTAAGATTCATGATTATACTACGTTGCCCAAAAAGGGTGATTCATGAATTGATTCGTGAAGGCTCGGTGATCATGAGGGTACATGAATTACTAGCTGATTCCCGAAGATTTATGATAATAGAAGCATAAGATACGTGATGTAAGTGAAACACACATGAGACAAAAGTATCTGATGCTCCCGAGAAGGATAACATCGCATGAAGGGATCCATATAGTACCAATCCGTGTTCTAATGTGTCAGCATCAAGTAAGATAGTCTAAAGCAGGAAATATAATCCTAAACATGATATGAAATGATCAGAGAATGTACTCGCCTGCTATCTGAATGTCCAAGATGAATATACTGTCCGAGGAGTGGTGTCTGGCTCCTAATCAGAACAGTACAAGTCACAACAAGTCTAAAAATGATAAAATGGAGCTCTACTATGCATTCTACATGAGTCTAGGTCAAACTAGGTCAAAGTCAACTCTTGGTCAATTCTGGTCAACCAAGAAGTCAAACCTAGGTCAACTATGGTCAAACTAGGTCTAACAAGTCTAACTAGGCTTGACCAAGACTAAACAGTCTAACTAAGCCCCCACTAGTCTAATAGACACACATAGGCCAATACCACATATATACCTATAACACTTATCACACATGAAGGCATATGTATATACTTATATACATATGGGCATGTGCCTAGCACATATGCTATCACCTATCTAGAGATCCCATAAGCTACTCTACCACCACACATATACAATTAGGCTATTATAGCTATTGACCCACACACACACACACACACACACACACACACACACACATATATATATATATATATATATATATATATATATAATCACACACATACATATATTAGGAATTATCTATATGTATATATATAGGATACAATATGTGTGTATGTGGATAGAGGAGGAATGTGTTGACAGGAATGTAATGTGTGTATGAGTTGAGGGTGTGTGTGTAATACCTAGAACCTGTGTGTGTGTGTGTGTCAAGGATGTGAGTGAGAGAGAGGGGGACACCAAGTGTGTGTACAGGAATTACAATGTGTGTGTGGATGTTATAGGAACATATGACTGGAATTGAGTGTGTGTAAAAAAACAGTGTGGCAGGAGTATTGTAGTGACATATTAAGGAATGTAGGCAGTGTGTGTCACAGGAATATGCGTGTGTGTATGTAATATGTGACAGTGCAACTGGAATGGAAACTAATTCTCAGGAAATGTGCCACAGTGAATTGTTCTCAGGAATGTGCAATTGATAGTGGCAATGCTACATGTAATTGGGTTCCAGATTTCAGGAAAAAGGAAAAAGGAAATCAACCATTAATCCCCAACAATCTCAGGTTCAAAAAGAGAAGAACAATCTCAGTTTTCATGTAGCAGTAATTTTCAGATTCTATATGTGTAGGACATGTATGCAGTGTGTAATAGTGTGCAGGAATGTGACTGAACATGTGTTCTCAGATTTCTGAGTTCACATCAATCAAGGCAATCTCGGATTAACACCCAATCAGTAAAATACTAATAAATTTCTCAGGTTATCAGGATTTAAAAAGGAAATCAAATATTAAAACCTACACTAATTCAGGTTTGCATGAACTCAGTCCTTGAGTTCACACATCAAGAATTCAGAGTCCTATCTCAGTTTTCAGAACTCAGTTCTTGAGTTCAACATAATCATTCAATAGAGAGTCCTATTCAACTGAAATTGAGATTAAACTCAGGTTATATACATCCTAACAGTCCTAAACATGATGTTAAATGTGTAGTAATTAAAACATAACCTAATACATGCTATAAACATTTAATGAAATTCAAACAGGAAGATACAGTGTTACATTTGTACTGATACTCCAACAGTATCAGAAATAGGAACCCAAATCAATACAGTTCATTTTTGTAAACCTTCTAAAGCTGAGAATTTAATCTAAACCATGTTGTCAAATATTTAGGTAATCAAACATAACTAATACTTAACATTTAATCAAGAAATTTAATGAAGGATATTACAAGAATAGTGATTTATCTCACTGATATCTCAGTGTATCAGAACATAGGGGGAAATTCCCATTCGACTATGAAAACTCATCTAATAATCCATGAAAAGGGTGGGTAAATGATATCAAATGTGTGCACGTGTCATACCCTCAGTTTCGTGTCCACAAACACTAGACACAAGTGTCCAGACAATCGCACACGCGTACACGAGACTGCATGAGCTCGGTTGGCCTGTGCACGTGTCTGCACGCATATGACACGCCGCCAAGTGACACGAGACTTGGGGAATGTCATGACAGATACTGCCCCTTGCTCTGTGTCAAACATCAGGCACCCACGTGCCTTAGGCAGCCCGCATGAGCACGCTGGTCGCAGGGGAGCTACAGTGCTCGTGCACGCGCACGTGTACCCGTGTGTGCACGTGTCCATATCGATACGACACGACACATAAACTACCCCAGTGAATCAAAATCGTGTAAGCGACATAAAAACCTAAATTCCTATTCAAACACAATTTGAAAATTCGAACGAAATGCCCTTTGTGGCATTTCGTCGAACACCTGCGCATGCTACTGATATGTGTCCGATACGGACACGTACAGGACACAAAAATTGGAAAACCCTATACCTACAGAATTAGAAAACCTAGGGCTAGATGAATATGCAATTTAAACCTAGTTTTAATGGGTGGAATAGAATGTACCTATGGGTGTTCTTCAACACAAAAAGCTCTTCAAAGAGGAAATCTCCACAAGCCACCAAATCAATCAAATCGATTCAAATCTGTGATTGGACTCCACCATCAGCAAGAGAACATTGATTAGATCATAATGGAAGAAATTCCAATCAAAAAGGAGTCCTATTGATTAAACTAGAAAGGAATTTAATGAAGGCTTACCTATTTCCTTAAGAAATGAAGAACTAATAAAGAAAGAGGCACAATCCCCATAGAGATATTATATAGACAAGGAGGGGGGTCTTGGCTGGTCATAATAGTTAGGGTTAGGGTTTTTAGGTTTTATCCTATGGCTAGGATTGAATCAAGGCTAATGGGTGGCCTAGAACAAAGGGTTCTATCCTAGTTTCTTGCAAATCACTTAACCATAACTAAACTTGACTTAAACCCTTAACCAAACCATCTAATTCGCAAAGTGGCTCACTAAGTTAGTTATGACCCATCTAGGTTAGCTCCAATCTAGGTTAGGCTAACCATAACCACAAGGCAATAATTATATTAGTATTTAAATCACATCATTCAATTAAATTATTTAAAAATTCCTATTAATATATTTTAAATTCAAATAATTCAAAAATGACAAAAATACCCTCAAACTAAAATTGTGGTAGTGACATCCTTGTACGTACGAGCATCGTTGCAGTATGCCTCAACACCTTTGAAAGGATAGAGATCCGCGACCTCCTTTTGGACCTCCCCATTGTCATCAACATATTTGAAACATTGATGGAGAGTAGACGGAACAATGTTGTGCTCATGCAAAAATGGGCTCTCCAACAAAGCATTGTAAGAACAACCAAGGTTGTCTATAATGTAGAAGGTCACTTTTGTGTGAAGATTGCCTATTTGGAGTTTTAGGCGAATCTTGCCCATAGGTTCACTTCTTCCTTGGTTGAACCCCAAGATGGTGGTGATTGTGCTAGAAAGACTATGCACGGGGATTTTTAGTGCATCCAGTATTGTTTTTGGCATGATGCTGAGTGCTGACCCTGGATCTATCAGAATACGATCAACTTTTATCGAGTCAACATATCCTGTATAATATAGAGGACGGTCATGCCTATTGTCTTCTATCAGCATGTCATCCTGTGTAAAAGTAATATTTGGAATCAATTCCAACACACTGTGACAATGGAGACAAGAGACAGGCTCTGCTGTAGGCTTCTTTAGAAGAGCTAGACAGGTTTCTACCTGCATTAGAGCTTCACTCAGAGTTTTTCGAGTCTCTTTAGAGAGGCGCAAAAGCTCGAATATTGACAGCCTAGCCGGTGTATTACCTAGTTGAGCCAAGATATCAAAGTTGTATGGCTTCTCAAGTCCATAGGGAGTTGACTTCTTCAAAGGCTTGTCGAAGCGAACTTGTTGTTTGCCTTTATCGATTGTCGTCGGCTTGGGGGGAATGGGTACTACAACCGGTGAGGACGCAGAAGGGATGTCTTCAGTGGACACAGGTTGTACTGGAGTAGACTCAGAGGAAGAAGGAGGATTCTCCTGAGTTTTGGGATACTCCCGTAGATAGGCTTTCCCTGACCTGGTGCCCAGCAGGATTTCTTCTTCAACTATGGGGTCAAAAGACACCATATTGCAAGTCTTTGTCTTGCCCTTGGAGCGTTCTTTCTTCTTGGAAGAAGAAGGAACTTCGAACTCTGAAGCAAGATCAGGATGAATCCACATAATCTCACCATTGTCAAGAGATAAAGGGACGAGACCTTCACTTTGTGGAGGAGGGAGATCCTCGATCTCAAGAGTGACCTTGGGGATAGGAATGACACCATACTATATCAACTGTGGAGGAAAGTTACTGAACTGGACTGAGACCATGTTTGCAGTAACAGTCTTCTCGTCTTGCTGCAGAGTGACAACACCAGCATTGACTAGCTCTTGTATCTTGCCTTTGAGCACATAGCATGCTCGAGTGGGATGCCCAATGAACCTATGATAGACACAATATTTGGGATGATCGGTCTTACCGACTTCCTCAGGTTTCTTCGGGTCTGGGAGTTGGAGCTTATTGCTTTTAATTAAGCAATCAAAGATACTTGCAGTGTCATTCTCGTCAAAGGAGTACTCCACTTTAGGATGAGGTTCTCTTGGTGGAGGGGCAGAAGGAGTAGAAGTAGACGTGGGTGGAGCCACGTTAACAGCCAGAGATTCTTTGCTCTTCAAATTGATATTCAAAGTCTTTTTATTCTTGCGGTTGTTCTGGCGATTACTGCTATTCGATATCTGATGTTCATCCCGGTCAGGGTTAGACATGTGTACCCCTAGCTGTTTGAACTTGTCAGCGCTAACTTCAGCTGCTTTAGCATTGACAATGAAGGATGGCCAGTCTCGGAATTGAGTTGAGCCCATCCACATGCTGATAATAGACAAAAGATTTTCTTTGCAGGTGTCTATGGTGACAGCGGCTGGAGTCCCGGAAGGCATCTTTAAACCTTCTCGGCGAAACCTTTCAATGAAACTCTCAGCAGTTTTATTATGTCTTTGTTTGATTTTATTAAGGGCTGACATGGTCATGTCGTTGATTCCCTCATAAAATCATTCCAAGAATATTTGTTTAAGGCCCGAGAAGGAAGTGATACAGCCATCGGGCAAGCTTCTGTACCAATCGTATGCTATACCGGCTAAACAACCGATGAATACCCTGGTAAGAAGAGCATCATTTGGTTGAAGTTGAACAGTCATTACCTCAAAGTGGTTAATGATCTGACTAGAAGAAGTGCTGCCATCAAATAGGGTGATTGTTAAAATTTTGTATTTAGGTGGAAACGGAACTTCCTTCAATTCAACTGGATAGGGTTGTTTGATCCCCAATCTCTGTAGGTTGTCTTTCTCTTTGAAGGCCTCGAACTGAGTGCACAAGAGCTTGACAGCTTTATTCGCATCTTCCGATGATGAAGAAGGAGCAGGTGGAATCAGAGTGTTAGGAGGAGGAACAGCGTGGTAAGCACCACCCCTAGCACCTGACCGACTGGGTGTGGGTTGAATTTGTACAGGAGGTACTTGAGGAGATACTACCTCCAGCCCTGCATTGATAGGCACCGACGATGCTATGATCTCAGGAATTACAGTAGGTACGGTCGGTGGTACTGTATGTTGGGCCACAATAATAGAATGCATACTTGCGACCATTTCAGCTATGGTCTTCAGCTTGTCTTCTAGTGCAGCTATTAGCTGTTCTTAATTTGCCGAACTAGACGCATCCGGATCTTCAGTGACAATATAAGCTGTCACTTCTCTAGGTACAGTAGAAGATACTGTTTGTTTAGAACTTTCACTGTATGCATCATAATCAGAGAAGGAATCATCTCCCGAATAAGAAGTAGGAAGATGACCAGAAGGCTCTTGAAGAAGATTCCTTTGCCCGATTGTATCTCGGTTTCGGGATCGGGTGTGTCGAAATACTCCTTCAGAAGATTCTTGGAGTAAGTCTAAATACCGCTGGCTGGGCCGGCGAGGCTTGCCGTACATGGAGCACTTTCTACCTCCAGTGTCTCGGGAGGCCATGTTGACAGAAGCGTACAATACTTCATCTTCGTCTTCCGATATTGGTTCCGAAGTTACAAAATTCAAACGATCGACGACAGATCGTTTTGTTGTCTGGCAACAGCACTGGATGATGACTTTATGATTACAATGATGATCAAGTGATTGAACTAGAGGCGTTGAGATGTTGTCCCGCTTTTGCCTGAGATGCTCCCGGAGATCAGGAACAATGACGGGACGAGAAAAAGTTTGAGGGATCTGTTCTTTGATAACATTCGGAACATGGTTCCGGTTCTTCAGATGTTTTGTCCCTTGAGTGTACAGGGAAGTGCTCACTTCATTAGCATAGGTGTCAGGATTTTTGATCCTGGAAGCTTGCCTTTGATGTAGGTTCGTCGTCGGCATTGGCTGCTTGTGTTTTGCCGAAGTTGACGTAGACCGAGATCTATTGAGATAACTTTGTAGATCAGCAAACTCACCCCCAGGGGTTTCTGTCTGAGACACCAATAATTTTCCCTGTTTGGAGCGGGATATCCTGAGAGTTGGGAGATCTTGAAATTCTGCTACCGGAGTAGGCAGAATACGTCTTTGATCAGTGCATTTCACTCTGGTCAGAAGAGAAGATCTCTTGTTTGAGAGAGTTCTTGCACTGACTGGTGCCGAGGCACGTTCAGATTGATCTTCCGAGGTAAGAACCGGGAAAGACTGAGAAAAGACCAAAGGACCTTTTCCTTTATTTTGTAAGGAAGGGTCGGCTAAAGAGCGTTTCCCTCTATTATCTTCCAAGTCGTGGAACGAGGAAGTTTGAGAAAAGATCAACGGGCCTTTTCCTTTGTTCTGAAGAGGAGGAGGAATGGTCAACAGACTACCCCCAGTGGATTGGGCTGGAGCAACAGGGTGCTTTGGAAGAATAGCTGAATCTTTCCCCTTGTTGTGAGAAGAAGGGAGGTTAGCCAAAGGGCTGTTTCTCTTAGATTGCACTGGCACAGCTTGCGCAGGAGTTGAAGTAGTTGTTGGCGCATTGGCTAATTGCGCATTAGGAGTTCTAGCAGATAGCCTTTTGGCTACAGACATTGTGGTTTGCGCAGCAGAAGTTCTGGCCACAGAGTATTTGAGTTGTACTCTGGTTGCTGGAGTGGTGGACTGCGCAGGAAGAGTTACAACCAACTGCGCCAGGGGAAGAGGAGTCTTACACTTTGACAGAGCAGCATAGGAAGTGGTTTGTACACTGGCAAGAGGAACAACATACTGTGCATGAGTAGTAGAAACAGATTGTGCAACAGCAGAGACAGCAGATTGTGCAACAGTCTTGGAAGCAGACTGTGCAACAGCAGAGACAGCAGATTGTGCAGCAGTCTTGGAAGCAGACTGTGCAACAGCCTTGGAAGCAGACTGTGCAACAGCAGAGACATCAGACTGCGCAGCTGGCTGCGCAGAGGACTGTACAGAGGACTTTGGAGTCCACACTGAATGAATCTTGCTCTTGGCAGAGGTTGCAGTGCGACTAGTAGTCTTGGAGTTGATCATCGCTTCATAGGCCGTCTGGTTGACCTTCATAACTAGCGTCTTCTGCGTCTTCCCGATAGATGCAACGTCACATTGAGTTGTCACTTCCTCGTCAGAGGAGAAAGTCGTCCCCAGCAGAGTCGCCATTTTATTTGTAAAAATAAAAGTTGATCTTTATTTCACAAACTTTGTAAGAAGATTACAATAGAATTCTGGGAAAGTACAACTGTAGGAATCCGATCTGAAGACGATCGCTTTATCCCTTGGACGATGTGAACTTTGAAGACGATAGCCTTTGAAGTTGAAGGCGATAGCCTCTGAAGAATGCAGCAGTACTTGGACAAGAACTCCTGAACTCTCTGATTTTTTCTGATCTCTATGTGCCCCCCTTAGGAAGGACTTGAAACTCTATTTATAGAGTTTTGGAAATAACTAATTTTTAGTTATTCTGGATTGTGCAAGATGGATTGCGCATGCACTGGATTGCGCAGACATCAGACTGCGCTGGCAATTATTTGATCGTGGGCCAACTGTATTGGACACATGGCATCATTTGATTGAAATACGCATGATCGTGTATAGACAGTTGCCACGTGGTGAGCAATTGATGGCATGTATGCCACGTACAGAATTTCAGTTGTCTTGATGGACTGTGCCACATGAATTGCGCTAGCTTCAGATTGTGCTGGATTTGGATTGCGCTGGATTGGACTGTGCTGGATTAGATTGCGTTGGCTGTACAGCTGTCCTCGAGCGCTGTGCTGCACAAGAAACGAACAGTTTCTTCGTTCTTCGTGCTGTCAGCTGTCAGAAGATCTGATTTTTTGTCTGGTAATGATGATGCGGCCACGTCAGTTAGTGCACTTGGAAGTGTGCGCAGCTCAGCTTGCACAATCGAAGGGGTACGTAATCTATCTTCTGCGCAGTTTATTTGAAGGATGCAAACTTTGATTTTCATGGCTTTGTCGATGAGTGCAACTTGATTTTTGGGACCTACAGTTAGCGACAGGTATGACGGGCACGTGCAACGGAGCTCGCTACCCGCGCTCCACGGACGCCATCCTGGTCGATAACGCATTATGGCTAAGGGTTAGCCTACGGCTCGGAGACATCCGTTAAGTTAAAAAGGACAAATAATACGAAATGGTCGTGGACAATCCCCTCGTATACGGGAGGTGGGAGATATAAGGGATTTTTGCGACATGATCAAAGGGAGGATCGTGGCCGGCCTAGACAGAAATCAAAAGGGGCTTACGGGTTACCTAGGTGTGGGCTTGGTCACCCGGAGGACATAAGTGCAGGGTATTTCAAGACAATATCAATGTGTACCAGCCCGCACGCTCTGAATAGTTACGAAATACCAAGGGAAAAAGGGTCCAAAATGGCTTGTGATGCCAGCGACCGGTGCATATAAAGTTAATTGGGCTTTGCTGGTGGAAATCTACGTGCAAGTCCTTGTATTGAAATCAAAGTAGTCTAAGTTAACTAAATGAAGTGCCTTCTGAACAGGCTTGAATATAACACACCAGATAATCGAGAGTACTTCGACAAAGGAGTTAGAAAACACGCCTACGACGCGCTAGGACCCGAGGCAGGGACATGCCCTTGACATTAAAAGTTCACATGAATCATGTTAAGTTATTTCCTATGAATTGTTGACTAACTTGGTTTACTTTGGACAGGTAAGGCCGGACGGTAAGTATGTGTAAGTCATGCATGTATTTTCATACGACACTTGTATTCGGCAACACGAGATAGGCTATGAAATATGCCATGAAACTGATCTTAAGGCAAGATTAGAAAGACTATGAATGATAGATGGTGCACAAAAGTAAATAGAACGTGTTTGGTAATAATAGCATTGTGGGCGAGCTAGCCTCCCCACCAGTGTATAACAATGTACTGATAACCCCACAGTCTGCTTGTATGATGCAGGAGACGCCAGCGGGTGCAGAGCTTTCTTCGAACGTGCTAAGGCGCGGAGCTATCTCTGGAGCCTTGGAGCGTTGCAAGGAGCTGGAGCACCATATACAGGACATAATGTATCGGAACATCGCCATGAATCATTCCATGTTGTAAGCCACTTGGCACGCCTTTTATGTTTCAGAGAGAGAGAGAGAGCTTGAGAGACTTGTAAACTCGGCCTAGCACCACTTATAAACATCTTGAATATCAATAAAGAGTTTGAATTCGCTTCAATTTGTGTTCATTTACTTTCTGCTTTCTGGACTTGGCCTTGCACGGGCGCAACCTAGGCCCGTGCGGCATCACACCTTAGCGAGGATGATCGCTCCTACGGGAGCGGGGCGTGACACTAAACTAATAGGGTATGGATCTTATGTCAAGCTATAATAATAGGAAATATTGTAATTAAAATCGTACCTTCTATGACTTCTCCTTCTACTCCCACATTCTCCACTGCCAGCGAGAAGGCATGTCCATAGTTCTGACTGAGGTCCCGAGCTCTAGTCCTGTCGTGATGTACTGGCTGGGGAAGTAATGGTAGGCTAGGTAATCCTGCTACTGGCCCGGGTGCTGGTATTGCTGGAATTGCCGGTCTCGGGGCCTGCTGGGCATAAACTAGTGACTGCTGCTCTGGACACTCTTTCACCTTGTGTTATAGCGAGCCACATCTCAAGAATGCTCCAAGTCGAGTTCTGCAGTCTTTTTGGAGATGCCCTGGCTTTCCACAGAAATTGCAAATAGGCTTCTGATAAGGTGCAGACCTCTCCTGCTGCTGTCCTATATCCCTTCTGATAGGTCCACTCTGTATCGATCTCGTAGGTATAGCTGCCAGCGTATGGCATCTCGGGGTCTGCTGCTGCTCCTTACGAAGAATCTTCTGAGCACGAGCTTCTTCCATGACAGCTGAATGTGAGACTCGAGACTGGGTACTCGTATAAGACTTGAGCTCTGGTGCAAGCCCCTGGTGAAATCTCCTCGCCTTCTCTAACTCTGTCGGAATCAATCCTGCACCAAATCTAGTCAGGCGATTGAACTCTGAGTCATACTCATCAACTATCATATTCCCTTGCTTCAGATGAAGGAACTGGTCGTAGAGACCATCTCAAACATGAATAGGGAAGAACCTTTCATAAAATAACTCATATAACTGCTTCCAAGTGGCCCCAGTGCCTAATCGTCTCTCTTCTGCCTTCCACCAGTGGTGAGCATTATCTTCTAGCAGTAGGTCCACTGCTGTCATCAAATCTCGTGCTGGCAACTAGGATGCCTTCAGTAGCTTCTCTGTACTAATAAGCCACTATGACACCTCTAGTGGCTTCTCCGTTCCACTGAAAGGCTTAGGGTTCATATCTGTAAAATTCTTGATGGAGCCCTCATAAGGATGTAGAGTCGGTGCTGGTGCCGGTGTTGGGGATACAGGTGGAGTTCTAGTCATAGCCGCCATCATAGTCTGTCTCGTCAACTCTGTCTGCTGCCACTGTGCCTGCATCATGGCATACAAGAAAACACCATGCCATGATAACTGTGATATATAATATAAAGAAAAAAATATGTATGCAATCAGGTGCCTAACCAGTCTACAGTGATAATGCAATAAGAACAAACCTTTGACGCATGGACAGGATCAGGAATATCAGGGATCAGGACCGTATCTCCCACTGGAGATAACCGGCTATCAGGACCGTACCTCCCACTGAAGATAACCGGCTATCAGGACCGTACCTCCCACTGGAGATAACCGGCTATCAGGATAGTGCATATATGACCCATATGTTAAGGAATTGTTCTTCCCACCCAATGCCTATTAGGGTCACATCCATGACTCATGAACCTCTAGTAACCGCCAAGTCTTCTAGCATGCAATTCTATTGGCAGTTACTCCTGTCCGTCGCACGCTCCATACTTATCGGTGGCCAGCCGACTACACGAATACGTGTCCTACATGTGACTCACATAACGTG
This sequence comes from Iris pallida, assembly GCA_029216955.1. NCBI lineage: Eukaryota > Viridiplantae > Streptophyta > Magnoliopsida > Asparagales > Iridaceae > Iris > Iris pallida. Next base: position 2,152,058 of record JANAVB010035017.1, read on the forward strand.
GTAAAGCAAGTGTCAAGGCCGTATGAGATATACCAATACCTCATATCAATGGGTGGTCACTAGACTAAGTCAATGCAAGATAAATAAATAAAGCAAGAAAAATGACCGATAGAGTCGCTTGCACCCAAGTGTGACTTGGACGCACAGTTTTATAATATTAAGAAATAAGAATGCTGAAAATAACAACTAAAAATAAGAATATAATAATCACAGAGTAAAGTGGCAAGATATCTTGCCTGATGGTGCAAAATGGTAAGCCCAAAAATCACAATGTCAGCCCAAAAATGTCACAGTCTCCAAACAACTCCGGACGTTGAAACAAATATAAAAAACGTACTCGGTGTAAAAAATATACCTAGGAAACGCATGTCTAAAAGTCTAATTCTGGAACAGGGGCAAAATCGTAATTTGGGTCAAAACGATATCTGCCGTTGGACCTACTTTGTACCGAAATACGTGTCAAAGTCTATGGTCTCTAAAGTCAACAAACTATATGTCTATGGATTCAGTTTGAGGAGAGGAACTCAACGGTATGTCCAGTTTTGGATTCCGATGAGCCGTATACAAAATCGTCCGTTTGAGTGGGTCGCGGGCCCGCTAAAAAGGGGTTCCGATTCGACCTTCTCAGAATCGAACCAAACTTGGCACACAGGACCAGAATTTTAATTCGGACCTGTTGGCACAAGCATCGTCTCGAATCAACGACTGTACACGAAGTTAGGGCAAAGTTTGCAGATTGGCGATACGGGGGTATCTTGATGGATACGGACTAATTTCGTCACGCACACACGACGAAACTGAGTTTCGTCAGATCCCACACGTCGGCAACGTCCATACGCGCCTTTCGATGCGTATAGCGCTGTTTGCAAAAACAAAAGTTGATCTTTATTTTACAAACTTTGTAAGAATATTATAAGAATTCTGGGAAAGTACAACTGTAAAATAAAGATCCCGATCTGAATGACGATCGCTTTATCCCTTGGACGATGTGAACTTTGAAGACGATAGCCTCTGAAGTTGAAGGCGATAGCCTTTGAAGAATGCAGCAGCACTTGGGCAAGAACTCCTGAACTCTCTAATTTTTTTTGATCTTTTATGTCTGATCCCCCCTAGGAAGGACTTGAAACTCTATTTATAGAGTTCTGGAAATAACTAATTTTTAGTTATTCTGGATTGCGCAAGATAGATGCATGCACTGGATTGCGCAGCATCAGACTGCGCTGGCAGTTGTTTGATCGTGGGCCAACTGTGTTGGACACATGACATCATTTGATTGAAATGCACATGATCGTGTACAGACAGTTGCCACGTAATGAGTAATTGATGGTATGAAGGCCACGTGTACATTTGTCAGTTGTCTTGATGAAGTGCGCCACATGAATTGTGCTGACTTCAGATTGCGCTAGGTTGGACCGCGCAGCAGAGAGTCTGGCAGATTGTGCTGCATGTACAGCTGTCCTCGAGCGCTGCGCTGCACGATAAACGAACAATTTTCTCGTTCTCTGTGCTGTCAGTTGTCAGAAGATCTGATTCTCTGTCAGATAATGATAATAAGGCCACGTCAGCTTGCGCAATTGGATAAGTGCGCAGTTCAGCCTGCGCAATCGAGATAGTGCGCAATCTGTCTCCTGTGCAGTTCATTTGAAGGATGTACTTTTTGATTTTCATGACTTTGTTGATGGGTACAACTTGACTTTTTAGGACCTACAAGCGCGCGACCACGTCGCCCGGTTTGTCGGGACGGACCCCATATCGAAAAAATTCTAGAATTTTGTATTATTTTTAAAACAGTTTTTCTCCAACTTCGACATCAAATACCTTTTTGCACGTTTATCGAAACAACTATCCAGAAGGTGCATTGTGTTCTTGTTTATGTTGTCAGTGATCGCCTTCAATTAGTTTCTACAAAATTTAATTGAACAGTAAGGAAATTGGTCGACAAGTTGTCGTTTTAATTCAGTTTTAACGGTTTCAGAATCTGGTTTTTCCCTAACTTTATCTCGATTTTTCGAGCAAGTTAGATGGTCAGGTTGAACTCCACTTGGGGGATCTCGAAGAGGGTCAAGTTGGCTTTTTACATGAATTTACGGAACGAAAATGGACTCCTAGAGAGGAAGAAATTGAATTGGTGAAGTTGTATACCTCGGAGTTTTGTTGTTGCGGTTGTTGTTCGTTGTTGCCGTTACTGTCGCCGCACGGTGGCGCTGTCGAGCTACGGGCTGGGCGCACGGACTCGCCGGGAGAGGGGGAGGAAAGAGGAGAGAGGAGGATTAGGGTTTGGATATGTATGTTTATAGAGAGGGGAGATATTGAAGTCGGTCGCATATAAGCAACTTTTGTTGCTGAGTTGATTCTTTAAAAGGGGGTCAGCTAGTAGCTATGCTGCTGGCTTAGCAAGCAAAAAAAAAGAGGGAAGGCCGGGTCCCACCTCACCCAAAGCAGCAATTGCTGCGCTGGTACTTGGGTGGCCGCCCCATTTATCAAGAGTAGATATATATGATATATATATAGACATATTTATATGGATACATATTTATATCTATCCATATATATGCACAAAATCTCCAAAAATTTCAATAACAAATTAAATATTTGCTTATGCGAATATTTGACATATTTAAACCGATATGCATATATATATATATATATATATATATATATATATATATATTTATTGTATATATATATATATATATATATATATATATATATATATATATATATATATATATATAATTTACAATAAAACAATCTCAATGCAAAATATTTAAACCAAATGACGGGCTTAGTTAATCTCCCAAAAACAATTTTAACAACAATAAAAATATTAAAAATAAAATCTTTCCAATGGGTAAATTTTACCACACTCTTACTTGGGTCCAGATAATTGTACCAATATTAAAAACATCATTAATAATAAAAATATAATTTTTACCTTTAATTCAATAATTAGAATATATATCTCAATTTCTAAAATAATCTTAAAAACATTTGCACACTTTAAAAAAAATGTCTGCCTGGTCATCTTGGTCCTACCACATGCCTACATGGGCTTGGATTTGGTTTGGGCCACGTTGGGCTGGTTTGGTACAACCGGGTTACTAAAAAGTCAACAATATTAAATAATAATTAATTAATTCACTTATAGGGGTTACGTCGCTACTTGGCGTGGTTTTTCCTACTTCGGACATTACTATGGCTGGGCCTCCCCTAGCATGGCTAGTATACTAGTCAACGCTCAATGCTACCTCTTCCATGCCAATTTTGTGGTCGCCTTGTTCTTTAAAACTCAACAATGGTTAAGGTAAATTTTAATAATTAATAAAAGCTATAATTGCATAAAATTTATTTTTAGGTCTTTTTAAATAATAATAAAATTTAAAAATTCAGGGGTTTTACATACATGAATAGTGAAATCATAGGAGTATATGATGAAAGTGAAACGCACATGACATGATGTATCCGATGCTCTCGAGGGGGATAACATCTCAATGTAAAGATCCATATAGTACCAATCCGTATTAACAACGTGACAGCATTAAGTAAAGTAATATAGAGCAAAATATAAATCCTAAAAAGTATGAAATGATCAGATAATGTACTCGCCTGATTCCCTGAACAACTAATATGAAAAGATGGCCAACTGGAGTCACAGAGTCCTAGTTAGAGCAACACAGGTTATAAAGAGTTCAATTATATGGTAATTGTAATTATAATACAATCTATATGAGTCTAAGTCAATCTAGGTCAAAGTCAACTCTTGGTCAACTCTGGTCAACTAGTCTAGTCAAACTAGGACAACTAGTCTAATATGGTCAAACTAGCTAACGTTTGGTTAACAATGGTAAAACTAGTCTAGGTTAGTCAATTCTAGGTCTAAACAAGTCTACGGCCTAAACAATCAAGTATATTAGTACCATTGCTATCTAACACATAGCCTAAATCAAGGCACATAGCTAAACCACATAGCTAACAAGACACACAAACTTAGTTATATAATATACATTACATATATATCACATATATCCTTACCCATATAGTACCATCCTAACACATACATATAGATATCATATATCAAGTATATACATATCCTCACTATGAACCATAATTCCTATATCTATATACTCTCATAATATATATAGATACTATATAACCCAAAAATATATATACCTATCTATATAACCCTTCCGCAATCTAACATCACTTACTCAAACTCAAACACTTAGACACTAATCCACTAACACTAGGATACCATATCAACATGGTCATATTGGCATCCCAAAACCAATACCTTGGTCATAAGGTAAACTAATCATTACCTTGAAGGTAAAGGTAATTCATATTTACCTTAAGATACTAACTTGGTATCATGAGATTCCAAGATACCCCTCAGATATCTAATTAACTAACTATCTAATGTACTAACATAACATCGTAACTAATATCTAACATATGACCTATAGAGACTAACTTGCTAACATACCAATATCTAGAACTAACATAACCTACTAACATATCAATATCCAATACATTAGATATCTAACATCAAACTATCTAACAATATATCAAATATCTAACAAATACTAACCTCTACTATCTAACTAACGTGCATACTAACAAATATAACTTACACTAACATATAACAAACTCTAATATATCTAACCCTCTACTAACCAACATCTAACAAATATACTAACATATATAACTTACACTAACATATAACAACTCTAACATATCTAACCCTCAACTAACCAACATCTAACAAACATACTAACATATATTACCTAACAATAATATATATATTTTACATATATATATATATATATATATATATATATATATATATATATATATATATATATATATACTCGACAACCTATGATACCTACATTTATTTAATATCCATACTACATAGGCTCATAGGTCACACAAAATATTTATATCGTATAGTCACTCTTCTACTTAAAATCAATATTGTACCAATTGGACATTCACTAAATTCTAGAATTAAAGTATGTTGTAGCCCTTCGTGTTAACTTTTCGAAACTTCAAACGGATCACATTTTCGTGTCCGGAAGCTCCCGAAATCGCGAAAACACCGAAATACGTTTGTCTTTCGGATAGCTGACATTCAAATAGTTTTACAGAAAGTTTCAGAACGATTTTGGCTTATTAAAATATATATTTGGAAAGCTAACTTCGATACGGTTCTTTTAAAAAAAGAAGAAGATTAATCGAAGTTCTGAGCTAAAAGTTATGGCATTTCTATGTTTCTATGGTTACTAAAAACGTGGATGAATATTATGACGAATTTGGGTTATTTTGGATAAAAGAAACACATGTAGGCCAAGATACTTGGATACCAACATAGGTATCCAAATGAAACTCATTCTAACCATCTTAACTAAGATCAATCCACTCTCTAACCATTCTAAAACTGAATTTAAAACACAATTAATCCTATTAGGCAATAAACCAAATACATGGGGGTGTCCTAATTTGGGATCTATCAAGTAGGACACAAAACACATATCTAAAATCCTCAAGAAGTTTCAAATGGTCTCAAACTTGAATCTAAAGGGGGTACATGCATGGAGGTGGATCCTATGGATTCAAAACTAACTAATATGCATAGAAAATCAATTTAGAGGGTTGGTTTTACCTATTGGGAGTGGAATCTCAATGATACTCCCAAGGACACGGCTCCGACACGAAGATCTTCCAAAAAGGACACTCTTCTTTGCACTTTGCTCCAAATCTTTGCTAGCACCCTCCCTTGGTACTATGAGAAGGTTTGATAGAAGTTTTGGTGGAGGGATGTAAGGATTTGGAGATCAAATCAAAGAGGGAAGCTCTCAATTTGGGGAAGAACACTTTGTGAAGAAAAAGAGGCAAGATGGAATAAAATGAAAGGAAGTATCCTATAGTGGCTGCTATTATACCCTTTTTGGGCCTTGGGGAAAAGCCCAATAAGGCCCCAACTAGTCCTATTGGTTAATTTTAAGTTAGATTCAAGTTTGTGATCAAAAGGGTTAAATTTAAGCCTCTAACTTAACCAATCTAACAAGTAGGATTAGTCTAAACTCACTAACTTAACTAGTGGGGTTTGTAGGCTATGACTAACTAATCTTGGGATCCCGTCTACAATCTAAGCTACCCGGGTCACTAACACAAGTCGGAACAAAACGAAACTCAAACCCGACTAAACAAATCCCGTAAAATTAATATTAAAATATAATAATTCCCAAAATATGAAAATATGAAAAATAACCAAATCACAATACATCAATTTAAATATTATTAAAATAATCTAAAATTCATCAATTAATCAAAATCCTAAATAATTTGAAAGTCACAAAATAACCAAAATATCCTTAGCCTAAAAAGTTGTAATTAGTCATTCTAATCACATGGTTAGGTCCCCATGGTCATAATTAGTCTCTAGGCTCAACAGTTCTAGGGTTCACTAGCTAACACATCAAAATTATAATTCACCAATTATAAATAGTATTAAATTAATTAAAAATCCCCATAAATTATAAATTCTATTATTAAATAATAACCCTTGAACTCTTATAAGCTTTCATGTTCAGTAGATCAAGAGGAAAGAATCTACAAAATTTATAATCGTGCTTGATTTATAAATGCTATTTTAAAATTTTGTAAATGTGTACCGCGCCTTCATTTGGGCCGCGACTGTCGTTTGAACCATTTGCGTTGTTTTGCATCGCGGTGTGCCTTACATCTTTATAAACTTTGCATCGCAAACCTAGACACGGGTACGAGTACATATTCAAGAGTCAGACCCTTCAAACTCATAATCGATTGACACATGGACCCTGCCAAAAAGATCCAAAATTTGGGTTACGAGAATACGGCTATTAAATAAATATATTTCCTAAATAAAGTGAAGCCACATATTAAATGAGTTTGGAAAGGGAATCTCATTAAAAATGTTTGACGAATTACAAATAGACATCACGTGCCAACATTTCAAAGCATCCAAATAGGCCCCAATATTAATAGCCTCCATGCTCAACTTGATTGGGATTGGAAAAGCCTTTACCTTTGTGTATGCTAACTTGACATATTGATTCATTGAATGAACATGGATAAACACAACCAGATTTAAATGAAATGATATAATGCATGCATGCAACCACTTTGACCACTTTTATAATTATTATAAAGTTGAGTATGTTTCAAAAAAAAGTTGAGTAAGAGTCCTTTCAACTTTCATGTCTTTTTCCAAATGTTGTTTTTTCCTCCCATAAATGGGCCTACTACTCCCAATATACAATTGCCTAGGTGGAGCTATACTACTTCCAAGATAAAATTAATAATAATACCCAGATGAACTTAATAATAGTAACTATATAATAAAGCATGGAGGATCTAATACTGTCATAAAGCATGCTTATCTTCTTCTTGTTCTAATTTGTGAGCAGCAGCAAATTATAAAGAAATAGATAAGCATAGATCTCCAAATTGTCCCTATGGAGGATTTAATTGTCACCGAGGAGGATCTTCTGGATCGTCATGTCGGGTAGACACAGGTACTTTGCCTTAAAGTGGAAGTTCGGGTAACAGAGATCGTAATAGTTGAAAGTGTGCTGAATTTGAAAAATAGCTTTGCATTGGCATTGCTTCTTGAACGAAAATGAGCATGGTGGTCATGTAGGTGCATAGAAGCTAGTCCATCAACTGTTGTAGATGTAGATGGTGATCAACAACAGAAGTAGTTATATTATAGTCGTCCAATTGTGAATTTGTAAGAAGGTTGGACATAGGCTCAACAATTAAGATAGATGGATGAAAAAAGGGACGTGTCTCCTTGTCCATGTGAAGGATGGTACTATCTATGACGACGAGGATAATATGTTCATTGTCTTCGAGTAGAATGAGCTCAATGTCTTTGAGTGACAATGAAGTCACTTATTTTGAATTATTTTTCTTTGAAGCTCATTGTCTTTGGTTTTGTGCATTGACCGGTTGGCAATGGAGGTGCAACAACCAAAGGATCAGTTAACTACTAGTTTGTTGACCGACTGGCAAAAAAATTTGAGGTTAACCGTTTGACTTGTCCAGCTCAGCAGAAGATTGACACGTTGATAAAAGGATTGCATGAACAGAATTGTGATCCAACTCATTGCTTGTGTCATGTTATAATATGTGTCATGTTACAAATAGGAGCAGGTTCAGGAATCTCATCCTACACCTTCATGGAGCTTTGATTTTTTGGCCGATGAGACAGATAGAAGAGCTTTTTTTTATTAAAACATACATTAATATTGTGCCCTACAATACTCCATTGAGAATAACAGGGAAACGTTGGACTCATGTATGATGTTTTTCCATGAGCTAGTAGCTTGGTCTTGAGAGGATGAACCAGTGGAGATCCAAATTTTCTCTCGAAGAGCCTTTAGCTAAATATCGTCTTCAAGATGAACTCGAAGACAGCTCGGCCAGGATAAATTTTTGGTGGGTTCGTCGGCAGCAGGGCCGGTCCGGAGGAGGAGGGGGGATGTCCTATCTAGAACTAGTTTTGGTTGTCCTTTGACCTTTATTATAAGTCGATCCTGGAGGGTCGCCCACAATTTCGATCTCTATTGGGATCACGCTGAGGGTTCCCTAAGTCCAAAGTCTTGTCTGGCTTACCCCTAAGTTGGCCCTAGTCGGTAGGAAGATAGCTGCCAACTGGCCTATAAGGGATGAAGAACATAAAGTGAGGGATTGGAAAGCATTACCCAAATTAACGACAACAAGACTCGGCTCTGTTTTTTAGTTAAAAGAATTCTCCAGTTGGAGGTTCTTTCTAAACAAGGTATTGTCCATGGACTGGGCTTCGTTGGTCAGACAAGAACCATGTCTTCATGACATGACAAATGAAGGTGAACATGCTTGGAACTCCATTACACCAACAAAATAGGTTTTCTTAAAACCCTACATGAGTACATGCAGATTTTTTATTTGATTCCCAAGAAGCGGCCATTCAAATGAGAACTTGTGCACCATTGTTCTTGAGACATTCCTTCGAATGTTGCACTTTCGTTGGTGAGAAGAAGACCGCTGGGTGGCCTTCATGGGAGGAGCTAGCTTGCTTGGAGCCCGAGCTGAACGTCTTGCATATGGAGGGAAGAGGAAAAAGGAGATGAGATATTGGTTTGTGAACGAGAGAGGCATAGTTGGCTGGTTGCTCGTTTAGAGAAGTATGCAGATTTTATGGTGGAGTGAAAAGTGATGGATCAGTAGGATGTAGAGAATGAGGGAAAGAGGCATATTGGAGGGAGGTGCCTTGGAGTTCTCCCCCTTGAAGCTCTTTTCGTTGCTTGTTGGCTTGTTGCACTTGCACTGCCAACCGGTCAATGCACGAAAGCTAAAAACACAAAGAAAATGAATTCAAAAGTAGTAAGCTCATTCTCCCACTTAAAAATGTTGAACATATTGTCCCACTCATCATAGATAGCATTGTTTTTCTAGGTCATGTCCCTTTCCTTGTCCTTCTATCTTAATTTTTGAACCTATGCCTAGTCTTCCTAAAGATTCACAGCCGTATGACTATCAAGATAACAATATAGCTACTTATGTTGTTGACCGAGTAAACACTACATCTACGACGACTGATGGACTAGTTGTTGTACACCCTCATGAGCACCATGCTCATTTTACTTCCACAAGAAATCAAACAATAGCCATGCAGAGCTACTATCCCAATCCAACGCATTTTCAATTAGGTGTTTTTCGATAGAGGGATGTGAGAAAATGCATACCCATGTTGTGCAGATGAATGAGACTTTCTTGTAAAATGTGTTTGGATTGAAGAAAGTGGGAGAATGTAGGTGGAAGGTATATTATAAAACTAAAATAACTAACTAAATATTAAGCAAAATTGATAATTAAGTATTAGTAGTAATTATTTAACTTATTAATAGTTAATATTAACAAATAATTTTATCAAATAATTGTAATAGTTATTGAATAGTAGTGAAAATTCAATACTTTTTTTTATTAATTAATTAACATAATTGTTCAATAGTATAATAATTACTTACTTTAAATAATACTTAAGTATTATATTTTACTAATTATGTATTTGTTAAATATTTTATCCTAATTAAGAAGAATTTTAAACATTAATAAATAATATTGTTAAGAAATATTAGCTTTTTCTTATTAGTTAATATTTAATTATCATTTGTTTAATAATTGATAATCTAAATTATGTAAAGAATTAATAAAAAAAATTACAATCCGAGTGCTTCATTCCACATCCCAAGAAAAAAATGATGGGGCAGCCATACAATCAGCCTGACAAGAGCCCGATTAAAACTCGCGTACAATTATGATTCCAAGTTTCCATCTAAAATCAGAACTAAACCAAACATGGAAACTCCGTCTTTCAACCCAAAGTCATGTGTTTTTCTATGTTTCATCTTTAGACAAGGAGCTTAACTTAGCAATCCGAACTAAACCAAACTTGGAAACTCCGTCTATCTTTAGACAAAGAGCTTAACTTAGCAATCCTCAAAGAGTTCTGTCTCGGAAAGAGACTTCGTGTCGAGCAGAAGAAAGCAAATACAACAACAAATCAAGCTACTAGAGGCTTTTACATGCCCCGCTTAAGTCAAAGTCGACACTCTGGAAATAATTAGCTGGGTCAGATGATCATTAATCTTGTAACTAATTTTGTTAGTTTGTGTTGTAGGGGAACGAATATTTCCTAGTAACCTCTCTCTAGTAGCGGTATGCACCATATCTCTCTGATCTTCATGTAGGGGTTCATGCTCTCTCCTACCCCGTCTTTCTATTTTAAACCTAATGGCGAAAGTCAACTTATAGAAAGAGGGGGAAATGTATAGATTTTTCTTGTCCAGGTTTACAAGATGTTTACCCACCCGCACTTATGTGAAACATGGCTACAATATAACAGTTTTATGTAGGAAGACTCGGTTAATTATATCAGCTAAAATTTATTGTTCGAGTAAACTGTCATATTGTACTTGGCAACCTTAATGTCTGATATGTACTACCCCTTCCTCACAAACCTGTCTTTTTGGACCTCTAGCATATGTTTTCCTTTCCATCTTACGGAGGAGATATAGAACATGTTATTCAACAGGGGGCTAATCAAGTGAATACAACTTTCCTGCAAGTAATTTAGTCTGTTGACATTGTCAAGCTGATAGATCGTTAAACTTGATGCTCCGAAAAAACTAAGCATGCCTTGTGCTTCCTCTGCAGGTTTCGCAAGTTGTTCGTATTGTTCTCTAGTTATACATACACGAACACTCTCCGAAAGATCAACATGTAGCTCCTGACCAGCGCTAAACACAGGCAACGACGACACCTTCAGCCTTATCATTTACTGACACTGGCTTTCTGAAAGCCTTTCTTGATAGAGGTTTGAGGGTTGGGAATGAGATCAGTCATCTTTGTTTTTGGTTGCTGAATCTGAAACTTGCTATGGTTTACTCTTTTCGTTAGGATCATCTCCTGCTTGATGTTTTCTATACCTGATATTCAACATTCCAGATTATATTTGAATGTACAAGTTTTTGAAGAAAAGTTGATGTTGGGGCTGATGTCCGTTTGTTACTAAGAAAAAAAATGTTTTGTTTGATTGAGCCTTTTTTCCGTGGAAAGAATTTCCATCACAAATTTTCCACCAATTATAGTTTTTGATAGCATATATTTTTCATGAAATTATTTTCCAAAAAATTTCATATTTTTCCAAAATGGTGGAAAATAAAACTGGTCCAGCCCATAGGAGAATTCAATTTCGAATGGAATTTTAACATCCAAAAGGCATTGAAATTTTTTAGTTCCCACTAAGATGGAGTCTTTCTGTTGAAATTTTTTTGGGGCCCAATTCATTTACACGATTAAGGCATTGAAAATTTTAGTATCCAAAGGGACTGAAAGGTTTTTTTGGCCCAGTTCAACTACAAAATCAAATATAATTTCCTAAATCCTAATAACCCTCTTAACCAATCCTAAATACAATCAAATCTTACTTTGTTAATAAAAAATCCTAACAAACCACGACAATCCTTAAAGGAATACTAGTAAATCTTTAGAAATAAATCCTAAAAAAAGACTTTCTTTTTTTAATAACTCTACATCAGTAGCCCAATCAAAACCGGATTGATATCCACAAGAATAAATCTTTAGAAATAAATTCAAGTATCTTGTTTTGTAGCTTCATAAAGATAAATTGAGACTTAGGAGGTAGGTAGATGATCTCAAGTTGTGTTTAGTATCTTACTCGAAATATCCTAATTTTAGATGCATTCCTAATAATAATTCAAAACCCAGCTAAATTGGGTTTTGAATTTTTATTTATTTATAAGTACTTTTTTTTCCAGCACGTGCGAGCTCAGTTAAATCGTGTCTCCCGCACCCGATTTTTAGCCGGTCGTCATGTCGCTTCTGATTCTTCGTGCGGATCCTGTCCACACTGGCTTTTTCATCATCGCCCGGCACGTACGCATCGCGCACTCCGCGCGCTCCAGAGCCTCACGGGACGGCCGACATCTTTCGACGCTAGCAACTCAACGTCTCGCTTATAGGGGTGTCAACGGATGCTTATCGGTACGGACAGGACAATATCCGTATCAGTATTCGAATTTTTTTTTTGTAATATCCGAATCTGATCCGATATCCGAATGGATATCTATTTTGACACTCCGAATTCGTATCCGTCCAGTTTAACGGATATCGGATAATATTCGTTCCGATTAGCTAAAAAATTCGAATGCTAGTATCCGAATATCCGAAATCCGAAATATTAAAAAATTAGTTATTATCTGAATATCCGAAAACCAAATTCAATTTCTCTATCTTATGTTGTAAATTATAATTAATATATATTACTATTATATATAAATTATATTATAATTATTTTATGTAAAGTTAGTTGAGAATAAAATACTTTAATCTTCTCTATTAATTAATATATATTACATATACATTATACTATAATATATATAAAATTTTGGATATCCAAATCCGATATCCGAATTCGATATCCGAAATTTGCAATTTAAAGTCAGATCGGATATTAACGGATTCGAATACCTTAATATCCGAATTCGTATCGAAAATGGATAATATCCGAAAAATATTTGGATATCCGAATCCGATATCCGAAATTTCAAAAAATATCCGAAAGTTCGGATACGGAATCGGATCGGATTCGAATTTTCGACTATCCATTGACAGGTCTACTCTCTTAGCCCACGACGCCGAATGCGCCCCCGACGTCTTCACGACGCCTACAACAGCCGGTTCCGCCCAACCACCCGTTCTATGCGCACGACGTCCTTACGACGTCTTCCGACGCCCATTGGGCGCCGCACGACGGGCCGTGTGGTCAGCCGTCGTTTATACCCGTGGTAGAATGGTACCGGTCCTTGACCGCCAGCGCGACGCCCTAGCCGATGAGTTTTCATGCACGGGACGTCCGATTCTGTCCCATGCCAGCTCAGATCGTGGCCATTTTTCGTCAGTCCTCCGACGTTGTGGATGCCCCGCATCGCACAGGCCAGACTCATCATCGATCGCCCTATTTATATGTACTTGTTACCAAATAGTCTTTGAAACTTTTTTTAAAAGAGTAAGCTAAAAATACATAATACTTTGGTTTGGGATTGCTCCTGCTTTTTAAAACTACACTATAAACAACTTTTGACAATAAGCGAGAATTGTTGTCATAAACAACTTTTGACAATAAGCGAAAATTGTCGTCAAGATTGGTCCAATTTAAAATATTTTTTACAAATTGTTGGAACAATCTTAATTTACTTCTGAACAAGAAAATTAAAATTCAAAATAAAAATTAACAATAAGCAGTCCCAAATTAAGCTAAGTTCTCATAACACTCCTAATTTGATTTGACTATTTACATCCATATGTTAACTCCTTTTAGAAAATACATGAATCAAACATAAGTTAAAATTGTATATTAAGAATATATTTCTTATATAATTTTTTTATTGGGTTATAATTTTTTTCCTCTTTTTGGTTCAATATAACATGTCGAAAGTCAGATCATCTTACAACCAATTCATAATCCGAACATAGTCAGCTAGCTACATGTATCAAAAACCAAGCAGTAATCTTGATTCATGCATGATCATGCAATCATGACCCAAAGAAATCCAGAACCGAGCAGTACTCTTCCTCCATGCATTATCATGTAATCATGACCCTGGGTTCCTTCGCGCAGCACCTTCGTCGTGGCCAATCCATCCGCCAGCCGGACTACTAACATCATTTTTGGCAACACATGCCAATCCATCCACCAGCCGGACTACTACCACCATTTTCGGCAGCACCGTCATCATTTCCATGAGTGTTAACTCCTTGCTGGTGATACACCACGACAGGTCAATTTAGAGAGTTATCATTGCAGTAGTGTTCTCCAAAGGTCAAGAAGCCATGTATGACATACCAATACATACCAATGGTTGGTTCGACAGTGGCAGCAGGACATGATGAAGTATCTCTATCATGACCCGATTCTAAGATACTGGGCCCAGTCGGATCATCCCCAACCCACCATTGTGGGACGGCGGCAGTAAGCTGTATCAATCAGTAGCAATGCAAGCATAACCTTCTAAATACGGAAATAAAACTTTATTAAAATATTTGAAATGCAGACCAAGTGTCTAACTGGAGAATACAAACAGAAAAAATTAATATTACAACTGTCACGACCCGGTCCCAATTTCTTGGGTCGAATCGGATCATGCCCAGCCTGCACCGTTGTTGAGACGGCGGCAGTAAGCTGTTCAGTAGCAGGTAACCATATAACAATACTATATTTGTCACAACTCAAAATTCAGAAATTTAAAACTTAATTAAACTTTTACAATGAAATGAAAGATACAACTTAAACCATTTTCTACATATATCAAGAAGAAAAGAAACTCTAGGCAAACATCTCATCAGTCTCGAAACCCTCGTCTTGGGATCGCGGAACAAAGTCTCATCAGTGATACCTAAAATGTTGGGTCTCCAGTCAGGAGGGAGCAAAGTATAATTCATGCTAATTTTAAACAGTTAAAATAAATAATAGAAATGTGCACTTTTAAACAATTTAGAAATGACCAGTTTTCAGCAGTAAAACATATTTTGAATAGGCAATGAATATGACCGGCTTGGGTTGTACAGTTGTATCATATGGATACGATATGGCTTATCCCCGTGTGTATGAGGGGTAAGCTAACACAGTCAGTATACAGTTTTGGATGTGGTCATACTCATTACACTACTCCTCCAGTCCCCAATCAGTACAGTAGTTGCAGTCAGTACTCTCCGAGAGAGTTTCGTGTTTGCATCGTGGTTTAAACTTGCAGTAAAACGATTATTAAAATAACTGTAAAACCAACACAAACTATACTTGCCTCAGAAAAATGACTGGAGAGATGAGTTGGTACCGAGGAGGAACGTCAGGTATGTCTTCGAGTTCCTACAGTTGAGAACTCGACTTAGATCCGCTATATAACCAAGCTAAGTGTGCTAGTTGCAATCTCTAGTAGTAAGTCCTAGTCAGGTTTTAAGTTGTATTAAGCTACAGCTAACGGTTACGTCGCAAGCTACGTGCGTTGATTTAACGGTTAATTTGATTATTGGAAATATTAACAAGAATCAATTATCTTTGGAAAACTTTGTGCTTTTTGTAATAATCTATAAAAATATACTTTCTTCCAGTGACAAATCATGAACTAGTTATCCTACTAATATTTTATCCATTTATTTTACTTGGTAATTCTTAATTAATTTTATACGAGAAATATTTACGTTCTAACTACGATTATCCATTCAAACCAAACCACCCAAGATCAACATCCACCCAGAAAGAAAGTAAAACCTACACTATGCAATACATGGGCACAGCTAATCATCCTAGAGTTATGGGCTTATGCCCTGTACAATTCTTTTACATAAAATAAGAGAAAATGTTTAATTACTAAATAAAATGTGCCGTAAATAGATAACTATAATAAATAACTTAAACATTAAATAAAAATAATTTTAAATTAAAAGTTGGAGTCTCAGACTCGGTCCATCATCAAATCTAGCTAATACCTCAATGCCCGGTCGGACCGGTGCGTTTGCATTTTGCTAGGGCCCATAGACCGGTACGGTCGTCGCCCGAAAATCAGTTTTAAATTCATTTTCCGAAAACCAATTTAAAATCCAAATAGATAAAGTTTTTGTAAAAATTTGGGCAGCATTCCCTCTATTTCGGGACAACCCAAAACTGAGAAATGCGCCAACCAAAAACCTGCAATTGTTCCAACCAGGAATAACCCAAAAATATATCCACAGAAATAATTTTTCCAACCACAGAACCTTCCCGAAATACCCGGAAAATCCAAAATCAACCAACAACATACAAAACCCAGCAGACAAAATCACAGAATATGCTAACGCAGCTAACCGAATCTACTACGTAGCTAACCGGATTTCCGAAGGGGAAACCGGGGACCGATATCGTCATAGACTACCGCAAAGAAAATGCAACGGGGCAGAGATTTATACCTCGGGGTGCTCGGCTAGAGCTCTCAGATGGAATAGAAAGAAAATAAATATATAATCCCGCAGCGACGTCGCGGACAGATCTGGACAGCAGGGAGTTCGCGCGCACAAGGGCGACGAGGGGAGCGCTGTGGTCAGCCGGAAGGGCCACGGCGGTGGGAGAAAAGGGACCGCGGAACGCTGGCTCCACCGGGGTGGCGGCGCGGTCGGGGTGCTGCCGGAGAGGGGCGCGGGAGAGGGTTGGCCGCTGATCTGGGCTCGGCCGGCGGGAAGAAAGCTGCGCACGGGGGAGGGGACAGCGCTGGGGTCGCGCTGTCGGGCGGACGGCGGATGCTTCACCGGAAGCTGGCCGGGTCGCGGGAGAGGGTGCCGCGGGGCACGGGGGAAAGGTTCGACCGGCGGTTTGTCGGCCCGCGGGGGCGCGGACGGCCGCCGAGGAGGCGTCGGCCTCGGAAGAGTTGGAGATCACGCGCCGGAGGGGAGCTTGGCCGCGGGAGAGGAGGGGATCGGGGTTAGGGCTCGGGTTGGGTTTGAGAGTGTTGGTTTCCAGAGACAGTGGAGAGAGGGAGAGAGAGAGAATTGAGAGTGAAGAGGGGTGAAGGTGAGGTGAGAATTTCTTTCTCTGTTAGGGAGTTGTGTGTACGAGGAGAGAGTGGGTTTATTAAGGGGTGGTGGTAGTAAATGAACGTGGAGGAGTGGGGTGAGTAAATAGAGGGAGATGGAGAGTTGGGGAGTTGATGGGTTGGGGTTACTAATTCGTGAGTGGGGTGCTGGTCCAACGGGACCAGCCCAGAAATTATTTTTTTATTTGATTTTTTTAAATAACCAAGTCAAAACAAGATTTGGAAAAGAATGGATTGGGCTCAGGCTTGGGTCTGGGCTCAAAATCAAAAGCCTTGTTATTATAATTTTCGAAATTCTTTTTCACTCGAAAATATTTTATAATATTAATAATAATAATAATAATTTTGAAATACTAGTAATAATAATACCAAAACATTATTTAATAATTTAATTACAAACTATGGATTTCACAACAACTCTGCTATTATTACAACTTCCAAATAATGGAAAAACTAAAAGGCAAAAGCGGCTAAAACTCCGGGGCTCCCTGTCCGGGTTCGACTATCTCCTCGGAACCTAAGTTGTGTCTGTAATAGGAACTAAATCAAGCTCCTACACATCGCAGTCACCTAAAATATTGGTCTTCAGTCAGAAGGGGAGCAAGAACATATATATATATATATATATATATATATATATATATATATATATATATATATATATATATATATAGAGAGAGAGAGAGAGAGAGAGAGAGTGAGAGAGAGAGAGAGAGAGGATGCCTCCCTTATTCTCTCTCTCTCTCTCTCTATATATATATATATATATATATATATATATATTTTTTTTTCTATATATATATATAAAATATATATATATATATATATATATATATATATATATATATATATATATATATATATATATATATATATATATCCAATTCAGCTATTTTAATAAATAATTAAAGAGACATGAAGCAATTTTGTAACATAATTTATTTTCTAAATATAATAAAGAATGCAGTGAAACAGTAAATCTCTGGAAATAAAAATGATGCAATCTATCTAGCAATAGTGTTTTGAGCGTGCAACATCTTGTGGCCGGCTGGGGATGGAAGCAGTGTGTTCTAGTGAACACGGTTCGACTTCAGCCCAAGTGAGTTGGGCTTTCGCTATCCACAATGAGTCAATAAGGGGCTTTGACCACATGTGCTAACACTACTCTCCAATCCCGAGTCAATGAGACAATCAAGCAATCAATTTGGGTCCGAGAAGGATCCCGTGGATCAAGTGTCGATACAATAATTCTAATAATGCAATAAATTAATTATCAACTAAAATACTAGTTCGAATAATTTGCCTTGGATTTTCGATGCTTGTAAGGGGACATGAAAACACCTCAGACTTAGGTCTTGGAACCTACATTAATTTAAAATTTTGGTTTAGAAACCATTATAAGAGTTTTAATTAATAACGCCAACTATTAGTTAATGATCAATTTATTATTAATAAGGCTTATATTTTAGAAAAGTAAAGCTACAATTATTTTAATACTTTTAACCACGTATAATAATTGGTAAAAATAATTTTCTAATAAACTATTTTTTTATATAAATAACGCGAGAGATACTATATTTTATTTATTAGTAAATAATAAACAGTTTTTCATAAACTAATATTCAAATTAGATTTACTTATATAAAATATTTGAAAAATACTTATGAAATCAAATAGTGTTTTATTTACGTAAACGAACCATAGTATTTTAATAGATATTTTTAAATATAAAAACAATATTTTAGTAGCTATAATACTACGAGAATCTTTGAGTGAAAAATACTCAATATTTTAGGAATATATTTAAGAGTAATAATTAAATACCGTCTTAAAACTTTATTTCAATAAGACAAAAGCTAACTAAATATTTAACGAGTTTATTACAAAAGTATTTTGTAATAATAATTAATGAGAAAATATTTAATTACGCAAATAATTAAAGGATTTATTAAGGAAATCTAACTAGCGTTTATTTCCTAAAAATATTAATTGTACTAATGAATCTAATTTCTGCCTTTAATTTATTAATAAAATAAACACAGTCTTTTATTAATAAAACTAATATTCAATATGAATAATTATATACATAACCCAACAATTATAATGGCATCAATATTGTCATTAGCAATTATCTATCATTATACATTAATCAATTTAATTAATCCTAATAATAATCACAAATCCAATTTGGAAAAATAATTATCCCGGAATTGGGAGCTTCATTCTGTCAATTCCGGTCTGACAGAAAGTTAGGTTTCTCTACCTAATTCTATTGTGGAACTGAACAGAACTCTGACAGAAGGCTTACCGAAAAGTTGGAGAAAGAGAACCGAGGGGAGACCTCGGACTCGGGGTCACACAAAACGATGGGACGCGGATGCACGCATGCAGGGATATGCGAGCGGGACGGCGCGATGCACGCGGGGAGCGTGTGGACGACACGACAGCGCTGGCGGCGCCAGGGAGGGCCGCGCAGGACTGGCGGCCGGCGGGGAGGGTCGCGTGGAGCTGAGGCGCTGGGGGGGACGCCGCACGGGTGCTGGCGGCCGGCAGGGTAGCCACGGGAGGCGGTCGACCGGTTGGGGTTTCGAGGAAACGTCTCGAATGAGATGTTGATTCGGGCGAGACGTCGCGGGAAACGTCGGGGTGCTCTTATATTTGGAGAAAGAGGGATGTGGAGAGAGATGGGGAGGTTTTGTGAAGGTGGTGAGGGGGAGAAAGTTCTGTGAGGTTCTGTGAGAGAAGGGAGTTTCTGATGAGATGTACGTGAAGTAGGAAGATGGGCTTAGGGGGGTGTTGTTCGGCGGAGGAAGTGGATCACGAGGGAATGGGTAGTGGGTCGAATGGTAGGATTCAGTTTATTGGATTTGGGTTAGCAGGTTGGATAGGGACGGTTACGCTAATGGGTAAAGGCTCAACTACGGACTTGGCTAAAAGGCCTTAAATTAAAGCTAGCTAAAATATCAACAATTAATAACTATTGCAATTATATCAATTAATTAAAATAAAATTTTGAATTTTTTATTTTAACCGACTAATAATAATAATAATAATAATAATAATAATAATAATACACAATATTCTATAATTACTAGCTAATAATTATTATAAAACCCATTATTAAAAGAAAATCAAATGTGGGTTTTACAATCTCTGCGAGAGGTCTCCCCCTTTTCCTCCTCCTACCATGAGATGATCGACAATTAATGTGAAACTTAGGACTAGAGGGATTGCCTATAATTAGGTACTGGCTCAAAAGGAAGAACCAGTTTCCGTTGTTGTCCTTGGCATTGAAGGAAGTAGGCTCAAAAGGGAAGAATCAGCCTTATTATTTACTGACACTGACTTTATGAAAGTCTTTCTTGACAGAGGTTTGAGGTTGGGAATGAGATCAGTCATCTTTGTTTTGGGTTGCTGAATCCGAAACTTGCTATGGTTTATGCATCGTTACCATCATCTCCTGCTTGATGTTTTCTATACCCAATATTCAACATTCCAGATTATATTTGAATGTACAAGTTTTTGAAGAAAAGTTGATGTTAGGGCTGATGTCCGTTTGTTACTAAGAAAAAAAATGTTGTGTTTGATTGAGCTTTTTTTTCCATGGAAAGTATTTCCATCACAAATTTTCCACCAATTATAGTGTTTGATAGCATATATTTTCCATGGAATTATTTTCCAAAAATTTATTATTTTTCATATTTTTCAAAATTGTGGAAAATAAAACTGGCGCAGCCCATAGGAGAATATCAATTTCCAATGGAATTTTAACATCCAAAAGGCATTGAAATTTTGTAGTTTCCACTAAGGTGTAGAGCTGTCAAGTGGGCCGGGCCGGGCCTCTTGAGCCCATAAACTGTAGCGGGCCGGGCTATAGATGAAAATATTAAGCACAGCCCGGCACATGACCCTCGACACGGTAGGCTTCGGGTCGGGTCGGGCCGGGCCGAACTGGACCGGGCCAAACTGGGTCAGGCCAGACTGGGTCGGGCCGGATGCGACCCAATATAAGGGACTGGCCGGTCGCACTGAAGGCCATCATTTTGATTCAATTCAGTCAGTATATACATATATCATTCATGGATGCATGCATGTATGTTGTTGTTGCAGCAACTTGCAACTAATATATATTGAAATGAATTGAATTGAATTCAGTTCAAATATTCATTTCATTTCAATTCAGTTTACTACTTCACTGTATAATCATAATAGTAATAGAGGCCACCACCACTTGCACTTGTTGCTTTATTTAGGCAGTGGTATAAGTCATATTTGGAGGGAGTGTTTGTTGTGTACATATTTTTCTTTTCTTTTCCTTGTTTAAGTGTCAACACTGCTGTTAGCTGCTAGGATTTTGGACAAATCAAAGAGATTGTACAGGGATGTTGCAATCGGGTCAAGCTTTGGGTCGGACCTCGTGTCGGGCCGTGCCGGGTCGGGCTTGGACTTCGAGCCGGGCCTAAATTATGGGTCAATATATGTGGCCCGACACAACCCAATATACGGGGCCGGGTTGGGCCGGACCCACGATTAATCGGGCCGGGCCGGCACATGGGCCAATTTTTTGGGCCGGGCTCGTGCTGGGCTGGGCCGGGCCGGCCCAATTGACAGGTCTACTAAGGTGGAGTCTTTCTGTTGAAATTTTTTTGGGCCCAATTCATTTACTGAGGCATTGAAAATTTTAGTAACCAAACAGCACTGAAAGGTTTTTTGGGGGGCCGTTCAATTACAAAATCAAATCTAATTTCCTAAATCCCAATAACCCCCTTAACCAATCCTAAATACAATCAAATCTTACTTTGTTAATAAAAAATCCTAACAAACCTCGACAAATCCTTAAAGGAATACTAAGTAAATCTTTAGAAATAAATCCTCAAAAAGAATTTTTTTTTTTTTTTTGAATAACTCTACATCAGTAGCCCAATCAAAACCGGATTGATATCCACAGGATGCATGCATACCTATTGCTTCACATGCTACAGGCAGATATATTCAAGTATCTTGTTTTGTAGCTTCATAAAGATAAATTGACGACTTAGGAGGTTGGTAGATGATCTTAAGTTGTGTTTAGTATCTTACTCGAAATATCCTAATTTTAGATGCATTCCTAATAATAATTCATAAACCCAGCCTAAATTGGGTATCGAATTTTTATTTATTTATAAGTACATGTTACCAAATAGTCTTTGGAACTATTTTTTAAAAGAGTAAGCAAAAGAATGCATGATACTTTGGTTTGGGATTGCTACTGCTTTTTTAAAAACTACACTATAAACAAATTTTGACAACAAGCAAGAATTGTTGTCAAGATTGGTCCAAATTTAAAATATATTTTTATAAATTTGTTGGAACAATCTTAATCTACTTCCGAACAAGAAAATTAAAATTTTAAATAAACAATAAGCAGTCCCAAATCAAGCTAAGTTCTCATAACACTCCTAAGTTGATTTGACTATTTACATCCATACGTTAACTCCTTTTTAGAAAATACATCAATTAAACATAAGTTAAAATTGTATATTAAGAATATGTTTTTCTTATATGATTTTTTTATTTGGTTATAATTTTTTTTTCTTCTCATTTTGGTTCAATAATAACATGTGGAAAGTATCAAGAATAAAGAAACTTAATAAGAAATCACAAAGAAAACAGAGAAAATCAAGAAAGGCAATCTATATTAAGAATGCAACATCCATCATTGGAGAAATTTCTGATCATCGTACTACCAATTCATTAATCGAAATCTTGCTTCATGCATGATCATGCAATGATGACCACCCAAAGAAATCAAGAACCTCTCATGCAATCATGACCCAAAGAAATCAAGAACCGAGCAGTAATCTTCCTCCATGCATTTTCCTTGAGAAGCCTGGTTTCCTTGAGAAGCCTAATCCACCAAGTTCCATAACCAATCCATCCAAGTTCCACTTCCAGTGACCAATCCATCCAACAGCGGACTACTACCACCATTTTCGGCAGCACCTTCGTCGTGGCCATCCATCCACATCATTTTCGGCAACACATGCTAATCCATCCACCAGTTGGACTACTAACTCCATTTTTGACAACACATGCTAATCCATCCACCTGCCGGACTAATACCACCATTTTTGTAGCACCATTTTCGACAGCATCGTCATAATTTCCATGAGTGTTAACTCCGTGCTGGTGATACACCAAGACAGGTCAGTTTAGAGGGTCATCATTGCAGTAGTGTTCTCCATAGGTCAATAAGCCATGTATGACATACCAATGGTTGGTCCAGCAGTGGCAGCATGACATAATGAAGTATCTCTGTCACGATCCGACCCCAAGCTACTGGGTCCAGTCAGATCATGTCCAACTTGCACCGTTGTGAGATGACGGCAGTATGCTGTATCAATCAGTAGCAACGCAAGCATAACGTTCTAAATACGGAAATAAAACTTTATTAAAACATTTAAAATGCAAACCAAACTGGAGAATACAAGCAGAAAAAGTATTAAGTTATTACAACTCTGTTCTTATTACAACTTCCAAATAAAGGAAAAACTAAAAGGCAAAAGCGGCTAAAACTCCGGGACTTCCTGTCCGGGTTCGACTATCTCCTCGGAACCTAAGTTGGGTCCATAATAGGAACTAAAAGCAAGCTCTTCCACATCGCAGTCACCTAAAATATTGGTCTCCAGTCAGGAGGGGAGCAAGAACATATATATATATCCAATCCAGCAATTTTAATAAATAATTAAAGAGACATGAAACAATTTTGTAACATAATTTATTTTCTAAATATAATAAAGAATCCAGTGAAACAGTAAATTTCTGGAAATGAAAATGATGTAATCTATCTATCAATAGTGTTTTGAGCGTGCAACATCATGTTGCCGGCTGGGGATGGAGGCAATGTGTTCTAGTGAACACGGTCCGACTTCAGCCCAAGTGAGTTGCGTTTCCGCTATCCACAATGAGTCAATAAGGGACTTTGACCACATGTGCTAACACTACTCCCCAATCCCGAGTTAATGAGTCAATGAGGCAATCAAGCAATCAATTTGGGTCCGAGAAGGATCCCGTGGATCAAGTGTCGGTACAATAATTCTAATGATGCAATAAATTTAATTATCAACTAAAATACTAGTTTGAATAAATATGAATTTGCCTTGGTTTTTTGATGCTTGTAAGGTGACAGAAAAAATGCCTCAGACTTAGGCCCTGGAACCTACATTAATTTAAAAATCTGGTTTAGAAACCATTATAAGAGTTTTAATTAATAACGCCAACTATTACTTAATGATCAATTTATTATTAACAAGGATTATATTTTAGAAAAGTAAAACTACAATTATTTTTAATACTTTTAACCACGTATAATAGTTGGTAAAAATGATTTTCTAATAAAACTATTTTTTATATAAATAATGCGAGAAATACTATATTTTATTTATTAGTAAATAATAAACAATTTTTCACAAACTAATATTATAATTAGATTTACTTATATAAAATATCTGAAAAATACTTATGAAATTAAATAGTGTTTTATTTACCTAAACGAACCATAGTATTTTAATAGATATTTTTAAATATAAAAATAACATTTTAGTAGCTATAATACTACGAGAATCATTTAGCGAAAAATACTCAATATTTTAGGAATATATTTAAGAGTAATAATTAAATACCGTCTTAAAATTTAATTTCAATAAGATAAAAGCTAACTAAATATTTTAACGAGTTTATTACAAAAAGTATTTTATATTAATAATTAATGAGAAAATATTTAATTACACGAATAATTAAAGGATTTATTAAGGAAATATAACTAACGTTTATTTCCTAAAAATATTAACTATACTAATGAATCTAATTTCTGCCTTTAATTTATTAATGAAATAAACACATTCTTTTATTAATAAAACTAATAATTATATACATAATCCGACAATTATAATGGCATCAATATTGTCATTAGCAATAATTAACCATTATACATTAATCAATTTAATTAATCCTAATAATCATCACAAATCCAAATTGGGAAACTAATTATCCCGGAATTGGGAGCTTCAATCTGTCAATTCCGGTCGGGCAGAAAGTTGGGTTTCTCTACCTAATTCTATTGTGGAACTGAACAGAACTCTGACAGAATACTTACCGAAAAGTTGAAGAAAGAGAACCGAGGGGAGGCCTCAGACTTGGGGTCACACGAAACGACGGGACGCGGACGCACGCGTGCAGGGGCACGCGAGCGGGACGGCGTAATGCACGCGGGGAGCGTGCGGATGGCACGCAGGTACGGCGCGGCAGCGCGGGCGCTGCCAGGGAGGGCCGCACGGGGCTGGCAGCCAGCGGGGAGGGCCGCGTGGGGCTGCGGCGCTGGGGAGGACGCCGCACGGGTGCTAGCGACCGACAGGGAGGTCGCGGGAGGCGGTCGACCGGTCAGGGCTTCGAGGAAACATCTCGAATGAGATGTTGATCCGGGCGAAACATCGCGGGAAACGTCGGGGTGCTCTCGGATTTGGGGAAGGAGGGATGTGGAGAGAGATAAGAAGGTTTTATGAAGGTGGTGAGGGGGAGAAAGTTCTGTGAGGTTCTGTGAGAGAAGGGAGTTTCTGATGAGATGTACGTGAAGGAGGAAGATGGGCTACGAGGGGGGGTTGTTTCCACGGAGGAAGTGGATCACGAGGGACTGGGTAGTGGTTTGAATGGTAGGATTTAGTTTAATGGATTTTGGGTTAGCGGGTTGGATAGGGAACGGATTACGCTAATGGGTAAAGGCTCAACTACGGGCTTGGCTAAAAGGCTTTAAATTTAAACTAGCTAAAATATCAACAATTAATAACCATTGTAATTATATCAATTAATTAAAATAAAATTTTGTTTTTTCCATTTTAACCGACTAATATATAATAATAATAATAATAATAATAATAATAATACAACACAATATTCTATAATTACTAGCCAATAATTATTATAAAATCCGTTATTAAAAGAAAGTCAAATGTGGGTTTTACAACCTTCCCTCCTTAGAAAATTTTGTTCTCAAAATTTCTACTGGTAATGAATAGAGAGGGTTAGAACGTACCTAGAACAGATGAAGATACTTCTCCCTCATCTCAGCCTCTCGCTCCCAGGTAGACTCGCTTGGGGAGTGGTGACGCCACGCTACTTTGACTAGCAGAATTACTGTATTCCTCAGCCTCTTCTCCATGCGGTCTACTATCTCCACTGGTTGCTCTGGCACCATAAGACTTGGTCCAATTTCTAGCTCCGAGTTATTCACAACATGTCTCGGGTCCGATACATAGTGCCTCAGCTGCGATACGTGGAAGACGTTGTGCACATCTTCGAGGCTAGATGGGAGAGCCACTCTGTAAGCTACTTCTCCAACTCTGCTTAGCACTTCAAATGGTCCAATATACCTGGGACTGAGCTTTCCACCTCTGCCGAATCTGATAGTGCCTTTGGTAAGGCAAATCTTGACAAAGACCTTGTCTCCTATCTCAAACTCCAATATTCTGCGTTTACTGTCTATCCAATACTTTTGGGGATCCTGTGCAATCCTCAATATCTTTCTGATCACCTTCATACTTCTGCAGCATCCGTAACCATCTCTGGTCCCAGCATAACTCGATCTCCTACGTCGTCCCACGCTAGTGAAGTACGGCAACGACGTCCATACAATGCCTCAAATGGTGTCATACGGATGCTGGTCTGGTAGCTATATATATGAGAACTCGACCAGGGGTAAATGATCTTTCCAAGATCCTCTAAACTGTAAAACACATAATCTCAGCATGTCCTCAAGCGTCTGAATAGTCCTTTCATACTGTCCGTCGGTCTGTGGATGGTATACGGTGCTGAACTTTAGCTGAGTACCTAAGCTTTCCTGCAGACTCTTCCAGTAGTGGGAGGTGAACCGACTATCTCTGTCTAATATGATGCTGAATGGAACTCCATAAAGTCGGTAGATATTTCGCATGTTAAGAGCTGCAAACCTCTCGGTGGATAAACCAACCTTAAAAGGGATAAAGTGGGCAGACTTGGCCAGTCTGTCTACAATTATCTAGATTGCATCCTTCTCTCCTTGGGATCTAGGCAATCCCGTTACGAAGTCCATGGTGATATGCTCCCATTTCCCCTCCGAAATAGAAAGCGGCTGTAGCAATCCTGCTGGCCTCTGACGGTCTGCCTTCACCTGCTAGCAGATCAAGTATTTGGAGATGAATTCTGCCGCATATCTTTTTATTTCAAGCCACCATACTTGTACTCTCATGTCTTTGTACATTTTGTTTCCTCCTGGATGAATGAAATACTGTGACTGATGTGCCTCCTTCATTAGCTCTTTCCTCAGTTCACCAGTCGGCACACAAAGCCTCATGCCATGCCTCAATGCTCCATCTCCAGCTATGGAGAAACCCTCAAGTGTTTCGGCTAACACTCGGTCTCTCAGCTTGCACAATGTCTCATCCTGGAATTGAGTCTACTAGACTTTGTTGATTAGGCTGGACTGCACTTGTAATTGCATCATGGGTGAGTCTATTCCTGATACATTAGCTTCTTTCCCAAGCTTCAACATCACTGCTTTTGGTAACACAATCTCTAGCCCAAGATTCTCTGTCTTCTAGCAGATGTCGATCCTTTGTTAGAAACATAGCCATCGGGTACCTACTAAGCGGATCAGCAACGACGTTAGCCTTACTCGGATGGTACTAAAAATTGACATCAAAGTCCTTCACGAGCTCTAGTGTCACCCCCAGTTTTCATGAACAGGGGTATTTTGGTAATTTTCCACTTTAAAAATTATTTTGAAATTATTTATTTATTATTTGTATTATTTTGGGGTTATTTGAATCGGATTCGAATTTCAACTCATTCCGACTTGTTTTGACTTGTTTCGGAGACCCGGGGTAGTTTTGACCTTAGCGGGCCCACACACTAGTTAGCCATGGCCCACATGTTAGATGTTTTGGTCAGTGACTAGACTAATTATTTAGTTAGTATTAATTAGAGATTAGTGATTTCGGTTTGACTAAACTACCCCCGACTTAACCCCTTACCATTTTATTAGCAAATAGCATGTAGAGGGGCAAACTTGTAATTAGCAAATAGGACAAATGGACCATGTTGTGGCCGGCCATGACTAGGAGGAAGTCCCCATCATTTCAATCATTATCCACTCATTCTCTCTCTCTCTTGTTCTTCCCCAAATTGATTTGAGAGCTAACCCTAATCAAATCATCCCCAAATCTCCCCATTTCTTCACCAAACTTCATCCTTCCTTCTCCATTCTATCCAAGGAAGGGGCTCCTCAAGTTTGAGAGGATTTGGAGCTTTTTCGTGTCCGTTTGGGATTCCTACGTGTCAGTGGCATTTCGGGATCGAATCGAATCACCAGGAGGTATAAATCCTTTCCCTCTCATTTCTCTCATGCATTAGATTCATTTTGACATATTGGAATGACCCCCTTGGTTTGGTGCCCATTGGTGTCCATTTTGTGTCCTTTTGGACATTTGTAGAAGTGTCCATTGTGTAGGATGGTGTCCTAATAGGAAAAACCCCCTTTTTGGACACATATATTTGTTGGTGCATTTATTTTGGTGTGTTCTATTACTATTCCAGAATTTTACCATTGTTTAGAATGTGTTGCCAATGTATCTTAAAGTATCATATTGTTAATATCTATATTTATAGATATATGTGATGATATATATATATATATATATATATATATATATATATATATATATATATATATATATATTTATATATAGTGTGGTTTATATATGTGGATATATATTTGGGAATGTGGTGTGTACATTTGTGGGATGGGGGAGAGGCTACAGTGGTCGGCCAAGGTGGAGTGTATGTATGAATGATTGTGTAGGTTTGGTGATTGGTTAAATGTGGAGGAGGAAATGTGAGAGGATTAGTGATATTGTGAGTGTGTGAATGAATAGAAGGAAAGGGAGGAGAACCACTGTCTAACCATTACCTGGCTGTCCCCTTGGAGTGTACAGGATAAACAGTCCTGGATTCATTACTTGGCTGTCACACTTGGCACCCCCAACTGTCCAGATGTTGGACCTAAACTGCTGTCCAATAAATCAGTCCTCTTGCCAATAATTCAGTCCACCAAAAGCCACCATTTCCTGCCCCAAATCAGTCTAGGGAATACCCCCTATGACTGTCCCTAAGCCACAGAACAGACCCCCCATATCAGTCCCCCAAAACCCATTAGCTGCTGTCACAAAACCAGTCCAGTTATTCCCCTACTTGGCTGTCCCTTAGCCTTCATTTCAGCCCAAGCTAAACCCCCACACTGCTGTCCAAACACCTCTACATGACAGTCCACAAAACCCCTTCATCTCAGTCCATATATACACCTATATGGCTGTCATGTTAACTCCACTAAACACCCTGTAAAACCTGTCCAAACATGCACAAAACAGTCATGTCATTGTCCAATTTCAGACCATGGTTTGTCTCCAAATTGCTGTCCAATTTTACCCTTAAAACAGTCCTCAACCCACCACCATTTCAACCATGTTACACCACTCTAAATTAGTCCCCCAAGTCCTCCAAAACAGTCCACAAATTGCCTTTGTGTGTGTGTGTTTTGAGCTTGTGTGTGTGTGTATTTGAGGTTAGTGTGTGTGTGAGAGAGAGCCTAAGTGAGTGTGTAAAGTAGCCTATAGGATAGCCTATACCTAAACTAGTAGGAAAACCTATAGGAGGGCCTATGAGGGTGGTATATTGTGAGAGTGTTGTATGTGAGTGAGTGTTGGGTAGAGTTGAAGGTAAATTCATAATATGTTAAGATAGGTAATAGGGTAAACCATGCCCCGTATCCTAACATAGCTTAGATACCTAAGATACCCAAAATTCTTGGTAGGTAAACCTTAGATAGGTTGATACCTAGCTACCCTAAGAAGTCTAGGCTAGTATCATGGGTATTTGTAAGGTTTAATTGGTATTGGACAAGG
The DNA here is from genome assembly GCA_029216955.1 of Iris pallida. Lineage (NCBI taxonomy): Eukaryota > Viridiplantae > Streptophyta > Magnoliopsida > Asparagales > Iridaceae > Iris > Iris pallida. Next base: position 2,182,194 of record JANAVB010035017.1, read on the forward strand.
TATCGGGATTTACCTTAGAAGGGTAAATGCTAGTTTGCCTAGAAATAGGATTTTGGTGTTAGAAGTCTAAGATGGAGTTAAACTTGATTCCCGTGGTTGGTAATGATCAAATATGGTACTCATAGACTAGTTTTGACGTCGGTTGACCCTTTTGACCAAACGTCAACAAAAGTCAACCGAGAGTCAAACTTAGTCTCTAAGCGACCCGATTTGACCAAAACCAACCCAGAGTTGACCAGTTGACTGAAAGTCAACAGTTGGTCAACATTAGACTAGTTTGACCTAGGGTTGACCTAGAGTTGACCAGAGTTGACCAGAGTTGACTTTTTGACCAAAAGTCAACTGTAGTCAATCGTTGATCCCGATTGACCTAGTTTGACTTGGAATGACTCCCAGTGACCTAGTATGACCTAGTATGAACCAGTATGGCCTAGTATGACTCAGTTTGACCTAGATTGACCTAGTTTTGACTTAGACTTGCATTCATGGATTGTATTAGTTTCTTTTTCAGTATTAAGCCCTGTTTGACTCATAGTATCTTATTTTAGGTCTGTGATCACTCTGAGCGTCTGTTCACCCTATCAGCTCAGGACCGCAGGCGAGTACATTCACTGATAGTTTTTATTGTCTTGATATCTACTATATCCGATTCAGTTGTAGTGTCTTACTTGATTCTCGACACGATAGTTCACGGACTAGTATTATCGGATTTTGGTCATGAGATGTCATTCCTGGATTTCTTGGGATACTGGTACTTTCTTGGTCTTGATTCTTGTACTTGTATTGACGCCGATTCCTGAAGAGGACTTGCTCCCCTCTTAGGGAATCCCGCGTCATGACGTGCTATGTTCGGATCCGTGATACTATTCGGGGATGGGGGAATTATTAGGGGTTATGTGATCAAGCCTCCCTGTAACTATATATTACTAGCGTCACCCTCACCTCACGTAGGGTGTTGCAGACACCCCATTACCAGTTATCCAGGTTGGACGGCATGATTCTCCGTTGAGTACACTACGGATTGCCGGGCCAAGTGGATAACCATCTCTTGCTTCCCTAGTCGATCACATATCGCTCTAATAATTTAAAACACCTTTTTACTTTATTTGTCATGTCTTATATTCCAGTTTCAGCTTTACTTACTGTACTTTCACCATGCTATGATTCATTCTCATATGCTCTATCTGTCTTTTATACTGTACCATGGTTATGGGACTAAGTTCCGTTTGAAAGAAGGGTTACAACCCCGGTCCTTGTTTGGTTTAAGGGTTCTAACTCGACTTTCAAATGGTTCCCAAGTCGCCGATATCTTTGTCTTGTATTTCATTATTACTGTCTCTTATAGTATTTCTCAATTCATATGGAACTGCTATTGGTGTTTTGTACTTGCTCATTTTCTTGACAGGATACCGTTGATAAATTTTACAGATGACTCTGAGACTGACTGCCCGACCTACTACGGGGTTGAGTCTGATGAGCTAGACTTAGACCGTGGCTTATTGGTAGAGCCACTGGACTTCGTTCACCCTGAGTAGCCTAGTTAGTTAGGTTTACCTGGCCTGCGAGCCAGCTAGTACATTTTCAGTTGTAGTATCTTTATACTTATTTTATCTGAGACTCTGGATATTTGTGTTAGCTCTGACTTGTGGATTTTGGACTCGTTTTCCATTTTATCTATCATATATCTTTTCATGCTATCTACCTTAGCTTTGATTATGTGATTGAGACTGTATTGCTATGTCACCTCCATTCGGAGTGTATATAACTGTACAGGTACATTTATCTGTTTTAGTCGTAGTATTTACAGATCCTATATACAGCGTTCTACTGCCGATTCTGCGACGTAGGCTGGACGTAACCACGTGCTCGTACCCTCTTCAGGGTGCGGGTCGTGACACATTTTTGTGGTGGCCCATGTAGGTCAGTGTCGCAACTAGTGCGAACTCGTAATGGTGCTCGACTTAGAGTGCTAATTACGAGCCTACAATTAGAACATAGGATCTAGGGTATGATAGGAGTTACTCAATCACATGCTAGGAAATTTCTGATCTTTTGATTACCATGACAAATTCTTTTTGCACTGAATTTAATTGTCCATCTTTGATATTCCTATCATATGCCATATTGATTCCTTGTTTCAACCTATCCTCAGGATGACGATCACTCGCTCTCAGGCAGCGGGTTCTAGCACTGTACCAGGGAGGCCCGATCCGGCAGGAGGTCTTCCACCTCCGGCTGCGGGAGCAGCAGTGGCAGATCCGGCAGGTCTTCCACCACCGGCTGCAGGAGTAGCAGTGGCAGTCCCAGAAGGTCTTCCACCTCCGGCAGCGGGAGCTACAGCTGAGGGAGCAGCTACCACAGTTCCTGCCCTTCCGACGGGAGCAGCAGCAGCAGCGACGATTCCAGAAGGTCTTCCACCTCCAGCAGCGGGACCGTCTATGGTTATTCCTGATGTTCTTCCACCGCCGCCTCCGATACCGGCAGATGCTCAGGGTATGATAGCCCTACTGCAGCAGATGCTGCAGACGCAGAGAGCACAGACAGAGGCAGAGCACCGTCAGACAGAGTTGCTGCGACAGACGATGGAGAACTCACATCAGTTAGCTATGGCAGCAGTGGAGAGAGGTGCACCGGCTATAGTTCAGGGAGCACCAGCACAACAGCAGGGCCAGGAGAGGCCCGGTACGCATCTCGACTTAAGGAAGATGAACCCGCAGGATTTTAAGGGTACCGAGGGTATCCTATACGCGGACGACTGGCTAGAGGATGTCCAGCGGAGTCTGGAGTTAGCAGAGGTTCCGAGAGCTCTGTGGGTGACTTATGCAGCGAGCCAGTTCTTTGACATAGCATTGACTTGGTACCGTACGGATCCGCGTATGTCGGTGAGAGGTATATCTTGGGAGGACTTCAGGAAACTCTTTAAGGAGAAGTTCTACCCAGATGTAGCCTTGACAGCTTTGGAGGGGCAGTTTGCCAGTCTGGTGCAGGGGAACTCGTCGGTGGACGAGTATGCAGCAGAGTTCTTCCGCCTGAGCAGGTTTGCACCCAGTTTGGTTCAGGATGAGGGGTGCAAGGCTCGGAAGTTCAGGAGGGGTCTCATTCATGCAGTGCGCACTCGCACATCTGGGCGACGAGATTCGATATTTGAACAGATCTTGATGGAGGCTCAGATTGCAGAGGAGGACTTCGGCCTCAAGCCGAAGAGGAGAAGTGATGCTTTTGGATCCAGTTCGAGTACAGGGCCAGCAAAGCGCCCACATTTCTAGCAGAGGCAGTTCCAGCAGCATCAGCCTCAGTTGCAGATCCAGCAGGTACCGGCGCGTGCCCAGCAGCATCAGGGTCAGGGCCAGAGGCTAGCTACACAGTACAACTTTTACGGGAAGCCAGGGCACACTAGAGAGGTGTGCAGGAAGAGGTTGGGCGTCTACTTATACCGTGGGGCCTCCGATCACCAGCTGAAGGACTGCCGTATTCGCGGAGTCAGAGGAGTTCAGGACAGAGCACAGCCAGCCAGAGGACCAGCAGTTCAGCAGAGAGGTCCTCCACTTCAGACTCAGCAGCAACGTTTTCAGCAGCACCAGAGGGGAGCCCCTGCGGGCAGAGTGTTTGCCCTGACAGCAGGAGAGAAGGCAGAGCCAGTAGGCGATGTAGTGGCAGGTCATGTTCTTCTCGATTTATTTTCTGTATTTACCTTATTTGATTCCGGTGCCTCACATAGCTTTGTGTCTGTCTCATTTGCTCTGAGACACAATATTATTGCTGAACCCTTGGGTAGGACTTGCAAGATATTGACCGGGGGAGGCATCATCCTGGTCAACAATATCTGCAAGGGGCGGAGAGTTACTGTAGGAGGCCGAGTTTTGGGTGCGTGCTTGCTCGTAATGCCCCTTCTGAGGTACGATGTGGTACTCGGAATGGATTGGTTGAGCACGCACCATGTTACTATAGATTGTAGAGGTGGTAGGATTTTGTTTAGGCCGCCGGGAGAGCCAGAGGTTGTATTTTCCAGAGGAGCAGCTGAGCCGGTAGATGGGTTCTGCGGAGCTTTACTGGCGGGGCAGGCATTGCCGCATCCATTGATTGCTGATTTCATGGATGTTTTTCCAGAGGAGTTACCTGGGATGCCGCCGGATAGAGACGTTGAGTTCTCTATAGACTTAGTGCCAGGTGTTGAGCCCATTTCGTAGCACGTCTATAGAGTCAACAACAGCGAGTTGGCGGAGCTGAAGAAGCAGGTCGATGAGCTGCAGGACAAGGGATTCATTAGATCCAGTTCATCGCCTTGGGGAGCGCCAGTCCTGTTTGTGCCGAAGAAGGATGGTACGATACGTATGTGTATCGATTACAGGGCGCTCAACAACCTTACTATCAAGAATAAGTACCCATTGCCGAGGATCGACGACTTGTTCGATCAGTTGAGCGGTGCCAAGGTGTTTTCGAAGATAGATCTGAGATCCGGCTATCATCAGCTGAAGGTGAAGAAGGAAGACGTTCCGAAGACAGCTTTTTGGACTCGGTACGGCCAGTACGAGTTCACAGTGATGCCATTTGGGTTGACCAACGCCCCAGCTGTGTTCATGAACTTGATGAACAAGGTATTCCATCAGTACCTTGACAAGTTCATGGTGGTCTTCATAGATGACATCCTAGTTTACTCGAAGACGCCAGAGGAGCACGAGGAGCATCTGAAGATTATGCTCGAGACTTTGAGGAAGGAGCAGTTGTATGGGAAGTTGTCAAAGTGTGAGTTTTTCCTGGACCGGGTCGAGTTCCTGGGTTATGTTGTGACTGAGCACGGGATCTCAGTAGACCAGAGGAAGATTGCTGCGGTAGAGTCTTGGTCTACGCCCAGTACAGTTGTCGAGATTCGGAGCTTTCTGGGATTAGCGGGCTACTATCGGAAGTTTGTCCAGGATTTCTCGCGGATCGCAGAGCCGATGACTAGACTCACCAGGAAGGACGTGGAGTTCGTCTGGACTGAGGAGTGTTAGGCCGCCTTCGATGAGCTGAAGAAGAGGTTGACATCAGCTCCTATCTTGACATTGCCGTCTGGGACCGGTGGTTTCTCGATTTACAGCGACGCTTCTGGTCAGGGTCTGGGTTGTATACTTCAGCAGCACGGGAAGGTGATTGCCTATGCATCTAGACAGTTACGTCCTCATGAGAAGAACTATCCGACTCACGATCTGGAGTTAGCCGCTGTCATCTTTGCCCTGAAGTTGTGGAAACACTATCTGTACGGAGAGCGGGTTGAGATTTTTACTGACCACAAGAGCTTGAAGTACGTGTTCACTCAGAAGGAGCTGAACATGAGGCAGAGACGTTGGCTTGAGCTGATGAAGGACTTTGATATCGCCTTGCAGTACCATCCAGGGAAGGCCAACGTAGTCGCAGATGCCTTGAGCAGGTATCCAGTGGCTATGTATCTGACATCAGACCGTCATCTTTTGGCCGACCTGGATAGTTTGGGAATCGAGGTGATCATTCCAGGCATGGAGGTACAGATATGGGGTTTACAGATTCAGTCTGAGTTGATGGACAGGGTCAGATCAGCACAGTTTGATGATATTGTCCTGAGGTGCATCAGGGAGCAGGTACAGAGAGGGTTGCTTGATGATTTCTCTATTGCCGAAGATGGGTCGCTGTGGCACGGTGCTAGACTGTGCGTCCCGAGTGGAGAGCTTCGGGAGGAGGTTCTTCAGGAGGCTCATCGCTCTCAGTACTCTATGCATCCTGGTGCCAACAAGATGTACAGAGACCTGAGAGAGCACGTTTGGTGGTACGGCATGAAGCGCGAGGTGGCTCAGTTCGTATCTCGCTGCTTGGTTTGTCAGCAGGTGAAGGCCGAGAGGCAGAGGCCTGGTGGATTGCTACAGCCACTACCCATTCCAGAGTAGAAGTGGGAGCACATCACCATGGACTTTGTGTCCGGACTTCCACGGTCTCCAGGAGGAAAAGACGCAATTTGGGTCATAGTTGATAGATTGACCAAATTGGCCCACTTTTTGCCTTTCAAGGTGGGATTGTCTACGGAGAGGTTGGCAGAGCTGTATGTTCGTCAGATCGTGCGATTGCATGGGGTTCCTGTGAGCATAGTTTCAGATCGAGATAGCCGTTTCACTTCCCACTTCTGGAGGAGTTTGCAGGCTAGCTTGGGCACCTCGCTCAAGTTCAGTACTGCTTATCACCCCCAGACAGACGGGCAGTCGGAGAGGACTATCCAGACCTTGGAGGATATGCTTCGCACGTGTGTGCTAGATCTCGGGGGTTCTTGGGAGGACCATCTCTACCTGGTAGTGTTTGCTTACAACAACAGCTACCAGGCCAGTATAGAGATGTCGCCATTCGAGGCTCTATACGGACGGAGATGCCGTACTCCCTTATCTTGGGACGATGTTGGCGAGAGGGTGCTGCTTGGGCCAGAGATGGTGGTGGATGCAGCTGAGAAGGTCCGGCTTATTAGAGACAGACTTCGGGTGGCTCAGGATAGGCAGCGGCATTGGGCCGATAGCCACCGGAGACCGTTAGAGTTCGAGGTTAGTTTCAGTTCCTGTTTGTGCTTGTTTGTATTTTGTCTGTCCTGTGTTCTGAGTTTGTTTTATGTCTAGGCTGGCGCTTTGGTGTTCCTGAAGATTTCTTCAACACGGGGTACGATTCGCTTTGGCGGGGGCAGGAAGCTTAGTCCGCGCTACATCGGACCTTTCACCATTCTTGAGAGGGTCGGTGCAGTGGCTTACCGGCTAGACTTGTCGCCTACGCTAGAGGGGGTACACAACGTGTTCCACGTGTCACAGCTGAGACGGTACGTGGCGGACCCCAGCCATGTATTGGATCATTCAGCGATCGAGGTAGGGCCTACTCTTCACTATCCAGAGCAGCCGGTTGAGATTCTGGATCGTAGGGAGAAGGTGCTCCGAAACCAGGTTATACCCTTGGTTCGTGTTGCATGGAGGCATCACTCTCCAGGTGAGTCTACCTGGGAGAGAGAGGATGACATGCGGGAGCGTTTCCCTTATCTCTTCGAGCCCTGAGGTATAATTTTTGTTTCTGCATTGTGATTCATTGTATGTTTGTTTTAATTTTGAGGACAAATTTTTTTTAGGTGGATAAATTTGTCACCCCCAGTTTTCATGAACAGGGGTATTTTGGTAATTTTCCACTTTAAAAATTATTTTGAATTTTTTTGTTTATTATTTGTATTATTTTGGGGTTATTTGAATCGGGTTCGAATTTCAACTCATTCCGACTTGTTTTGACTTGTTTCGGGGACCCGGGGTAGTTTTGACCTTAGCGGGCCCACACACTAGTTAGCCATGGCCCACATGTTAGATGTTTTGGTTAGTGACTAGACTAATTATTTAGTTAGTATTAATTAGAGATTAGTGATTTCGGTTTGACTAAACTACCCCCGACTTAACCCCTTACCATTTTATTAGCAAATAGCATGTAGAGGGGCAAACTTGTAATTAGCAAATAGGACAAATGGACCATGTTGTGGCCGACCATGACTAGGAGGAAGTCCCATCATTTCAATCATTATCCACTCATTCTCTCTCTCTCTTGTTCTTACCCAAATTGATTTGAGAGCTAACCTTAATCAAATCATCCCCAAATCTCCCCATTTCTTCACCAAACCTTCATCCTTCCTTCTCCATTCTATCCAAGGAAGGGGCTCCTTAAGTTTGAGAGGATTCGGAGCTTGTTCGTGTCCGTTTGGGATTCCTACGTGTCGGTGGCATTTCGGGATCGAATCGAATCACCGGGAGGTATAAATCCTTTCCCTCTCTCATTTCTCTCATGCATTAGATTCATTTTGACATATAGGAATGACCCCCTTGGTTTGGTGCCCATTGGTGTCCATTTCGTGTCCTTTTGGACATTTGTAGAAGTGTCCATTGTGTAGGATGGTGTCCTAATAGGAAAAACCCCCTTTTTGGACACATATATTTGTTGGTGCATTTATTTTGGTGTGTTCTATTACTATTCCGGATTTTTACCATTGTTTAGAATGTGTTGCCAATGTATCTTAAAGTATCATATTGTTAATATCTATATTTATAGATATATATATATATATATATATATATATATATATATATATAATATATATATATATCTCTATATATATATATGTATTTATATATAGTGTGGTTTATATATGTGGATATATATTTGGGAATGTGGTGTGTACATTTGTGGGATGGGGGAGAGGCTACAGTGGTTGGCCAAGGTGGAGTGTATGTGTGAATGATTGTGTAGGTGTGGTGATTGGTTAAATGTGGAGGAGGGAATGTGAGAGGATTAGTGATATTGTGAGTGTGTGAATGAATAGAAGAAAAGGGAGGAGAACCACTGAAAGTCAACAGTTGGTCAACATTAGACTAGTTTGACCTAGGGTTGACCCAGAGTTGACCAGAGTTGACCAGAGTTGACTTTTTGACCATAAGTCAACTGTAGTCAACCGTTGATCCCAATTGACCTAGTTTGACTTGGAATGACTCCCAGTGACCTAGTATGACCTAGTATGAACCAGTATAGCCTAGTATGACTCAGTTTGACCTAGATTGACCTAGTTTTGACTTAGACTTGCATTCATGGATTGTATTAGTTTCCTTTTTCAGTATTAAGCCCTGTTTGACTCATAGTATCTTATTTTAGGTCTGTGATCACTCTGAGCGTCTGTTCACCCTATCAGCTCAAGACCGCAGGCGAGTACATTCACTGATAGTTTTCATTGTCTTGATATCTACTATATCCGATTCAGTTGTAGTGTCTTACTTGATTCTCGACACGATAGTTCACGGACTAGTATTATCGAATTCCGGTCATGAGATGTCATTCCTGGATTTCTTGGGATACTGGTACTTGCTTGGTCTTGATTCTTGTACTTGTATTGACGCCGATTCCTGAAGAGGACTTGCTCCCCTCTTAGGGAATCCTGCGTCATGACGTGCTATGTCCGGATCCGTGATACTATTCGAGGATGGGGGAATTATTAGGGGTTATGTGATCAAGCCTTCCTGTAACTATACATTGCTAGCGTCATCCTCACCTCACGTAGGCTGTTGCAGATACCCCATTACCAGTTATCCAGGTTGGACGGCATGATTCTCCGTTGAGTACACCGCGGATTGCCGGGCCAAGTGGATAACCATCTGTTGCTTCCCTAGCCGATCACATATCGCTCTAATAATTCAAAACACCTTTTTACTTTATTTGTCATGTCTTATATTCCAGTTTCAGCTTTACTTACTATACTTTTACCATGCTATGATTCATTCTCATATGCTCTATCTGTCTTTTATACTGTACCATGGTTATGGGACTAAGTTCCGTTTGAAAGAAGGGTTACAACCCCGGTCCTTATTTGGTTTAAGGGTTGTAACTCGGCTTTTAAATGGTTCCCAAGTCGCCGATATCTTTGTCTTGTATTTCATTATTAATGTCTCTTATAGTATTTCTCAATTCATATGGAACTGCTGTTGGTGTTTTGTACTTGCTCATTTTTCTGACAGGATACCGTTGATAAATTTTACAGATGACTCTGAGACTGACTGCCCGACCTACTACGGGGTTGAGTCTGATGAGCTAGACTTAGACCGTGGCTTATTGGTAGAGCCACTGGACTTCGCTCACCCTGAGTAGCCTAGTTAGTTAGGTTTGCCTGGCCTGCGAGCCAGCTAGTACATTTTCAGTTGTAGTATCTTTATACTTATTTTATCTGAGACTCTGGATATTTGTGTTAGCTCTGACTTGTAGATTTTGGACTCGTTTCTTATTTTATCTATCATATCTCTTTTCATGCTATCTACCTTAGCTTTGATTATGTGATTGAGACTGTATTGCTATGTCACCTCCATTCGGAGTGTATATAACTGTACAGATACATTTATCTATTTTAGTCGTAGTATTTATAGACCCTATATACAGCGTTCTACCGCCGATTCTGCGGCGTAGGCTGGACGTAACCACGTGCTCGTGTCCCTCTTCAGGGTGCGGGTCGTGACATCTAGCCACCGCCTCTGGCGCATGTTGAGCTCCTTCTGTGTAAAGACATAATTTAGACTTTTGTGGTCTGTGTATATCTCTACCTTTTCGTCATATAGGTAGTGCTTTCAGAGCTTCAAGGCGAAGATGACCGCTGCTAGCTCCAGGTCATGCGTCGGGTAGTTCTTCTCATGGTTTCGTAACTGATGAGAAGCATAAGCAATTACCTTTTCATGCTGCTGTAGCACATATCCCAATCCCTTGCCGGAAGTGTCGCTATAGATGGAGAATCCACCTGATCCTGAGGGTAGCGACAATGCTGATGTCAACCTTCTCTTCAATTCTTCAAATAAAGCCTGGCATGCCTCGATCAAGATGAATTCTTCATTCTTTCTGGTTAGCTTTGTCATGGGCTCAACGATCTTTGTAAAGTTCTTCACAAACTTCATGTAATACCCAGCTAAGTCCAAGAAGCTTATGATCTCTGTAACTGAACTAGGTGTCATCCATGACTCTACGGCTGCTATCTTCTTGGTATCCACTGATATGCCTTCTCCTGTGACAACGTGGCCGAGAAAATCTACTTTGTCTAAGAAGAACTCGCACTTGGACAGCTTACGATATAGCTTCTCCTTCCTTAATGTCTCCAAGACTATCTGCAAGTGCTTCTAATGTTCTTCTTTGGTCTTCGAGTAGATCAGAATGTCGTCGATACAGACATCGACAAACTGGTCCAGGTACTCATGGAAGATCTTATTCATGAGGTTCATGAATACTGCTGGGACATTTGTAAGACCAAAGGGAATGACTAAGAACTCATATTGCCCATATTTGGTGTTAAATGCCGTCTTCGGAATGTTTTCTTTCCGTACTTTGACATGGTGATATCAGGACCTGAGATCAATCTTCGAGAAAATATTCACTCCGCTCAACTTGTCGAAGAGATCGTCAATCACGGGCAGTGGATACTTATTCTTGATGGTGATGTTGTTCAATGTCCGTTAGTCTATGCACATCCGTACGGTTTCGTCCTTCTTGGGCACAAATAAGACTGGTGTCCCCCAAGGTGAAGCTCCACTCCTGATGAACCCCTGGGCCTTGAGCTCGTCAATCTAGTCTTTTATCTTCTTGGCCTCCTTGGTATTGACTCTATAGCATCGTTGCGAGATAGGTGAAGAACCAGGTACTAGGTCGATAGTGAACTCCACATCTCGATCAGGGGGTAATCCAGGAAGATTATCGAGGAGGACATCTAAAAATTCTGTTATAAGGGGATAAGAAGGTCCGGTATCCTCTGTGATGGAGGTGTAGGAGACATACCCCATGCCTTTCGGTGCTCAGATCACCTCGAACTTGGGTCCTCCAGGTAGACTAAAGATGACACAACCCTGGTGATAGTCTATCAGGATGTGCTGCTTGCTCAGCCAGTCCATTCCCAAGACTATGTCATAGTTAGGGAGAGGCATTACTAGAAGGGGTGCTAGAAAAGTATGATCTGAGATAGTGATAGGACAGGAGCAAGCCTCCATGATTGGAATAGGTCTACCTTCGGTCATTACTCTACAAATCGTCTTACTACATCCTATATCTATGTAATATAAAACAATTAAGTTCGATGATATGAAACTGTGTGAAGCCCCAGAATCAAATAAAGCTAATGCCGGGTGCGAATGTAATAAAATAGCACTTGTGATAACATCTCCTTCAGTCTCTGGCTCCTCAACGGACAAGGCAAAGCTCGCCCGACTCTTTGCTGGTCGTAGCACTGCTGCTGGATGGGGAGTGGACCTCTCTGTTGTCCAGTTCCAGTCTTGTTGAATGCAGTTGGATAGTCCTTCATTTGGTGGGTGGTAGATCCACAAGCAAAATAATATTCTAATTTATTTATGCAAATGTCCGTCGTGTGACCGGGCCTCTTATAATAGGCATAATTGGTTAGTCTTTTGTTGATGGTACAGGGGCGCCTTATTGGATGCTACTGGCTGTTGTTGTTGTTGAGGGTAAGAGGGCCTGTTGTTATTATTGGGCCTCATGTTATTTCCCTGGTAGTTACTGTCATGCCCCGCTCCCGTAGGAGCGATCGTACTCGCTAAGGCGTGATGCCGCACGAGCCTAGATTGCGCTCGTACAAGGCGGGTTCCATAACGGCTAATTTCAGCGGTTGTGACGGGGTCATCATACAGAAGTCCCAAGCAGAGACATTGAACATGCAGCAAAAATTTAGAACAAACACAAGTTATTCAAAAGAAGCTCTTTATTGATATTGAAACAAAGGTTACAATGGGGCGCAAGGCCAAGATTACAATCACTCAAGCTCACTATTCTCACATTACAAGTCGCTCAGCTCTCTCTTATCTCTCAATACATGTCTTGAACCAGCGGATTCTTTAGAAGGCGATGCCCATACATTATGTCCCGTATAAGTCGTGACTCCATGCGGCTGCACGCTTCGAATCGCTAAGGAACTCCGTGCCTCGACGCATCCAAGCGAGCTCCGCGCCACGAGCTTCTACCTGTGCCTGCACATAGAAACTATGTGGGTGTCAGTACTCAACTGTACTGGTGGAATGAACTCCTCGCCCACCCATACAAAACCTACACGTTTGATTTACTTTGTGCAACTTAGTCCCTTTGTATTGTCTTTCTACTCTTGCCTTAGGATCAGTTTTAGGACAAACGCCTTGGCCTATTTTTTATCTCTAGACCATCCCGTACTTGTACTAACAATGTTAACCTATCAAGTCGTGCTTGCCTTTCGGCACATAATCAGAGATACGAACTACGCGATGAGACTCCATTTCCATACGATCGTGTTACAAATCCATCGTGCCGTGCCTAGCAACTTAGTGTGACTTAACCATATCGTTGCCTCGTGGCCCTTGCTATTTTGATCACCAACTGACCCAATCAAGACTTGTCGGTTAAGTGTCACTCGACCGACTTTGCCTTGCGACGTTTCCAGACTTAAAATCAAGACCACTCAAACCAACTTATACAACTTATATGCCAACAACTCAAGACTCGACGCCATATCTCGTGCCGAAGCACGGTGTCTTCGTTTGCAGCCAATTCTTAGGCCCAAACATTTTCTTTTGATCGTGCACATATTCGACTCGACTCATTGATATAGTGAACACAATACTCGACTCAATCCAAAGGCATACATGCGGATCGCCGTCCATGCCGACTCATCTATATGAACTAGTCACTAGCGCCCAGCGTTATAATGACTCCTTTTGTAGCTTTTGATTAGACGGACGCCCCTTGCTAGCACAAGTAGCGAGCTCCACTGTAAGTCCCCGCTAACCCGTACGGTCATCCAGCACAGCTACGAATGTCTACCATCGCAACGGTTCCCATGGGCCGCCTGGATCGCCGTTCGAAAAACAGTTTATTTTACCTTGTACAAGTTGTCCAATGACCATGCAAGACTCGACTCGAACTGACGTCTCACATAGTCAATCTACTTCTAGTGTTACCATCTCTCTTAGGGCCAAGTTCAATACTTTTCACATCTGAGACCTTGCCTTGACGACCCAGTCGCGAGCATTCTTCTTTCTTGTCTCGACGACCCAGTCGCGAGCATTCTTCTTTCTTGTCCTATCATTTCACTCAACTCAAGAACAACTATTTGAAACACTTTCCAGACTCAATGAATCAACTGTGGCCCGTGCCTTAAAACACTAAGTTTATGACATCTTGTCTTAAACTAACTTGGAACTCTATGTGACACCACCGCCCAAGTCATACTCTATATGACGGGCCTTATGATCGTGAGTCTATGCGATTATACCCAGCCGTTGAACTCATAGGACCATGCTTGCCACTACTCCTGATAGCTTAACATCACTTGCCTAACTTACTTTGCAACAACTTGACGAGCAAAGGCTGCATCAAACCTTGCATCGTGGGAACGTGCCGTGCACGCGTTCGACTTTGAACAACCAAGTTATTTGGGTGCCTAGACTTATACCACAAGCCGTGCAATACAACTTAACCCGTCGGGCGAGCAGAGGCTATGCCACGCCTTGGGCGATGAAACCGTGCATGCTTTATAAAGCATTTATGCGGGCGACACCTATGAATTTGGCTAACTCTTAGCTTGTGGCAAAGGCCAACTTTTTTTTCTTGTAACACCCAGTTTCTAAAATGAGGGTAATTTTGAAATTTTGTATTTTAAATTATTTAATTATGGTATTTAATTTTTTTTTTGAAAAGATGGTATTTAATTAATAATATGATTTTTGGTGATTTTTAATAATTTTTAAACTATTTAAAAATTGGTTTAAGTCATGACTTGTGATTTGGTGTGCAGCTAGTGAAACCATAGAGACTGTCTGCCCTAGAGCCTAGCATGTGATTAGGGTATTTTATTTATCATTTTAGTTTGAGGTTATTTGGTCATTTTGACTTATTTGAATTATTTGATTATTTATTGAACTGGTGAATTCTAGTTTGACTTTGACTAGTTTGAGACTTGTAGACTAGCCTAGAACCTAACCCTAGCTATGGTAACCCTAGCCTAACTTGGGTTAACCCATTTTAGTCATTAGAGATTGGTTTTAGAATGAGGGGATTAGGTTTAGTGAAATTAAGTCATGACTTATGGTTTAATGCAATGACTTGTGATTTAATGACTTGTGAATTGAACCATAGGCCCATGACTTAAGCCCAAACCCCAACAAGCCCACCCATGGCAGCCAACCTAGGGTTTCACACCCTATTTAATGTCTCTTCCATTTGTTCTTGCATCTTTTATTATTTTTTCTCTCAAGCTTTGAAGAAAGAGGTATAGCCATCTTCCCCAATCCATAACTTTCCCATTTTAACTCCTTTTTGGCTCAAACCACTTGCATTAGATTCTAATTGTCTCCCTCTTGCTGTTCATGGAGGATAATCCCAGCCTTGGGGCAATTTGGAGAGTTTGGCTAACAAGGAGAAACCCCTTTTTTGAAGCTTTTCATTAGAATTTCAACATATAGGTAAATCCCTATTCCCTCCACCAAATTTTGTTTTCTTTGCATGGATATGAATCCCTAGGTGTCCCCTAGCCGTAGGTACTAGTTTTGTGTCGATTCGTGTTCGTTTGGTGTCCGTATCGGACACGTATCATGGTGTATGTGCTTGTGTTTGTGAAAATGCCACAAAGGATTTTTATTTGTTATTTTTGAAAAGTGTTTGAACAAATTTATTGATTTAAATGTATATATTGTTTTGCAACTGGACTGAGTTGGTTTTCGAGCCGTGTCCGTGTCCAAACAGGACACGAACACGCTCGCAGCACGCACGGGCAGTGCCCTGCTGCCCGTGTCCTGGTTTGCTCTGGACATGCCACTTCACGACACAAAATTTGACATGGGGACTCCCTACATGACTTAAACGATGCCTAAAAAGTTTTGTAGTACCTCGTGGAATGGTTTGGGAGCAATCGAGCCCACACTGCACACGCACGGTCGTGCACGGGATTTTTCCAGTCTAAATTCTCGCACTGACACGGGTCTCGTACTCCTGACACGACTCACGTGGACACGATACAGACACATGTATACGTCCCCCTAGTCTAGGCGTACACGTGTGCACGGCCACGTGTCACCACATGGCCTGTGTCGTGCACTAGACACACGTGCACGCGTGCACGATACTGTCTAGTGCACAATGCTTGTGTCTGTGTTGTGTTGTGTTTAGACACGAATGTGTCCAGTCTCTTGGACACGGGAACACCTATGACACTATCACATATGTGTTTGATGTTTACCAACCTACTAAATTAATTATTAGTTGTTGTTTTGATTTCGAAATCAGGAGTTTCCCCAATAATCTGATACCGGACTGATATTGGTTTCCTGAGAAATTTTGATGTAGGTTAAACTGTTTTTTTTGTGTGATTAAAATGTGATGTTTCCTATACACATCAGGGATTAGCCTACATATTGGGGTTTTGTTTTGGCATGAGATTTAGTCTTCGAAGTTGTTTTTGACTTTCGATTTCATATTTTTTCTGAAAACTGAATGCACTGTGTGTTCACTGGCTGAAAACTAAGATTTGCCACCCTCCTTCACACATTACAACCAGTTCGACACTTTCATACTTGACACCATGAGGACACAAGACACCCACCCCCTTGTGACACATTGTTCACACTTTTCCTTTTTCAATTTCAGATTATTGAGTGTATGGATTTGACTTGAATGTGAATATTTGAGAGTTCATTATGTAAACTGAATTTCGAATGTTAAATCCCATGTTTGAATCCTTACACATGTGTATTAGTCCCAGTTAGATTAGATTCTCATGATAGATTAGGTTTTTGCACTTGTATGGATTTTTGAATTATGGGTTTTGGACTATACATTGTAAACACACATGAGGAAATCAGAGATTTCCTTTCTTGCAAATAATTGAGATGTCAGTTATTGACAATTTAGCAGTGGTTCACACGAAATCCTGAGATTCACTGATAAATGTTAACTGAGATTTCGATGAAGTGCTAACTGAGTTTTTTTTTTTAAAACTGAAAACCTGAGATTTTAAATCATGTAAATAAATGTTAACTGAGATTTGGTTCATGTTTTGTATTGGTGGATATTGAATCTAGGTTGTTTCATTTCAAGGGTTAACTTAGATGAATGTATGTTGATTAAGTTCAAGGGTTTGAATAACTGGGATTTGATTTCATTAACTGAGATGCTATGTTCACTCTTTTTCCTGCACCTTAACCATGGCACATTAGGTCCTGCCTTTCACTCACTATTCACACCCCACATTACTGCTGTCTCACATACACCCTGTCATTTTCCTGCACATTCACATTTTTCTCCATTACCTATCTATCCACTGCATACCACACACCCTACTGTCCATCTCACACACTTTGTCACCTAGACACACATGCATTGCATTACTTTCCATCTCTGTTTTCACCAAGGCACAGATTCCTGGAACACACACACACACATGCCATCCTCTATTTTCCTGCCACTATTTACAATCTCACACATACACATGTTAACACACCATGCCATATCAGTCCCCTTAAACCCTATTGGCTGTCCAAATCAGCCCCTTGTATGCCCCATTTAGTCCCTCAAGCATAGCCCTATATGCAGTCCATTGCAGTCCTAACTTCAGTCCTAACACACCACCTAAACATGCCCCATTCATGCCCCTTAACAAGCCATGATGGTTGTCCTATATAAGCCTATATGGCTGCCAATTCCAGTCCCATTTACACCCATTTCAGCCCCTTAACCCTCTCTTTATATCTATGTAAATATGTATGTATGCACCTCTCTCTCTATATATATATATATATATATATATAATATATATATATATTGTTGTGAAACCCATTTTATTCACCATTATGTCATGAGTTACACATGACCCTTGGGATCATGTAACTCATGACCTTTGGGTTATGTAACTCATGACCCTTGGGTTGCCCATTAGTCCTATATATATGGCCCTTGCCATATGATGAAGAGAAAGGAATAAAAATACTATTCTACGATATCTCGTCTTCCTTCAAACACGTTATCAGCACGATTACTGAAGCAAGGAGAATCGACGTCCAGATATCGACGTCATCCTTCCTCCTTCCCTAGCCGATCCGATGTACCGTTAATTTTTTTTTACCTTCTTGCACCGTACGATAAGAAAGGTAAATTTATTTTTGAAAAATTCATCTTATTCATGAGATGTACTACTTTCTGAATCATGTAAGTACTTGCTCATGATACAATATTCAATTGGATAGTTTTCTAGATGATATCTAAAATTTCATTCGAGAGTACGATACTCTAGAGAAATGATAAAACCCATTTCCATATGCTATAATTAATAGAGCTCCTAAATCGGCATATTCTAAAATTTTATTATTTGTTTTTCCTGTTTGTCACTGTTCATACGGAATAATAATTAAAAAAAAAATATTTCGTTACTGTTTCCATATTGCTAAAACAACTTGTTACTGTCTATAACATTTTACAATTGCTTCTATTGCTTAAATCAAAAAGCTATTAGATGCTCCCTGTTGCTCATGCTAATTGCCAGTCACTTTAGCCGGTTCGATGGGGGATGGAGCTAATATGACTTCAGTCTGGTTAATTTGAGGAGGAACTAAAAAACCAAAAGCTCTTCAACTGTTTCTACTGATTGATGTTTAGCATAGTCGCAGAAAGGAAAGAAAATGAAATCAATTTCTTGGTGTTTCCTTTCCTTTGAAAATTTACAATTTCGATCCTTTTTTTCGGTGTTTGGAAATGTCAAAAAAAAAAAAGGAAGAAAAAGTAAATGTGGAAAATAGAATTCTTACGAGAAAAAAAAAACACTTAAATCCAAAAGCTTCTGTTGCTTAAATTGAAAGCTTCTGGACATTTGTTGCTTAGAATTTGTTAACTGTTTACAATTCGTTTTTAAAGCTTAAATGCAAAAGCTTCTGTTGCTTAGAATTTGTTACTGTTTACAATTCGTTTTTAAAAGAAAGCTTCTGGACATTTGTTACTGTCTTCAAAACAAAAGAAAGCTTCTCGACATTTGTTATTACAATTTTAAAAAAAAAAAATCTAGTTACTGTTAATAATTTGTTTTAGCTATAAAAGCTATCGTGATTTATTTCATATCATTACCATCTTATTTAATAACATTTGTTGTTACATATAACTAAGATTGCTATTATCAATTATCATTTCATAGATCAATTATCATTTCCTAGATTGACACCTTAGACAAACATTAGTGTGTTACTACTTTTTGTCAATACTAGTTCCTTTTTATTCAATATATCAATTTAGGCTAAATCAAACAATTAATTGATTTAGTAAAATTTCTTTATTTTTAAAAGTTCTAAAGTTAAGATTTGTTTGGGAACAAGCCGAAAGGGCCCTTCTGTCAACAAGACGAAATTCGTCTAAGCGACCGGTACTTAAGAGTTCCTAGTGAACCTCTGCTTGCTGGGATCCGGCCCCTACAGCTAACCCAACCTTATCAAAACTTGAAAAACTAAAATTTTAAAGGTCTATTACTAAAATCTTTTTAATTGTTAAATTTTAGTTTAAAGCCATCTTATTGAGTAAATATTTTTTTTTCATTGATCTATAGATGAAGTATGAATGTCTTGTGGACAGCGCCTCGACGCACACAATCCTTCGAGAAAAAAGCTATTTTTATAGCTTATATGATTATGACGGTCCCGTTATTACGATATCAGGACTATCAAACATAATAGAAGGATCTGGTGAAGCAATTATATTGCTCCCAAATAAAATAAGGCTAATAATAAAAGATGCACTATTCTCTCCTAAATCAAATAGGAACCTCATAAGTTTCAAGGACATTCGTTTAAACGGATATCACTTAGAAACAAATGAAATAAATGAGGCAGAATATCTGTATGTTACTCGTCTAAAAGATGGTTCAAAAACTATCTTAGAACGATTCAAGGGACTCCCGTCGGGTCTCTATCATACTCATATTCAATCAACAGAAGCTAACATGATTGTGGACCAGAAGTGTCATTCATCGCCAAAATTTAAACTTTGGCATAATAGACTGGGTCACCCAGGATCAGCTATGATGAAACGAATCATAAGCCAATCCAGTGGACACAACCTGCAGAACCTGAAGATTCTTCAAAAGTATGATTACTCGTGTCTACCTTGTTTTCAAGGAAAACTTATAACAAGACCATCCCTTTTGAAAGTGGGACTAGAGTCTCCTAGCTTCTTAGAGAGAATTCATGGAGACATTTGCGGACCTATTCACCCCGCAAGTGGTCCATTTAGGTACTTTATGGTACTTATCGATGCATCTACTAAATGGTCTTATGTGTGCCTTTTGTCCACCTGTAACTTAGCTTTTTCTAAGCTATTGGCACAAATAATTAAGTTGCGGGCTCATTTCCCCGATAACCATATCAAAAAATTAAGACTTGATAATGCGGGTGAATTTACTTCACAGGTTTTTCAAGACTATTACCAAGCAACTGGCATCGAAGTTGAACATCCTGTAGCTCATGTTCACACCCAGAACGGGTTAGCAGAATCTCTTATTAAGAGATTACAATGGATTTCTCATCCATTGTTGATGCAGTCACAGTTGACTGTGGAAGCTTGGGGTCATGCTATATTGCATGCCGCATCACTTATTAGAATACGGCCTTCTGGAGGTCATATTCTATCTCCGATGCAGCTCGCTTATGGTTCACCTCCAAATATCTCACATTTGAGAGTTTTTGGTTGTGCTGTTTACGTCCCCATTGCTCCCCCACAGAGGACCAAAATGGGTCCACAACGTCGATTAGGTATCTATGTTGGGTTTGACTCACCCTCTATAATTAGATACCTAGAACCCCTGACGGGTGACGTATTTAAGGCACGTCTTGATGACTGTGAGTTTGATGAAGGATTATTTCCTAAACTGGGCACACAGTCTAAGAAGCCAGAAGCTTCTAAGACAATTTCTTGGGACACAAAAACTTTGTCTCATTTTGATCCGCGTACAAGTCAATGTGAAGATGAGATCCTGAAGATATTACATCTTCAGAACACTGTACATCTACTTCCGGATACATTTACTGACAACCAGAAGATTGTCAGATCACACGTCCCTGCTGCCAACACGCCAGCTAGGATTGACATTTCCAAAGATGGATGCAATCCGTCGGCAGCAGAAATGGCAATACCTCAATTAAAAAGAGTACGCCCACCAGGTTCGAGAGACAAAGTCCCTCGTAAAAGAAAAAATCCTGGAGAAATTAAGAAGATCCCAACACAGGATGCTGAGCTCAGATCAGCTACCTCTCCCTTCCTAGTTTCCCCTGAAGAGGAACAAACAGAAGAAATATCATTAAATTATGTACGTACTGGAGAGGTACTGAACAGAAAAAGCACAGTCGTTGATGACGATTTTACGTTCAATATTGCCGTTCACGTCACTGAAAATAACGATGACATCGATCCACGGTCTCTAGCGGAATGTAAACGCAGAGGCGATTGGCCAAAGTGGAACGAGGCAATAGGAGTAGAGCTGGACTCACTCTTGAAATGCGAAGTATTTGGACCAGTAGTCCAAACACCTGAAGGTGTAAAACCTGTGGGATATAAATGGATCTTCACAAGAAAAAGAAATGAACACAACATAGTTGTGCGCTACGAAGCACGCCTTGTAGCACAAGGTTTCTCCCAGAAACCGGGAATAGATTATGAAGAAACATATTCTCTGGTCATGGATGGGAATACCTTCAGATTCCTGATCAGCCTCTCTTCTCTGAAAAGCCTAGAAATACAGCTCATGGACGTTGTGACTGCATATCTTTATGGCAATATAGATAAAGATATCTATATGAAACTCCCTGAAGGATATAAAATTTCACCAGAGAAAACAGATAGACCTCGGGACACCTATTCTGTAAGGTTACAAAGATCATTGTACGGTCTTAAACAATCAGGAAAAATGTGGTATAACAGACTAAGTTAGTTTCTTGCTACGCAAGGATTTACTAATGATAAAGTCTGCCCGTGTATCTTTATAAAAAGATCGGGAACAGGATTTGTTATAGTCGCCGTTTATGTCGACGATTTAAATCTCATTGGATCTCCTGCAGATATCACTGAGATATCTGAAAGCCTTAAGACAACTTTTGAAATGAAAGACCTAGGGAAACAAAGTATTGTCTTGGCTTACAGATCGAACACCTAAAGGGTGGTATCCTGTTACACCAATCTACATATACACGAAGATTACTTAAACAATTCCACATGGATAAATGCCATCCCCTTAGTACACCAATGGTCGTTCGATCATTGGACGTAAAGAAGGACCCTTTTCGTCCACTAGAAGAGGGGGAGGAATCATTAGGTCCTGAAGTACCTTACCTAAGTGCCATTGGGGCACTACTCTATCTGGCTAACTATACGCGTCCTGATATAGCGTTTTCAGTTAACTTATTAGCCAGATACAGTGCAGCGCCCACAAAGCGCCACTGGAATGGAGTGAAACATCTTCTGCGCTACCTCCAAGGGTCTATTGACCTAGGACTATATTACCCGAATAGTGGGTCTTCCACTTTACTTGGTTATTCAGATGCAGGTTATAGATCAGATCCCCACACAGAGAAATCACAAACTGGATTTGTGTTTACTTTCGGTGGTACGGCTATCTCCTGGAGGTCCGTCAAACAGACCAGTGTGGCTATCTCATCCAACCATTCTGAACTCCTGGCAATCCATGAAACAAGCAAGGAGTGTGTTTAGCTTCGCTCCGTCATTCAACACATTTTGGCATCTACTGGCCTGAAGACTGGTGAACTTGAGCCTACTACCCTTTTTGAAGATAATGCAGCATGCGTAGCTCAACTTCAGAAAGGATACATAAAGAATGACAAGACGAAGCACATATCCCCCAAATTCTTCTGGACGCACGACCTTCAAGAGAAGGAACAAGTCAAAATACAACAAATTCAATCTTGTAATAACTTAGCAGATTTGTTTACCAAAACACTGCCACGATGTACTTTTGTAAAGCTTGTAAGAGGAATAGGGATGAGGCAACTAAAAGACCTGCAAGCCTGAAGCTTGTATAGATCAGGGGGAGTAAAACTATAGGATTGTACTCTTTTTCCTTAGGACTGATGGTTTTTCCCACTGAGTTTTCCACAGCCAAGGTTTTAATGAGGCAAACCAAGTTTACTCTGGATCCAGCAGTATCCATCCCATTAGCTTATTGAATCCTGAAGTATTTCATAAGTGGATCCAAGGAAATGGATGAATAAGGGGGAGTGTTGTGAAACCCATTTTATTCACCATTATGTCATGAGTTACACATGACCCTTGGGATCATGTAACTCATGACACTTGGGTTATGTAACTCATGACCCTTGGGCTGCCCATTAGTCCTATATATATGGCCCTTGCCATATGATGAAGAGAAAGGAATAAAAATACTATTCTAAGATATCTCGTCTTTCTTCAAACATGGATGAATAAGGGAGAGTGTTGTGAAACCCATTTTATTCACCATTATGTCATGAGTTACACATGACCCTTGGGATCATGTAACTCATGACCCTTGGGTTATGTAACTCATGACCCTTGGGTTGCCCATTAGTCCTATATATATGGCCCTTGCCATATGATGAAGAGAAAGGAATAAAAATACTATTCTACGATATCTCGTCTTCCTTCAAACATATATATATATATATATATATATATATATATATATATATATATATATGTATGTATGTATGTATATAGATATACATCTATGTATAAACCTATCTATATACCTATGTGGGTATGTACCTATGTATATATCTATGTACCTATATATCTATGTATGAATGCATAAATGTATGAATCTATGTATATATGAAATATGAATGAAAGGTAGATGCCTTCATATATGCATATATTGTGATGAATATATGCATATAGGCAATAGATTGCAATGGAACATGGTGTAATGAAAAGTGTATGATGCAAGGTAGATACAATGTTATATGCATGATTAATCCAAATAAATGCAAGCATATATGTGTGAAATATGAATGCATAGATGAATATATACTTCTAGATATGGTATGTGTGTTCTCTGTGACTTGTGAGTGTGCTTGGTTGTTAGCCTAGGCTTGGTTAGGCCTAGTGAGACTTATTAGACTTATTTGGCTTAGGCTTGACCTAGTTTGACCAGTCTAGTTGACTAGAGTTGACCGAGAGTTGACTTTGGTCTAGTTTGATCTAGACAGCATGCAGATGCATAGTAGATTACATTTATCATCCCCTGTATACATCTTGATTTGTGTTGCTCTAACTAGAAGTCAGGTACCTCATCTCGGACAGTACATTTACTTCAGACATTCAGATACCAGGCGAGTACATTCTCTGATCATTTTATATCCTACTTAGAATTATTTTCCTGCATTAAATTACTTTACTTGATATTGTCACGTTGGTTACACGGATTAGTACTATATAGATCCCTTCTTGAGATGTTATCCCTTCAGGGAGCATCGAGTACTCTATGTTTTGTGCATTTTACTTACATGGCGTATCACTATGCTTCTTTGGTTCTTTGATCACTTGTGACATATACTCTTATGATCACAGAGTCTTCTTTGAATCCTTATCCCATTTATTGGGTTTTCCAGAATTCCCATTTATGGGACTACTATGTACCACCCTTCGGGGGCTGTTACATAGAATCATAACATAAGCTGGTTGGATCTTTGTGTATTAATTGGGGGTACGGGGGAGTATAAATAGTCATGTGAACAATTCCAAAGTAGAATAGCCATGTACGCCTCTTTAGTATAGCCATGTGCAAATCAAGCCGTTCACATGTCAACTTTGTACTCTAAATCACTAGTCACTGGTAGCTCTTTACTTATAGTAGATATTTCTATTACAGTTCTCTCTCTGTTTACATACTGCATTTCCTTCAGTATCTATATCTTACTTTATTGCATGATTATATTTTCTAACCTGCTATGAACTGTTGAGATGTACTGTGCTCACTCCCGTCCTGACTGGACCTGTTAAAAATTTTACAGAGGATGAGGAGGAACCCTGTACTCCTTACTTTGGAGCTTGCCTAGATGACACTCGCGACCTGGACCCCTGGGGAGGTTCAGGCAGCTGCTGAGGATCATACCCTTGCATAGTATAGATAGCTTAGACTGTTTCTTTTCATGTTTAGCTGTTGAAGTTACCTTCAGAGTTGTATATTTTTAGAGATGATAAGACTTGTATTTCATTTCTGTTGTACCTCAGTTGAGGATTTTCTTATCTATTTTATCGTGCCATATGCTATCTCTAGATTGTGATTGAGTTGTACCTCTGTGTTGGCCTCCTTTTGGAGAGTATTCATATTATGTTAGTTATAGTTCATGACCTAGAACAGCGTTCTACCGCCGATACTGCGGCGTAGGCTGGGCACTGTTACGTTCTCGTACCCTCACAGTGGGTGCGGGTCGTGACACGTTTTTAGTGGTGGCTCATGCAGGTCAAGTTTGTGTAGTGGTATTCGAACTAGAGTACCACTACAGCCTGCAGTAGGATTAGGATTATTTTTGAGGTACTCAATCATATTAGAAAAAACTCTTAACTGGATTCCTGCCATCTAAGTTCCTGTTGAAGATTGCTTCCTTGAATAACTGTCCTCCCTTAAATTACCGATTCTATCTCAGTATTGATTCCTTGTTTGATCTGTCTCCAGGATGGTGATCGAGACACGATCGCATCGCTCTGGCTCAGCAGACGCTAGTGAGAGGCCTACCACCCCTCACCCGATTGTGGACGCTGGGACCATAGCACCCCATATTTCTGCTCACATAGAAGCATCTGCAGCTTTTGGAAGTGCACCTCCACTTGTCCGGAGGTCTTTTCCCGTCTTTCCAGATACGTATCAGCAGTAGTTACCTTCAGGGGCAGTAGATACGGCTCAGATGTTTACCCTCTTCCAGTGATTCTTGGAGTCTCAGCAGCAGATACAGCAGAGCCAGTCTGCTGATATCCGACAGAGCATACAAGATACTCACCAGTTGGTCAGGACGACAGTAGAGCTGGTGGCTGCTTAGCCACAGGGAGGTCAGATGCAGCCGTATCAGCCGAGGACTCCAGACATCCATTTCTTCAAGAAGATGGGACCCCGAGACTTCAAGGGTACAGAGGGCATCATATACGCTGACGATTGGATAGAGCACATTGAGGAGATATTCCGATTGGCACAGATACCAGCAAGATTACAGATCGAGGCAGCCGCCAGTCAGATGCAGGACTTGGCCCGTACCTGGTACCAGACGGACCCGAGGGTTGGTACAGCCAGTCTGACTTGGGCAGCGTTCAAGAAACTATTCAAGAAGAAATTCTTTCCCGATACAGCACTCCGTGCTTTGGAGGCGCAGTTCGAGAGTTTGGTTCAGGGGAACCAGACCGTTAAGAAGTACGCAGGAGAGTTCTGCCGTTTGAGCAGGTTCATCAAGGATCTTATCGAGGTCGGAAAGGTGAGGAGGTTCCGTAAGGGTTTGATCAAGGAGATCAAGTCATATACCAAGAGCGGTCGCGATGCCACTTTTGAGCAGATTCTGGCAGGAGCCATGAAAGCGGAGGACGATCTTGGGCTGAAGGAGAAGAGGATGCGAGACACTCAGGGAGCTAGTGGCAGTACGGGCCCGGCCAAGAGGCCCCACCTGCAGACTCAGCAGCAGTATCCGCATCAGATGCCCCACTTGCAGTTTTAGCAGCAGTATTCGCAGCAGATGCTACCTCTACAGTTTCAGTAGCAGTACCAGCAGCCGAGGGTCTACCTTTAGCAGCGGCTGTTTCAGGACCGTGTACCCTTTCAGCAGGCGCAGCAGCCACAGAGGCAGCAGCAGGCCCCGGGACAGCAGCTTGTTATCATTTTCCCTTTTTGCAAGAGACCAGGGCACGATTGGGGTGAATGCCGGAAGAGGCTTGGCAGATGTTTGCTTTGCGGAGGATCCGATCATCGTCTGAGAGAGTGTCCCGAGTCATCGGGACAGACGGTTCAGGGAGCAGGAGTTAGGGCTCCGGTAGGCCAGCAGAGGGGATTACCCTTACCGACTCAGCAGCAGAGGTACATACAGCATCAGCAGCAGGCCAGGGGAGGCCAGCAGGGGCGAGCTTTCGCCAGGACAGTCGAGGATGCTCAGGCCGTTGGAGATCTAGTTGCAAATTCCGTTCTTTTGACTCAAATTCTGCAATTGCCTCTTATAACTGCCTTAAAATTTCGATTCCCTCTGTTCCTTGTTGATTTATCAATTTTGTCCTGTTGTTCATATGTTATGTTTGATTTTCTTCTGAGATGAATCATATGGGCTAGGTCACCTCAGTTATGGAATCTAGAATCTTCGATAGTCGTGTTAGCTGGCATAGTGAGGACATATAGTCAGATTTAGGACGTATTTCTTGGGTATGGAAATTTAAGATTTTTGCTGCCAAGCATGCGGCAATGCAAAAATTTTAAATACCATGATTCTAGAGGTATGTGCCTTAGTCGAGGACTCTGTGATTATCGTAGCCTTGCTCACTAGCACGACGAAAATTTTGAGTATCATGATTTTGGACATACGCATATGATTATCTGATGGTATGTTTGAGACCTTGATTATGGGGTGTTTGACCTAGAAGGACTACTACCATTTTAATTTCGAGGACAAAATTTTTCTAAGGTAGGTAGGATTGTAACTTCCAGTTTCTAAAATAAGGGTAATTTTGAAATTTTGTATTTTAAATTATTTAATTAAGGTATTTAATTAATAATATGATTTTTGGTGATTTTTAATAATTTTTAAACTATTTAAAAATTAGTTTAAGTCATGACTTGTGATTTGGTGTGCAGCTAGCGAAACCGTAGAGACTGTCTACCCCAGAGCCTAGCCATGTGATTAGGGTATTTTATTTATCA
Organism: Iris pallida; assembly: GCA_029216955.1. Classification (NCBI taxonomy): domain Eukaryota; kingdom Viridiplantae; phylum Streptophyta; class Magnoliopsida; order Asparagales; family Iridaceae; genus Iris; species Iris pallida. The sequence goes on from JANAVB010035017.1 coordinate 2,209,606, forward strand.
TTTTAGTTTGAGGGTATTTGGTCATTTTGACTTATTTGAATTAGTTGATTATTTATTGAACTGGTAAATTCTAGTTTGACTTTGACTAGTTTGAGACTTGTAGACTAGCCTAGAACCTAACCCTAGCTATGGTAACCCTAGCCTAACTTGAGTTAACCCATTTTAGTCATTAGAGATTGGTTTTAGAATGAGAGGATTAGGTTTAGTGAAATTAAGTCATGACTTATGGTTTAATGTAATGACTATTGTGATTTAATGACTTGTGAATTGAACCATAGGCCCATGACTTAAGCCCAAACCCCAACAAGCCTACCCATGGCAGCCAACCTAGGGTTTCACACCCTATTTAATGTCTCTTCCATTTGTTCTTGCCTCTTTTATTATTTTTTTCTCTCAAGCTTTAAAGAAAGAGCTATAGCCATCTTCCCCAATCCATAACTTTCCTATTTTAACTCCTCTTTGGCTCAAACCACTTGCATTAGATTCTAATTGTCTCCCTCTTGCTGTTCATGGAGGATAATCCCAGCCTTGGGGCAATTTGGAGAGTTTGGCTAACAAGGAGAAACCCCCTTTTTGAAGCTTTTCATTGGAATTTCAACATATAGGTAAATCCCTATTCCCTCCACCAAATTTTATTTTCTTTGCATAGATAGGAAGCCCTAGGTGTCCCTTAGCCATAGGTATTGGTTTGTGTCGATTCGTGTTCGTTTGGTGTCCGTATCGGACACGTATCATGGTGTATGTGCATCTGTTTGTGAAAATGCCACAAAGGATTTTTATTTGTTATTTTTGAAAAGTGTTTGAACAAATTTGTTGATTTAAATCTATATATTGTTTTACAACTGGACTGAGTTGGTTTTCGAGCCGTGTCCGTGTCCAAACAGGACACGAACACGCTCGCAGCACTCACAAGCAGTGCCCTACTGCCCGTGTCCTAGTTTGCTCTGGACACGCCACTTCATGACATGAAATTTGACATGGGGACTCCCTACATGACTTACATGAGGCCTACAAAGTTTCGTAGGACCTCGTGGAATGGTTTGGGAGCAATCGAGCCCGCACTGCACACGTACGGTCGTGCACGGGATTTTTCCAGTCTAAATTCTCGCACTGACACGGGTCTTGTACTCCTGACACGACTCACGTGGACACGATACAGACACATGTACACGTCCCCCTAGTCTAGTCTGAAAACTGAATGCACTATGTGTTCACTGGCTGAAAACTGAGATTTGCCACCCTCCTTCACACATTGCAACCAGTTCGACACTTTCACACTTGACACCATGAGGACACAAGACACCCACCCCCTTGTGACACATTGTTCACACTTTTTCTTTTTCAATTTCAGATTATTGAGTGTATGGATTTAATTTGAATGTGAATACTTGAGAGTTCATTATGTAAACTGAATTTCAAATGTTAAATCCCATGTTTGAATCCTTACACATGTGTATTAGTCCCAGCTAGATTAGATTCTCATGATAGATTAGGTTTTTGCACTTGTATGGATTTTTGAATTATGGGTTTTGGACTATACGTTGTAAACACACATGAGGAAATCAGAGATTTCCTTTCTTGCAAATAACTGAGATGTCAGTTATTGACAATTTAGCAGTGGTTCACACGAAATCCTGAGATTCACTGATAAATGTTAACTGAGATTTCGATGAAGTGCTAACTGAGTTTTTTTAAAAAAAACTGAAAATCTGAGATTTTAAATCATGTAAATAAATGTTAACTGAGATTTGGTTCATGTTTTGTATTGGTGGATATTGAATCTAGGTTGTTTCATTTCAAGGGTTAACTTAGATGAATGTATGTTGATTAAGTTCAAGGGTTTGAATAACTGGGATTTGATTTCATTAACTGAGATGCTATGTTCACTCTTTTTCCTGCACCTTAACCATGGCACATTAGGTCCAGCCTTTCACTCACTGTTCAAACTCCACATTACTGCTGTCTCACACACACCCTGTCATTTTCCTGCAAATTCACATTTTTCTCCATTACTTATCTATCCACTGCATACCACACACCCTACTGTCCATCTCACACACTTTGTCACCTAAACACACATGTATTGCATTGCTTTCCATCTCTGTTTTCACCAAGGCACAGATTCCTGGAACACACACACACACATGCCATCCTCTATTTTCCTGCCACTATTTACAATCTCACACATACACATGTTAACGCACCATGCCATATCAGTCCCCTTAAACCCTATTGGCTGTCCAAATCAGCCCCTTGTATGCCCCATTTAGTCCCTCTAGCATAGCCCTATATGCAGTCCATTGCAGTCCTAATTTCAGTCCTAACACACCACCTAAACATGCCCCATTCATGCCCCTTAACAAGCTATGATGGCTGTCCTATATAAGCCTATAAGGCTGCCAATTCCAGTACCATTTACACCCATTTCAGCCCCTTAACCCTCTCTCTATATCTATATAAATATGTATGTACGTACCTCTCTATGTATCTATCTATCTATATGTATATAAATATACATCTATGTATAAACCTATCTATATACCTATGTGGGTATGTACCTATGTATATATCTATGTACCTATATATCTATGTATGAATGCATAAATGTATGTATCTATGTATATATGAAATATGAATGAAAGGTAGATGCCTTCATATATGCATATATTGTGATAAATATATGCATATAGGCAATAGATTGCAATGGAACATGGTGTAATGAAAAGTGTATGATGCAAGGTAGATACAATGTTATATGCATAATTATATTCAAATAAATGCAAGCATATATGTGTGAAATATGAATGGATAGATGAATATATACTTCTAGATATGGTATGTGTGTTCTCTGTGACTTGTGAGTGTGCTTGGTTGTTAGCCTAGGCTTGGTTAGGCCTAGTGAGACTTATTAGACTTGTTTGGCTTAGGCTTGACCTAGTTTGACCAGTCTAGTTGACTAGAGTTGACCGAGAGTTGACCTTGATCTAGTTTGACCTAGACAGCATGCAGATGCATAGTAGATTACATTTATCATCCCCTGTATACATCTTGACTTGTGTTGCTCTAACTAGGAGTCAGGTACCTCATCTCGGACGGTACATTTACTTCAGACATTCAGATACCAGGCGAGTACATTCTCTGATCATTTCATATCCTGCTTAGAATTATTTTCCTACATTAAATTACTTGACTTGATATTGTCATGTTGGTCACACGGATTAGTACTATATGGATCCCTTCTTGAGATGTTATCCCTTCAGGGAGCATCTGGTACTCTATGTTCTGTGCGTTTTACTTACATGGCGTATCACTATGCTTCTTTGGTTCTTTGATCACTTGTGACATATATTTTTATGATCACAGAGTCTTCTTTGAATCCTTATCCCATTTATTGGGTTTTCCAGAATCTCCATTTATGGGACAACTATGTACCACCCTTCGGGGGCTGTTACATGGAATCATAACATAACCTGATTGGATCCTTGTGTATTAATTGGGGGTACGGGGAAGTATAAATAGTCATGTGAACAATTCCAAAGTAGAATAGCCATGTACGCCTCTTTAGTATAGCCATGTGCAAATCAAGCCGTTCACATGTCGACTTTGTACTCTAAATAACTAGTCACTGGTAGCTCTTTACTTATAGTAGATATTTCTATACAGTTCTCTCTCTGTTTACATACTGCATTTCCTTCAGTATCTATATCTTACTTTACTGCATGATTATATTTTCTAACCTGCTATGAACTGTTGAGATGTACTGTGCTCGCTCCCGTCCTGACTGGACCTGTTGAAAATTTTATAGAGGATGATGAGGAACCCTGCACCCCTTACTTTGGAGCCTGCCTAGATGACACTCACGACCTGGACCCCTGGGGAGGTTCAGGCAGCTGCTGAGGATGATACCCTTGCATAGTATAGATAGCTTAGACTGTTTCTTTTCATGTTTAGCTGTTGAAGTTACCTTCAGAGTTGTATATTTTTAGAGATGATAAGATTTGTATTTCATTTCTGTTGTACCTCAGTTGAGGATTTTCTTATCTATTTTATCGTTCCATATTCTATCTCTAGATTGTGATTGAGTTGTACCTCTGTGTTGGCCTCCTTTTGGAGAGTATTCATATTATGTTAGTTATAGTTCATGACCTAGAACAACGTTCTACCACCGACACTGCGGCGTAGGCTGGGCGCTGTTACGTTCTCGTACCCTTACAGTGGGTGCGGGTCGTGACACTTCTCCCAAGCCATGGGACGAAGGACCGAGTGTCATTTTCAAAGCACGCCGTGCACCAACTCTAAGCCGTCCGTTGGAGCTTTCCATATTCTAACTCAATTTGACCCATCGGGATTATTCCCTTATCTATGTGAATTCGTCTCTTTTATTATCAAGCCTACTTGTGCAAGTTAAAAACATACAATTTATTATGTGAAGGCAAAGATGAGGTGAGTTCATCGAAACTACCCCATCTGAGCGAGCGGTTGCTTCAACCGAGTGATGTCTTCGAGCAGCCGTTGCAAGGCTAAGTCCGAACGTCGTTGGCGTTTCGATTCCTCCGATTGACTGAGCGGGACGGGGCACTACATCATACACCACTCAAAAAAAGTTTCGTCCTCGAAACTAACTGAGTACACTTATCGACTTATCACTTATTCAACATCCTATGTTTCTCGCACATATTTCTCCTATGCATTTCTCAAATCCAAGCCACGCTCGTGCTACCCACAATCTTTTCTTCAAAACTCATGATATCACGACCCGCATCCGCTTTTCGGACGCTAGCTCGTGAGCAAGCCAGCTACGTATCAAGCAGACTCCAGCCCGACTCGAGTACGTATAAGTTGTCAAGATTCATGGTATCATAGCTAATATGGTAATCTACAGTGTATCTCAATCCACAAGAATATATAAGACAAGAATGAACAAGTATGGATCGTGGTCTGCAGCCCACTAGCATATATGTCTGATTAGACTCCAAGAATAATGTGAGTCTATAAAGCTAAGCTGATAAACAGGATATATCATAAAAGTACGAGAAAGATAATAAATCAATAACACTAACAAAATACCTGAATCATGCAGATGAAGTCAACTACCACATGCTCAGCTAACTAACTCCGTGCAATCAGCTACCTGAAGAGATCATCAGGTCCTCAGAGGACTAGCAAGATACATAAAATATGCCTACTAATATGACAGTAAATAACATGTATGAAGGATAAGAACACTGCAAGAAGAACATCTAAGGACGACGAGTCGTGTGGAAATGTAATACTAGACGTGGCTAACTGTCACGACCCGATTCCCAAATTGTTGGGCCGGGCCGAGCCATGTCCAGCCTACGCTTGATTAGAGCGTAGTAAGCTGTTCTAGACAGTCAGGTAATAATGATAAATGTGCTAATAATTAAGATAGTTTAAGAATGATCACAACACAGCTTCTATATAGATAGATGAAAAACCACTAAGTTTGTTATAAATAGTACACAACCAAAAGTAGTACTAGAGACAAGGTCCAGTTTAAAGGTACAAAACAGCGTCTGTGATAATAACCCAACACTAAGTCAAACTAAGCAGCTAAGCAGGATTCCCTGCAGGAATATCCTCAACTGGAGCTCCATAGTACGGGTCACAAAGCATTTCTTCCTCGGTCAAAATACCTACAACGTTATCCTGTCAGGACGGGAGCAAGTACAACCTCTACTACTAAAGTACTGAATGTATAATGCAAGAGATGTACAACAGGAACATGGTATGATAAGACTGAAAAAATAGACATACTGGAATCATGGTAAATCATATAAAGCAGAAAATCATGGTATATCTTGATTATCATTTTAAGACACTCTTGTCAATTGTGGCATATTGTACATTATGTATTAAAACTGGAGCAGGTATGAGATCGGTCAATAGGTGCTATGCTAGTTTACTGCAATGTACGTATGTACATTCCACAAGTCCAGAAACTACATTCTTAGTTTACTGCAATGTACGTAAGTACATTCCACAAGTCCAGAAACCGCACTGCTAGTTTACTGCAATGTACGGGAGTACATTCCACAAGTCCAGAAACTACACAATTAGCATACTACAATGTAAGTGAGTACATTCCACGAGTCCAGTAACTATACTATCAACTCTCTCATAACCCAGTAATCATCATGTAAAAGATACGGAAAATAGTGTAAAGCATGGTGGGAACTGGCAATAGTATGAAACGTGTTATGATTTGACTTGCTACTCCAAGGATCAGCATTCACATGGGTTGATTAACATTCTTTTATCAAATAACAGTGTTTTAACATGTACAATTAACAAAAGACTTACAACTGGATTAATGGTAATTCACAAGGTTGTCACATGTACTTAACATTAAAAGACAGTAAATGAGTTTGTAGATGTACTTGCCTGGAGCAAAGCAATACAATGATAATAAAGCTAAGATGTAGAGTGTCCTGGCACTGAAAACATATATATACTCAGACTCTAAGTTACAAGACAATATAAATACACTAGTGATGTGAGAAGGCCAAATTGGACATTGGCTAGGTGAACTTAGCCTAGGGGTTCAAAGTGAAGTGATTTGGCATCTAAACTAACACATGGGTCTCCCATATTAAGGCTGGTTAGCAATCCAAATACTAGAAATACACAAAATCACAAGTCATGACTTAGTCATAATTATTGGTAAAATAAACATTCTGTGCACTGTGTTCTAACAATTTTAGAAAATACTAAAAATCTCCAATAAATGCAAAATAATATACTGACAGAAACCTTGTTAATTATAGAAATTTATTATAATTTTTCTGGGATTTATTACCCAACAGAAGTATTTTATAAAAATCAGTTTTCATAAATATATAGAAAATGAGTTCTGGTTTGATATGGCTAAACAGGGGCAAAACTGTCAACAAAATGCTATAAAAATTATATTAAATTGTCTAAATTAACAGAGAATCTAAATACTATTTTTCCAGAATTTTTACAACAAGCTAAATATTTATAAAAATCCAAAAACAGCAAGTTACATAATTCTGAAATTAAATAATTAATTATCTGTATATTTTGTCCATGTATATAAATGAACCAAGGTTCAAATACAGGACCCAAGACCATGATTCAAGTCCAATATGACTTGTGCAGGCCTTGAATGTGTGAAAACACATTTGGTCCCAAAAACCCATGCTAGGCTTGGACACCAAAATGGTTGCAGTTAATTAAATGTACAAAAATACAATGTATAAAAAGAGCAAAAAATATAATACTATTTTATTCAGGAAAAATACACATAGAAGATGCAAACATGAAAATATAGTAAGTAGGTAATTTTACATATTTTTATGGAGGCTAGTTATGTACAATTATATGTACTTATACAATATATATATATATATATATATATATATATATATATATATATATATATATATATATATATATATATATATATATATATATATATATATTCATAAGGAAATACATATATTTAAAGGAATAATATATATATATACAATATATAGGAAAAGTATATATATAGGGATATATATACACTATATATATATACAAGATATACACAATAATAATAATAATGCTAACTAATATTTTGTAGAAGAGGACATATATATATATAGGCAATATATATATATATATATATATATATTATATATAAATATATAAACAGAAAAAAAGAAAAGAAAAAGAAAAAGAAAAGAAAAAGGAAAAGGAAAAGAAATAAACAGCAGGGGGGAGCTCGAACTCGGCCTCCTGGCTAAGCCAGGGGTGAGCTTAATGAGCTCGGGCTGGCCAGTGGGTCGGGTTCGGTTCGCGTGTTAGGTTAGGGGTCGGGTTAATTATAAGTCAGATTTTAAGTTAATGGGTTTTAAACCCGGTAGCACAAAACCAAACCCGTTAAACTAATTGTAACAGTTAGTCTCGTGTCCATACAGTCCAGGACACGAGAAATAAGATCTGACACCGTGTCGACGTGTCCATGCACTGTATGACACGCACGACACGATCTACGCGTGTCCGAGTACGGGGCAGGGGTCGTCGTGTCCTGGCGAACAACATACGTAAGTATTGGATACGCACGACACGAAACAGTCACTGTTACCTTCGTGTCCGTTCGTTGCAGTGGGAGTCGGGGTGGCGATTGGCCGGTTCCGGCGTCGTGGTCGAGGCGCTTCGGTGGCGCTGGACGCGGCTCGACGAGGTGGATGTGATGGTGGTGGTGGTTCACGGCGACAGGATCTGTAGGCGTCGGGCTAGGCTTCGCCGGAGTTAGGTTTCCGGTGATGGAAATCGAGGAAGAACGGCGGCTACGGCGGTTGGGGTGGTGATCGATGGTCGGTGTGGTGATGAAGGTCGGCCAGGGGTCCTATTTATAGGACTTTGAGGCGGTGGGGTTGCCGGAAAACGCGGGGCTCGACGTGGTCGGCCGGGTCGTCGGAGATGGGACGCACAGTGGGAACGAAGGATAATTAGGGTTAGGTCCCTAGAACTTAGGAAATTTCCTATAGGTCCTTTCCATTGGGTTATGCAAATATTAATTGCAAAAGCCCTCCCGCAGTTAGTTTATGCAAATATTAATTTACAAACATATTTAAAAACAATCAAATAAATTGCAAGTGATATTTTAAGTATTTAAAACCTATTTAAAATCATTTAAAATTATTTAAAAATTCTAGAAAATTCCTAATAATTATAATAAAACATTTTAAAGCTAATTTAATCACTAATGACCAATTATTACTAATAAACAAAAATTTTGAAAAACTGGGGTTGACAAGTCTTCCCTCCTTGAAAAATTTCGTCTTCGAAATTTACAAGAACTGAAGACACGCGAGGCAACTAACGTTTTTAAAAATAATTACAGCGATGACTAAGGCTATCTCCTAATGATGGAACGTCTATGAAACAGGTCTACTGGTCAATGGCTTGGTCTCATGGGTACAGTTACTAAATGATGGTTTGGCATGAGTCTAGTGATAGGTAACTTAATGAGGCACTAGAATCAAACAGTCATATGCAAATAAATCCAACCTGTGGCACCGTCTGTCAAGTATTCTGGCTCTGGCTCTCGGCCCTGCACTGGTACTGCTGCCTGGATGGCTAAAGGGTATGCTCTCCCTGAAGGTCCTCTGGTAAATGGCTTCGCCTTCGGGCACTCCCGAATCATATGGGTGGAAGACCCGCAAGCAAGACACTGGCTCAATTTCTTCCTACAGATGGAGACATCGTGCCCTGGCTTTTTGCAGAAGGCACAAGAGACCCACTTCTGCTGCTGTTGCCCCGGATCTCGGGCAAATGATAACTGATGCTGAGGATGAGCTGGTGGAGAATAGGCCTGCTGGTGCTGGGTAGTCGTCCTCTGCTGGAAAGTCTGGCGCTTGGACGGCCCGTCATGATGTGTGGTAGCTGGCCTCTTGCAAGACAAAAGACGCTCCTCGATACCTCGGGCTCTCTCCAGTAGTTGGTAGTAGTCTGTGATCCCGTTGGCCACTAGTAAGATACTAATGTCCGGGACAAGACCATGGCAGAATCTGCGAGCCATCTCCTCCGGGTCGGCTACTAAGCTCGGAGCAAAACGACTGAGTCTGCTAAACTCACCTGCGTACTCATCGACTGTACGGCTCCCCTGTTACAGGTTCTGGAATTGCAATCCCATGGCAACTCTAGCGGTGGTGGAGAAGAACTTCCTCTTGAACTGGATCTTGAATTGCTTCCAGTTTCCTCTGTCGCCAATGAACATCGTCTCATTTCTGAACCAGACTCCTGCCAGGTTTGCTAACAAAAATCCTGCTGCCTCGACCCAAAGGTCATCAGGTAATCTAGCCCCTATGAGCTTCCTCTCTACGGAATCTAACCAGTCATCAGCTACAACTATGCCTTCCGTCCCAAGAAACTCCTTCGGATTTAGGTTCATAAAACTCTTGATACTACCTAGCCTCAATTGATGTTCTATAGGTTGCGAGACGGGGGTATGCTGAGTATTCAGGAGCCCCTGGATCAAAGCCAGTAATTAGGTTCCGTCAAAGGAAACAATAATCTGGGGAGGCATGATAGGAGGTGGGGGTGGAGGCATCTGGGTCTGCGGGGTAGGAGGTGGTGGAGGTGCAAAGTCTAATGGACCTATCAGGGTGGTAGGGGGAGGTGATGAAGGTGTACCGTCACCTGAGGTGGCGGAATCGGGAGAGTGTGTAGGGTCCATCTATTTATAAAAGACAAAGGAATTATAAGAATAAAGCAAGCAGTCATAAGCAAACAATTTAGTTACACTACCGGTCCTACGCTGTGATGAGTTTTCCTATGTTGCAATCCTAAAATTCCTCTAGGTGTTCTAGATGTTGTTCCTAGTGTTATCTAGTTATCCTTAATTTCTGCAGGCGTGCTTGGTACAGTAACGTAACCAAACAACTTTAGTCAGGACCTGCGTGGGCCACCACTAAAAACATGTCACGACCCGATTCCTAAATTGTTGGGCCGGGCCGAGCCATGTCCAGCCTACGCTTGATTAGAGCGTAGTAAGCTGTTCTAGAAAGTCAGGTAATAATGATAAATGTGCTAATAATTAAGATAGTTTAAGAATGATCACAACACAGCTTCTATATAGATAGATGAAAAACCACTAAGTTTGTTATAAATAGTACACAACCAAAAGTAGTACTGGAGACAAGGTCCAGTTTAAAGGTACAAAACAGCGTCTGTGATAATAACCCAACACTAAGTCAAACTAAGCAGCTAAGCAGGATTCCCTGCAGGAATATCCTCAACTGGAGCTCCATAGTACGGGTCACAAAGCATTTCTTCCTCGGTCAAAATACCTACAACGTTATCCTGTCAGGACGGGAGCAAGTACAACCTCTACTACTAAAGTACTGAATGTATAATGCAAGAGATGTACAACAGGAACATGGTATGATAAGACTGAAAAAATAGACATACTGGAATCATGGTAAATCATATAAAGCGGAAAATCATGGTATATCTTGATTATCATTTTAAGACACTCTTGTCAATTGTGGCATATTGTACATTATGTATTAAAACTGGAGCAGGTATGAGATCGGTCAATAGGTGCTATGCTAGTTTACTGCAATGTACGTATGTACATTCCACAAGTCCAGAAACTACATTCTTAGTTTACTGCAATGTACGTAAGTACATTCCACAAGTCCAGAAACCGCACTGCTAGTTTACTGCAATATACGGGAGTACATTCCACAAGTCCAGAAACTACACAATTAGCATACTACAATGTAAGTGAGTACATTCCACGAGTCCAGTAACTATACTATCAACTCTCTCATAACCCAGTAATCATCATGTAAAAGATACGGGAAATAGTGTAAAGCATGGTGGGAACTGGCAATAGTATGAAACGTGTTATGATTTGACTTGCTACTCCAAGGATCAGCATTCACATGGGTTGATTAACATTCTTTTATCAAATAACAGTATTTTAACATGTACAATTAACAAAAGACTTGCAACTGGATTAATGGTAATTCACAAGTTTGTCACATGTACTTAACATTAAAAGACAGTAAATGAGTTTGTAGATGTACTTGCCTGGAGCAAAGCAATGCAATGACAATAAAGCTAAGATGTAGAGTGTCCTGGCACTGAAAACATATATATACTCAGACTCTAAGTTACAAGACAATATAAATACACTAGTGATGTGAGAAGGCCAAATTGGACATTGGCTAGGTGAACTTAGCCTAGGGGTTCAAAGTGAAGTGATTTGGCATCTAAACTAACACATGGGTCTCCCATATTAAGGCTGGTTAGCAATCCAAATACTAGAAATACACAAAATCACAAGTCATGACTTAGTCATAATTATTGGTAAAATAAACATTCTGTGCACTGTGTTCTAACAATTTTAGAAAATACTAGAAATCTCCAATAAATGCAAAATAATATACTGACAGAAACCTTGTTAATTATAGAAATTTATTATAATTTTTCTGGGATTTATTACCCAACAGAAGTATTTTATAAAAATTAGTTTTCATAAATATATAGAAAATGAGTTCTGGTTTGATATGGCTAAACAGGGGCAAAACTGTCAACAAAATGCTATAAAAATTATATTAAATTGTCTAAATTAACAGAGAATCTTGATTATCATTTTAAGACACTCTTGTCAATTGTGGCATATTGTACATTATGTATTAAAACTGGAGCAGGTATGAGATCGGTCAATAGGTGCTATGCTAGTTTACTGCAATGTACGTATGTACATTGCACAAGTCCAGAAACTACATTCTTAGTTTACTGCAATGTACGTAAGTACATTCCACAAGTCCAGAAACCGCACTGCTAGTTTACTGTAATGTACGGGAGTACATTCCACAAGTCCAGAAACTACACAATTAGCATACTACAATGTAAGTGAGTACATTCCACGAGTCCAGTAACTATACTATCAACTCTCTCATAACCCAGTAATCATCATGTAAAAGATACGGGAAATAGTGTAAAGCATGGTGGGAACTGGCAATAGTATGAAACGTGTTATGATTTGACTTGCTACTCCAAGGATCAGCATTCACATGGGTTGATTAACATTCTTTTATCAAATAACAGTATTTTAACATGTACAATTAACAAAAGACTTGCAACTGGATTAATGGTAATTCACAAGGTTGTCACATGTACTTAACATTAAAAGACAGTAAATGAGTTTGTAGATGTACTTGCCTGGAGCAAAGCAATGCAATGACAATAAAGCTAAGATGTAGAGTGTCCTGGCACTGAAAACATATATATACTCAGACTCTAAGTTACAAGACAATATAAATACACTAGTGATGTGAGAAGGCCAAATTGGACATTGGCTAGGTGAACTTAGCCTAGGGGTTCAAAGTGAAGTGATTTGGCATCTAAACTAACACATGGGTCTCCCATATTAAGGCTGGTTAGCAATCCAAATACTAGAAATACACAAAATCACAAGTCATGACTTAGTCATAATTATTGGTAAAATAAACATTCTGTGCACTGTGTTCTAACAATTTTAGAAAATACTAGAAATCTCCAATAAATGCAAAATAATATACTGACAGAAACCTTGTTAATTATAGAAATTTATTATAATTTTTCTGGGATTTATTACCCAACAGAAGTATTTTATAAAAATTAGTTTTCATAAATATATAGAAAATGAGTTCTGGATTGATATGGCTAAACAGGGGCAAAACTGTCAACAAAATGCTATAAAAATTATATTAAATTGTCTAAATTAACAGAGAATCTAAATACTATTTTTCCAGAATTTTTACAGCAAGCTAAATATTTATAAAAATCCAAAAACAGCAAGTTACATAATTCTGAAATTAAATAATTAATTATCTGTATATTTTGTCCATGTATATAAATGAACCAAGGTTCAAATACAGGACCCAAGACCATGATTCAAGTCCAATATGACTTGTGCAGGCCTTGAATGTGTGAAAATACATTTGATCCCAAAAACCCATGCTAGGCTTGGACACCAAAATGGTTGCAGTTAATTAAATGTACAAAAATACAATGTATAAAAAGCGCAAAAAATATAATACTATTTTATTCAGGAAAAATACACATAGAAGATGCAAACATGAAAATATAGTAAGTAGGTAATTTTACATATTTTTATGGAGGCTAGTTATGTACAATTATATGTACTTATACAATATATATATATATATATATATATATATATATATATATATATATTCATAAGGAAATACATATATTTAAAGGAATAATATATATATATACAATATATAGGAAAAGTATATATATAGGGATATATATACACTATATATATACAAGATATACACAATAATAATAATAATGCTAACTAATATTTTGTAGAAGAGGACATATATATATATAGGCAATATATATATATATCTATATATATATATATATATATTATATATAAATATATAAACAGAAAAAAAGAAAAGAAAAAGAAAAAGAAAAGAAAAAGGAAAAGGAAAAGAAATAAACAGCAGGGGGGGGGGCTCGAACTCGGCCTCCTGGCTAAGCCAGGGGTGAGCTTAATGAGCTCGGGCTGGCCAGTGGGTCGGGTTCGGTTCGCGTGTTAGGTTAGGGGTCGGGTTAATTATAAGTCAGATTTTAAGTTAATGGGTTTTAAACCCGTTAGCACAAAACCAAACCCGTTAAACTAATTGTAACAGTTAGTCTCGTGTCCATACAGTCCAGGACACGAGAAATGAGATCTGACATCGTGTCGACGTGTCCATGCACTGCATGACACACACGACACGATCTACACGTGTCCGAGTACGGGGCTGGGGTCGTCGTGTCCTGGCGAACAACATACGTAAGTATTGGATACGCACGACACGAAACAGTCACTGTTACCTTCGTGTCCGTTCGTTGCAGTGGGAGTCGGGGGTGGCGATTGGCCGGTTCCAGCGTCGTGGTCGAGGCGCTTCGGTGGCGCTGGACGCGGCTCGACGAGGTGGATGTGATGGTGGTGGTGGTTCACGGCGACAGGATCTGTAGGCGTCGGGCTAGGCTTCGCCGGAGTTAGGTTTCCGGTGATGGAAATCGAGGAAGAACGACGGCTACGGCAGTTGGGGTGGTGATCGATGGTCGGTGTGGTGATGAAGGTCGGCCAGGGGTCCTATTTATAGGACTTTGAGGCGGTGGGGTTGCCGGAAAACGCGGGGCTCGACGTGGTCGGCCGGGTCGTCGGGGATGGGACGCACAGTGGGAACGAAGGATAATTAGGGTTAGGTCCCTAGAACTTAGGAAATTTCCTATAGGTCCTTTCCATTGGGTTATGCAAATATTAATTGCAAAAGCCCTCCCGCAGTTAGTTTATGCAAATATTAATTTGCAAACATATTTAAAAACAATCAAATAAATTACAAAGTGATATTTTAAGTATTTAAAACCTATTTAAAATCATTTAAAATTATTTAAAAATTCCAAAAAATTCCTAATAATTATAATAAAACATTTTAAAGCTAATTTAATCACTAATGACCAATTATTACTAATAAACAAAAATTTTGAAAAACTGGGGTTGACAAGTCTTCCCTCCTTGAAAAATTTTGTCCTCGAAATTTACAAGAACTGAAGACACGCGAGGCAACTAACGTTTTTAAAAATAATTACAGCGATGACTAAGGCTATCTCCTAATGATGGAACGTCTATGAAAGAGGTCTACTGGTCAATGGCTTGGTCTCATGGGTGCAGTTACTAAATGATGGTTTGGCATGAGTCTAGTGATAGGTAACTTAATGAGGCACTAGAATCAAACAGTCATATGCAAATAAATCCAACCTGTGGCACCGTCTGTCAAGTATTCTGGCTCTGGCTCTGGGCCCTGCACTGGTACTGCTGCCTGGATGGCTAAAGGGTATGCTCTCCCTGAAGGTCCTCTGGTAAATGGCTTCGCCTTCGGGCACTCCCGAATCATATGGGTGGAAGACCCGCAAGCAAGACACTGGCTCAATTTCTTCCTACAGATGGAGACATCGTGCCCTGGCTTTTTGCAGAAGGCACAAGAGACCCACTTCTGCTGCTGTTACCCCGGATCTCGGGCAAATGATAACTGATGCTGAGGATGAGCTGGTGGAGAATAGGCCTGCTGGTGCTGGGTAGTCGTCCTCTGCTGGAAAGTCTGGCGCTTGGACGGCCCGTCATGATGTGTGGTAGCTGGCCTCTTGCAAGACAAAAGACGCTCCTCAATACCGCGGGCTCTCTCCAGTAGCTGGTAGTAGTCTGTGATCCCGTTGGCCACTAGTAAGATGCTAATGTCCGGGACAAGACCATGGCAGAATCTGCGAGCCATCTCCTCCGGGTCGGCTACTAAGCTCGGGGCAAAATGACTGAGTCTGCTAAACTCACATGCGTACTCATCGACTGTACGGCTCCCCTGTTGCAGGTTCTGGAATTGCAATCCCATGGCAACTCTAGCGGTGGTGGAGAAGAACTTCCTCTTGAACTGGATCTTGAATTGCTCCCAGTTTCCTCTGTCGCCAATGAACATCGTCTCATTTCTGAACCAGACTCCTGCCAGGTTTGCTAACAAAAATCCTGCTGCCTCGACCCAAAGGTCGTCAGGTAATCTAGCCCCTATGAGCTTCCTCTCTACGGAATCTAACTAGTCATCAGCTACAACTATGCCTTCCGTCCCAAGAAACTCCTTCGGATTTAGGTTCATAAAACTCTTGATACTACCTAGCCTCAATTGATGTTCTATAGGTTGCGAGACGGGGGTATGCTGAGTATTCAGGAGCCCCTGGATCAAAGCCAGTAATTGGGTTCCGTCAAGGGAAACAATAGTCTGGGGAGGCATGATAGGAGGTGGGGGTGGAGGCATCTGGGTCTGCGGGGTAGGAGGTGGTGGAGGTGCAAAGTCTAATGGACCTATCCGGGTGGTAGGGGGAGGTGATGAAGGTGTACCGTCACCTGAGGTGGCGGAATCGGAAGAGTGTGTAGGGTCCATCTATTTATAAAAGACAAAGGAATTATAAGAATAAAGCAAGCAGTCATAAGCAAACAATTTAGTTACACTACCGGTCCTACGCTGTGATGAGTTTTCCTATGTTACAATCCTAAAATTCCTCTAGGTGTTCTAGATGTTGTTCCTAGTGTTATCTAGTTATCCTTAATTTCTGCAGGCGTGCTTGGTACAGTAACGTAACCAAACAACTTTAGTCAGGACCTGCGTGGGCCACCACTAAAAACATGTCACGACCCGATTCCTAAATTGTTGGGCCGGGCCGAGCCATGTCCAGCCTACGCTTGATTAGAGCATAGTAAGCTGTTCTAGACAGTCAGGTAATAATGATAAATGTGCTAATAATTAAGATAGTTTAAGAATGATCACAACACAGCTTCTATATAGATAGATGAAAAACCACTAAGTTTGTTATAAATAGTACACAACCAAAAGTAGTACTGGAGACAAGGTCCAGTTTAAAGGTACAAAACAGCGTCTGTGATAATAACCCAACACTAAGTCAAACTAAGCAGCTAAGCAGGATTCCCTGCAGGAATATCCTCAACTGGAGCTCTATAGTACGGGTCACAAAGCATTTCTTCCTCGGTCAAAATACCTACAACGTTATCCTGTCAGGACGGGAGCAAGTACAACCTCTACTACTAAAGTACTGAATATATAATGCAAGAGATGTACAACAGGAACATGGTATGATAAGACTGAAAAAATAGACATACTGGAATCATGGTAAATCATATAAAGCGGAAAATTATGGTATATCTTGATTATCATTTTAAGACACTCTTGTCAATTGTGGCATATTGTACATTATGTATTAAAACTGGAGCAGGTATGAGATCGGTCAATAGGTGCTATGCTAGTTTACTGTAATGTACGTATGTACATTCCACAAGTCCAGAAACTATATTCTTAGTTTACTGCAATGTACGTAAGTACATTCCACAAGTCCAGAAACCGCACTGCTAGTTTACTGCAATGTACGGGAGTACATTCCACAAGTCCAGAAACTACACAATTAGCATACTACAATGTAAGTGAGTACATTCCACGAGTCCAGTAACTATACTATCAACTCTCTCATAACCCAGTAATCATCATGTAAAAGATACGGGAAATAGTGTAAAGCATGGTGGGAACTGGCAATAGTATAAAACGTGTTATGATTTGACTTGCTACTCCAAGGATCAGCATTCAAATGGGTTGATTAACATTCTTTTATCAAATAACAGTGTTTTAACATGTACAATTAACAAAAGACTTGCAACTGGATTAATGGTAATTCACAAGGTTGTCACATGTACTTAACATTAAAAGACAGTAAATGAGTTTGTAGATGTACTTGTCTGGAGCAAAGCAATGCAATGACAATAAAGCTAAGATGTAGAGTGTCCTGGCACTGAAAACATATATATACTCAGACTCTAAGTTACAAGACAATATAAATACACTAGTGATGTGAGAAGGCCAAATTGGACATTGGCTAGGTGAACTTAGCCTAGGGGTTCAAAGTGAAGTGATTTGGCATCTAAACTAACACATGGGTCTCCCATATTAAGGCTGGTTAGCAATCCAAATACTAGAAATACACAAAATCACAAGTCATGACTTAGTCATAATTATTGGTAAAATAAACATTCTGTGCACTGTGTTCTAACAATTTTAGAAAATACTAAATATCTCCAATAAATGCAAAATAATATACTGACAGAAACCTTGTTAATTATAGAAATTTATTATAATTTTTTTGGGATTTATTACCCAACAGAAGTATTTTATAAAAATCAGTTTTCATAAACATATAGAAAATGAGTTCTGGTTTGATATGGCTAAACAGGGGCAAAACTGTCAACAAAATGCTATAAAAATTATATTAAATTGTCTAAATTAACAGAGAATCTAAATACTATTTTTCCAGAATTTTTACAGCAAGCTAAATATTTATAAAAATCCAAAAATAGCAAGTTACATAATTCTGAAATTAAATAATTAATTATCTGTATATTTTGTCCATGTATATAAATGAACCAAGGTTCAAATACAGGACCCAAGACCATGATTCAAGTCCAATATGACTTGTTCAGGCCTTGAATGTGTGAAAACACATTTGGTCCCAAAAACTCATGCTAGGCTTGGACACCAAAATGGTTGCAGTTAATTAAATGTACAAAAATACAATGTATAAAAAGAGCAGAAAATATAATACTATTTTATTCAGGAAAAATACACATAGAAGATGCAAACATGAAAATATAGTAAGTAGGTAATTTTACATATTTTTATGGAGGCTAGTTTTGTACAATTATATGTACTTATACAATATATATATATATATATATATATATATATATATATATATATATATATATATATATATTCATCAGGAAATACATATATTTAAAGGAATAATATATATATATATATATATATATATATATATATATATTTTTTTTTTTATATAGGAAAAGTATATATATAGGGATATATATTCACTATATATATATACAAGATATACACAATAATAATAATAATGCTAACTAATATTTTGTAGAAGAGGACATATATATATATATAGGCAATATAAAAAAAAATATATATATATATATATATAGGCAATATATATATATATCTATATATATATATATTATATATATATATAAACAGAAAAAAAGAAAAGAAAAAGAAAAAGAAAAGAAAAAGGAAAAGGAAAAGAAATAAATAGCAGGGGGGGGCTCGAACTCGGCCTCCTGGCTAAGCCAGGGGTGAGCTTAATGAGCTCGGGCTGGCCAGTGGGTCGGGTTCGGTTCGCGTGTTAGGTTAGGGGTCGGGTTAATTATAAGTCAGATTTTAAGTTAATGGGTTTTAAACCCGTTAGCACAAAACTAAACCCGTTAAACTAATTGTAACAGTTAGTCTCGTGTCCATACTGTCCAGGACACGAGAAATGAGATCTGACACCGTGTCGACGTGTCCATGCACTGCATGACACGCACGACACGATCTACGCGTGTCCGAGTACGGGGCTGGGGTCGTCGTGTCCTGGCGAACAACATACGTAAGTATTGGATACGCACGACACGAAACAGTCACTGTTACCTTCGTGTCCGTTCGTTGCAGTGGGAGTCGGGGTGGCGATTGGCCGGTTCCGGCGTCGTGGTCGAGGCGCTTCGGTGGCGCTGGACGCGGCTCGACGAGGTGGATGTGATGGTGGTGGTAGTTCACGGCGACAGGATCTGTAGGCGTCGGGCTAGGCTTCGCCGGAGTTAGGTTTCCGGTGATGGAAATCGAGGAAGAACGGCGGCTACGGCGGTTGGGGTGGTGATCGATGGTCGGTGTGGTGATGAAGGTCGGCCAGGGGTCCTATTTATAGGACTTTTAGGCGGTGGGGTTGCCGGAAAACGCGGGGCTCGACGTGGTCGGCCGGGTCGTCGGGGATGGGACGCACAGTGGGACCGAAGGATAATTAGGGTTAGGTCCCTAGAACTTAGGAAATTTCCTATAGGTCCTTTCCATTGGGTTATGCAAATATTAATTGCAAAAGCCCTCCCGCAGTTAGTTTATGCAAATATTAATTTGCAAACATATTTAAAAACAATCAAATAAATTGCAAAGTGATATTTTAAGTATTTAAAACCTATTTAAAATCATTTAAAATTATTTAAAAATTCCAAAAAATTCCTAATAATTATAATAAAACATTTTAAAGCTAATTTAATCACTAATGACCAATTATTACTAATAAACAAAAATTTTGAAAAACTGGGGTTGACACTAACTATCAATCAGAACTCATGTAGCTTGTAGTACAATGCAAGATACTCCCAATCTATAGTATTTCAATTGACGTATAAAGCAGGATACTCTCAGTCGAGATTAGCCAATTCTAGTATCGATCTCCTCTCCTAAAGGATACAAGGTCAAGCAGACTCCTATAAATCGTAGTACAATGCAAGATACTCCCAATTCATAGTGTCGCAAATCAAGTCAATCAATCAATCAATATATGCTATAGGTCGTAGTACAATGTAAGATACTTCCAATCTATGGCATGTCTCAAGTCAAGTCGATCAAGCAATATCAAGATAAAAGAATCGGCTGTAGGTCGTAGTACAATGTAAGATACTCTCAATCTATAGTATGTCTCAACTGTAGTACAATACAAGATACTCCCAGTCAAGAATGGTCAAGTCAAGAACAGGATATAGAAACTGACAACTCAATCACGAGACAAGGTAACACGAAAAGACCAATAGTCAAGCAATGTCAAATATCCTATACGTGCACGTATTCTAGAACAAGTAAAACAATCAAGGCAAATCAATCACAATATGGAATCATGTGACAGTATGAAAAGGAATACAATAAAGAAAGAAGAAACAAATGTAAATACTGTATATGTTCGGCAAGGTATACTTGCCTGTTGTCTGCTGCTGCGGTGCTGTCAGACTAGTATCCTCAACCGAAAGTGCAGTGAATCCAAGTTGCCCTATATAATATATTCTAATCATACTAACACAAACTAATCTAAGCAATAACAAAGGGTAAGATCGTCGCACCACATCAACTAACACTGTGATGTTCGTGCCAACAATTCAACACTTACATGGCATTGGATAACATGCCAATAAACACATACCATGCTACGGTCTAACATGTCGTGAGGGTCTTATACATCGTGGTATCATACGTACATATAGGCATTTACATGAATTAGATAAGTGTAGTCCTATACGTACGTTAGTACGTCACATTGTCGTAAAGCTCTCAATAGCACTAACCTACACATCGGACATGCATGTGACCTCTTAAACACGCATCTCGACGTCAAATAAAACTGAAATAATCATGAATTAAATTCTGAAATTATTATTAGTTAGTGAAGAATTACTAAAATAATTACCACTACATGCACAAAGTTTCGTTGCGCATCGACTAGGTGTTCTAGCAACTTGACAACTAGTTTGTGCATGCAAAGTTGCCAACTTGCATAAAAACTCATTTAATATATGAAAATATATTAATTAATATTCTGAAATTTATTATTTAATTTCTAAAATTTAGTTTTTAATAGTAAAATAGCAACATGCATCAAATTAGGTTTAATATGGTTACCACATTGTCATGCCTCTGATTTGTGTCATCTAAGAGAAGTTTGCATATAAAATTAGGGTTTCTCATGCATGGGGATTTCATCATTGCCATCTAATATGTTTATGGTATACAAGCTTTCTCCCATGGAAAAATTAAATACTAAATAGAAGTTAAGGAACTTACGTAATTGTGATTACGACAGAGGCTTTTCTTGCGACACGGACCTTTCGGAGCGCCAAACGGACTCCAAACTTCACGAAACTTGAGGGGGTGCTTTGGGGCTTCACCTAGGGTGTAGAACTTCAGTTTAGATGGGTTTGGGGTGCTGTTTTCCAGCGTGTATAGTAGGTGCAACCAACAACACTATTTTGGTAAAAAAAAAAAAAGGTTTTGACTACTAGTTTAGGGTTTGTCGACTTGTGGGGGCTGTTTTGGTGTGTGGGAATGAGGGGGAAGGAAGTGGAGAAGGAGAGGAAAAGGGGAAGAGGTCGTGGAAGAGAGGGGGACGGCTGTAGTGGGGTTGTCCACAAGATGGGAGGAAGTTAGGGTTAGGGTTTTGAGAGGGGAGGCTTGGGCTTCATGTAAGGATTAGGTTGTTGGGCCCATTTAAGAGATTTAATGGGCTTTAACCTATGGTTCAGATCTATGGGGTTTTGCTTATCCCTTAGTAAGGCTTTGGGTTCACTTTGGTCAAGTTGTTTGGTCTTGGTTGGATTTGAGTGCAAGTGCACAAGAAGGTTCACTACCGGAGTCTTAAATATGAAGTTTGTTGTCTATTGGTTTGTTGTGCATCTACAAGGCTTTGAGTGTGCAAAATATATATTGTTGAGTAGGAGATTAGTGTGAGGTAGTGTACAGGTCTAATAGGAATTAGTTTGAGAGTCAAAGTAGGGTGTTTGGGCTCGGTTGGATTCAACAAGTCAAATAATGGTAGTTTTACGATAACGATGGTTCATGATGTTTGTTATTATTTATTTCATAGGTAAAGACGCAAGTATGTATGCATATAATCAAAAGATCCACAAAATTCACAAAATAGTTTTCATAGTTTTTAGATAAAAGTGTCACTTGAATATCAAATAATATTGACACCTATATTATATATATGACAAATACTTACGGAATATATTTAATACATTATTAATTAAGTACCCCATACACACATAAGCTATATATATTGACATAGACATTTTTGGATACACCGCATGACTATATTGGCTTGGGTTCGGTTCGGGTCCAATCGGGCTAGTTTGGGTTTGGGTCAAGTCCGAGCTAGTTCGGTCTAACCGGGTCTCCTAAAAGTCAATATGCTTAATAATAAAAATTTAAATTATTTATAGGGTCATGTCACAACTTAACTTGGTTTTTCTAGTTCGTACACACTTATGATTTGGCCTTCTCTACCATGGCTAATATACTAGTCAAAATACGCCACTGTACTATCCGTGCCACGGTTTCTAGTCATCTTGTACTCCATAACTCAACTATGACTTAAAACATTCTACCGTAATAATTAACTAAGTAATTATTTATAAAAATTCTAAAAATCACCATTTAATTCAAATAAATAAATAAAAATATTTTCAACAAAAAAAATTCGGGAAGAGGGGTTACACATGATCTCAAAATCCTCAACACTTTTCCGTTCCTCAAGTCTCACTTGATTCAACGTATCACTTATTTGGATCGTGCACATATTCCAGACGTCCCCAAAATACATGCATTTCAGTCAAGCCTCGTGATAGAGAATCTGCCATCACCACTCGAGTCAGATCGTGCACATATTCGGGCGTCCCTGATATACGTGCATGTCAACCGGGCCTCATGGGTGGTGCCTTCACAATTCTTATCGCTCCGCACCGGAACATCTGCCTAACCACTAGGCTATGTCTTTAGGTTAAGGTCATCTGTCAGTATTAGAATCATAGTTCCCAAACAACAATATCAACACTTACCCATGTAACGCCCCAGAACCAGAATACTGGAGAACGGGGGCATACATAGCCAGCTACGTATATTGGAATGGGATCTACCCCACTATACGGTCACAGCTGTCTAGATATATGAGGGTTTATCTACAATCCATCAGTCTCTTAAGGTCATGAACAAGCCTAAATGTCTTAATCTCAAGAAAGCAAGTAAAGTTACAATATGTAAGATCACCAAATATACAACAGTAAGGCGTCCCAAACATTACATATTCAGCTGATCATGAAGCTAGTCGTTACAAAATGTGAGGACTAGCAAGAGTTTTAGTCATACATGATCAACCCTAGGATCTGTCAATCATGTTACAGCCCGTAGGCAGACAGTAATAAGGTATGTAATACGA
This sequence comes from Iris pallida, assembly GCA_029216955.1. Classification (NCBI taxonomy): domain Eukaryota; kingdom Viridiplantae; phylum Streptophyta; class Magnoliopsida; order Asparagales; family Iridaceae; genus Iris; species Iris pallida. The sequence continues at coordinate 2,233,525 of JANAVB010035017.1, forward strand.
GCTAACAGGTGCTCGCAGGCTAAACGCCTCAAAATAAGAATTTTACAATAGAGTGGGAGAGCCAAAATAAACCCACTCGTTGCCCTTGTTACACCTGGTGGTCACCATCGGGTTGGAAAGTCGGTAGATACTTTGAAGCTGCTCCGAAATCTGGCCATACAAAACCAGTTGGGTCAGATCCCAAAAAGAGCAAGTGCCACAAAGGAGGCTTCACTTAGGAACTAAAACAAGCAATTAGCACAAGAGTAATAAATACATGATAAAGACTGGAACTATGGAAATCATGATAATATACGATGAGACAACAATGGGACTATTCAGATAACCAGGTTACAACCCTTGAACCAAACAAGGACCGGGTTGTAACCCTTCATCTGAACGAAACTTGGTTTCCCACCATTTATCAGCAAGATAACATAAGAAAATTATGTCATGTTACAATCTTGAGCAGGATCAGGACAAGACTAGACTAATTAGACACCATCCAACATTCACGGCCAAGCAATAAGTACGGCTTGATACTTTAACTAACTAGGGTTTTCACAGGCCTAGTTACTAGCAAGATGCAATGAGATGTTCCTCCAGCCATAAGCCCTGCAGCTAATCCAGGTTATCCAGGCAACTTGGATTCATTAAGCAGTTATCAAGATTTGTTAGGTGGCTTGGTGTGCAACACATGACAGTGTGCATAGAACTTGTTTCATGAAGTGCCCCACATGACAGTGGGCTGGAAATGTGCCCTACTCGACGGCAGGCTACAAGTCCAACAATGGTGGACGGGATAACGGGATCGCCTGTAACTGGAGAAATCTTCTCATGACTACTGGATTATTCTAGTAATTAGCTTTAGTCGATTTCAGTAGGTACCCCTGACCGTGGTACTCAGGGGTCCCTGTCCTAAACATGATGCAAGACAAGACGGGTTTATTTGTACAAGCACAATCGTTCACGGTGTCCAGGTCATTCATTCTTGTCATGTCAAGCTAGCCGTCGCAACAGCATATCGAGATATATTATGTCAGGTTTATCATGTCAAGTTTACTGTTAGGAGTGCGCCACGTCGGGCCACTATCAAGTCATGTCATTGTCAAAAGTGCACCACAATGGGTCACCATCATGTCAGGGAACAATTAATATGGAACAAGCATACATGTGGTAATTAAATATTAGCAAGGGCAAGGACGTGGACTCATACGGCTCAGGAAAAATTGGGCCATATACGGCCAGCAAATAATAGGCCATATGCGGCCAGCAAGTAATTGGCCATATGCGGCCAACAAGTTGCATGCAAACAAATGCAAGCAATTAAAATTAATGCACGTGCATACAAGCAGCCATTCAATTAGAATGCATATGCGGCCAACAAGTGGATTGGGCCATATGCGGCTACAATTGGCAATGGCCATATACGGCCAAAAATATCTAACTGCCATATGCGGCCACAAATATAAGCATGTGGCCATTAAATGGCTAAGGCCATATGTGGCCAAAATATATAAACATGCAACCTGAGGCTTGCAAATGCATTCATTAAATATAAGCATGCAAGCAATTTACATGCAAGCTGATGCTTGCAAATGCAAGCATTAATTATATATGCATGCGGCCAAGTGTGTTCCTAGCAAATATATGCGGCTAACATTAATTTATAAGCATGCAAGCTTGCTTGCACAGGCCATTACATATATTACTAAGTAACAGCATGCAAGAGCTTGCATGCAAAAGCATGCAAGCTAAAGGCCATTAATATAATATTAGCTAAGGCCATTCGGCCATGAAGTTGACAAATGGCCATGCACAAAGCAAATTGCCATGCGGCTATGAAGTTGGCCTATGCGGCTATGAATAGGCAAATTGCCATGCGGCTAACATTATGTTGGCCATATGCGGCTAGTATATAAATGAAGGGGGGAGCCTATGCGGCCAGCTAACTGTTGCATTTAAGCCAAGTAATGTTTCCATGCATGCACTTGCTAATACAAGCACTTGCTAAAGCAAGCACTTAATGCTGATGCATGCAAAATAATAAATCAAAAACCATGCGGCCACCATTACTTTCTTATGCGGCCAAGCAAGTAATATGGAGGGGAGGGGGAAGCATTATGCGGCCATGTAATAGCTTCCTTATGCGGCCAAACAATGGCCAATGGCCTTACGCGGCCAACCACTATTGCATGCAATAAATTGCATTGCCAAGCAAGGACTTTATGGCCTAGCGGCCAAATAATGAGTCATGGCCTATGCGGCCAGCAAACAAAAATTAAATACAAACACAGTGCATATGCGGCTAACTATAATCAAATGGCTCATGCGGCCAACTAAATGGCCAATGGCCTATGCGGCCAGCATATAAATGATGGCCATATGCGGCTAACAAGGAGCATGCAAGCTAATGCTAAATGCATGCAAGGCTATTCCATGCGGCCAGCTAAGCAATGCAAGTAATTTAATTAATGCAAGCAACTAAATTAAAGGGGCATGCGGCTCAGGCAAATAATTAATAGCCTATGCGGCCACAATTCAAAAGGCCATGCGGACTTAAATGGCCCTGGTCGCATAAGCAAGAAAGGCCATACGGCCAGAGCTAGGAAATGCTCATGCGGCCAAAAGTACAATTAATGGCTCCCACAGAGAACATGTCTATGGAAAATACCATGGCCTCCATTCTCCACTAAACAACAATAGGAACCCAAATACAGACTCCCGTAGGTCAAATTTGGATGAAATGGAATTCTTTACAACATGGAACCACCAAATAGCAAAAATATACATGTTTGATAGATCAAGACTCATGAAAACCGAAAATACCACAAAACTAGATTTACAAGAAATTAACCATGGAAATGAAAAATGCTAAGTATTAAAGTGGGTTAAAAACATATGGGGAAGACAATGGAATAATAAAAATGGACTTCCTCCATGAAGCAAGATGCACTTGCCTAAATGTTCCATTCTCAGGTTGGTGGAGAAGTAATGGAAGGGAAGAAGAAAAGTTAATGAGGAGAGAGAAAGAGTATGGGGTTAATAAATGATGATGGTGGTGGTAGGTAGGGGTTCATGCTAACCCAAACCCAATCGAACCCAACCAAACAAAACCAAGCCAAGCCACACCAGGATGAGCCCAAAATAAGCTAAACCAGGATCAAGACAAGCATGAAAAGTCTAACTACAGGTCAAAATTCCGTACACGTATATAAAATACGTAATACGAACCATGAGCATTACAACTCTACCCACCTTAAAAGAATTCCGTCCTCAAAATTTAATCAAGAGGCTATAGGGGCAAGGACAAGCTATATTAAGCAATCAATCAAACAATCAATCAAGCAAGCAAGGAATTTAAAGACATGAGAAAGAGGGAAGACAACCTGCTAGGAACCTCTCTGCCGGTTCTGAATTCGAGCTGGGGTCAAGGCAGACTGCTGGGGCCTCTGCTGCTGGAAGACTCTGGAGGCTACTCCTGAATGCTGGGCTTGATCTCCAGGTTGCTGCTGGTCCACGAAAGGTGCTCCGACTTGCTGATCGGCAGGGCCAGGTACAATACCGTTGAAGAAGACGACATAGGAAACAATAAGGAAGGACCAGGACAGATCAAAGATACAAGCATGTGATCCGGTCAAGAATCCCGAGATTTAGAGGATACGAGCAGAGATCAATGGCGGGTGCTGATTGAGACATCTATTCGGTAAACTCTCATATATCTTGATTTACAAGACCTACATGGGCCACCACTTAAACCATATAACGCCCCAGAAACAGAATACTGGAGAGCGGGGGCATACATAGCCAGCTACGTATATTGGAATGGGATCTACCCTACTATACGGTCATGGCTGTCTAGATATATGAGGGTTTATCTACAATCCATCAGTCTCTTAAGGTCATAAACAAGCCTAAATGTCTCAATCTCAAGAAAGCAAGCAAAGTTACAATATGTAAGATCACCAAATATACAATAGTAAGGCGTCCCAAACATTACATATTCAGCTGATCATGAAGTTAGTCGTTACAAAATGTAAGGACTAGCAAGAGTTTTAGTCATACATGATCAACCCTAGGATCTGTCAATCATGTTACAGCCCGTAGGCAGACAGTAATAAGGTATGCAATACGAGCTAACAGGTGCTCGCCGGCTAAACGCCTCAAAATAAGAATTTTACAATAGAGTGGAAGAGCCAAAATAAACCCACTTGTTGCCCTGGTTACGCCTGGTGGCCACTATCGGGCTGGAAAGTCGGTAGATCCTCTGGAGCTGCTCCGAAATCTGGCCATACAAAACCAGCTGGGTCAGATCCTAGAAAGAGCAAGTGCCACAAAGGAGGCTTCACTTAGGACCTAAAACCAGCAATTAGCATAAGAGTAATAAATACATGATAAAGACTGGAACTATGGAAATCATGATGATATACAATGAGACAACCATGAGACTATTCAGATAACCAGGTTAAAACTCGTAAACCAAATAAGGACCAGGGTTGTAACCCTTCATCTGAACGGAACTTGGTTTCCCACCATTTATCTGCAAGATAACATAAGAAAATCAAGTCATGTAACAATCTTGAGCAGGATCAGGACAAGACTAGACTGATTAGACACCATCCAACATTCACAGCCAAGCAATAAGCACGGCTTGATACTTTAACTAACTAGGATTTTCACAGGCCTAGTTACTAGCAAGATACAATGAGATGTTCCTCCAGCCACAAGCCCTGCAGCTAATCCAGGTTATCCAGGCAACTTGGATTCATTAAGCAGTTATCAAGAATTGTTAGCTGGCTTGGTGTGCAACACATGACAGTGTGCATAGAACTTGTTTCATGAAGTGCCCCACATGACAGTGGACTGGAAATATGCCCTACTCGACGGCAGGCTACAAGTCCAACAATGGTGGACGGGATAACGGGATCGCCTGTAGCTGGGAAAATCTTCTCATGACTACTGGATTATTCTAGTAATTAGCCTTAGTCGATTTCAGTAGATACCCCTGACCGTGGTACTCAGGGGTCCCTGTCCTAGACATGATGTAAGATAAGACGGGTTCATTTGTACAAGCACAATCATTCATGGTGTCCAGGTCATTCATTCTTGTCATGTCATGCTAGCTATCGCAACATCATATCGAGATATATCATATCAGGTTTATCATATCAAGTTTACTGTCAGGAGTGCGCCACGTCGGGCCACTATCAAGTCATGTTATTGTCAAAAGTGTACCACAATGGGTCACCATCGTGTCAGGGAACAATTAATATGGCACAAGCATACATGAGGTAATTAAATATTAGCAGGGGCAAGGATGTGGACTCATGCGGCTCATGAAAAATTGGGCCATGTGCGGCCAGCAAATAATAGGCCATATGCGGCTAGCAAGTAATAGGCCATATGCGGCCAGCAAGTTGCATACAAACAAATTGCAAGCAATTAAAATTAATGCACGTGCATGCAAGCGGCCATGCAATTAGATTGCATATGTGGCCAGCAAGTGGATTGGGCCATATGCGGCTACAATTGGCAATGGCCATATGCGGCCACAAATATAAGCATGCGGCCATTAAATGGCTAAGGCCATATGCGGCCAAAATATATAAACATGCAAGCTGATGCTTGCAAATGCATTCATTAAATATAAGCATGCAGGCAATTTACATGCAAGCTGATGCTTGCAAATGCAAGCATTAAATATATATATATACATGCGGCCAAGTGTGTTCCTAGCAAATATATGCGGCTAAGATTAATTTATAAGCATGCAAGCTTGCTTGCACAGGCCATTACATATATTACTAAGTAACAGCATGCAAGAGCTTGCATACAAAAGCATGCAAAAGCATGCAAGCTAAAGGCCATTAATATAATATTAGCTAAGGCCATTCGGCCATGAAGTTGACAAATGGCCATGCACAAAGCAAATTGCCATACGGCTATGAAGTTGGCCTATGCGGCTATGAATGGGCAAATTGACATACGGATAACATTGTGTTGGCCATATACCGCTAGTATATAAATGAAGGGGGGAGCCTATGCGGCCAGCTAACTGTTGCATGCAAGCCAAGTAATGTTTTCATGCAAGCACTTGCTAATACAAGCACTTGCTAATGCAAGCACTTAATGCTGATGCATGCAAAATAATAAAACAAAAACCATGCGGCCACCATTACTTTCTTATGCGGCCAAGCAAGTAATATGGAGGGAAGGGGGAAGCATTATGCGGCCATGTAATAGCTTCCTTATGCGGCCAAACAATGGCTAATGGCCTTATGCGGCCAACCACTGTTACATGCAATAAATTGCATTGCCAAGCAAGGACTTTATGGCCTAGCGTCCAAATAATGAGTCATGGCCTATGCGGCCAGCAAATAAAAATTAAATGCAAACACAGTGCATATGCGGCTAACTATAATCAAATGGCATATACGGCCAACTAAACGGCCAATGGCCTATGCGACCAGCATATAAATGATGGCCATATACGGCTAATTAACAAGGAGCATGCAAGCTAATGCTAAATGCATGCAAGGCTATTCCATACGGCCAGCTAAGCAATGCAAGTAATTTAATTAATGCAAGCAACTAAATTAAAGGGGCATGCGGCTCAGGCAAATAATTAATGGCCTATGCGGCCATAATTCAAAAGGCCATGCAGACTTAAATGGCCCTGGTCGCATAAGCGAGAAAGGCCATATGGCCAGAGCTAGAAATTGCTCATGCGGCCAAAAGTGCAATTAATGGCTCCCACAAAAAATATGTCCATAAAAAATATCATAGCCTCCATGCTCCACCAAACAACAATAGAAACCCAAATCCAGACTCCTGTAGGTCAAATTTGGGTGAAATGGAATTCTCTATAACATGGAACCATAAAAAAAAATCATGTTTGATAGATCAAGACTCATGAAAACCAAAAATACACAAAGCTAGATTTACAAGAAATTAACCATGAAAATAAAAAATGCTAAGTACTAAAGTGGGTTAGAAATACATGAGGAAGAAAATAGAACAATAAAAATGGACTTCCTCCATGAAGCAAGATGCACTTGCCTAAACCTTCCACTCTCAGGTTGGTGGAGAAGTAATAGAAGGGAAGAAGAAAAGTTAATGAGGAGAGAGAAAGAGTGTGGGGTTAATAAATGATGATGGTGGTGGTAGGTAGGGGTTCATGCTAACCCAAACCCAACCGAACCCAACCAAACAAAACCAAGCCAAGCCACACCAGGATGAGCCCAAAATAAGCTAAACCTGGATCAAGACAAGCATAACAAGTCTAACTACAGGGCGAAATTCTGTACACGTATACAAAATACGTAATACGAACCACGGGCATTACAACCCCATCCTAAGGTCAAACTAAATTGATAGTACGAAGTTTTCTACCCAATCTCGCATCACTCTGATTTATAAACATCAAATATAGATCTCCTACACGCATCCCAATATTCGTCGCACGGGGTACGAGTCATTCAACAAAGCCATCCTATGATAACTCGCGTTCAACTAATCCTTGACATGAACATATCGCTCATTCATCAAGCCATTTCGTATAGTCTATCTCTTCGAACACGTTCGACATAATTCGCCTATCAATCCTTCCAAGTCAAGCACACTACAACACAATTTATTGCTAAACCATAATTCACATTTTATATTCCCTAAGTCATTCATCCCAAATCACGTATTCGATCATGAGGTCGTCTAGCTTAACAATATGTTGTGCCCCGATCTCACGCGATTCAGATTATCCACGATGGGCATGAATCACCATGCACGCTCCCGCGGGATAGTCATCCTCATCGGGATGTAAGTCTTATTTTGTATCTAGATAATTCATTCTCGATACGTAGATTGGATCTATTCAATCCTCAAGTTTACTTCATTCATCAATCGTAAGTCCAAACATCCTCGAATTTTTCTTCGCATCAAACCGACAAGTCGAGACAATTAAAGTTACAGCATCTTGATTTTCTAAGTTCGATCATTCCCGCGACATGAATTAACATGTCAGCGCTCACGAGGAACGATCGTCCCAAATTTGATGCAACGCATGTACGAGGCTAGAGTTGCACTCGCGCAAGACAAGATCGTCGACGTTGTGGCTATCAACGTAAACATCAAGACACGATCATTTTCATCCAACATTCCCTTCAATTAAAATCCTAAGTATTGCATCTAACCAAACAATAACACTTGCACGATCGTCATTCGCCGAGTCAGAGTACCCCCGAGTTATGGCATATCGATCTTTGATACGTCTCAAAACCATCGACGATATGCGTAACCTGACGATCTTCCTTTGCAACCAATTTTGAGTCGTACGAACGATACTATCGTCCGATGGGATAATCTCCTCGATATTCAAATTTAAGTTCAATCATTATCCCTCGAATCATTCACAATATCAATTTCCTCAAACCAATTCACGTATTGTTCATCCGTCCATCTTAAGTCATCAACTAACGTATTTCTTCAATTCGCATCATTCTTTGCTAACTCAATCCTCGAACGACATCCATTCCAATCCTTAGAGTCATTGCGTAACTTCAAAATTCAACTTTTTATGCACGCTATCTTTTCATCGTGCTTACTTTTCGTATGTGATCTGTATCACTTTTCTCGATCAAGTCATCCATTCGTACCCCTAACTTTTTCTTCGATTCGATTTTTACCTACTCGATCATTTTCACGTTTCATACTCACGCAATTCTCAATCCCGTGCACGTTCTGTGCCCATCATTTCTAATCTGTTCGAATCAACACGTCAAACTTTCATACTTAACTTATTCAATGATACTCGCTCTACGACTTTGCATACGTGCGATGCTTGCTGATAGACTCATTGACACCCCGAATCCTCAACTGATCAATCGACATCCCTGAGGCTATCGCATACACCACTCAGGGATGAAGTCATTTAACAAATCCTCAACTATCATTCAAATCAAAATTGACTTCTTCAAATTTTTTGTTCGAACTATTTCTCAATTTCTAAGCACACACATCTATATCGCACCGACGTTATCATTGCTCGATGGCACCCCTATCGATAGTCATCTCATTTACTCAATCGAGTTCAACTCGTTCTTGCTCGACACTATTTAATTCCCGTGCTCAACTTTTCTAAGGTCGTCACAATCCTTGGTGTATATGCCCAGCCCGACTTAGCCAACCGTGCTTACGCAAACCATCTTTTTATTTTATCAAAAACTGTTCTCCTATATTTTGTAAAATATATAGACTTATTGTATGGACATTCCGTGGGACATTTGAGAGAGAGCGCACCAACGATATCAACTTTACGGAAGCAACACTTCAGAGTTTGCACAAACAACGGAGTTAAAGAATTCAATCGATAGTCCAAGGACGTAAAGCCGGGCTCTGATACCATAATGTCACGCCCCTCTCCAGTAGGAGCGATCGTCCTCGCTAAGGCGTGATGCCGCACGAACCTAGATTGCGCTCGTGCAAGACAGGTTCTATAACGGCCGATTTTAGCGGCTGCGACGGGGTCGTCGCACAGAAGTCCCAAGCAGAGACATTGAACATGCAGCAGAAATTTAGAACAAACACAAGTTATTCAAAAGAAGCTCTTTATTGATGTTGAAACAAAGGTTACAATGGGGCGCAAGGCCAAGATTAGAATCACTCAAGCTCACTCTTCTCACATTATAAGTCACTCAGCTATCTCTTATCTCTCAATACATGTTTTGAACCAGCGGATGCTTTGGAAGGCGATGCCCATACATTATGTCCCGTATAAGTCTTGACTCCATGCGGCAGCACTGTCACGCCCCGGTTCCCAGAATGACACGAGGCACGTGATACTTCTCCCCAGGCTATGCAACTGTACAATGAGTACCGAAATGTACCCTGCGATTGTCGCCTGTAAGGTCCGAGATAGGCATAGATAAAAGGAATAATCACATAATTCCACAATTACATAACATTCATTTATCCAAAAATATTACATATTTGGTCTAGAATTTATCAAAACATATATTTTACATATTTAATTCACTGTCTTCAAACACATGATTGATTCATAGTCTTCAACACATAATTTACATAATTGAAAATATTATCAAAATTGAAACTACATACCATCTGTTCCACTTCATTCATAGAGATCATCCTCAGTGTACGCCTGATCCACATCATGATCTTCTTCAGTCCCTAGTGAACAAAACTAGGTCGTCAATACGACGAGCAAGCCCTCAGTCAAAGGAGAAGTATGAATACGTAATAATAAGACAAGTGAACAAGATTTAGTATCTAGAGTAATTAAACTCATACCTTGATATTAGTCAAAAGTAAGTGATTCTCAATTAAGGTCGAAAGGACACGACAAGATCTTCCTAGACCTAAATGTAATTTAGAGAAACTCCTGGATCATACACACTCGTCTAGCATCTCAACAATAACCCCATTTGCCCGGGATCAGGCTCGTACAAAACGGGTTGGTGCTTAGATTCTCCAACCGTCTGTACTATCACATATTGATGTGATTGCAAGCAAGATAACATCATGAGTGGTTTCCGAATCATCTGGGTCGAGTCATCGCATCATGTGTTATAATCAAGAAGTTCGTATGACTTGGACCTTTCCAAGAATATCGAACCCATTCATTAGAGAGCTGAGCTGAACTCAGGGCCTGGATATCTAATAAATTAACAAATATTCTGAGCTGAAACTCAAGGTAATGTGAAAATGGATAGCTGAGATGAAACTCAGGGCCTGGATGTCCAATTGCGATCAAGAAAGTGAGCTAAGCCTCACCCCGGATATTCGCACGGCCGTACGAACACCGTATCAGGGACTGATCAGTTCGAAAATGAAAAATAATATTGCTAAGAAGTCAGCCGGGTGTGATCCAACGGTTTCTCTCCTAAATATCCCATGCAACCTATTCTAAACATTTAGACTTCAGAGAAACTATCAACCAAACGGGAGTCCTAGAAGTCAAGTCACTTTCAAATATTAGTTTCGTCCTTTCCGAAACTAAAGTAGTTCGAGAAATATTGGAACCAAGGTAAAATTCCAAGATATTCAATTGGACATGATTCCAAAAATCCCTCCGATATTATAGGTCGGAGATGGATGGTTCAAGTGGTCTAGAACTAGAGTCAAAATTTCCAAAAAATCCTAGTTTGTCGGAAAATAGACTAACTCTGGAAATTCTCAAAAATTTCGGCAGAGTCTACTTTATATTTACTGACCCGGAAATATTCCAGAACATATAAATACAAGGAAATAATAAATGGGCACGCCGACCCCTTCGGTGGAGCAACCCTCAACACCGACAACACGCAAATATAAACCGGGTATGCCGACCCCCTTCGGTGGAGCAACTCTCAACACCGGCAACACGCAATATATAAAGCTATGCAAAAATAAGGCTTTCTTACCTAGCAGGCAAGGGAGCATGCAATTATTCTTGGTTTGCAAGGCTTTAACAAAATGCTAAGCAAGTCAAGAACAATAACGAGTTTTGTTTAGTAATGAACATGATTTTAGGGAACTACTATGGACTAGACATTGTATTTAACTCATCAAGAATATAGAAAAGTAATCTAAGATATGTAAAATTAGCACGTAGCTACCATAGTAGACCGGTATACAAAATTATCAAGCTAAACCATGTTTTCAAGGTCAAAAAGGTGATTTTAAGCCTAACTAAAATTCTGGACAGAATTGAACATTATGCTAAAAATAAGTAATAATCATCCTATCTCAAAGTTAATTTAAGACATCCTTAAGTAGACTTGAAATCATGCGAATAGTGGATTAGTCCATAACACATGCAATCTATCTATAATGTGACTCAACACAACCATTAAAATGAATAGACTTCCCAAAATCAACCCTTTCGAGTTTAAAGTAAATCCATACTTACGGTACACTTTAATTGTGCTTTTAGAGTGTGTTTCAAAGGTCATTTGACTTGGAATTTCAACGTTAGGGTTACCTTATCATACCGACACCTAAATAAACTTATTTTGGCTAATTAATCATGATGAATAAGTCATTTAAGTGTAAATTAAAAACTGGACAGAAGTGAATTATTGTAAAATAATAATGAAATGGGCCTACAACTTCTTGTTTGAGATCATTTGGGGATACTTTAGTGAAGACAACATTATTGGCTTCTAAGTTCATGAAGTTATCATATAAGCATACGTATATATATATATATATATATATATATATATATATATATATATATATATATATATATATATACATACCATTGTATGAAAGGTTAGTATCTACAAGTTTGCATTGCATGGGGTAATCAAGAAGTTTCATCGTGTCATGGTTTCTATGTATATGCAATCATACATATATTTAGGTTTTATGCATAAATTCGTTCTAAGGATACTTCAATATCTACCTCTATGCATGTGCATATATATATACATACATCTAATCACAACAAGGTGTAAGTACATTACATTACATTTTGGTTGATATTACCAATAGTTTCAAAATTCAGAATATATATATATATATATATATATATATATATATATATATATATATATATATATATATATATATATATATATCATGCAAAAATACAAGAATACTAGATAATTTAACATGGAATAAAATTCAAAGGAATAGGGAGAGAGGGCTTGCCTTGGCTTTGTGGTCAATCTCCCCTCTAGAAGAGTTATTCCCCAAATCCCAATTCAAATCCTAGGGCACAAGAAGAAAAATTGCGTTAAATTTTTTAGAACCCTAGAAATATTTTTGGAAGGAAATTGGGAAGAGGAATGAAGAAGGATGAAGAGGAAGGGGGAAAAAGAAAGAAGATGATGATGGAGGGGGGCTGGCTGACCGGCCGGCCGGCAATGGCCGGCGCCAGCACCGGCGGCAGCAGCTAGCGGCAGCAGCAGCGGCAGTTAGCGGCAGCAGCAGCAGCAATTAGCGGCAGCAGCAGCAATTAGCATCAAAAAAAGGAAAAAAGAGAAGGAAAAGGAATGGAAGAAGAATAAGAATTAAGAGGAGTAAGAGGAATAGAAGGAGAGGGAGAGGGAGCTTACCAGGAAGAGGAAGGAGAAGAGAATGGTTTGCTTCTCTCCTCTTCCAAATAAAAGAATGAAAAAGAAAGGAAAAAAAAGACCAAAATGCCCATGAGGCCTTGTCATGAGAGAAAAGTGACATTTGGCACTTCCCATTGCATGCATGCCACATACTCTTCTATGTAGAAGAGTACAAAAATAAAATTACATAAGGGACATTTTGGAAGAAGGATTGATTTATTTATTTATACTATATATATATATATATATATATATATATATATATATATTTGAGAAATAATTATAGGAAAATATTTTATTTTTTTTTGAATGGTTGAAAAATAATTAAAAACACCAAAAATAAAATAAATTAAGGTTATGACACTCTACCCACCTTAATTAAATTCCGTCCCCGGAATTTAAGGATAAGAGAGGTAGAGAAGGATAGGTTGCTAAGTACCTTAATCATCAAAGAGGTAGGGGTACAGTCGCCGCATCTCATCTTCCCTTTCCCAAGTAGATTCTCCCGGTGAGTTCTTGTTCCAAGATACTCGAACTAAGGAGATGGTCTTGTTCTTAAGAATCTTCTGCCTCCGATCCAGGATCCCTACTGGCTTCTGTTCAATACGGAGAGTTGGGCCAACTGTGATTTCTGAATGATCCAGTATGTGACTGGGATCTGGCACATACTTCCGCAGTTGAGATACATGGAAGACGTCGTGAACTCCTTCGAGAGATGGTGGCAAGGCCAATCGATAAGATACGTCGCCAACTCGATCCAGGACGTCGAATGGGCCTATAAACCTTGGGCTCAACTTCCCTCTTGTTCCAAACCGGATGGTTCCTTTAGTTGGTGAGATCTTCAGAAATACATGATCACCAGGTTTGAAATTCAAGATTCTTCGATGCTTATCTGCCCACATCTTGTGCCTGTCCTGCGCAGCTTGAAGATGACTTCTGATAGCTTTGACTATGTCTACTGTCTGAGTGACCAATTCTGGCCCTAGAAGTTGTCGTTCTCCGACGTCACCCCAACATATAGGTGATCTGCACTTCCTTCCATACAGTGCTTCAAATGGTGCCATCTTGATGCTGGCCTGATAACTGTTATTATAAGAGAATTCTACCAGATACAAATGATCATCCCATGATCCTTGGAAATCTAGAGAGCACGCTCTCAACATGTCTTCCAAAATTTATATCATCCTTTCTGACTGTCCATCAGTCTGTGGGTGGTATGCTGAACTAAACTTCAGGCGATTGCCAAGACTGTCTTGCAAGCTTCTCCAAAATTTGGAGGTGAACCGAGTATCCCTGTCTTAGACGATACTTACCGGCACCCTATAGTGGCTAACAACTTCCCTCATGTACATATCCGCTAGATGCTCCGTAGATTGTCCAACTCGGAATGGTAGAAATCTCGCGGACTTGGTAAGCCTGTCCACTATCACCCAGATGGTATTGTTACCCTTCTGTGTTCTTGGGAGTCCTGATACAAAATCCATTGTGATATGCTCCCACTTCCATTCAGGTACTGGTAGTGGTTGCAGTAGTCCAGCAGTCCGTTGATGCTCAGCTTTCACTTGTTGGCACACTAAACATTTCGAGACAAATTTAGCTATCTTCCGCTTCATTCCATGCCACCAAAAGTTTTGTCTCAGATCCTGGTACATCTTCGTACTCCCAGGATGAATGGAGTACTGAAAACTATGTGCTTCAGTCATTAGCTCAGTACGGAGTTCTCCAAATGGTACACACAAATGACTTCCGAACCTCAAGGATCCATCAGAATGCTTCGTCAATCCAGTTTGTACCCCAGCTTCAGTTTGACTCCATAGTTTTTGCAGCTTCACATCCTTCTTCTGTTCTTCCTTAATTCTCTCTACTAAGGATGATTGAACTTGTAAACTTCTCCAAAATCCATCTGCAACTGGGGATATCACTTTAATCCCTATTTTTCTGAGATCATCCAATATCTCCTTGGGCGTGTTCATAAAGAAAGCCTCAGGCCTCCTACTAAGAGCATCTGCCACTTTATTCGCCTTGCCTGGATGATACTCCAACTCCATATCAAAACCTTAAGCAACTCGAGCCATCTACGTTGCCTCATATTTAACTCCTTTTGGGTGAACACATATTTCAAACTTTTATGATCTGTGTAAATCTTGATCTGTTCACCATACAAGTAATGCCTCCACAGTTTTAGTACAAACACAACAGCTGCTAACTCCAGATCATATGTTGGATAGTTTCTCTCATGAACCTTCAACTGCCGCGAAGCATAAGCGATAACCCTTCCGTGCTGCATCAGTACACAGCCCAAACCCTTACCAGAAGCATCACTGTAAATCTCGTAACCTCCTGATCCTGAGGGTAAAACTAGTACTGGTGCTGTGACAAGTCTTTCCTTTAATTCCTCAAATGCTGCTTGACATTTATCAGTCCAGACAAATTTCTCATTCTTCCGAGTCAATCTAGTAAGCGGCTCAACTATTCTGGAAAAGTTCTCCACAAATCTTTTATAGTATCCAGCTAAACCAACGAAACTTCGAACTTCAGCTACATTCTTGGGAGTAGGCCATGATTTAACTGCTTCTATCTTCTTAGGATCTACTGTAATGCCTTCTCCACTAACTATGTGTCCCAAGAAAGGAATTTCTTTTAACCAAAATTCGCATTTACTCAGCTTCCCATATAGCTTCTCCTGTCGTAGAGTCTCAAGTACTATCCTCAAATGTTCTTCGTGCTCCTCCTCATTCTTCGAGTAGATCAATATGTCATCAACGAATATGATCACAAACTTATCCAGATATTGATAGAATATCCTATTCATCAAATCCATGAATATGGCCAGAGCATTTGTCAATCCAAAAGGCATGACTTGGAACTCATAATGTCCATATCTAGTTCTAAAAGCAGTCTTTGGTATGTCTTCTTTCTTAATCTTCACTTGGTGATAGCCTGATCTGAGATCTATTTTGGAAAATACAGTTGCTCCTCCAAGTTGGTCGAATAATTCGTCGATCCTACGGAGTGGATATTTGTTCTTAATTGTCAGTTCATTCAGTACTCTATAATCTATCACCAATCTCAGGCTTCCATCCTTTTTCTTTACAAATAGTACCGGCGCTCCCCATGGAGAAACACTAGGCCTGATAAACTCTTTAGCTAGCAATTCCTTGATTTGTTTATTTAATTCTGCTAGTTCTTCCTTATTCATTGGATATATCTTCTTAGCAATTGGGGCTGCTCCAGGAATTAGATCATTGCTAAATTCAACTGCCCTATCCGGTGGCAATCCGGGTAATTCATCAGAAAATACATCCTTAAACTCATCTACAACCCTTGGCCATTCCTCTATTACTTGGTTCATGAGACTCCTAAGTTCAAACCTCTCTAACTCTTCTTTGTCAAACTCCTTCTGAGCTCTAACAAATTCATGCAGCTTCCTACTAGGTAAGGAAAACTGAACTTTTCCTTGACCACAATCAATGATTGCTGAGGTTGCTATTAACCAATCCAATCCAAATACTATATCATAGTTGTCCATGGGAAAAACTAATAGTCTAGTTCGGAAGCTTGCTCCTCCCATTTTGATTGGTCAGTTTCTACAAATTCGACTCACTTCTACTACACCATTGCCCGTAAGGATTTTCAATTTTCTAGCTAGAGGTTGAGTCTCAATATTATACTCAGTTATGAATGATGCAGATATGAAGGAATGAGTAGCTCCAGAATCAAACAATACTGATGCAGGGCTAGAAGAAGCGAGTATAGTACCTGTTACCACGTCTCCCGTAATTCCAGCTTTATTGCTATCCATCATAAAGGCTTGGCCGTGATTCTTCTTCTTTCTGTTGTTGTGATTCTGATTAGCCTTTTGAGCTTGATGGAATTGATGCGCCTGTGGTGCCAATGCCGGTTTCTACTGATATCCTATAGGGGCATGACCTTGTGCTTGTGGTGTTGCAGCAGCATTAAACCTGGGCTCATTGCTTTGAAAGAAAGGCCTTTGTTGAAATCCCTGGTTTGCAGCTCTTGGTCCATGTGTATTATTCTGTGCTACAGATCTTCTATTGTTCTGGGGACATTAGTTCAACCGGTGGTTGGAGGATCCACACTTCAGGCACTTCCCTTGAAGTCTTCTGCAGTTATTCTTTGTATGCCCGGACTTCCCGCAGTAAGAACAGCTTAGCATGACTCTATTCTGCTCATACTGAGCACGCTTCTGTTGTCCTTGTCCCAAGGTCCTTCCTTGAGGTGAGCTGGTCTCCAGACTCCGCTTTTGTCCTGCCGCCTTCGAGTTGTTCTTATCATTTTGCATCCTTTCTTGGTTTCTACCAGCTTCGACCACTTCTACGTAAGTCTGACATTTGTAGGGGGCAACCTTCATCTTCAGCTTATCGTCCAGCCCTTCCATGAATCGGACCACCTTTGCCTTCTCCGTAGTCACCATGCCTGAAGCATACCGGCTTAGTCTTGTGAATTCCGCCGAGTATTCATCAACAGATGTCTTATTCTGCTTCAGATGTAGGAATCTCCTTTCCAGCTCCAACTTGGCACTTGGGAGAAAGAATCTCTCTTCAAATTCTTCCTTAAATTTCTCCCATGATACAATCTCATCTGACTCCTCCGGGTGTAAGGAGCTCCACCAGATATCGACAACGTCCTTTAGTTGAATCCTTACAAGAGACACTATGTCATTTGGCGGGATCTTCGAGCCCTTTAGCAACCCTTCTGTGGTCCTAATCCACTGTGCTGCTTCCATAGGAGTTTCAGTCCCCTTGAACTCTGGGGGCTTAATCGTCCTGAAATTCGAAAGGGTCCCAGCTTTAGGAGCAGCTGCGACATCCAGTCTTTCCAGTAGCTTTGCAGATACAGCTTGGGAAAGTTGGATTTGTTGGGTGTTGGCTGCCAAGATTTTCTGAAAATTTTCTATAGCGTCTGCCGGACACATCTCGGTGGTTTCCGTTTGCAATGTGTCGGGGTTTGGTGAAGAAGACATTTCCTAAATATTAAGGATGGAAAAATTCTTAATGCAAAATTTAAAAGAGAATCTTAAAGAACTTAATTGCTAAAGGAGAAAAAGATAATCACAATTAAGATAGTCAAGCCAAAAGAAGCATATTTCATTCATTGCACAAAATAGGATTACAATATGCTTCACAAAGAAGTCCTTACGACTTCTATACTCTAACCCTATACAAAACTATATACATCTGTTGTAATTTCCAAAATATAATACAACAGACAAAAAAAAAATTCCCCCTCTACACCTCCACAACATATCTTTCTACACATACATATATATATCTGCTGATCCGTCAAAATGTTGTACAGCAGACAAAAAAAACTACCCCATTTCCCAGTCATCCTGACTAACCCCTAGTCAGCTTCAGGTAAGTGATCTCCAAAATCTTATCGTAGGGGTTGGTCTCTTCCCACTCACTGATGGTCCCATCATACCCATAACTGAAGGGAGAGGGACCGTCCTTCGCAAGGAAGAACATCAGACGCAATTCCTTCTCATAATAAACTTCCGCTCCATCTTCAATGTCCCGGATCTTGGGACGCAGGAGATAAAAGTAAACTCCGAATACTGGGAGTTCCGCATCGTCTACCACTAGCCAGGCCTTCCTGGCGAACTGCTCGTAACCGTAAAAGGTTCTGTCACTCCCGTCCCAAAAGATGCTCGGCATAAATCGGGCCATGACCTATACCCAAAAATCCTCGAATTAGAAATCTATGACAAGAAATACTGCATCATCAATGTTTAAATAAAGTTTAATCAAGATTCATATCCCAAATCCTTATATATTCCTCGATTCTTTAATTTAGGAAATTCAATCTTCAATTTAAACATTTCTGTCCTGGGTATTTCAAGTGAGTCCTTAGAGTATCTATTATCTACCTATACATTCTCCTAAACCTATATACTATCCTTAAAGACGAGACCTGCATGGGCCACCAACCAGGGCCTGGATGTCCAATTGCGATCAAGAAAGTGAGCTAAGCCTCACCCCGGATATTCGCACGGCCCCACGAACACCGTATCAGGGACTGATCAGTTCGAAAATGAAAAATGATATTGCTAAGAAGTCAGCCGGGTGTGATCCAACGGTTTCTCTTCCAAATATCCCATGCAACCTATTCTAAACATTTAGACTTCAGAGAAACTATCAACCAAACGGGAGTCCTAGAAGTCAAGTCGTTTTCAAATATTAGTTTCGTCCTTTCCGAAACTAAAGTAGTCCGAGAAATATTGGAACCAAGGTAAAATTCCAAGATATTCAATTGGACATGATTCCAAAAATCCCTCCGATATTATAGGTCGGAGATGGATGGTTCAAGTGGTCTAGAACTAGAGTCAAAATTTCCAAGAAATCTGAGTTTGTCGGAAAATAGACTAACTCTGGAAATTCTTAAAAATTTCGGCGGAGTCTCCTTTGTATTTACTGACCCAAAAATATTCCATAACATATAAATACAAGGAAATAATAAATGGGCACGTCGACCCCTTCGGTGGAGCAACCTTCAACACCGGCAATACGCAAATATAAACCGGGTACGCCGGCCCCCTTCGGTGGAGCAACTCTCAACACCGACAACACGCAATATATAAAGCTATGCAAAAATAAGGCTTTCTTATCTAGCAGGCAAGGGAGCGTGCAATTATTCTTGGTTTGCATGGCTTTACAAAATGCTAAGCAAGTCAAGAACAATAACGAGTTTTGTTTAGTAATGAACATGATTTTAGGGAACTACTATGGACTAGACATTGTATTTAACTCATCAAGAATATAGAAAAGTAATCTAAGATATGTAAAATTAGCACGTAGCTACCATAGTAGACCGGTATACAAAATTATCAAGATAAACCATGTTTTCAAGGTCAAAAAGGTGATTTTAAGCCTAACTAAAATTCTGGACAGAATTGAACATTATGCTAAAAATAAGTAATAATCATCCTATCTCAAAGTTAATTTAAGACATCCTTAAGTAGACTTGAAATCATGCGAATAGTGGATTAGTCCATAACACATGCAATCTATCTATAATGTGACTCAACACAACCATTAAAATGAATAGACTTCCCAAAATCAACCCTTTCGAGTTTAAAGTAAATCCATACTTACGGTACACTTTAATTGTGCTTTTAGAGTGTGTTTCAAAGGTCATTTGACTTAGAATTTCAACGTTAGGGTTACCTTATCATACCGACACCTAAATAAACTTATTTTGGCTAATTAATCATGATGGATAAGTTATTTAAGTGTAAATTAAAAACTGGACAGAAGTGAATTATTGTAAAATAATAATGAAATGGGCCTACAACTTCTTGTTTGAGATCATTTGGGGATACTTTAGTGAAGACAACATTATTGGCTTCTAAGTTCATGAAGTTATCATATAAGCATACGTATATATATATACATACCATTGTATGAAAGGTTAGCATCTACAAGTTTGCATTGCATGGGGTAATCAAGAAGTTTCATCGTGTCATGGTTTCTATGTATATGTAATCATACATATATTTAGGTTTTATGCATAAATTCATTCTAAGGATACATCAATATCTACCTCTATGCATGTGCATATATATATACATGCATCTAATCACAACAAGGTGTAAGTACATTACATTACATTTTGGTTGATATTACCAATAGTTTCAAAATTCAGAATATATATATATATATATATATATATATATATATATATATATATATATATATATATATTGCATGATATATATATATATATATCATGCAAAAATACAAGAATACTAGATAATTTAACATGGGACAAAATTCAAAGGAATAGGGAGAGAGGGCTTGCCTTGGCTTTGTGGTCAATCTCCCCTCTAGAAGAGTTATTCCCCAAGTCCCAATTCAAATCCTAGGGCACAAGAAGAGAAATTTGGTTAAATTTTTTAGAACCCTAGAAATATTTTTGGAAGGAAATTGGGAAGAGGAATGAAGAAGGATGAAGAGGAAGGGGGAAAAGGAAAGAAGATGATGATAGAGGGGGGCTGGCTGACCGGTCGGCCGGCAATGGCCGGCGCCGACGCCGGCACCGGCGGCAGCAGCTAGCGGCAGCAGCAGCGGCAGTTAGCGGCAGCAGCAGCAGCAATTAGCGGCAGCAGCAATTAGCGGCAGCAGCAGCCGCAATTAGCATCAAAAAAAGGGAAAAAGAGAAGAAAAAGGAATGGAAGAAGAATAAGAATTAAGAGGAGTAAGAGGAATAGAAGGAGAGGCAGAGGGAGCTTACCAGGAAGAGGAAGGAGAAGAGAATGGTTTGCTTCTCTCCTCTTCCAAATAAAAGAATGAAAAAGAAAGGAAAAAAAGACCAAAATGCCCATGAGGCCTTGTCATGAGAGAAAAGTGACATTTGGCACTTCCCATTGCATGCATGCCACATACTCTTCTATGTAGAAGAGTGCAAAAATAAAATTGCATGAGGGACATTTTAGAAGAAGGATTGATTTATTTATTTATACTATATATATATATATATATATATATTATATATATATATATATATATATATATATATATATATATATATATATCTTTTGAGAAATAATTATAGGAAAATATTTTTTTTTTGAATGGTTGAAAAATAATTAAAAACACCAAAAATAAAATAAATTAAGGTTATGACACGCACGCTTCGAATCGCCAAGGAACTCTGTGCCTCGACGCATCCAAGCGAGCTTTGCGCCACGAGCTTCTACCTATGCCTACACACGGAAACTATGTGGGTGTCAGTACTCAACTGTACTGGTGGAATGAGCTCCTCGCCCACCCATACAAAACCAACACATTTGATTTACTTTGTGCAACTTAGTCCCTTTGTATTATCTTTCTACTCTTGCCTTAGGATCAGTTTTAGGGCAGACGCCTTGGCCTATTTTGTATCTCTAGACCATCCTGTACTTGCACTAACAACGTTAACCTACCAAGTCGTGCTTGCCTTTCGACACATAATCAGAGACACGAACTACACGATGAGACTCTATTTTTATACGATCGTGCTACAAATCCATCGAGCCGTGCCTAGTAACTCAGTGTGACTTAACCATATCGCCGTCTCGCAGCCCTTGCTATTTTGATCACCAACTGACCCAATCAAGACTTGTGGGTTAAGTGTCACTCGATCGACTTTGCCTTGCGGCATTTCCATACTTAAACTCAAGACCACTTAAACCAACTTATGCAACTTATATGCCAACAACTCAAGACTCGACGCCACATCTCGTGTCAAAGCACGGTGTCTTCGTTTGCAGCCAATTCTTAGGCCCAAACATTGTCTTTTGATCGTACACGCATTCGACTCGACTCATTGATATAGAGAACACAATACTCGACTCAATCCAAAGGCATACACGCGGATCGCCGCCCATGCCGACTCATCTATATGAACTAGTCACTAGCGCCCAGTGCTATAATGGACTCCTTTTGTAGCTTTTGATTAGATGGACGCCCCTTGCCAGTACGAGTAGCGATCTTCGCTGCAAGTCCCCGCTAACCCGTGCGGTCATCCAGTACAGCTACGAATGTCTACCATCGCAACGATTTTCTATAATCCTATACCATCATGAGGGTATATCCCCTGCTATGTTAAGTAGAGTTAAGAACAGTAACCTAAACCAATAGGCTTGAGGCATACTATCATAAGCCATATGGGTTATAGGCCAAGCATGTCATTAAACAGGGTTCCATATCAAAGGTATGACAAGAGAATAATTAGTGAACCTAGAAGCTATTTAGGAATGTAAATAAGTTCACTTTCCATATATTTATTAATTTAAGTTAATTTATAAACAGGTTACCTGGACATCGATACTGATCATAACCATACCAGCAGCTCAGGACCTAAGGCAAGTATACCTTGCCTTTCTACACAGCTTTATTTATATGCACTGTCTCTTTATTATTATCCAGTTTTCTTATATTTTGCCATGTATCTTTTCATATCCTGTTTATATACTTGTATCATTGTTACGTAGACCGTGTTCACTGTTAGCCTTGTATCTTATTGGACGTATCTATTAAGCCTTGATTGAGTCATCTCGTGAGTCGTGAACCGAACAGCTTTTTCCTCCGTGTCTTGAACCTTGAAGCTAACTTGCGAGTCCACGATAGGGACGAGGGTTAGTAGTTATTGGTCCACACCTGCGAGTCCATACTAGAGACGAGGGTGATGCTAGCCTGCGAGTCCACACTAGGGACGAGGGTTAGTAGTAGATGCTAGCCTGCGAGTCCACACTAGGGACGAGGGTTAGTAGTAGATGCTAGCCTGCGAGTCCACACTAGGGACGAGGGTTAGTAGTATAGGGTTTACGCCTGCGAGTCCACACTAGGGACGAGGGTGATGCTAGCCTGCGAGTCCACACTAGGGGCGAGGGTTAGTAGTTCAAACCTGCGAGTCCACACTAGGGACGAGGGTTTGAGTATTCGTTTCGGTTATCCGTTGACACCTTGACATGATTCTATCATCCTCATTTAGTAGTTCATTTATGTGTAGACAGTGTACAGATTCGTGTTTATTTATTGCCTACTTTTTACTTGGTTATTCTGTATTTTTCTCCATGCATAATAAACTGTTAGAAAGGCTCATTTTTATGTATCTTGCTAGTCCTCTGAGGACCTGATGATCTCTTCAGGTTAGCCGAGTTTGAGTTGGAAGCAGACCAGAGGGTTGAGCCAGCATCAGATCGCATTGCTTGTACTTGAGGTGGTCTGGATTAGCAGTTTTTATTCAGTTAGTTACTCCATGTATTTCTCTAGTTTTCCGTCTACTGGTTGTGGATTTGTATCCATCGGACGTGACATTGATTTTGGATACATTCAGTTATATTCATTATTGCTTAGTTTCATGGATATTCATTGATTTTGTTTGTGTCTTGATTATTCTGTGGATGAGATATAGATTTCTGGTGAATATAGATTCAATGACTTGTGAGAATAGACAGCGTTCTACCGTCGACACTGCAGCGTAGGCTGGGCTTGGACAGTTTTGTATCCAAAAAGCGGATACGGGTCGTGACAACCATCGCAACGATTTCCCATGGGCCGCCTGGATCGCCGTTCGAGAAACAGTTTATTTTACCTTGTATAAGTTGTCCAATGACCATGCAAGACTCGACTCGAACTGACGTCTCACATAGTCAATCTACTTCTAGTGTTACCATCTCTCTCAGGGCCAAGTTCAATACTTCTCACATCTGAGACCTTGCCTCGACGATCCAGTCGCGAGCATTCTTCTTTTTGCCGCGACGACCCAGTCGCGAGCATTCTTCTTTCTTTCTCTATCATTTCACTCAACTCAAGAACAACTATTTGAAACACTTTCCAAACTCAATGAATCAACAGTGGCCCGTGCCTTAAAATACTAAGTTCGTTACGTCGTGTCTTAAACCAACTTGAAACTCTATATGACACCACCGCCCAAGTCATACTCTATATGACGGGCCTTATGATCGTGAGTCTATATGGTTATACCCAGCCATTGAACTCATAGGACCGTGCTTTCCACTACTCCTGATAGCTTAACATCACTTGCCTAACTTACTTTGCAACAACTTGACGAGCAAAGGCTGCGTCAAACCTTGCATCGTGGGAACGTGCCGTGCACGCGTTCGACTTTGAACAACCAAGTTATTTGGGTGCCTAGACTTATACCACAAGCCGTGTAATACAACTTAAACCATCGGGCGAGCAGAGGCTATGCCACGCCTTGGGCGATGAAACCGTGCATGCTTTATAAAGCATTTATGCGGAGGACACCTATGAATTTGGCTAACTCTTAGCTTGTGGAAAAGACCCACTTTTTCTTCACCCAAGCCACGAGACGAAGGACCGAGTGTCATTTTCAAAGCACGCCGTGCACCAACTCTAAGCCGATCGTTGGACCTTTTCATATTCTAACTCAATTCGACCCATCGGGATTATTCCCTTATCTATGTGGATTCGTCTCTTTTATTATCAAGCCTACTTGTGCAAGTTGAAAACATGCGATTTATTATGTGAAGGCAAAGATGAGGCGAGTTCACCGAAACTACCCCACCTGAGCGAGCGGTTGCTTCGACCGAGCGATGTATTCGAGCAGCCGTTGCAAGGCTAAGTCCGAACGCCGTTGGCATTTTGATTCCTCCGATTGACTGAGTGGGACGGGGCACTACAGTTACTGCTCGATCCTGGGTGCTCCCTCTTGGGTTGGGGAGGTACACTGGTCTCAACATCTTGAGCTACCTTCAGTATTTTGGCATAGGTCTTTGCACCATTTGCAGCAACTAGAGTACGGATCTCCTCTCCCATCCATGTCGGAACTTCTTGGCACGCTCCACTGAGTCTTCTACCAGGCGGGGTACAAATCTGTCGAGCCGATTGAACTCAGCTGCGTACTCCTCGACGGGGCGATCTTCTTGCTTCAGATCATGAAACTGCCACCCCATAGCTTCTAGGGCAGCTTCCGGAAAAAACTTTTGCTTGAACTATTTTTTGAAGGAACGCTAGGAGGTCCATCCCATCCAGAATCTTGGCTCATTTTTGTACCATATGCTGGCCAGATCCCTGAGCTGTAAAGCGACAGCCTCTACCATAAGGTCGATAGGGAGTCGAGCGACGCTGAGAAGTCGGTCCATATCATCCAACCACTCGTCCGCGTGGATGGGTCCCTCTATTCCTTTGAAAGGGCGTAGGTCCAACTTCTTAAGGTTCTCAATGTTTCTGACATTTTCCTGGATAATAAGCTGTTAGTCAGACTTAATATCACACCCCGATTCCGTCGAATCGATAGTCGTCCCCCGAACGTGATGCCGTGTGAACCTAATTTACGATCGCACAAGGCATAGTCATAAGGTAATCCGAAACACGAGATCTAATAGAGCAAGCAGACAAATTGAATCACACATTAAGTAAAGAAAACTTTAATCTTTATTGATAATGAACATCATTTACCGACTCCAGTACAGGACTCATGCCGTACGGGCTACAGCATGACTCAATTACAAAAGAGTACCGATGAGATAGCCGTTCCATACATTGCACACATCCCTTAATATACAACAGAGTATTCCAGTGACCTGAAATAGAGGGACGCTGAGGCATCTTTCTTGGACAGTCGAGAGCCTTCAAAAGTAGAGTTGCGGGGAAAGTCTTCGACGTGCGGCCGAAGCTTCAAAATCACGAACGTCACCGAGCTAGTTGGCACGTCCTTCCTGATTCACGGGACCTACAAGGAGCGAGGATCAGTACAATCATATGTACTGATGAATGACTAATTAAAATCCAAGCTCTGTATTTGATTCAAGCAGTTTTATAAACAAGTTAGCTAGCATCCGTTTGAGACATGTGACATGATGGTGCAAATACAAGTCAGACTGACGTTATGGCAGAATTCCTAGATGTGTTCCCGGACTAACTGCCCGGCATGCCACCCGATCGAGAGATTGAGTTCACCGTTAATACTTTTTCCGATACCCGACCGATCTCTAAAGCCTCATACAGAATGGCCCTTATAGAGCTTAAAGAACTCAAAGTACAGTTGTAAGAGTCGCTCGACAAGGGATTCATATGACCGAGAGTCTCGTAAAGGAGAGCGCCCGTGCTGTTCGTCAAAAAAATAATGGCCACTGCAACTATGTATCAATTACCACGAGCTGAATAAAGCCACCGTCGGGAACAAATATACCCTGCCCTGCATAAACGATCTGTTTGATCAGCTGCAAGGAGTTATGGTGTTCTCTAAAATTGATCTGCGCTCGGGTTACCATCAACTCAAGATCAAGCCGGATGATGTGCCAAAGTCCGCCTTTCACACTCGATACGGCCATTACGAATTCCTGGTAATGTCGTTCGGCCTAACGAATGCCCTAGCGACTTTTATGGATTTAATGAATCGGGTGTTCCGACCATTTATCGACAAGTTTGTATTAGTCTTTATCGACCATATACTCGTCTACTCGAAGAATAGGCAGCAGCACACTGAGCATCTACGGACCGTGCTTCAGACCCTTCAAGAAAATCAGTTGTATGCGAAGCGAAGCGAAGCAAATACGAATTTTGGCTGAGTAGGGTCATATTTCTCGGACATATCATTTCAGCTGAAGGCATCGCAGTCGACCCAAAGAAAGTTGAAGCCGTTGTCGATTAGAAACGGCCAACGTCCGTCGATGAGATTTGAAGTTTTTATGGCTTAGCGGGATACTACCGAAGCTTCGTGAAAGACTTCGCGAAGATCGCATCGCCTCTGACTCGCCTTATCCAGAAAGGAGTCACATTTGAATGGTCAGACGACTGTGAAGCTTCATTCCAAGAATTAAAGCAACGAATCGTCTCGGCCCCGATACTCGTACTTCCAGAAGGGACCGAGGGTTTCCAGATATTCAGCGACACGTCCGGTCAGGGCTTGGGGTGTGTGCTGATGCAGCGAAACAAGGTGATATCTTTTACTTCCCGATAGCTAAAGCCGTACGAGAAGAACTATCCTACTCGTGACCTGGAGTTAGCCGCGATTGTGTTCGCGTTGAAATTGTAGCATCACTATCTTTATGGCATGGTGTGCAAGATCTATACTGATCACAAGAGCCTCAAGTATCTATTCATGCAGAAGGAACTGAACTTACGGCAAAGGCGTTGGCTTGAACTGATCAAAGATTACGACTTGACTATTGATTGTACGCCGGGAAAGGGAATTATTGTGGCGGATGCTCTGATTCGGAAGTATATTGCCTCGCTATCCATCGACCGCAGACTGCTATATGACCTAAAAGAAATGGGCATCGAACTCCGAGTCCGATTCAGCAATGTGCAGTTGGCAAAGTTGCAGTTAGAGCCGAACTTGCAAGAAAAGATCAAGACCGCTCAGAAGGACAATCCGTACCTAAAGAAAATATGAGAGCTAATCTCGACGGGTAAGACGACCGACTTTGCGGAAGACGAAACCGGCCTGCTTCGATTGAAGGGTAGGCTATGCATTCTGGATAATTCAAAACTTCGAAAGGAGATATTGTCGGAGATGCACTATGTGAAGTATACCTTATATCCCGGTAGCACGAAGATGTACAAGGACCTCCACACAAACTTCTAGTGGCACAGAATGAAAGAAGATGTGGCACTCTTCGTGTCGCAATGCATGGCCTGTCAGCAGGTAAAAGCTGAGCACCAGAGACCGGGCAGAGAGATACAGAATCTGGAAATTCCAGAATGGAAGTGGGATCACGTGTGCATGGATTTTATTATTGGTCTGCCGAAGATGCCACGGGGAAATAATGCCATCTGGGTCATCGTCGATCGACTAACCAAGTCAGCACACTTTATTGCCATTAAAGTTACTTGGATGTTGATCGCCTGGCACAGATTTATCTTGATGAGATGGTACGGATGCATGGAGTTCCAGTATCCATCATCTCTGATTGGGATTCACGATTTATGTCATGATTCTGGAGTAGCCTTCAGTCGGCTCTGGGTACCAAGTTTAACTTTAGCTCAGCCTATCATCCCCAGACCGATGGCCAAACGGAGCGCGTCAATCAGATTTTCGAAGACATGTTATGGCTCTGCACAATTGACTTTAAGTCGAATTGGGACGTTCATCTACCTCTGGCCGAATTTGTATACAACAATAGCTATCAATCCAGCATTCAAATGGCGCCGTATGAAGCCCTGTACGGATGAAAGTGTCGATCACCCATTTGTCGGGACGAAGTCGGAGAGCGGCAGATTTTTGACCCGGAACTGATGGAACATACCGTGTAGAAAATTCGGCTCATTCAGGAAAGATTAAAGACTACACAGAGTCATCAAAAAAGTTACGCGGATGTTCATCATCGACCCCTCGAGTTTCAAGAAGGCGATCACGTATTTCTTAAAGTGTCGCCCATGCGAGAAGTTACTCAGTTCGGCACGAAGGAAAAGTTGAGTCCGAGATTCGTTGGGCCGTTCGAAATACTCGAGTGGGTCGCCCTACCGTCGAAGCTAGAAGGTGTACACAATATCTTCTATGTCTCTCAGTTGCGGAAGTACGTGTACGATCCTAGCCACGTGGTAGATTTTGGCCAGCTGGTGCTAAAGTCCGACTTATCCAACGTTGAAGTGCCAGTTCAAATCTTAGAATGCAAGGATGAGCTACTGTAAAATTGATCGATCCCTCTCGTCCGCGTACTCTGGAGTAACCATTCAGTCGAAGAGTCAACGTGGGAGCTTGAATCGGAAATGAAGGAGAAATTTCTTTCATTTTTCTCTTAGAGGTAGGTTCTATCCTTAAGTTTCGAGGACGAAACTTTTTATTAGTTGGTTATGGTGTATTGCACCGTCCCTACATTGTGCCCTATTTTTGTCTACGGGATGCAAGGGAAAGGAACATTGTCGCTATCGATTTGGTCGGGACCGATAGGTCGGAATCGGCTGAATCGATCGAACGAGAACGGTTGAATTAAGATCCATTCCATGTTATGGAATGGCTTCTTCGGAACCAAGTCCCATATTCAGCGGGTTGCGCCTCAAGGATTGGCTCTGCGGCTGAGTCGGGAGAGACCTCCCGTTGCTTTGGTTTTTATGCCGCACTTGATTTGGCTTTGGCTTTGGTTTTCGTGAATGCATTTTCATGAATGTTTTCGATGGGTTTTCGTGACTTGCATTTTCGAGCTTCGCATTTATATCAAAATTCCTTGAATTACACAGTGTTCTAATCAGTTGCTTATGCGATTGCAGGTGATCGCGTAGGCGACGCCAGCGCAGCCAACCAGTCCCTCGCCTGAAGCAAGTCTAAGGCGAGTGGCTGACCTCCTTCGTCTCGACCCTCTATTTTAAAATCAATATGAAGTTAAATGAATACTTGTCATCATAGTGTAGAATAAAAGAAATCATGGCACGATTCTTTACGAAATACTTGCTATCAAACTGCCGATATTGAAAATAAAAAATGTACTTTCTTATGCAATTCCACTTAGCATGTGCAAAACAATGAATGAATCGATTAACATTTATCGCAACGATATGGCTAAGTGAGTAAATCGACTAAGTTCAAAAGAAAGGCTAAGTTTTGCAACTAAAAGAGAAAGGATAAGGTTCTAGAAAAGAGATAACATTTTTCAAGACTCTGCAAAAATGGTCATTAGACAACTTATCGACAAGGTGTAGTTTTCTCGAACGGTTGCCTAAGCCAAGGGACCGATTCGGCCCGGGAGGAACGAGTATAGCAAGCGCCAGCCTTACATCGACGTGGGTTATTCGGCAACTTTCGCACAGGGCTCGCTACCCGTCGCAAAAGGGTCGCCGTCTAACCCAGCTATAGTCCGTGATGGCTTGACATTGCCAGTGACATTCATACCCTTCCACTGTTTAAATAATTCACGTGACATATGATGAATATGATAGTTGCTTATTGTATATAATTTCTTATGCTTGCCTCAAAACATTTTAAGATGTAAAGCGATCAGGATGGTTAGAAAGATCACAGAAGTAGCTAGCTAACATGTTTATAAAACTGCTTGAATCAAATGCAGAGCTTGGATTTTAATTAGCCATTTTCCAGTACATGTGATCGTACTGATCCTCGCTCCTTGCAGGTCCCGTGAATCAGAAAAGACGTGCCAACTAGCTCGACGACGTTCGTGATTTTGAAGCTTCGGCCGCACGTCGAAGACTTTCCCTGCAACTCCACATTTGAAGGCTCTCGACTGTACAAAAAAGATGGATCAGCGTCCCTCCATTCCAGGTCACTGGAATACTCTGTTGTATATTGAGGGATGTGTGCAATGTATGGAACGGCTTTCTCATCGGCACTCTTTTGTAATTGAGTCATGTTGTAGCCCGCACGATATGAGTCCTGTACTGGAGTCTGTAAATGATGTTCACTATCAATAAAGATCAAAGTTCTCTTTACTTAATGTGTGATTCAATTTGTCTGCTTGCCCTCTTAAATCTCGTGTTTCGGATTACCTTATGACTATGCCTTGTGCAATCGCAAATTAGGTTCGCACGACATCATACCCGGGGGACGACTATCGATTCGACAGAATCGGGACGTGATACTTAAATTTCTCCAATAAAACATAAAACTTAACAAATTACTCTTATTTTACCTTGGCCCTGACTGTGATGAGTCTAGTGCTGCCATAGCCACATTATGGGCATTCTTCATGCCCTCTCTCATAATCGCAGTCTGTTCGCAATTGTCTTCAGCTTGGGTCCTCTGGGCCTCAAGAACTCCTCGTAGTAGGCCTATGAGTTCGGCATAGTCCACTGGCACCGGTGGAGCTGCAGGAGGATTCACATCAGTAGGTGGTGTGGTCCTCAGAGGAATCGGGGATGCTGCATGCACCGTGGAAGTATACGCAGTGCGGGTAGCCTGTGCAGAATGAGGGCGATCAGTAAGCTGCAACGGAGAAGGGTCGAATTGGGCCTGGGTAGGGGTGTTCTTAGAGGATGAAACATCTTCGACAGCAGGCCCAGAACGAGTTGTTTTCCCTTTCGCCATCCTCTGAAAGGTTTAGGTACAAACATAGGCAAGGTAACCTACAAAATAATAGGCAAGCAAAAATATATTATATAAATAGATAAATTCGGTCCTATGTTGTGACGGGTTGAAATAATCTAAGTGTTCTAATTTGTTTCTAGAGTCTGTTTTCCTAAGTCATTCTTAAACCTAAGGTCAGAATGCAGGACTGCATGTTTGTTTAGACTAACTTGACTAGATCAAATTTACAAAACTGGACCTGCATGGGCCACCACTGAAAACATGTCATGACTAGATCCCAAGATACTGGGTCCAGTCGGATAATGTCCAGCCTGCACCATTATGAGATGGCGGCAGTAACGTATCAATCAGTAGCAACGCAAGCACAATATTCTAAATACGGAAATAAAACTTTATTAAAACATTTGAAACACCAAGTGTCTAATTGGAGAATATAAGCAGGAAAAGTATTAAGTTATTACAACTCTGTTCTCATTACAACTTCCAAATAAAGGAAAAACTAAAAGGAAAAGGCGACTAAAACTCCGGGGGGCCCTGTCCGGTTCGACTATCTCCTCTGAACTCAAGTCGGATCCGTAATAGGAACTAAAAGCAACCTCCTCCTCATCGCAGTCACCTATAATATTAGTCTCCAGTCAGGAGGGGAGTAAGAACATATATATATCCAATCTAGCAATTTTAATAAATAATTAATGAGGGGAAGCAATTTTGTAACATAATTTATTTTCTAAATATAATAAATAATACAGTGAAACAGTAAATCTCTGAAAATAAAAATGATGTAATCTATCTAGCAATAGTGTTTTGAGCGTACAACATCTTGTAGCTGGCTGGGGATGGAGGCAATATTTGTTCTAGTACGGTCCGATTTCAACACAAGTGAGTTGGGCTTCCGCTATCCACAATGAGACAATAAGGGGCTTTGACCACATGTGCTAACACTACTCCCTAATTTCGAGTCAATGCCGCAATCAAGCAATCAATTTGGGTCCGAGAAGGATCCCGTGGATCAAGTGTCGATACAATAATTCTAGTGATACAATAAATTTAATTATCAACTAAAATACTAGTTTGAATAAATATGAACTTGCCTTGGTTTTCCGATGCTTGTAAGGGGACAAGAAAAATGCCTCAGACTTCGGCCCTGGAAACTACATTAATTTAATAATCTGGTTTAGAAACCATTTTAAGGGTTTTAATTAATAACGCCAACTATTACTTAATGATCAATTTATTATTAATAAGGCTTATATTTTAGAAAAGTAAAGCTACAATTATTTTTAATACTTTTAACCACATAATAATTGGTAAAAATAATTTTCTAATAAAACTATTATTTTTTTAAATAATGCGATAAATACTATATTTTATTATTAGTAAATAATAAACGGTTTTTCATAAAGTAATATTCTAATTAGATTTACTTATATAAAATACCAGGAACATACTTTTGAAATAAAATAGTGTTTTATTTACCTAAACTAACCATAGTATTTTAATAGATATTTTTAAATATAAAAAATACCATTTTAGTAGTTATAATACTACGAGAATCATTTAGTTACAAATACTTAATATTTTAGGAATATATTTAAGAGTAGTAATTAAATACTGTCTTAAAACTTTATTTCAATAAGACAAAAGCTAACTAAATATTTTAACGAGTTTATTACAAAAAGTATATTGTATTAATAATTAATGAGAAAATATTTAATTATGCGAATAATTAAAGGATTTATTAATGAAATATAACTAACGTTTATTTTCTAAAAATATTAACTGCACTAATGAATCTAATTTCTACCTATAATTTATTAACGAAATAAACATAGTCTTTTACTAATAAAACTAATATTCATTCTGAATAATTATATACATAGTTTGACGATTATAATGGCATCAATATTGTCATTAGCAATAATCTACCATTATGCACTAATCAATTTAATTAATCCTAATAATTATCACAAATCCAATTTAGGAAACTACTTATCCCGGAATTGGCAGAGCTTCATTCTTTCAATCCCGGTCGGACAGAAAGTTGGGTTTCTCTACCTAATTCTATTCTGGAACTGAA
This sequence comes from Iris pallida, assembly GCA_029216955.1. Taxonomy (NCBI): domain Eukaryota; kingdom Viridiplantae; phylum Streptophyta; class Magnoliopsida; order Asparagales; family Iridaceae; genus Iris; species Iris pallida. Next base: position 2,267,107 of record JANAVB010035017.1, read on the forward strand.
CAGAACTCTGACAGAAGGCTTGCCAAAAAGTTGGAGAAGGAGAACCGAGGGGAGGCCTCGGAGTCGGGTTTGCACGAAACGACGGGATGCAGACGCACACGTGTAGGGGAACGCGAGCGGGACGGAGCGGCACACGCGAGGAGTGCGCGGACGGCACGCGGGGGCGCCGAGGAGGGCCGCGTGGGGCTGGCGGCCGGAGGGGAGGGCTGCGCGGGGCCGACGACGCCGGGGGGAACGGCGCGTGGGTACTGGCGGCGCCAGGGGGTAGGGTGGTGGACGCCGCGAAAGGCGGTTTGCCGGTGGGTGCTGGCGGGCATGCCGGCAGGCCGTGCGGGGCTGGCGGTGCCGGGGGGACGCCACGCTGGTGTTGGCGGCCGGCAGGGAGGACGAGAAAGGCAGTTTGCCGGTCGGAGTTTCGTGGAAGCGCCTCGAATGAGATGTTGATTCGGGCGAAACGTCACGGGAAACGTCAGGGTGCTCTCGGATTTGGGGAAGGAGGGGTGTGGAGAGAGATGTGAAGGTTTTGTGAATATAGTGAGGGAGAGAAAGTTCTGTGAGGTTCTGTGATAGAAGGGAGTTTCTGATGAGATGTACATAAAGGAGGAAGAGGGGCCACATGGGGGAAGGGGTGTTTCGGTGGAAGAAGTGGATCACGAGTGACTGGATAGTGGGTTGAATGGTAGGATTTAGTTTATTGGGTTTTGGGTTAGCGGGTTGGATAGGGAACGAGTTACGCTAATGGGTAAAGGCTCAACTACGAACTTGGCTAAACGGCCTTAAATTGAAACTAGATAAAATATCAACAATTAATAACCATTACAATTATATCAATTAATGAAAATAAAATTTTGATTTTTCCATTTTAACCGACTAATATATAATAAAAATAATAATAATAATAATACACAATATTCTATAATTACTAGCCAATAATTATTATAAAACCCGTTATTAAAAGAAAATCAAAATGTGGGTTTTACAATCTCTGCCAGAGGTCTCCCCCTCTTCCTCCTCCTACTATGAGATGATCGACAATTAATGTGAAACTTCCTCCTACTATGAGATGATCGACAATTAATGTGAAACTTAGGACTAGAGTGCTTGTAATTAGGTACTGGTTCAAAAGGGAAGAACCGGTTTCCGTTGTTGTCCTTGGTATTGGAGGCAATAGGTTTCGCCATCGGTAAGAAGGATGTTGTGAGCGGTGACGCGATGGAAGAGGCAACTGCAGTGAATGCAGTACCAGCTAATGAATGATGCATCAATAGCAGGTTGATCGTCGTTGATTTTCTCCCATATCTGACCTCTCTACAGAACACCTGGTCGAACATATAATATTGCTCTGTACGAATGCTCTCCACATAGAAGACTTGAATCTAGTTGTATATATGGACCTGCAGCATCGCCTACAGCAAAAGAAAGTGCATCATCGGCCCGGTCGTGGTACTGCAGTAGGTGTCACGCCCCAGAACTAGAATACTGGCAAGTAGGGACGGACCAGGCCAGCTACGTATACCAAAGTACTCCAGTACTCCGAAATAACGTATAAGCTGTATAGACGGGGATTACTACTACAATCCAACAGACAATCCTGGGTCAAGCAATCCTAGGTATCTCAATCACAGGCAGTAACAATGTGCAAAAAGTAAGATCAACTGGAATATAAATAGTAAAGCGTCCCAAACTATCATATATCAATGATCATGAAGCTAGTAATACAGAGTAAAGACTAGCAAGAGTAATAGTCATACATGATAAGCTCTAGCTATAGTCTAGAATACGCAAATCATGTTCTGGCCCGTAGGCTAAATGTCAAGTCCAAAACACGAGCTAAACACGTGCTCGGAGGCTAAACGCCATAAAAGAATAATGTACATAACTAGTGGGAGAATAAAATAGAAAACCCACTAAGGTACTCTGGTGCTCTGGGTAATCACCAACGAGTGGAAGGTACGGAAGATCCTCTGGGCTCCTCTATCAGATCTGGTCAATGCAAAACCAGTAGGGTCAGACCCCCAATAGCAAGTACCACAAAGGAAGCCAAACTATGAACTAAAACCAATCTAATTCTAACAAGCAATGGATAGAGACATAAAGGTAAAGCTAATCGAGACTTGTGCACTACCAATGCACTTATCCCGATGAGAGATAATAAACAAACAACATGTCATATAGAGTTAACTGTAGATATGTAAAGGAAGACATCATTTGTAAACCTGTCATGTGAGCATTTTAAAGGAAACTTGTCATGTAAGGCATTTAAAGAAAACTTGTTAACTTGTCTTGTAGAGCATGTTAAGTAACTAGAACATGTGAGCATGTTATGTAACTGGAGCATGTGAGTATGTCATGTAACTGGAGCATGTGAGCATGTCATGTAACTGGAGCATGTGAGCATGTCATGTCTATATAGAACGACAAATGATTAGATGACTTAGGAAGTATTCTGGAACCCAAGTTACAACCCGTAAACCAAACAAGGACCGGGGTTGTAACCCTTCTCCTGAACAGAACTTTAGTATCTAATCATTTACCGGCAAAAGTAAAGCATAAACAAGGATGTACTGAAAATAAACAAATCTGGACACTGCCTAGCCAAACTAGACTAGACTGGACTCCATACAATAGTCACGGCCAAGCAATGAGTACGGCTTTATACATTAGCTAACTAGGGTTATCACAATCCTAATTACTAACAAATGCAAGTCTGAGAATTCCAAGTCCGGTTACCTGCCTGCTGCCACCTATTGGTCATGTCGGGAAGTGATTACAAGTGTGACTTTGTGCTCCCACGCGACGGTGAAGCTGGGAGAGTGCTCATCTCGACGGATAGCTCCAAACCCTTAATTAAATGTTATAACGACCTAGACCAAAGGCAACAGGTAACTGGGAAATCCTCCCCACCCATGTTCTAATGATCAATCTAGTTATATAATCCTTACCATTTTCTTGGATTCTGGGTGCGGTATTCCGCAGAATCCATCCTAGACATGAGCATGCAAGACTGGACAATAACGAAAATGTGCACCATAACAAGCCACAACAAGAAAATATCATAAACTGGAAGCTGGTAGTGCGCTACGACGAGCCACTATAGGGAGTGCGCCATGACAGGCCACTATCATGTAAGCAAAGAAAGACATGTACAAGAGTGCACCACGACGGGTCACTATCTAGTAAGCAAAGGAGACATGTAAGAAAAGTATGCCACGATGGGCCACTATCATGTAAGCAAAGAAGGCATGGCAACAATTAACATAGCTTGTAAGAAAGAATCTATCAAAGACATATCATGGCATGTGGGAAATAATAATTAAAGCTAAGTACATTTCATAGAAAATGATTGAACATGTGCTTGTGTCAAGTGTATATAGGGTGTACAAGCATTCTCTAACTATACAAGATCATCTAATCATGTTAAGAAATCATTACAATCGAAGAAAATATCAAAAACGGACAAAAACGGGCAGAAACGGGCAAAAACAGACCAAAACAGCATAAAACGGCATACCGGCGGTATACTGCGGCATACCGGCGGTATACCGGCCTAAAAACAGAAAGTTTCTGGTGCAAAAAACAGCATACCGGCGGTATACTGCGGTATACCGGCGGTATACCGGTTTTTCAAACAGCAACTTTATTCAGAATTTTGCCAAAACTTGTTTCGGCCATAAAAACTTCGTTTTAAATCGAAATTCGGATTTTCAAAAGTTAAAATTGAATAGAATTGAATTTCCTACAACATGGAAGTATTAGTTTTCACAAATCAAAACATTTGATAGATCAATACCTCAAAATACTCCCAAACAGAGGTTCTCGGGACACCGAAACGGATTCCGATTGCCACCAAACTCAAAATCCATGATATACAAACTATGTGAGGGCCTCATATATGTATATGTGACCAAGATACATGATGGTAACACTAGTATCACTCTTGATACCAAGTTTTCTACTAAGTCCATATTGGGTTTTAATAGAAAATCAAAACCTTGTTTAAACCAATTTTGGAAACATGCATATAGATGAGAATCACAAGGAAAACATTCTTAACAAAATGAGTTTAGAACAATTCTAAGCATTTAATACCAAGGGAAACAAAAATGACAACAAAACAAAATGGTTCATGGATTTGGCAAGATGTACTTGCCTAGGTTAAGCTCCAAGCCTAATCTTCTACTCCTCCTCCTAGGGGGTTAGACACAACACCCAAGGCCTCAAGGCCAAGCTCTTGGCAAGCTCCAAGGGGGAGAGAAGGGAAGAAGAAATGAAGAGAGAGTGAAGAGAATGAAAAGAGAGAGGAGAGAGAAAGTGAAATGGTATATATAGAAGGGAGAATTAATCTTAGCCGTCGGATGGTGATCCATGTGAATATCTAAGTCAATCCTAGCCATTCAAACAAAACCAATTATCCAATGGGTAATAGGGTGCATCTACACTATTCATGAAAATATCTAAACACTATTCATCAAAATATCTAAAATACTATTCACAAAAATATCGGAAACACTATTCATGAAAATATCTTAAATCGAAAATATCTAAATTATGGAAAATCTGTCTGAACGGTATGCCGTCAGTATACACCGGTATACTGGCGGTATGCCGGCCAAGGAGAAAATCTATATGTTAGGAAAATTTTAAAGCATTACGAAAATCAAGAAAATACGAAATACACTACAAAATAAGTATCCGTATATAAATACCGATACTGTGAGACGAGTCTCACAGTAGGAGAAGGAGCATCACCGACCGCTCTCGGTCGTAGTGTAGAAGGAGCATGACCGGCCGCTCTCGGTGGCAGTACAACAGGAGAAGGAGCATCACCGGCCGCTCCCGGTCGCAGGGAAAACCTTTAATCCATATCATAGCATGTTGATCAGAGATCTTCTTCTTGGAGTTCTTTTTGGAGTTCTTCCAAAGAAGACCAACAAGTCAGTTGGCGTGTGTTAGGTGGGGAATTGAATTATTTTATGGCTTTGGATTGAATTTAAGTTTAATTGCTCGCCAATAATATTTTATTTCAATTTAATGTTTAGTTTAGCTCCAATATCTTAACCCGATATATTGCTAACCATAAATTTATCTTCTATCAAAATTAAATTAAATATTATGGAGAGGATAAATTAGTCAATTGTATCCACTTAGACTATTTTTTATTTGGTTTTCTACTTAATATTTTTTTTCCACATTTAGTGATCTTTATCGAGTTATAATATCAATAAGAAACATAACTTGTTCATGATCTTTGTCATGTATATTGAAAAGTTCACCTAAAATGCATGAGAATAAGATAGGGTAGAATCTCAATAAGAAATAGAATCTAATAAGAAACATATCTTCAAAAAATATCTGATTAACTTTTTTTTAATATAGTTGAATTTAACCGAACACATGGGGGATAAAATAAATAAAATAATTCTGGACGCTATATAAGATGGCGCCTGATCCTATAATCTCATTGGACACCATCTAACCCCCAACCTCCACACGCCAACCGACTTGGCTAAGTTAGTTGGCGCTTGCTCCCACTCCACTCTCCACCTGTTCGCCCACCCACATGACTTGGTGTGTCATCTCTCCCTCAGCAATTACCTCAAACTTATTCCGTTATTACAATTACCCCAAACTTTTTTACATGTATGAAAATGTTTGATATAAAAATATAGGCGAAGAGTGGTCATTGGCATGCATGAGTTGCATGGTTTGGTCCAGAGGAGTCCAAAAGTTAACTGTGGTGGTTTGGTCCAGAGGAGTCCAAAAGTTAGCTATGGCATGCATATGATGCATGAGCTGCATGGTTTGGTCCAGAGAAGTGTGAAAGTTAACTATGGCATGCATGCCATGCATGGTCATTTAACTGAGTACAAGATGGTTTTGATTGATGGGCTGGAGGGTCCGGGCCTAGATCATTAAGGCTAGAGCTAGTTTTAATAATCAGCCATAGTCTTGAGTTTGATTTGTTCTATTGCAGCTTTAATTTAGGCCACCTAGTTCAATAGTGCTATTAATATGTTCAGTAAGCTTAGTCTATGGGGATAGACCAACTAATAGGTGTATTAGAATAAACATGTTAGCTTGATTAATGATTAAGTGATGGTATAAAAAGGAATTACATTAATTATGTTTATTGGCTTGCCTCTAATTGTATTTTCCTAATTTATAGGTGATTAGAAGATATAGTCATTTCCAGAAAGGAAGGCAACTACACGTATTTCGATTTTACTGCCACTTGCATGCATGAGCATACACACTTGTTGTCTTGATACTTGCTTTACTTACTTACATGATTTTTGTGTCGGGTGGGGGACATTCTAAAACATGTGATAGATTAATATTGGATAATTCTCGTGCCTGATAGCATATTATTATATGTCTCATATCCATAACATGCGTGACTGATAGCATTGTCATCAGACATGTTTGATTATTGCGTGACTAGTAGCATTGTCAGTAGACATGCCTGATTCTTACGTAATTGATAGCATATTATTCATTTAATATGCCTGATACATTTTAGTCCCCACATGTTGATGATGTCCAATTACACATGTTCACATAGCTAGTGCATGCTCTGTTTATATCTCATATTGCCTGTCATTTACTTCTCTTGTTTTACCTGTTTCCTAGATATCATGTTGGTAAGTATTATAGAGTTACATTGTGCTTTGTTCCATCCTGACTGAATCGTTGATTATAGGTGAGATTGATCCCTCAGAGTGTTACGGCCAGCAGAGGGACCTATCAGCGGAGCTCACTCCGGATAGTGAGATGTAGATTCATGTATAGGAGATTGTCAGGTTGTATTGATATTGAGTATATGTTGTCAGTCTAGATAGCCTTTATATTTACCGGATATTCATGTAAAGACTGTAATAATTGTATAGTGATCTGTGATGGATAGTAGTAGATAACTCGTGATAGATGCTGTGATGAGATATATGATTATACTGGATGATGACTAGACTATACGACTAATTACTGCTATCAACGACAGAGTAGGCCGAGCATGACTCGATTCGTACCCGATTATTCTGTAATGGGTCGTGACACTTACAATCCTTCATCCTATATAAAATCCCCTAATACATTCTAATATACCAACATTTCTCCTCAAGATGGGCGAAAGATATTCACTAAGCCCATCTTGTCACATCCTCTAATCATATTTACAGAGCTAAGTCCCTTGGTCAGATTGTCTGCTACTTGATCCTTGGTTGGAACGCAGTCTAGCTCTAGTAGTCAACTGTCTAACTTCTCCTTGATGAAGAACCTATCGATCTCGATGTGTTTGGTCATGTCATGTTGCATTGGATTATTCATGATACTGATGGCTGACTGGTTGTCACACCATAGCTTCATTTTGGCTCCTTGATCCAGCTTCAGTTCCACCAGAATACTCTTAAGCCATAGCAGCTATGCAACTCACAAGGCCATAGCTCTGTACTCTACTTCAGTTGTCGATCTGGCCACCACTGACTGCTTCTTACTCCTCTAAGAGACCAAGTTGTCTCATATAAATTACAATAGTCCGAGGCAGACCTCCTGTCATCATCACAGCTAGCCCTGTAGAAGCATGGAATTTCAGGCGCATCTATAGGCCAGAATTTCTATAAAAAATGTTCCAGGGAGCTCTAACGAAGTACTTGGTACAGCAAAGAACAGCAAAAGTATAGACATCAAAAGAAGATTTTTTATTTCATATAAAAGTCTATTACATGTCTAAAAAAGGGCTTTACAAAGGAGAATTTCTATAAAAAAGAAATACCAGGCGCAGCAAACTGTCATGCGCCTCCTGCCAGGTGTATCATCTGCCAGGCGCATTACTTCAGCGTCTGAGTCAGGCACGTCTCTGCAGCGTCTCAGTCAGGCGCGTCTCTTCGGCGTCTCAGTCAGGCGCATCATCTCAGCCTATGCGCTCCACTTTGACTCGAACACTTGCTTCGACTAAAGAAGCAGCTTTGGGCAGAACCAGAGTGGGCAGCCAACCCCACTCTAGCAGGAGAAAGAGCTCTCCAAAGCCCAAGAAAGAGGAGAGCACCACAATTCTGATCTGCGGCTCTTCCGGCATAACGGAGATGGGGCTCGAGAATCCCGATCTTTGGATGCAACAGGCACCTTCGGCCTGCTTCAGTACCCCACGATTTCGACTTTTGGATGTAACAGTCACCTTAAAGTGCATGAACGAAGACAACCCATCGCATCTTCACCCTCGGAAGCATCTTGTCAACAGAATATACTCGAGTAAATAAGTTTATTCAGGAAGACGTGAGAGAACGAGAAGCAAACTCTCTCCTTGCTGCTATTTATAGGCCGGACAAATCAAACCCATGCGCCAAGTGGCGGGATCTCCGAATCTCGTGCAATAAATTTGTATTTATGGTGATAAACCTGACCATTTGAATTCGGCCAAGTCAAAACAGCTATTTAAAGCACTTGAAGAACTCAACAGTCGGACCAATAAAGACGCATCATACAAACGGATGCGCCGGCAAGATACCGCACATCGTACAGACGCGCCCATCAGTACCAAGCGCCCCGTATGGATGTACCCAACAAAGCACAGATCCATGCGTCCTAATCAACATGGACCCGTGCGCCCAGTGGGGTACAAATCGACGTGTCATCCCACCAAGTAATTAATGTCAAAGTGATAGAGTTGGTAGCACGTCCCCCGATGACTGAACAGTTGGCAGCTTTTGCAGAAAATAAAGCATCGCCAACGTCAGCATCATCATTTCTTTCCTTCGACGGTTACAACCTACGTGGCCGACCAACCACTCACATGTGCCTCAGCAGCCATGTGCCTGAAAATTCACATGCACCTCAAAAGCCGTACGTCCAGACTGGTTCGTAACTCCTGAAGGTTGCGAGCCAAAGTCTTCTCATGTGCCCAATCTCAGGCGTATCCTATCATATTACCCTCCACCAAATCCGAGATCTTTGAGCTACGGACATGCGCCACGTGTCCTTTGACTCAATTAAGCCTATAAAGGGGTGCTAATCACCCAAGATCTCAGCAACTGAAAGATCCTCTCCCCTGCTACGTGCCAGCCTACAAATACAGCATGAAGGATTCAACCCATAAATGATGGTGCATAATCCATGCGCCTCCCGCATCTTCAACCACGTGGCGTCCCCACATACAGGCGTATCCTACTTATGCGTGCATGAGCAGCCCAACCTGCTGCTTATAAATAGAGGGATCATCTCCTTCTTCCACACACATAGAGGGACGAACATATACAGAGACGCACAGTCAACGATAGCCGTAACCAGAAAATCAGAGTTCACTCACAGAGATCGAAAGAGACACTCAACGTCTTCTTCCTCTCCGCAAGATCCAGCACCCAGAGCAACTCTGACCTTCAGAGAACCGAAAATCATCGTCAGATCATCAACGAAGTCAACGCATTACCACTCGCTCCATCAATACAGAACCCAGATAAACAAAAGTGTACTCCTAGGACTACATCTAAGTCCTACATTGTAATACTGTTCTGTTTGTAATTGAAATTGCAATCAAAAGATTTTAATGGCAAACAAGCTGACGACTCTGCTGGAGACCTCTTTCTCCTCTGCTGAGAAAGCCGTTTTGCAATCTAATGACGTGAAGGTGGGCTCCTCCCACAAGACACTGGTCGTATGCCTCAATCAATAGGCGTACGAGGAGTTTATCTCTAAAGGCAGTGCAAGTCCTTCGAAGCGGCTACCGAAACCGAAGAAGACTCGCCAAGTCTGGGTGCGCATGGTCGAGGCCCCTGGCACCACCACTGAAGGGGATACGCCGATGCAGCATACCCTTCCCGCTGACGTCCTCAGCAGCCAAGAAGCGCCTACGGGTGCAGCACATCCCTCGGGGAAGCGTGGGGCCGACCATATTCCCCAACCTTTTTCTTCTCAGACAAGAAAGATGCGTCGACGGAGCAGGGGCACAGCTAACGCCCTGCGCATTAACTCTGATGCGCCACAGAAGGCATCGGTCTTTGATAGACTCACTCGCTATCGTGGCGAGGATAATTTGGACTCTGAGTACTATACGCCCCAGCGGGCTGGTACGAAGAAGTCCAAGGCAGCACGGGCTATACGTCTCGAACGTGCTATGCCAGCAGTAAGCCAGAGGCATACGCTCATAATCATGCATGCTGCCAATAATAAACTGTACAAGGTTAACTCGGGTGCTTCTGCGCCGCGAACAGGCCAACCTTCAAAGACCTCGTGCCGCTTGGGCGCATATGCTGCATTTTCAACCAAGCCGTGTGAGGCAAATTCTGTGGTCTTGAACCACCGCGCGTACATTGGTTGTACGTTTGAGGCTGGTTCAAGTCACTCTAAATGTTGCTCCCCCACTATTGATCTGGGCGCATCTTTTGTGTCGAATTAGGGGGTACAACATTCACTTGACCACCCCGGCGCTTGGCCTTGCCATGCGCCTGATAATGGTGTGAAGGTGGCACTCTCCTCCAACGATTTGCGTAATGTGATCATTCACAAACGCCAATCAGGAGAGTCGACTGACAAGCACAATATGCTCCTCACAGGGCACACCTGTGCTGTAGTCACCATCAACTGTTGTTGCAAGACAGCAGTCCTACCAAGGCAGTTCGTGTTCCAGCGGCTGCAATCGTCAACGCCCCTCCAATATCCAGTCGAGAAGAAGGTATCAACTGAAGAGGAGCCAGAACTAAAGGTTGCTTCTTGTTACGTAGTTTCTAACTCCCGATCAATTCGAAAGGCGGCTGACAGCTCCTCGACCTCGTCCAAGAGCCAGCCGAGGAAGACCAAGACGATCGTCGGATCCCGTCCTCAGGAGTGTTTGAGGGCACCCGGGGAAGAAAAAAGATCTCAGAGGAAGCTGGGGGTAGTCAAGCCCCTATGGATCTTCATTCCGAAGACGAAGTTAGCCCCCCGAACATAGCTGGAGGTAGTCAAGCCCCTGTGGATCTTCATCCTGAAGACGAAGACATCCTCTAGAACATAGCTGGGGGTAGCCAAGACGAAGCTCCAGGGGAAGTTCCTCTTCTACAAGAGAGCGAGGCTGAAAGTGAAGCTTCAACCGATCCATCCACTTCCAGTCACGTCATGACAGTATACATGACGGAAGGCGGTGATACGGAGTCAGATGCGCCACCAGCAGATCTCGTTCAGCGCATGGATACCTTGGAGGGAGGACTCAAGACCCTCTCTTCCTCCATGCAGACACTGACTCAAGCAGTGTTCGAGATACGGTCAGCTTTGGCCAGAGCATCTTCCACTAATCCTGACCCAGGAGTCAATAGGGAATCAAGTGTGCCCCTTCAACGGGCATCCTTGAATACCGATTGCCGCGAAGCACCGCGTGTGTCGGAACCTTCGAATATACAGCTCCAGATGGTACCATCTTCTCTGACTCCCATCTCCACGAAAGACGTGGTGGAGATGATCAGGGACTTGCGTGAGCGCTTCGGGTCGAAGAACAGACAGGAGGAGCACAAGAAGATGAGGATCCCGCAACCATACTCCCTCGAATGGAACAAAGTAGTTTATCCTCCAAAGTATAACCATAAATATTGACGCCATATGACGGAAAGGACTGTCCACGCCGTTATCTGACATACTTCCAGTCTCAAATGGGACATCTCCCGAAGGAAGACCCGCTACTCACCAGTCTGTTTGTCGGGGCACTGAAAGGAGTGGCTTACGACTGGTACTGCAGTCTCCTTGACAACTCCATATCTTCCTTCGACGACTTGACACGTCTCTTTCTCGATCGTTTCTACGACAGAGAAAAAGACATGACAATGACGTCCCTGATAGAGGTGCGTCAGAAGGAGAAGGAGACGGTTCGAGCATTCATCGAACGTTTCCGACAAGCCTACTTCAGACTGCCCCCGGGTATGCCAGAACATGTACTCGTCTCCTCATGCAGCATGAACATGCTTCCTGCGATCAAGCTCTGGCTCAACTCTACTCCTCCTTCCGACTGGAGCTCATTGATTATTGAGACTGAAGCAGCTGAAAATAAGGCATGAAATGCTCGCCTTCTGGGAGTCAGTTTCCCTGCTTTCGAAGACAAAGGAAAACGGCATGCTGCCAACAACCCTGGACGTGAGACGAAGGGAAAGCAGGCGTTGACTGTCAATGCCTCCAAAGGAAGTCTATTCCTTCAACGATGAAGACACCTTACAACTCTTTGAGATGCTGAAGCAGGGTGATAAGATCAAATTGTCGGACCCAAAGTGTCCCGACGAGGTTGGAAGAGTGGACAATCCGAGGTACTGTCACTACCATCGGTTTGTCGAATATTCAACTCAGGACTGCTACGTCTTCAAGAACTACATCCAGCGCATGATCAATGCGAATGTCATCTCCGTCGATTACGATGAGAAGACAGTCTCGGCCAACCTGGTGTCGCTCCAATTCGGTACCTTGTCGCCAACCACAGCATAAGATGGTGTCGTCTCCATCCCAAAGGCGACAATGGAGGTGGTCAATCTACCAACCCGTGACCACATGAGTAGACTCATCCCACTCACCACATCTCGGGGAGAGATCTTATGGGTTCACCCAGATCTCGTCTCTGAAGTTACTCAACCGGGGGTACGCTCTACCTCCAAAGCTAAGGACAAGAAGATCAAATCTTGCCGCATGGTCTCTTCCTCCGTGGAAGAGGCACTTCATGTACAAACACATTCACAGCAGAACGCCCAACCCGACGAAGCTGCCGTCGAGGTAGTGCCTCTCTGCATTGCCCCTGCTGTCCAGGAAGAGGGCCCATCCAAACCTCCAGCAGCCAGTAAACAGAAGCACGTAGACGCCCGTTTCGACAAGCCTTTGCGAAGGGAAAATGCTTCGGGGCTAGCCAAGCCCCACAACTTCGACATACTGGCACAACTTGCCGGTAGTCCTGTCCGTTTGTTACTGTTCGAGCTTCTTCGTCTTTCCAAAGACACCCGTGAAGCTCTCTGCGAAGCCTTGAAGGATGCTGAATCCTTCATCAGTCAGGTTAAGCAGCCAGAGGACCTCCCCACAACATGTGCACACTGCCATTGTGCGGATGAGGTCATCCCCAATATAATCTTCATCCAACAAGACATGCTGCTCAAGCACAACCGGCACAACAGGCCACTGTATTATACAGGGTATGTGGGTTCCGTCAAGGTGAAGCGAATTCAGATTGATCCAGGGTCTTCCCTCAGAATCATCCCTAGGACTCTGCTGTCAACACTGGAGATCCCGATGTACCGTCTAGCGCCCTCTAACACTACAATCAGCGGTTTCAATGCTAGCAAAAGTGAACCGCTGGGCAAAATATGGCTTAAATGTCATATCGGTAACCTCCCAACCGAGGTGACTTGCTATATCGTAGACGCCGACGTCAACTACAATCTCCTGCTGGGTCGCTCGTGGCTGCATGAGTACATGGTGGTGCCATCTATGCTCCACCAATGTATAAAGTACGTGTCCACCAACGACATCATCCGGACAAAGTTCGCGGACATTGACCCTTTCAAGGGAGTCGAAGCCTACTTCACCGACGCTAGCTTATATAAGTCGCTCGATGAAGGGGAAGCCAACGATACTGATGGCGAAGCTGAAACAGCGACAGAGCCGGACATGGAGCCAGAGATGATTCCCGATGCTCCTTTGAAAATTCAACTCAAAGGGAAACCGCCTCAGATGCTGCCTCCCATGGCATTCAAGCTGCCTGGAAAAGCACCGACTTCTCTAGGTAGAACACCCACTGAAGCTCCCTTGAAGATACGTGTCACAACCCGCACCCGCTTTTCGGGACGCGAGAGCGTGAGCAATCCAGCTACGTATCAAGTGGACTCCAGCCCGACTCGAGTACGTATAAGCTATCAAGATTCATGGTATCATGGCTAATATGGTAATCTACAGTGTATCTCAATCCACAAGAATATATAAGACAAGAATGAACAATTATGGGTCATGGTCTGCAGCCCATTAGCATATTGTCTGATTAGACTCCAAGAATGATATGAGTCTATAAAATACGCAGAATATAACATGGTACGAAATGTAAAAGCACGAGAAGATAATAAAGAAATATCACAAGTAAATACATGTATCATACATCGCAATCCTCTACCATCCCGCTCTGCTAACTAACTCCATGTAGTCGCTAAACCTGAAGAGATTATCAGGTCCTCAGAGGACTAGGAAGATACATAATATACAGGCCAACATGTAACAGTACAAATATACAAAGAAGTAAGGAACAATCAAGGTTACCCAACGAGACAAATGAACTAAGACACGAGATCTAAACACAAGGATCCTAACACACTGGCATGCCATACTAGAAATGGCTAATAGATCAAAGCTATAGACTGCAGTCAAGGCAAGTACTCAAAATCTATAGTGTCTTAATCACAGTCAAGGCAAGTACTCACAACCAAGACGGTAGCCAATCCTAGTATAAAATCCTATAGACCGTAGTCAAGGTAAGTACTCACAATCTATAGAATGTCAAAGTCGAGTCCTACTCAAGTCATATCAAGTCAAGTCAAGTTATAATCAAGTCGAGGGAATCGTGGTGTAGGACTAGACGACTCTATCAAGGAATACATATGAAACTAACACAGTGTAACAGATAGAAGTATCATAATAGAAAGGAACGAGAATGTGCAGGCAACTAGAAACATGTAAAGTAAAACTATATCCGGATGAGTGTACTAGACATGGAGTAAAGCAATCACGAATGTAAGAAAAAGAACCGCAGCGAGATGATGAACATGCATATAAATTATACTGTACAAGTTTGCAAGATATACTTGCCTGGTTCTGCGATGTGAGGATAAAGTTTCGTTCCCGTGTCCACGCCTCTGGAACCCGACGCTCCTAGATAATTAATTAACTAAATTAAGCCACTACTCATAAACTTACAATATGACTTAATTAGTCAAAATAATGTTTTAAGATTATATTCAATTTCTTGTGGGACCCTTTAGACCTATACAATCACATACAGGCTCCACGAGACACCGAACACAGTTTTTTGGGTTTCCAACTCCCAATTAGTCAGTTATGCCCCTACTTCAATACTATACTTAGAAATCATATAAAAATCATTAAAATATTATTTAAACTAATTTTATATAGAATTAACTCTAAAATTACAGAATTAATATTTCTAAAGGCATTTATGACTAGTTGATTACTAAGTTAGCTAGTTAACCCGAAACTTGTCCGGAACATAGTTAATTACTCATAATTGATAAAATAATCAAAAGATATAATTTAAATAGAATTAAAATACTTTTATTTTCTAGAATAAAATCAGAGATACAAGGGTAAGATTATACTACAAGTTCGGGTCATTCTAGGTCATCAGGTCGCCCTAAATTAGCTAGTTTTGACCTATAATTTTCTCAACCAGAATTGAGTTGCTAAATTTGTGAAAAAATACTTAAAAATCCTAATTTATGTATATGAATACATATAAAATTCAGTTTTAAGAATAGGCATAAATAACTAGTAGTTCCTTCACAATGGTGTTAATTTGACCCTACCGGAACCTGGATATTATGCCTATAATACATGGAACTTTTATGGATGATTAAATATAACAAAATTCATCAAAATATAATTTCTACAGATTTAATAACATATATTCTACAAAATTTTAGCAAAGGTTTTTAGAAGAAAAGATTAGGGTTCTTACCAAAGATCCTTGCTAGAAAGGGTGGTGATGACTTCTCTTCACCGCAGCTCCAATCTTTTCCGCTATCCTCGCTTGCTAAACCTCTCTTGATGAGTATGGGAGAGTTGATAATTGCTATAGAGGGTTGGATGGGGGATGGATTTTTTTTTAGTGTTTGTTTTGAGGGGTTGGATGGATGTATGGTGGAGGAGATGAGTTGTTGTGAAGGAGGGGAAGATGTATAATGAAGGGATGATGTGTAGAGGATATGAGGAGGGGGATTGCTGCCAAAAATAGAGAGGGGATAGGGAGAAGTGGTCGGCCACAAGGTGGGGGAAAGAAAAGATTAGGATTTGGTTAAGGTTTGGGATAAGTTGGTATATTTAACATATCCTTAAATGAATTTTAAGCAATCTAGGATTTAAATCCTATTTAATTTGAAGCTTTTAGACATGGGGGGTTTGCTTGGCCGAAATTAACATGGTGGGGGTCCACTTGGCATGATTTGGTTGTTTGGTGAGTTGGCTAGTTGATTTGATTAAGGATTTAAAAAGGGGTTTTCTAATATAGAACTATTTAATTTTATCTATGTAATTACACTACAAAATCTGAATTAAATACAAATAAATATAATTATTAATATTTATTAATGTCCAACATGCCTACATAGGGTTGGGTTCGGCTTGGAAGAGGTTTGGGAAGGTTTGGTGCAACCGGGTCTCCTAAAAAGTCATAAAGGCTTTCTTACTAATTATTTAAATAAAAATTATGACTTGTGCCATGATTTGAATGGTTAACATGCAAGGGACTACCGTATGACCATGTCACTCCAAACATGGCTAGCATGCTAGTTAAAGCACCCAATAATGCTAGGCATGCCATACTTTCTAGTCGTCTTGCATATTCAAACTCAACCATGGCTAAGGTCATCTATAATAATAAGTATTTAATTTAAAGATACTCACAAATTTCATAAAATCCTATTCAAGCCAAATAAATAAATAAATAAATAAAATAATCAAAAAAATTCTGGGGTTTTACATCCTACCCACCTTAAAAGAATTTCGTCCTCGAAATTAAAATTAGGCTTACTAACAAAGAACCGCGCTAGTGTAACTAGGAATAGTTCAAAGAATACGCTATGTCACTACGGTTTCTCCTAATAACTCAAGTAATAATCAATCCTAAATAATTTGGTTTACTACATCTCTATCATAAACTATTGATGGTTATCTCTAGTCGCTATTCTTGGTACCAGCGGTCTTAAAATAATGACGTTGAAGGTTTACCCTTCTAACCATATTATTGTCACAACTATATAAGTCTCATGTCACATAATCAATCTAAGTGATACCTACCAATCTGTCTAATCCTAACTTTACAACTGGTAGGGCATAATTCTAAATGGGCTGGGTTAGCCTATATTTAGGTTCTTCTAGTAAAGGGTCAGTCTCTACTCTAAAACTACTACTCTATTCTTGATCAAGCGACTACCATAAAGGGTGTAACCTAGTATGATCATTTAGCCATTTCTAGAATGTCTACCCACCTTTGGTCAAACTACCTCATCAAACACATGATGCCCTATGGCATATGGCATCTATAATTCCCCTTATCTATCAAGCAATCACAATACAATAAGCAAACTTACACTATAACTTAAGAATTCTTTTTGATAAATCCTATATAGCACGATTATTCGTCGCTCCTAAATAGGAAGAGACGAGAATCAATGGTACGGAAAAGCAAGGAAGAATAATCGAGAACAAATACGAGGTTTCAAAAACGGTAGAGAAATTTCTAAGGGAATTTGCAAGGCAGAGTGGATTGAGATTCTAAGATTTAGTCATATTCGCAGGCTCGTATCAGTACAGTTACGTAACCGATACGATATGCTCTGACCTGCATGGGCCACCATAAAAACTTGTCACGATCCGCACCCGCTTTTCGGACGCGAGCTCGTGAGCAAGCCAGCTACGTATCGAGCGGACTCCAACCCGACTCGAGTACGTATAAGCTGTCAAGGTCATGGTATCATATCTAATCTAAACTATATCTCAATCCACAGGAATCACATAAACAAGAATGAACAAGTATGGGTCATGGTCTGCAGCCCATTAGCATGTTGTTCGATTAGACTCCAAGAATAATATGAGTCTATAAAATAAGCAGGATATAACATGGTACTGATTATAAAGCACGAGAGGATAACAAATACATTAATGATACCTGAATCCCGCAAACGTATCATCACATCTGCCATCCTGCTCTGCTAACTAACTCCATGCAATCACTAAACCTGAAGAGATCATCAGGTCCTCAGAGGACTAGGAAGATACATAATATACAGGCCAACATGTAACAGTACAAATATACAAAGAAGTAAGGAACAATCAAGGTTACCCAACGAGACAAATGAACTAAGACACGAGATCTAAACACAAGGATCCTAACACACTGGCATGCCATACTAGAAATGGCTAATAGGTCAAAGCTATAGACTACAGTCAAGGCAAGTACTCACAATCTATAGTGTCTCAATCGCAGTCAAGGCAAGTACTCACATCCAAGACGGTAGCCAATCCTAGTATAAAATCCTATAGACCGTAGTCAAGGTAAGTACTCACAATCTATAGAATGTCAAAGTCGAGTCCTACTCAAGTCATGTCAAGTCAAGTCAAGTTATAATCAAGTCGAGGGAATTGTGGTGTAGGACTAGACGACTCCATCAAGGAATACATATGAAACTAACACAGTGTAACAGATAGAAGTATCATAACAGAAAGGAACGAGAATGTGTAGGCAACTAGAAACATGTAAAGTAAAACTATATTCGGATGAGTGTACTAGACATGGAGTAAAGCAATCACGAATGTAAGAAAAAGAACCGCAGCGAGATGATGAACATGCATATAAATTATACTATACAAGTTGGCAAGGTATACTTGCCTGGTTCTGCGATGTGAGGATGAAGTTTCGTTCCCGTGTCCACGCCTCTGGAACCCGACGCTCCTAGATAATTAATTAACTAAATTAAGCCACTACTCATAAACTTACAATATGACTTAATTAGTCAAAATAATGTTTTAAGATTATAGTCAATTTCTCGTGGGACCCTTTAGACCTATACAATCACATACAGGCTCCACGAGACACCGAACACAGTTTTTTGGGTTTCTAACTCCCAATTAGTCAGTTATGCCCCTACTTCAATACTATACTTAGAAATCATATAAAAATCATTAAAATATTATTTAAACTAATTTTATATAGAATTAACTCTAAAATTACAGAATTAATATTTCTAAAGGCATTTATGACTAGTTGATTACTAAGTTAGCTAGTTAACCCGAAACTTATCCGGAACATAGTTAATTACTCATAATTGATAAAATAATCCAAAGATATAATTTAAATAGAATTAAAATACTTTTATTTTCCAGAATAACATCAGAGATACAAGGGTAAGATTATACTACAAGTTCGGATCATTCTAGGTCAGCAGGTCGCCCGAAATTAGCTAGTTTTGACCTATAATTTTCTCAACCAGAATTGAGTTGCTAAATTTGTGAAAAAATACTTAAAAATCCTAATTTATGTATATGAATGCAAATAAAATTCAGGTTTAAGAATAGGCATAAATAACTAGTAGTTCCTTCACAATGGTGTTAATTTGACCCTACCGGAACCTGGATATTATGCCTATAATACATGAAACTTTTATGGATGATTAAATATAACAAAATTCATCAAAATATAATTTCTACAGATTTAATAACATATATTATACAGAATTTTAGCAAAGTTTTTTAGAAGAAAAGATTAGGGTTCTTACCAAAGATCCTTGCTAGAAAGGGTGGTGATGACTTCTCTTCACCGCAGCTCCAATCTCACTACTAAAATAACCCATTTTAGCGACGTCAGGAGACGTCGCTAAAAATGGAAAATACGTCGCTAAAACCTATTTGCGACGTATTTAGCGACGAAAAACGGACGTCGCTTATATGCAAGTCGCAAATGGCAATTTAGTCGCCGAACGTCGCTATTGGCGACGCGGCATTCATTGTCGCTAGACGCCGCTAAACGGAGCGACAGATAGCGACGTATCACTACGTCGCCAACTTTGCGACGTAACGCGACCACTTGCGACGCTGTATAATTTATATATGATGACATGGCATGGCAGCCACGTAGGCAACTTAGCGACGGCTACCGACAGATTAGCGACGTAACTTAGCGACGTCTAGTGACATGACGTCACTATTTAGCGATGTATAGCGACTTCTACATTCCATCGCAGGACGTCGCTGAACGTCGCTATACGTCGCAGATATTATAAAAAAATTTAAAAAAATATAATTCGTATTTTTGTTATGTTGTGTGTCTGTGTTTACAGTGTGTGTGAAGTGCAGTGTTCGAACCATCGACAGTTTCGCTTACTGTTCTATGTTTTATCTTGGATAGAAAGAGCAACAGTTCAGGGTGCACTTCTCAGAGCTTCCTCTTCACGTCCTTCACCTTCTCGGGAACCTTTACGACGTCCCGAGAAAGTGAAGGACGTGAAAATAAACCTCTCAGAAGTGCACCCTGAACTATTGCTATTTCTATCCAAGATAACACATAGAACAGTAATCGAAACTGTCGATGGTTCCGAACACTGTATTTCACATTCACTGTAAATACAGACACACATCATAACAAAAATACACAATATATTTTTTTAAAATTTTGGCAGCACCTCCTTTGTATATCAGATCATCGCTTATAATCCAGCGTAGGTATATTTGTCATCTCCGTCGCAGATATCACAAAGTAAATATCACAATAAAAATAGGAGGCAGTGCAAAGTAAATATCACAGACTCAAATCCTCACAAACATCCAGTAGAGTCAAATAAATATGAAAGATGATAAAAAGTCTTCCACCAAGTGTATAAACAACAGTTGTATGAATAAACAATTTGTCCATAGGGCCAATACATACAAGTCATAAAAAAACCAATAAAATCACTGCGGACCCCTGTCGCGCAACTGAAATAGAATGTAGTCATACTGCTCCTGGGTGAGCTGTACCGTAGGGACAGTAGGAGGCAGTGCAATGTCTGGAGTCGGTGCCGGAGGCAGTGCAGTATCTGGAGTCGGCGCCATCGATGTTCTGGGAGGACGTATCTGCTCCAGCTCTCGCAGTCGCTCACCATGCGCAGCAAGGAATCTCACCACCCTCTCAGTACTCGCCTCAAGCGAAGCCGAAACCTGAGTGAGTGAGATAGACATACTCCTCTGCGATCCCTCCAGCTCGACCTGTCTACGCTCTGTGTGCTGCGTAGACTTGGTGAGCGTCTGCAAGCTGGCAGCTGTAGCCTGATGCAGAGTCATCAGCTCTTGTATACTGCGTTCGACCGCATCAAATCGTTCGGTGACGATCAGAGGGTCGGATCGTCGCTCGACCGTATCAGAAATCTGCTGCTGTAACTCGCGATGCAGCTCCTCGATCTGACAAAGGATATCCCCAACTCGTGACGACGCCTGCGAAGCCGGAGACTGCGTACTGACAGAGGGGGCCCGGGATGACTCCGTAGCCAAATACGTGCCGTAGGATTCCATACCGTAGTACGTACCCTTCTGAAGACCGCCAACGGCGGTCATCCAGAGCTCGTCCTGCGATGGAGCTGTAGGCGGCTGGGAGGAACTACCAGCCCCTCCCTCTGCTGGCGTACTAGCAGCAGCCGCCGCCTCCTGCTGTAGCCGAACAAACTCGGCCTAGAACATGTTTGCTAACGTATAAGTGTTTGCTAAAGTCTATATTGATATCTATTTTCATGTTTTCTAAGTTATAGTAAATTAATATAAAGAATAGAACGTACATATGCCTGCGTCGCCTTCTCGTCAATGAACTCCCCAGCCCTCCGATGTGTGACCAGGAAGACGGTCACCATGTTCGGGTCCTCACCCTTTTTTACCTGTTAAAATATATTATCTATTATTAGTATTAAATATTCTATATCGAACTATATATAAATTAATGTCCGTCATAAGAAACGTACCAGACGACAAAAATGCTCCGTCATCGAAATAGAGCCACCACACCACTTACCGACTCTCGACCGTGCCACCTTGGCCTTCTCAGACCGCTCCTAGTACCTGCACTCGCTGAATCTAGCCTTCATCGCAGTCCACTGCTCTGGCGTAATCCAACCCTGGATCGGCTTTCCGGAGCGATCACGACGCTTCTTGTCGTCGATCGCATCACGGATGAGCTTGGCTGCGACGGCAGAAAATTGGCCCTCGATCCTCGCCACCCGGTGTGGTGGATAGAAATAGGTCCTCTACAAGAAGTAAAATACAAAAGTTGTATAATATACACAAATGATTATTAAAATTTAAAAATAAACAAATTTTTTACCTTGAAGTGGGCAAACCAAAAGGCCTTCCTATCTGCGGGAGCATCTGAGTAGTTGAGCCAAGGCCCACCATAGTTCTGCCTCAGAAATTGCCCCAGCTGTCTCTGTACTACAGAAGGCCGATATCTATACAATAAAAAAATTTCATGAATATATATGTACATATAATCATTTGAGAAATATATATTAATTAATTAACTTACTTCATAGGCCCGTCCGTCCAAATCTCCATACGCGTTTCGCCCGGGAGAGCGCATGGAGGGTCGCTCTCACCTCCTGCCTGGGCAGGTTCAGTCTGATCGCCGGCCTCTATATGCTCGACGTCGGCTTCCCCCATAGAGCCGTCGACAGGAGGAATGTTGGACGGGGGATCGGGGATGCTGGACGAGGGATCAGGAAGGCTAGACGACGAGGGAGGAGTCGACAACCTGCTGGAACTGCCCTGTCCCGGTAATGGACCGGGAACAGAACGGTACAATGGCGTACTCGGAGATGAGGATGAGGGTACAGAACTGCCGTCTCCATCCCCAGCCCGAGGCTGACGGGACTGTCTAATATATAATCCTCCGCGTCGTCCTCCTGGTCTAGTCATACCTGATAATAACATATGATAATAAAACAAAAATACATATTTATATGATAGACATCACAGATTTTTGAAAAATATCATGGTCACAGATAAAAGTGTCACTAAAGTGTCACAGATTTATTATTACAAAAATACATATTTATATGATAGACATCACAGATTTTAATCCTCTTCTGAAAATTCATCTAGTTCGTTTAGCTCATTTTCTTCTTCTTCTTCTTCCTCCTCTACATCTTCACTTTCATCTGCATCTTCCTCTTCAGATAATTCTACTTCTTCTACAGAATTAGATGTGTAATGAGGAACTTCCGTCGTGTCCACTTCTATAATATTTGTTACAAGAGGTAGTTCATCATGTTGATAAGCTATATCGTCAACCTCAAAGGTATTTCTAGCTTTGGTCTTGCATACTGCCTACCAGTCCGACCTTGTTGTTCCCCGTTTAGGATAACTTGTGAAGTACACGAGCCGAGCCTGACTTGATAGGACAAATGGTTCATAGGCTTGATATCGACGCCGATAGTTTATATCAACAAGACCGTGCTTGTCTACTTTCCAACCCTAACCTTCAATCGGATCGAACCAATCACACCTGAATAACACAATCTTAGCAGGCTCTATTATATAACTATATGTCAGCTCCACGATCTCCCATAGCACGCCATAGAAATCATTGCCCGCATCAACATCTTTGTAGTTCGAAGATCTGATACACAAACAGCTATTTTTGGTGGAGTCGAGATCCACAAAGTTGTCTCTGATCGGGCAAGTTGTTGACTTGAACCTAAACCCATTAACACAGTAGCTTGGCCATATTTTTGTAGCATAAATTGGTCCCTTGGCTAGCATTCTAATAGACTCATTCTCAAGTCTTGCGTATGGACGATCGACCTAAATACCACGAAAGAAGCAATTAAGCTCATTCTAAATTAAGTGCATATACAGAAATGTAATTATAGAGTTCTCAAGTCTTACATATGCACTCAACCATGATGGAAAATAACGCCTCATTTCTTGTTCTAGTTCTTCTTCTGTTATGTGTGGCCTACCTGACCTCACATCATCATTAAATATGCTGAAAACAACATCGTACAATTAATGTAATAGTATTATTCTCAATACTATTAAAATAATGTAGACGTATTATTTACTTACCCCTCCAGTTTCTCTACTTCCTCCTCGTCGCAGTTGAGTAATACATACACCTGAGCAGCCCTTAGCTCATCATCGTTCAGATATCTCTTCTTCATTTTATCCGATGGCTTTCCTGGAGCATTGAATACCTTCAGTATTGTATCATTACTTTCATGATCTCCGTCGTCGTTTCTGGAAGCTCTCGTTCTATTAGTTGCAATATGAGGCTTGAAATACATCGAACAAAAGTTTGTAATCTCCTCGAGAACATAGGCTTCACAAATAGAACCCTCGACCCGTGCCTTATTTTTTACCTTTTTTTTAGGTGATTCAAATGTCGCTCGAACGGGTACATCCATCGATATTCGACGGGTCCACCAACACGTGCCTCATAGGATAGATGAATCGGCAAATGCTCCATAGAGTCGAAGAATCCAGGAGGAAACACCCTCTCTAGCTTGCATAGTGTTACCGCAATGTCCTTCTCTTGCTTTTCTAGACGATCAACGAGCAATTTCTTAGAACAAAGATCCCTGAAGAATATGCTAAGCTCCGTCAATGGATTCCAAACTGCCTGCGGTAAGAATTCCCGAAATGCAATCGGAATTAACCTCTCCATGAATACGTGACAGTCGTGGCTCTTCATACCCGTCAATTTGTTTTCCTTCGGATCGACACATCTTCTCAGATTTGACACATATCCGTCTGGAAATTTTAGGCCCTGGATCCACCGACAAAGTCTCACTTTATCCTCCTTGTCCAGCGAGAAAATTGACTTCGACAGGAACTATTTTCCATTCTGCTATATCAAATGCAACGCAGGGCGTTTGCATATTTCTTCTAAGTCCAACCTGGCCTTGGGATTGTCTTTCGTTTTTCCCTTTACGTCCATCACAGTATTAATTATGTTATCAAACACATTCTTTTCAATATGCATGACATCAAGATTATGTCTGATCAGATTGGTACTCCAGTATGGCAGATCCCAGAATATGCTCCTCTTTGTCCAGTTATGATCTCTACCAAATCCATCGCACTTGTACCCAGTTGTAGGATCTTCGATAGCACTTGGAAAATCTTTAACCTCCTCTTATATCGTGGCTTCGTACCACCTTGGCGGTGGATCACCCTTCTCTACAACGTCGACACGGAATGCATTCTTGTTCCTTCTGAACGGATGATCTTTTGGCAGAAATTGTCGATGACAATCAAAGAAGCACGGTTTTCCTCCGTGTTTCAAGCGGAAAGCCTTACTATGGTCCATGCAATACGGACATGAGAGACGGCCATGAGTGCTCCATCCAGATAATATTCCATAGGCCGGAAAGTCGTTGATGGTCCACATAAGGGTTGCCTTCATCTGAAAATTCTGCTTCCTGGATACATCGTACGTGTTAGCGCCTACTTCCCATAACTGATTCAACTTATCTATCAAAGGCTGTAAGTACACGTCAATGTTCCCCTTGGGATTATTCGGACCAGAAATTATAACGGTTAGAAACATGTACTGAGTCTTCATGCACATCCAAGGCGGTAGGTTATACGGAGTGACAATCACAGGCCAGCACGAATACTGGGATCCCGAAAAACCAAAAGGAGTAAAACCGTCAGAAGATAGTCCCAACCTGACATTACGCGGATCTGAAGCAAAATCAGGATACACTCGATCAAAGTGCTTCCACGCTTCTCCATCGGATGGGTGATCCAACACTCCTTCAATCTGTTCTCGCATGTGCCAACTCATATTTTCGGCCGTCTCTTTCACCATAAATAATCTTTGCAACCGCGGCGTTAAAGGCAAGTAGTGCATTGAATCGGTCGGTCTTCTTGTACCGGTAGACCTTCCTGTACTAGTTGTCTTATAGCGATCAGCACCACAAAATCTGCACACATCTGCGTCCTTGTCGTCTTTGTAGTACAGCATGCACCCATTGCGACAGGAATCGATTTTCTCGTATCCCATCCAGAGCGATCTCACCATCCTCTTAGACCGGTAGAAGTCTTTAGGCAACTTAGCACCCGCCGGCAAGATCTCTATAATCAACTCCAACACTTGGTTGTAGCATTCTTGCGACATGTTAAAATCTGACTTAATACTCAACAGTCTAGTAACCACCTCCAACGGTGAATGATCCTCACAACCAGGATACAATGGAGTCCTTGCATTCTCCAGCAACTCCATGAACTGTGCAGCATCGGCGTTCGGTGCCTCCTCAGGTGCATCATGAACGAAACTAGGCCCCGCAGCATCGAAAACCATGTTCACGCACCCGTCGTCGTATGCATGATTATCTGAAACAAAATTAGGTCCCGCATGCATATACGGCTCAACGTAAGGCTCCGGCTCTGATGCTAAAGACACAAGTTCTCCGTGTGCGGTCCACTGATAGTAATTAGGTGTGAAACCCCTCGAGTACAAATGATATGTCACTTCCACTTCTGGATAATATTTCACGTTATGACATTTCACACACGGACACTTAATTTTGGTACCGTCCATGTACTGAGGGAACGCCTTAGCAAACTGCAGGAACTGCTCTACTCCCGCTATGTATTCATCCCGCACACCACACATATCATCAGGACGAAGATTGTACATCCATGAACGATTCCACAAGTAGTAATTCATATCCATTTAGAAATAATTCTGCAAAGATGGACACACATTATCCAACAGGCACAAATTCGTATATTATGTCTTATTATGGGTCAAACTAAGTTGTACTAAGTCAAACAAAGTCAAACAAGGTCAAGCTAAGTCAAACAAAGTCAAACTAGGTCAAGGGTTGACCTACAGTTGACTTTGTCAACTCTTAGTCCAATCTAGGTCAGATGTTGACTCTACTTTGACTTTCAGTCAAAATAGTCAACCTTAGTCAACCTACGGCCGATACCGATACGGTTTGGCATGTTCCGATCCGATACAGACCGATACCAAATATTGACCGATACCGACATTGGGGGTCTTTGTTCCGGTCAATTCGGCAAAACCAATCGGTAAGGGTGACTACTATTTCATATAATTTCAAAACTACTAAGAAATAACGCTGAAATACTTAAAATTATGCCTAAATGTATAAAATATATGTTTTTAAATGTAAATAATTTATTAATAATTATTTGTTTTCCGATACCAAAGTCCGATACTCCGATACGATACCGCCGATACTACCGATATCGTCGATACCAATACTCATAGGAATAGTCCGATACCGATTCCGATACCGATATTGTGAACCTTGGGTATATATCGTCAACATTTCAGATTCTTAAAATGAATTTCAAATGGATTTTGGATTGTATATATATGTGTATTTGTGTGTATATCATGGTTTAAAGTATCGGCCGATACCGATCCGATACGGCCGATACCGAGACAGTTTGGCAAGTTCCGATCCGATACCGACCGATACCAAATATTGATCGATACCGACATTGGGGGTCTTTGTTCCGGTCAATTCGGCAAAACCAATCGGTAAGGGTGACTACTATTTCATATAATTTCAAAACTACTAAGAAATAACGCTGAAATACTTAAAATTATGCCTAAATATATAAAATATATGTTTATAAATATAAATAATTTATTAATAATTATTTGTTTTTCGATACCAAAGTCTGATACTCCGATACGATACCGCCGATACTACCGATATCGCCGATTCCAATACTCATAGGAATAGTCCGATACCGATTCCGATACCGATATTGTGAACCTTGGTGTATATATATTGTATACATATATATTTATATATGTATTTGTGTGTGTATGTAAGTGTGTGAGTATATATATATACATGTATACATATGTATTTGTGTGTGTATGTAAGTGTGTGAGTATATATGTATTTGTGTGTGTATGTAAGTATGTGAGTATATATACATGTATATACATTGTATACATATAGTCCGATACCGATTCCTGCACCGTCCCCTGCCCCCCTCTCCCTACCCCTGCACCCACCCCAATCCTCCCCTGCCCCCCTCCCCCAACCCCTGCCCCACCCCAACCCTCCCCTGCCCCCCTTCCCCCTCTCCTGCCCTCCTCCCCCTACCCCTGCACCCACCCCAACCCTCCCCTGCCCCCCTCCCCTGCCCCCCTCCCCATACCCCTGCACCCACCCCTGCACCCTCTCCTGCCCTCCTCCCCCTACCCTTGTACCCACCCCAACCCTCCCCTGCTCCCCTCCTCCTACCCCTGTACCCACCCCAACCCTCCCCTGCCCCCCTTCCCGCTCCCCTGCCCCCTCCCCCTACCCCTGCACCCACCCTGTCACGACCCGCACCCTAGAGTTAGGGCACGAGAACGTAACAACGCCCAGCCTACGCCGCAGTGTCGGCGGTAGAACGTTGTTCTAGGTCATGAACTATAACTAGCATAATATGAATACTCTCCATAAGAAGGCCAACACAGAGGTACAACTCAATCACAATCTAAGGTAGAATGATAAAGATAGATAAACATGAAATCCAAAAGAGATACATGAGATAGAAGTCTAAGTGTCTAAGATACATAATCCCAGAAATATATCTCAAAACTTAAATACAGTAATCCACAAGTAAATACAACTCCAGACAAAATGAAATAACTATCTAAACAACCTCTACTGTGTCTCCTCTAGGCTAGCAGGCAATCCCAGGCTATCTGAAAAATTTATCAACAGGTCCAGTCAGGACAGGAGCGAGCACATTATATCTCAATAAAATCATAACCGGTTAGGAAATATAAACATGCTAGAAAGTAAGATACAGGATCTGAAGAAATAATATGATAAAAAGAGAGAGACTGTAAGTAAATAGCTACAATATATAGAGAACTGATAGTGTCTAGTGATTCAGAGCACAAGTTGGTTATGTAAACGGCACGATGTTATACACGAGTAATCTACAGAGGTTGTACACGAGTAATCTACAAGATTGAATACATAACCACTTCTACTCCCCCGTCCCGATCAATACACAAGGATCTGGCTAAGTTATGTTATTGTACACGAAGGTCATGTGAATACATGATTATACACGATTTCACACGTTTCGTACACGAATGTCATAAATACAAGGAGTACACGATGTTCACGATAAAGTACACGAACACGAAATACCCGATGTATCCGCTAAAGGGATAACATCGCCCAACAAGATCCATATAGTACTAATTCGTGTTTCCAACGTGTCAGCATCATGTAAAGTAATCTAAAGCAGGAAATATACTCCTAATGCAGGATATGAAATGATCAGAAAATGTACTCGCCTGATATCTGAATGTCCAAGGTAAAGATACTGTCCGAGGAGAGGTGTCTGGCTCCTAATTAGAACAGCACAAGTCACGACATGTCCAGAAGGGTAATATAAAGCACTACAATGCATTCTACATGAATCTAGGTCAAACTAGGCCAAAGTCAACCCTTGGTCAACTCTGGTCAACTGCACTAGTCAAACTAGGTCAAACTAGGTCATGTCCTAATCCAGCAAGTCTTACTAGGCCTAACCAAGACTATCCTAGCAAGCACACATCAATACAAGACTATACAAGCCAATATACACCCAACTCTATATAGCATGCAATTATTCAATACTCAAATAGGCAAGAATTCACATTGGATATACACTAGGTAATCTATTACTTTAAGCTATATATGCCTACACATATATACACATGCATATATTGGTATTCAACATTAGGTCTATAATCATGGCATTTCAAATGGTTATATAAACTTATATATTACAACACAATATGCTAACATATATATATAATATACATACATAGCTAAGTTAACTGTATTCATAAATACTTATGTAAGAGTCTATGTGTGTGTATGTGAACATGGCAAAAGGGCAAGTGAGGGTTAAATGGGCATACATAGTGTATTCATATCAAAGAGTGTCAAAGTGTAAGTGAACAAAGTGTCAAGTGTGATAGTGTCAACATAGTATAAGGGGTACATGAGGTAATATAGGATTTGTGTTAACATAGAATATTACATCTCATTAACTTGTATATTGCATACATTACATCTATTATTACATTACATTCATGCTTGCATTCATTTATCATTCATTTATTCTTTTGCACCACTATATGCACCATATATTACATACTATGGAACCTACATATTCATTACAAGTCATACTTATACATGCTTACATTAGATAGGATACTTACACCTCATACATCACTTATTTAAACATTTACTCATGCTTGCATTCTCTATTTAATTACATAATATATATACATTAACATGGATTAAAATCAAATAGAATAT
The DNA here is from genome assembly GCA_029216955.1 of Iris pallida. Taxonomy (NCBI): domain Eukaryota; kingdom Viridiplantae; phylum Streptophyta; class Magnoliopsida; order Asparagales; family Iridaceae; genus Iris; species Iris pallida. Next base: position 2,297,142 of record JANAVB010035017.1, read on the forward strand.
TATATTACACACAAGGGTGCACAAAATGCATATGCCGAATAGTAACTCCTACTAATAATCAATATTGTACCATCTCAGCATGAATTAAAATCTAGGATTAAAGTATGTTATAGATCTATGTGTTAGCTTTCCGAAACTTCAAACGGATCGCGTTTTCGTTTCCGAAAACTCCCGGAATCGCGAAAACACCGAGAACGCGTTTGTCTTTCATACAGCTGACACTCAAATAAATCTCTAGAAAGTTACAGAAAGAATTAGGCCTACTAATATATGTTTTTGGAAAGCTAACTTCAATATGCTTCTTTTAAAAAAAATGGAAGATTAAACCGAGCTTTGAGCTAGAAGTTATGACATTTCTAAGTTAGGACTGAAATTAAAAACGTGGATAAAAATCATGACGGATTTGGGTAGTTTGAGCCAAAAGAATACACAATATATATCCTAATTATCCACAACAATAATAGCAATAATAATATGAGGAACCACACTCACAAACTTGATTATATAATCATCATGAACCATTTATTACATATATAAATATAGATACACTCTCATTACAATATATATATATATAAATCTATATATGTAACATGAACACATCCACAACACAAAGGACACTCCTATGACCTCCAAATGGACACAAAATAGAGATACAACCATGGGGGTCATTCATATGGGTTCAAAATAGACCTATATGCATGAGGAAATGAAAAGGAGAAGGGATTTATACCTCCCGGTAGATCGAATCGAAGAAAAACCTTCCCGAAGCGACACCGACACGTAGAGATTCCAAAAAGACACGAACGAGCTCCGAATCCTCCCAAACTTGGGTAGCTTCCTCCTTGGCTAGAATGGAGAAGGAAAGAAGAAGATTTGGTGGTGAAATGGAAGGATTTGGTGAAGAAATTGCTAGGGATTGCTCTCTAGGAATTTGGGGAAGAACAAGAGATAGAAAAATAGATGGATAATGACAAATGGGAGGCTCAACCCTATCCTTATTGTGGCTGGCCATAAAGGTGGTTTTGTCCTATTAGGAAAAGTCCAAAAGCCCCTACTAACCTATTCTATGAGTATTAGGAAAGGGCTAATTGGTTGGGGCTAAATTAGTCATTCTAAAGTCTCTAATCACACTAACCTTATCCATAATAATTAGTCTAACATCTAACTAAAATATTTCTATCATATGGACTAAAATTAATATCATGTGGACCATACCTAACTAGTGTGTGGGTCCCACTAGAGTCAAACTACCCCCCGGTCCCCGTTTCAAGTCGGATTGAGTTGAAATTCGAACCCGACTCAAATAACCCCAAAACAATATCATAAATAATAAAATAATATCAAAATAATTCAAAGAGGTCAAATGCAAAAATATTCTTAGGCCAAAAATGACATTAAAATATCATAATCACATGGTTAGGCTCTAGGTCAAACAGTCTCTAGGGTTTCACTAGCAAAACGTCAAAACCACAAGTCATTGATTTAAATAATTTTAAAATGATTTAAAATCACCAAAAATCATATCATGAATTAAATATCATTATTAAAATAATTATAAACACGAAATTTCAAAATTACCCTCATTTGGAAAACTGGGTGCTACACACCCCAACCCTCCCCTGCCCCCGTGTACCCCCACCCCTCCCTCCACCCCTCGACAGTAAGACCCCCCCACCCCCTGCACCCACCCCCACCCTCTCTCCCCCCTCGACAGCTAGGGTTAGGGTCTCGTGTCCGTGTCTGTGTCAAGATAGATAGGGCTAGGGTTAGGGTTTACCTGAGGAGGGTGGCTTCGTCGGAGGATGGAGGCGGCGAGGAGGGTGGCTTCGTCGGAGGATGGAGGCGGCGAGGAAGGCTCCTTCGTCGGAGGAGGGAGGCTGGTCGCCGGAGGAGGGGTCAACGGGCGAGCGGGGTCGTCGGGGGGAGAAGGGGGAGGGTGTCGCCGGAGGGAGGGATCGCCGGAGGGGAGCGGGAAGAAAAATTTTGGGTGAAAATTTTGTGATTTCGACCGGGCCAGGAACCCTATATGAAATACAACAGCGACACATAAATTATACGTCGCTAAACGTCGCAATACAGCGACGTAAAATGGACGTCCGTCGCAAAATATCGCCCATCAGCGACGTAACTTATACTACGTCACTGAACGTCGCTACACAGCGACGGACAGCGACGTGTAACACAAGAAGTCGCTATCGGCAATTATCAGCGACGGGTATTTCCGCCGTCGCTAATATACGTTGCTATTTTAGCATATTTTAGTAGTGTCTTTTCTGCTATCTTCGCTTGCTAAACCTCTCTTGATGAGTATGGGAGAGTTGATAATGGCTATAGGTTTGGATGGGGGATGGATTTTTTTTTTAGGGTTTGTTTTGAGGGGTTGGATGGATGTATGGTGGAGGAGATGAGTTGTTGTGAAGGAGGGGAAGATGTATAATGAAGGGATGAAGTGTGGAGGCTATGAGGAGGGGGATTGTTGCCAAAAATAGAGAGGGGATAGGGAGAAGTGGTCGGCCACAAGGTGGGGGAAAGAAAAGAATAGGATTTTGTTAAGGTTTAGGATAAGTTGGTATATTTAACATATCCTTAAATGAATTTTAAGCAATCTAGGATTTAAATCCTATTTAATTTGATGCTTTTAGACATGGGGGGTTTACTTGGCCGAAATTAACATGGTGGGGGTCTACTTGGCATGATTTGGTTGTTTGGTGAGTTGGCTAGTTGATTTGATTAAGGATTTTAAAAGGGATTTTCTAATATAAAACTATTTAATTTTATCTATGTAATTACACTACAAAATCTGAATTAAATACAAATAAATATAATTATTAATATTTATTAATGTCCAACATGCCTACATAGGGTTGGGTTCGGCTTGGAAGAGGTTTGGGAAGGTTTGGTGCAACCGGGTCTCCTAAAAAGTCATAATGGCTTTCTTACTAATTATTTAAATAAAAATTATGACTTGTGCCATGATTTGAATGGTTAACATGCAAGGGACTACCGTATGACCATGTCACTCCTAATATGGCTAGCATTCTAGTTAAAGTACCCAATAATGCTAGGCATGCCATACTTTCTAGTCGTCTTGCATATTCAAACTCAACCATGGCTAAGGTCATCTATAATAATAAGTATTTAATTTAAAGATACTCACAAATTTCATAAAATCCTATTCAAGCCAAATAAATAAATAAATAAAATAATCAAAAAAATTCTGGGGTTTTACAATACGGCTCAAGGAAAAACCACCTCAAACGTCGGCTCTCCTGGTGGCAAAACTACAGGGAAAGGCACCTGTCATCGAAGGCGCAGTGGAGACACCCCTGAAGGTGCATCTTAAAGCAAGCCTCCGCAATCATCCAAGCTGCAAGAGAAGGTCCACACAGCCTCTTAGATCCCAAGGTCAAATCTACGATGAACTCTTCCGAACCTACCCCAGTGCTCACAGATGAGGAGTTAGGAGAGTACATATCTGCTGATATAGATGCACCTTCTCTTGATAATGTAATCCCGCAGGACAAAATCTTGTATTTTATCAATAATAGAGTGTCTTTCAATTATTCTAGTCTTCCACATTGGAATGCCATGTATACACTAGATAATGCTCTACGATCGTTACAAACACAAATAACGACCGTCAATCATGTAAATCGAGTAGTCCCGTCCCAAGGAGTATGTTTTATAGTCCCACCATAGAATCGGGATGAAGAACCCATCATCATCGACAAAGTCGAGCATCATCAAGACCTCCCGCCACTCGAGCTAGAACCAAATACCGGCAGAATACAAGTCTATCGGTACACGAACATGGCAAAGTACCTCATTCAAAAGATGGGTTATGACCTGAAAAGCAACAAAGTCTTAAACTACGGCAAAGGCCGGCGTCTTCCCCTCTGGCTTCCAACACCTAAAGGAAAGCCGCAGGACTAATATCATCGTACTCGACGGGGGGTAGGCTATGTCACGCCGCCGGCTACTCCAGAGAGTTGGGAGGCAGAAGAAATGGAACATTCTCATTCGTCCGAAGCATCAACTTGGGATTCCGATACCAGTATCGTCTCAGTCCTCAGGAAGGTGCTATCAGTCAACATGGCATCTGCACAATCTCAAGAGGATGAAGGCGATAACCAAACGCCAGAATTCTTTGAGGAAGAACCTTGGGCTCAACGCCTAGGAGCATAGTGGGAGTCTCGTTTTGAATTACGCAAACCCCCTACCGAAGACGAGGTCGAACAAGTTGACCTTGGGGATGGATCTCCTTCCAAACCCATCTTCATCAGTAAGAGTATAAAGGGAGAAGACCGGGAGTCTTTGGTCCAATTGGCCAAAGAATATATCGACGTCTTCGCCTGGAGCTATGAAGATATGCCGGGACTTGATCCCTAGATCGCAATGCACAGACTTAACATCTTGCCTGATGCTAAGCCTGTAAAGCAACAACAACGACGTTTTCGTCCTGACATCATGAGCGCTATCGATCAGGAGGTAGACAAACTCCTTAGCAGCGGGTTCATCCGTGAAGAGCAACATCCGGATTGGGTGGCCAATGTCGTCCATGTCACCAAAAAGAATAGAAAGATACGAGTCTGCATCGACTTCAGGGATCTCAATACTACTTGCCCGAAGGACGAATTCCCGCTTCCAATCGCTGACGTGCTGATCGATAATACATGTGGCTTCGAACGCATGTCTTTTATGGATGGGTATTCGGGCTACAACTAGATCAAAATGTTCCCCGATAACACAAAACACACGTCATTCAGGACTCCGAAGGGGTTTTTCTGCTACACAGTGATGCCCTTTGGCTTGAAGAATGTTGTTGCTACATACCAAAGAGCTATGAGTACCATCTTTCGTCAACATATGTGCAAAACAGTTGAATGCTATGTTTATGATATCGCAGTCAAGAGCCGTCTCAAACGTGATCACCTACAAGACCTAAAGACAGTCTTCGATCTCATACGAGCGCATCAACTCAAGATGAACCCCGCTAAATCCTTCTTTGGGGTTTCTAGCGGAAAGTTCTTGGGCTTCATTGTCACGGCGAAAGGCATTCATGTCGATCCCAAGAAAACCAAAGCCATCCTTGATATGGACCCTCCGAAGAACCTTCGAGAACTTCGAGGCCTGCAGGGGCGTCTGGCATACATCCGAAGGTTTATAGCAAACATTTCTGAAAAATTCCAACCCTTCACACAGCTCATGAAGAAGGGAGTCTCCTACGTCTATACAGAAGAATGCCAAAAAGCTTTCGACGATATCAAAGCTTACCTGACGAGCCCGCCAGTCCTGGTGGCACCCGTCGCAGGCAAACCATTTCTCTTCTACGTCCGTGCCATAGATCATTCCCTCGGTGCTTTGAAGGATCAGAACAACAATACGGGCTATGAGCAAGCTATCTACTACTTTAGTAGGACAATGATTGGGGCCAAACATCGGTACAACCCCGTTGAAAAAGAGTGTTTGGCTTTGGTGTTCGTCATCCAGAAGACTCGCCATTATGTTTCGGGCCAGACAATTCATGTCATCTCCCGAGTCAATCCACTCAGGGTTCTCATGACGAAGCCGGGATCTTTGAACTCCCGACTAGCTACATGGGCAATCCTGTTGACGCCGTACAACTTGGTGTTCGTTCCACAAAAAGCCATCAAGGGTCAAGCTCTAGCCGACTTTTTAACCGTGCACCCCATCCCGGAGTCCTCCAGACTCTATGAAGACATCCCGAATGAGGTCCAAGAATCAAACGTCACCAAAAAAATCTTCGTCTGGTGGGTGTTTTTCGATGGCGCTTCGAAAACGGACCCCAAAGGCCAAATCATCGCAGGAGTGGGGGTGGTCTTATTCTCCCCTGATCAGCTGGTCATCCAGCGTGCTTACTCCCTTTCGAAGCCGTGATCCAACAATGTTGCCGAGTATAACGCTCTCATTATGGGACTCCAGCTAGCGCAACAGCTGGGGATGGATCTTTTGGAAGCTTACGGCGACCCAAAACTCGTTGTTAATCAAATTCGAGGGCAGTACGAAGTTCGCCATGAAGATCTGGTTCCTTATCAGGAAGCTGCATTGAATATTATTTCAACCTTCACGAAGTTCTTCGTAGAATACGTACCTCGGTTAGAAAACCTGGAGACTGACGCTCTGGCCGGCCTCGCAGCTTCATTAGCAGCACCCCTCGGGACTCAACACTACGTCACGGCAGTTGGACGAGACTTGGTCTATCCCAAAAATAACCTATGCTCACAAATGGCCCATGCCATGATGACAAGTGCCGGTGTTAATGTCTGAGACTGGAGGTTCCCATTCATCGACTTCGCTGTCTATGAAATTCTTCCAGAAGACCCGAAAGAAGCCGTCTCGGTCAGAAGGCGTTCCCTTCGGTTTTATTATGATACAGCTACTAAAATGTTGTACCGACGTTCCTTCGATGGACTTCTCCTTCGATGTCTATCCAACGAAGAAGCAGCCGAAGCCCTTCGGGAAGCTCATGATGGGACTTGCGGGGCTCATCAACCTGGCCCTAAGTTGCAGGATCGACTGCGATGTGTGGATTACTACTGGCCAACCATGGCAGCCGACGCTGTCGACTATGCTAAAAAGTGTCATGCTTGCCAACTTCACGCCGACTTTATCCATACACCATCGGAACCACTACATCCTACGGTCGCCTCCTGGCCCTTTGAAGCTTGAGGCATAGACATTGTAGGACCTATCACCCCTCCTTCATCGAGGGGACACCGCTTCATCTGTAAAACCCCCTATTTTTTTAATTATATTTTTATTTTATTGGACTTAAAAATGAATTTATACAATTTATGGTTTTATTTATTTATTGATGACCCGATTTGACCAATTCAGTCCGTACTGGGCCCTGACCAAATTTAAGTCCATGCAGGCATGTGGTGTGACCAAGATGGCCACGTAGGCATACTTTATGTGTGTGCAAATATTTATTAAATTATTTTAAGACTGGATGTATATTTCTAATTAAATATTTATTTATACAATTATTAGTATTATTGTTATTTAATAATGTGTTTCAATAATTGTGTAATATTCTTCTGGACCCGAATGAGAGTGTGCGGAACAAGTTCACCAAAAACCACCATCGGGCTATTTTTATTATTTCATTATTATTAAAGTATTTTTTGTGGAATTAAATAAATAATTATTTAATAGTATTATTGGTTGTCCTTTTATGGTCAATTGAATTTGGATATATAATTAAACATGTTTTAAATAGATTTTTATATAGGGTTAGATAATATTAAGATTTTATTTGGATTGTGAATATTTTATTGGGTGTATATATATATATATATATATATATATAAATTTTAAAGAAAAATAAATTTTCTTGTTGTTATTTCATATTTAAAATATTTTAAGAAATATTGATTGGAATACAATATTTGTAAGATATATAATATTCCATATATAGATTTATTAGATTTGAAGAAATTAGAATTTTTACGAATTTACTTGCATTTTATTTAATTAGAATATGTGAGATTAATTGTGTCTAAAAGTATATATATAAGTCAAGTAGAAAAAAAAAACTAATGTGTGGTCGGCCCATAAATGGAACCGACCACAACAACCCAAGCCGCAAGCAGCAGCAAAAAAATTGTGTGCGCCCCCCCCCCCTTTATAACTAAACAGCAGCAACAATGCCAAGATTGGTCGACCCCTTTACAAAGCCCCCTCCCTAGTATACATACGTATATATAAGTTAGATACATATATATATATATATATATATATATATATGTTTTGGAAAAAACCCTAAATTTTCTTCCACCTCCTTCCTCTCCTCCTTCCTCCTCCCCACTCCACGGCGAAGCTCGGACGCACCATCGCGAAGCCATGCTCGCAAAGAAGACAAAGGAACCATCGACAACGGCAGCGGTAACGGAACAACGAGGTACTCACCTTCTCTCCTAGTTTCCTCCCATCTAGTTCGATCATTTTTCGATCTACGAATTTTTACGCGTAGCCCCCATGACCCTCTTCAAGATCCCCCAAGTGGATTGTGACATGGCCTTCCAACTTGCTCGAAAAATCGAGACGAAGTTGGAGAAAAACCCACTTTTCTGAATATTAAAAATTGTTTTGAAACACCAACTTGTCGGCCACTTTTCTCGCTGTCCATTAAACTTTCGTAAAAACTAATTGAAGGTAGTCAAAGACAACACAACCGAGATTGTTATGCACCTTTTGGATTCACTTTTTATCTAGTATGTAGAAAGTTACACGTTGTTAAAGTTTTCCGAAAAATTGTAAATTCTGTTTTCAAAAAGTGGAAAAACACCCGATACGGCGTGCGCCCCGACAAACCGGGCGACGTGGTCGCGCACTATACGCATCGAAAGGCACGTATGGATGTTGTCGACATGTGGGAACTGACGGAACCCGATTTCGTTGCAAGTGTGCGACGAAATCAGTGCGTATCCGTCAAGATACACCGTATCGACCCTTTGCAAATTAAGTCACAACTTTGTGCACACTCATCATATCACGATAAAACTTGCACCATTGGACTCAAAATATTTTTTTGGTCCTGTGAGTCAAGTTTGGTCCAATTCTGAGACCGTTGATCGGAACGCTATTTTGGCGGGCCCACAATCCCACTCAACGGGTGATTTTGTGCACAACCCACCGGAATCCAAAATTGGACATACCGTTGGGTTTGTCTCATCAAAACAAATCCGTAGACATATAGTTTGACGACTTTAGAGACCGTAGATATTGGCACGCATTTTGGTGCAAAGCGGATCCAACGACGGACATCGTTTTGACCCGAAATTACGATTTTGCCCCTGTTCTAGAATTTAACTTTCGGACAGGCGTTTCCTAGCATATCTTTTATTCCAAACTCATTCGTGATGTTTGTTGCAGCATCCGGAGTCATCTGCAGGATTTGGATTTTCTTGCTTCGTTTATTTGTCTGTTCGAGCTACTGGATTATTCCCTTTTGCACATAATCACAGGCAAGATACCTTGCCATTAAACTGTTTATATTCAGTCTTCATTTATTTTATATATCACTGTTCTTTATTTCTGGTTCTTACAGTTCCTGATTTACTGCCTGTTCAGTGATTATTAATTTACTTTGTTATTATCCTTTGATTGCATATAAACCTAGAGTTAAGGGACTACCGTTTGTAGTGTGTCGCATATACCTTGACACAGTTGTACCGCGAGGATGTGTGAGATAAGTAGCATTTAGAGGTTCTTGTGTGTGGGCTGATACCCCATGCGCATGCGTTAGGGCTAACTGCTAATAGAGGCATGTTAGGAGACTTAGCAGTTAGTAGGGGTATATGAGACATGGATGTGACTCTGTTAGACATTGGGTGGGAAGGACAGTTCCTTAACGTATGGGCCAAGTATGCACTTCCCTATTGCCGGTTATCTCCGCGGGAGATACGATCCTGGATCCTGATACTGATTTACTGCTGGCCTCTGACATTCGATGAATGTTATGCTTTGAGGTCCCTGGTATCCTGATGGGCCATACCTGAGATTACTGCTACTGAGCCAGAGTGCCCATGCATTGGAGGTTTGTTCATAACTGCATAAATACTGTAGTACGGTTAGATTACCTTATTGTCATCTTGTCACTTATTTCGGGTTGTGACATATTATATATTCAGTTTATTATGGCATGTTCTTTGTGTATCTTGTTACGTCCCTCTGAGGATCTGGTTATCTCTCCAGGTGTGTGCTTCTATGATTTTGCAGGTGTTCTATCCAAGGCCGTGATCTTTTCCATTCTTTCGAAGACGATTGCGCTTGGTTCGTCTCGTTATTTTACCGATCACTTCTTGTACATTTTATTTGAGATAGTTGGTAGTGGACTTTATCTCCGCCCAACGATTGTATACATGACAAATTCAAAGTTGCTTTTATATCATTTATTTATTTAGTGGATAAGATTTAGTTATTATGGTTTCTACTGTATTTTACAGCTTATGTATACATACAAGGTTTCCATATATTGGAGTGTACTTCGTATGTATACAGCTGGCATGTCGATGTACCTAGTCCTACGTATTTTGGGACTGGGGCATTACATGTTTTTGTGGTGGCCTATGCAGGCCGAGTTTGTCACTTCGGTTACGTTACTGTACCGATGTGAACCTGCAACATAGGATTAGAACCTAGGAATCTCATCCATACAGCTTGACCTCTTCCCTTGGCTTCATATTTCGAACTCTCGATCGACCTCCTTGAATTGCATCTTGCTTGATTCCTTTCTACCGTCGATTCTTATTTTCGTGCTTAGTGTCAACTATGAAGATGACTACACTAGTATATGCTCATAGGTCAAACACATGGCTAAAATGGTCATATTGGCAATTGGAATACATTCAAGACTCTAATTGAGTTAAAAATGCTTTTTAGTGTGATTTAATGATTTGTAATTTGTAAATTAGGATATTACCAAGGAAAGTTTTTTTTTTAGATTTCTAAATAGTAAACACCATAGGATTGATACTGCAGAAAAAAAATATAGCTAAAATCTTTATACCATTGATTTAAGAAATTGATTGGATTTTTGAGTTTTGATATTTATGAATTATGGGGTTATAGCTATACATCTTTGAACAAATATAAAATTAAATTGCATTTCGAGTTGTGATATTTAAAATTTTGGGTGATAGATATACATCTTTGAACAAATATAAAATTTATTGATTTTCGCGTTTTGATGTTTATGATTTATTGGATTATGGTTATACACCTTTGCACGATTATAAATTTGGTTTGAAAATGATTTTAGCTTTTAAAAATGGCCGTAGGAATTTAAATTTGAGTTGTACAACTTGCAATTTTCGTGTTTAGTAAATTTTGAATTTTAAGTGGAAGTAATGACGGTTAATTTTGGTTTAAAATATTTGAAAGTTATGAAAACGATTTTTGAGAAATTTTTATTTTAAATGGTGTCCTATGATTGAGGAATTACAAATCTAATTAGATTTTTGGTAAAAAAAAAAGAAAAAGATTTTGACTGATAAGATTATTTGAAAATTTCGTTTAATAAGGGATTGCTAAGATTAAAATTTTTGGAAGAATTTTGAAGGATGTGATGGAAAGTTATTTTGATTGATTAAAGGAAGTTGCCATTTAAAAGTTGAGATTTTGTTGGAATAACTTAGCATGAATAGAAGTTAAAATTGATGAGAGCATTGAGCTTAAATTTTGAGATTGCTTTTAATATGCTAAGAGTTTTATTATGAGTTATTTGAAAATTTTAGAGTGTTAAATTTTTGATTGATGGTGAAATTTTTATGGATTCGTAAATTATGAATTCTTGAGTTAAATAGTTGAATTTAAACGTTAATTTTGGAAAAGGTTAGTAGTAACGTGATAAAATTTTGCTTTGAGATTTATGAGAGTGATTTAAATTTTTATGATGAATTTGAACGGCTTGGAGTTAATACAAATTTTGGTGGTTTATTTTTGAAAGTTTAATTTTGAAACTTTTGGAGGAAACTGGAGTTAAATTCTAAAGGGTAGGCCCCAAGATAACCCTACTGAGTATTCCACACTAATTGACATGTCACTCATGACCATGATAGTAGTATATACACAAGTGTTGTTAGTCATCTACCCAGCTATGTGACTGTATTTCCACCTTGGCTTACTCGACCTTCCTTCAATTCTAGATCTTTTAATTGCTACCTTCTAACCCACTTGCATTTTGAATAATGATCTAATGGTTCCTTAACTGTATTCATCTAGAAGACTATATTCCCCCTGGAACTGTGTTCCTAAATTATTTACTGGATTTTTTTTAATGTATTGCATGCTTTAACTTGATCTTCTTGATTTTTGTGCATTAATTATCACCTCATGAACTTCCACTTTCTATTTTAGATATTTTGGCATCCCTTACCATGACTTTGATATTTGGAGCACAATACTAGACTTTTTCTTCCAACAAATTTTATATGTAAGACCTAGACAAGTCCACCTTCATGTAGATATATCATGTCCCACTAAAACACGTCTCCTTGTCCTCTATTTTCTTGGTATGACTTTCTGGTCGAAATGGCCAAACTATAATCTTTACCATGATACCGATATATATATTATTTTTTTCGACTACGGATAGGGATTCAACCTCAACTCAATTCTTCCGACCCAATATGTGATTGTGTTCTACTTAATTCCTCAAATGCTTAAATTTGTACTTTACCTTGATTGCTTGACCCATTGTCCCATGATACTATTAGTTTAACTCTTGTAAGTTGGGTAGAATACCTCACCCCCTAACAAACCTTTTTCCTTGTGAACCACATTGGTAAGTTCACTTAGACTATAAATTCAGAGGACCCTACCTTATCTAGTCTACCAAGCCATAAATGAAGAAACACTAGGACAACTGTATAGGCCCAAAGTTCGGGCAAGCCTTGATTTTAAAATATCTTGGACTATTTAAATTTCCTTCATCAGTACCTCCCTTGCTCATATTTTGACTAAATCATGCTGCTAACGTAGCTTCAGTTTTGCAAGCTTATTTCGTTATCAAGCTTGATCATGACATATTTTATTGGGTGCACCCATTAACATATTGTCTAATCAGAACCGGTGCATGATGGTCTGATCAACCTATTGCACTTTGGTTCGCTTATCACATATTATTCTACATGGATGAAGACATAGTAAACTTGCCTTAGAGTCTCATCCGCGACAGTCTTGGCAATTCTCTTTTGAATTATTTTCGCCGCCTATGAACTCCGTAATTCGTACTCAATATATAACACCGTCTTTGAAACCTTGTTGTTCTTGTCTTTTACTCATTTTGGAAAGACAAGGCAATGTACTTGCTAAGATAGACTCAAGGTATCATCTTTGGTTGCCCAATCGGTTAATTATACACAAATGTAGATAGCCACCGACCGACTCATGTGGCTATATCCTCGCCTTTAACTACTCCTCATTTCTCAACCCTAGAATTATTATCGTGTCCTTCCAATTGTTCTTGAGCACTCGAGAATGATTCTAATCATTCACTTAAATCAAACTCTCAATCGAGGTGATTAGTCTCCAGTTTCTCTCTAGGAACCACATCTCCCAAATGTCTAAATTATTCTCTTTGATCTACTCAATTCCTTATTACTCTCCAAACTGGATTATCGAAATTTTGCTACCTTCACTGGCAACCCTTATTCAATTCCATAACCATGATATATTTTTGTATATATCGACCCCACAATTTTCTATTGCATGGTGGTGTTGAACGTCGTTTTATCGCCCCCTCCAAAAATTTAATTGCATTTTGGTATTGACGAACTCTTCCTATCCCTCAACCCTATCTACCCTATTAATCCTAAATTTCGAGGACGAAATTCTTGTAAGTTGGGTAGGATGTAAAACTCCCTATTTTTTTAATTATATTTTTATTATATTGGACTTAAAATAAATTTATACAATTTATGGTTTTATTTATTTATTGATGACCGGGTTTGACCAATTCAGCCCGAACTGGGCCCTGACCAAATTTAAGTCCATGTAGGCATGTGGTGTGACCAAGATGGCCACGTAGGCGTACTTTATGTGTGTGCAAATATTTATTAAATTATTTTAAGACTGGATGTTTATTTCTAATTAAATATTTATTTATACAATTATTAGTATTATTGTTATTTAATAATGTGTTTCAATAATTGTGTAATATTCTTCTGGACCCGAATGAGAGTGTGCGGAATAAGTTCACCAAAAACCACCATCGGGCTATTTTTATTACTTCATTATTATTAAAGTATTTTTTGTGGAATTAAATAAACAATTATTTAATATTATTATTGGTTGTCCTTTTATGGTCAATTGAATTTGGATATATAATTAAACATGTTTTAAATAGATTTTTATATAGGGCTAGATAATATTAAAATTTTATTTGGATTGTGAATATTTTATTGGGTGTATATATATATATATATATATATATATATATATATATATATATATATATATATATATATATATATATAAAGATAAGTTTTAAAGAAAAATAAATTTTCTTGTTGTTATTTCATATTTAAAATATTTTAAGAAATATTGATTGGAATACAATATTTGTAAGATATATAATATTCCATATATAGATTTATTAGATTTGAAGAAATTAGAATTTTTACGAATTTACTTGCATTTTATTTAATTAGAATATGTGAGATTAATTGTGTCTAAAAGTATATATATATATATATATATATATATATATATATATATATATATATATATATATATATATATATATATATATATAAGTCAAGTAGAAAAAAAAAACTAATGTGTGGTCGGCCCATAAATGGAACCGACCACAACAACCCAAGCCGTAAGCAGCAGCACAAATATTGTGTGCGCCCCTCCCCCCCCCCCTTCATAACTAAACAGCAGCAACAATGCCAAGATTGGCCGACCCCTTTACAAAGCCCCCTCCCTAGTATACATACGTATATATAAGTTAGATACATATTTATATATATGTTTTGGAAAAAACCCTAAATTTTCTTCCACCTCCTTCCTCTCCTCCTTCCTCCTCCCCACTCCACGGCGAAGCTCGGACGCACCATGGCGAAGCCATGCTCGCGAAGAAGACAAAGGAACCATCGACAACGGCAACGGTTACGGAACAACGAGGTACTCACCTTCTCTCCTAGTTTCCTCCCATCTAGTTCGATCATTTTTCGATCTACGAATTTCTACGCGTAGCCCCCATGACCCTCTTCAAGATCCCCCAAGTGGATTGTGACATGGCCATCCAACTTGCTCGAAAAATCGAGACGAAGTTGGAGAAAAACCCACTTTTCTGAATATTAAAAACTGTTTTGAAACACCAACTTGTCGGCCACTTTTCTCGTTGTCCATTAAACTTTCGTAAAAAGTAATTGAAGGTAGTCAAAGACAACACAACCTAGATTGTAATGCACCTTCTGGATTCACTTTTTATCTAGTATGTAGAAAGTTACACGTTGTTAAAGTTTTCCGAAAAATTGTAAATTCTGTTTTTAAAAAGTGGAAAAATACCCGATACGGCGTGCGCCCCGACAAATCGGGCGACGTGGTCGCACACTATACGCATCGAAAGGCACGTATGGATGTTGTCGACATGTGGGAACTGACGGAACCCGATTTCGTTGCATGTGTGCGACGAAATCAGTGCGTATCCGTCAAGATACACCGTATCGACCCATTGCAAATTAAGTCACAACTTTGTGCACACTCATCATATCACGATGAAACTTGCGCCATTGGACTCAAAATATTTTTCTGGTCCTGTGAGTCAAGTTTGGTCCGATTCTGAGACCGTTGATCGGAACGCTATTTTGGCGGGCCCACAATCCCACTCAACGGGCGATTTTGTGCACAACCCATCGGAATCCAAAATTGGACATACCGTTGGGTTCGTCTCATCAAAACAAATCCGTAGACATGTAGTTTGACGACTTTAGAGACCGTAGATATTGGCATGCATTTCGGTGCAAAGCGGATCCAACGGCGGACATCGTTTTGACCCGAAATTACGATTTTGCCCCTGTTCCAGAATTTAACTTTTGGACAGGCGTTTCCTAGGTATATCTTTTATTCCAAACTTGTTCGTGATGTTTGTTGCAGCATCCGGAGTCATCTGCGGGATTTGACTTTTCTTGCTTCGTTTATTTGTCTGTTCGAGCTACTGGATTATTCCCTTTTGCACATAACCTCAGGCAAGATACCTTGCCATTAAACTGTTTATATTCAGTCTTCATTTATTTTATATATCACTGTTCTTTATTTTCGGTTCTTACAGTTCTTGATTTACTGCCTGTTCAGTGATTATTAATTTACTTTGTTATTATCCTTTGATTGCATATAAACCTAGAGTTAAGGGACTACCGTTTGTAGTTTGTCGCATATACCTTGACACAGTTGTACCATAAGGATGTGTGAGATAAGTAGCATGTAGAGGTTCTTGTGTGTGGGCTGATCCCCCATGCGCATGCGTTAGGGCTAACTGCTAATAGAGGCATGTTAGGAGACTTAGCAGTTAGTAGGGGTATATGAGACATGGATGTGACTCTGTTAGACATTGGGTGGGAAGGACAGTTCCTTAACGTATGGGCCAAGTATGCACTTCCCTATTGTCGGTTATCTCCGCGGGAGATACGGTCCTGGACCCTGATACTAATTTACTGCTGGCCTCTGACATTCGATGAATGTTATGCTTTGAGGTCCCTGGTATCCTGATGGGCCATACCTGAGATTACTGCTACTGAGCCAGAGTGCCCATGCGTTGGAGGTTTGTTCTTAATTGCATAAACACTGTAGTATGGTTAGATTACCTTATTGTCGTCTTGTCACTTATTTCGGGTTGTGACATATTATATATTCAGTTTATTATGGCATGTTCTTTGTGTATCTTGTTACGTCCCTCTGAGGATCTGGTTATCTCTCCAGGTGTGTGCTTCTATGATTTTGCAGGTGTTCTATCCAAGGCCGTGATCTTTTCCATTCTTTCGAAGACGATTGCGCTTGGTTCGTCTCGTTATTTTACCGATCACTTCTTGTACATTTTATTTGAGATAGTTGGTAGTGGACTTTATCTCCGCCCAACGATTGTATACATGCCAAATTCAAAGTTGCTTTTATATCATTTATTTATTTAGTGGATAAGATTTAGTTATTATGGTTTCTACTGTATTTTACAGCTTATGTATACATACAAGGTTTCTATATATTGGAGTGTACTTCATATGTATACAGCTGGCATGTCGATGTACCTAGTCCTACGTATTTTGGGACTGGGGCGTTACATCATCCTAGCCATCACCGACTACTTCTCCAAATGGGCAGAAGCAGTTCCACTGACGAAAGTGAAAAGCTCTAGGGTGATCAGCTTCATCAAGCATCATGTCATCTACCGTTTCGGGGTACCCCGCAGGATTATCTACGACAATGGTCCTCAGTTCATCAGCCATGTTTTCAGCAGATTCTGTGACAAGAACCGCATTCAGAACGTGGCATCAACTGCCTACAATCCGACAGCAAACGGATTGGTCGAGGCTTTTAACAAAACTATCGTCAAGCTACTCAAAAAGGTCGTGTCATCCAACAAATGCGACTGGGACGAAAAGCTCGACGAATGTCTTTGGGCCTACCGTATAATGGTACGGACTCCGACGGACAACACCCCGTTCTCCTTAGTGTACGGGAGCGAAGCGGTACTGCCTCTCGAGATTCAGATACCCTCACTCCGTGTAGCGATCACAAACCAATTAACAGAAGAAGACAACCAGCATCGTCGTCTGCGAGAATTGGAAGCACTGGACGAAAAATGTCTCCTAGCTTAGCAGCGTATTGAACTTTATCAAGCCTAGATATCACAGGCTTTCAACAAAAAGGTTAAGCAGAGGACTTTCCAAGTAGGCGACCTGGTCCTGGCAGTCAGGAGGCCGATGGTGTTGACTCACAAAATAGCAGGAAAGTTCGAGCCCAAGTGGGAGGGACCTTTCATCATAGAGACGGTATACTCAAACGGTGCTTACCGCATCGCTCGACCGAACGGGGACTTGTTCATGATGCCCATCAACGGCAAGTTCCTTAAGAAGTACTACTCATGATATCTTTCAGACATGTACTTCCATCTCTACCCAACAAGGGAGTCAGTGGACCTGATCATCAGAGCTCACGTACATCTCCCTTTCATAAAATCCTATGCTTTCGGAACCCAGTTGTTCCGTGGCATTCTATCCTCAGTAGAAGAACAACCACGTCCACATTACCTCTAAGTTGCTCCTCTACGCCATACAAAGCAGAATCTTATACTACATAAGATTGTGCTACTTATCATGTTTACCACGTCCACATTACCAATGAGTAAACACCCGTACAAACAACCCCCGTGTTGCTGTACATCGATCGCAGAACTTCCATGTCCATATTACCTCTGAGTAGTTCCGCATATCCCCCCAGAGTCACTCCTACCATGTCCATAACACCTCTGAGTAGGAAGACTTCATCATTTGAACCCCATATTTGCCACGTCCACATTACCTCTAAGCAAACATGTCGGTTCTTTCAAACTTATTATCTGTACCTAAAAACCATGGTGCACAAAAGATAATAGGTCCACACAATCACTAGTTCATAACAGCAAAAATGAACACACCACAAAATTCTTTATTTTTTTATTTAAAAGTAAAGAATTACATCCCCAACAGAAGTTGTAAACTACAAAATAAAAAAAAAGGAGAGAGACTACAATCCCTAAGCATCACTGGGATTGGCAGAAAGCTCTTCAGTCCGATGCTTCAAGTTTTCCGCCCGAGTCTCTACGGTCGCCAAGACCCGGCGTTCGTCTTCTTGACGCATCACCTCGACAGCTTCAGGGGCAGTATTATTCTCATACTTTTCGTCTAGCTATTTCTGCTGGTGGGTAAGGGAAAGAATCTGGCGGGTAAAAGCTGCCTCCTCCTCCTTAGATGCTATATATTCAGCCTAGACTCGCTCAGCATCTAACAAGAGTTGGGCTTGCTGGTCTTCAAGGATACGGATCTTGGCAGTGACCTCCGCTATGCTAGCTTCTAACGAGGCCCGCAACTCTACCTTTTCCTGCGTGGATTGAGATAGCCTCTCCACCGCAGCCTCAACTTCGGCCACCTCGCGGTCCCAGACAGCCACCGTGGCCTGATACGATGACTCGACTTCAGCTATCAATTTCTTCTTTTCTGTTTATATCAGAGCAGAAAAGTTATTTCGTCGGATACTCTGAATCTCGGAAAGAAGCTGGTCGAGCTCGACCACCGACGCCTCCAGAATCTCGGCCATATGATCGTGGTCACGGTACAAATGTATCAAACCAATGGAAGGGAGTGCCATGGCTTTTGCCGTCGTGAAACTTCCGTTCGCATTCAGCACCGTTGATACGCCTTTCTACAGCATCTTGTACACTGCTTCAATAACAAACTGTACATACTCATCCGCGTCTGCCAACACTTGAGGCGTCATAGCTGGAGTTGTAGGAGATGCGGTGAGGGACGACGGACCTGAAGAAGATCTACCGACTATAATCTGCGAGGCTGAAATCTCGACATCAGCGGACTCTCCCTCGACGGGGATTTGAACTTCGTCACTAGCCCGAGGTGCCAAGTGGATGGAAGGAGCTGGATGGGGCGTCGATACTGTCCCCCAAGTAGAAAGAGCAGGAGGAGTGTCCTCCATAACAGGGCCCTTGCCCTTATCAGAGCCAATGACGGATGTTCCCCCAACATCCGGGTTGATGATATTATCCCCGTCCGGGGCAGGGCGGCTCTCCCTTTCGTTCGAAGCGACAGGGTCCGCCCCTGACAGTTAAACCTCCCTCGGAGCCAGGCTCAAAAAATGAATCTCATCACCGGCATCAACTCCCCCTACAGGGACGGGTGTAGGGCTCGGCAGTGACGTCGACCCTACCACATCAACCCCTACTTCTGGAACAGGGGTAGGGCTGGGCCACGAGGCCTCATGTGCGACCAGCGCCTTGGTACCATAACCAGGAAGAAGCCCAGCCAGCAAATCCTTGTCAGAGACGTCTCCGCTATACACGATCTATCTGGCAGCTTGATCAACGTCTTCTTGCGAGCCATCGTCAGAAGAAGACGAGCTCCATACTTTCTCCTCGTCTGGAAGGATTTTTCCCATAACTTCCTCTGAGGCCCCGATGCTTTCAGGCACCCCCTTAACATTCGGGTCTACTTCCGGTCGAGGCTACATGCCGTCCTCTTGATGGACCGACCGAGAGAGCTCAGCACCCTGAGGCGCTAATACATCTTCAGCCTCTCTTCCAATATTATCTGGAGACACCGAAATCTCCACAGAAGCGATGTCATCAGCACTCCCTTCCCTGAGAGATGCTATAATCGGAGGAATGCGCTCGTCGGAAGAGCTCGCCACCTCCTTCGGCCTACTAATACTCGGTTTCGAAACCCGAGATTTCCTCTTCGGCACCTTCTAAACGAGAAAGGAGGACATAAGTCACAAAAATCAAAGAATAAATCAGACTATGTAGGACATCTTTACCTCAGCGGGAGCTGATTCCGTTGGTACTACAGGTGGCACCCCCGGAGCTCCCACCTTCGGAGTTGTAACACCCCAGTCCCAAAATACTTGGGACTAGATATGTATCATGCCAGCTGTATACATACGAATAGATATACGGCTCGTATGTATACATAAGCTGTAAATGTAGAAAGCCAAGACACTAAATCTCATCCACGAAGATAAATAATGATATAAAAGCAATTTTGAGTTTGTCATGTATACAATAGTCGGGCGGAGATAAATCCATTACCAACTAAATTAAATATGGAAAAATATACAAAGAAAGAATTGGTCGAGCGAGAGCAAGTGACGAGTCCAAGAGCAATCATCACGAAGGAAGGTATGGCCTTAGCTAGAGCACCTGCAAGAAACCACGAAACACACACCTGGAGGGATCACCAGGTCCTCAGAGGGATGTAACAAGACACATAATATCATGCCAATAACTGAATAATAAAAGCTCAACAGAAAAGTATGTACGATTAAAGGTTCCTAACCATTCTATGTGATATGCACTTTGAGGACAACGTTCTACGCATTGGCTGTAGGATCAGCAGAGTAATAAGAGTGGCCATCGGCCCGGGGCAGTAAGTAGCACTCATCCGAGTCACTATCGGCCCAAAATATGTGTAAAAATAAATGTAGTCCCTATGCTAATAACTGTCCTCTCCCTCCCCATGATACTATACATGCGTCGTCTCCACGACACTGTTTGATCCTTAATAACTGCCAAGTCTCCTGCACAATCTATTGACAGTTATATCCTAACGCACGGTCTGTATGCACCGATGTACGGTCGATACGTAAGTCCGAAGCTATATGCGACTCATAACACACACAACCCGTGGCACATCATGACAGTTTATGAAGATGTTCTAACATATGATAGTTCCTTAACTCTAAGCCAATTGCATAAAGTATAATAATTTGCATCTATATATAGTTTTGAAAGAACAACATTTTATTTGCTAAAAATAATAAAAGCATGCATGATATTGAGCAAGAAATTTAAGCAGTAAAGGCAAGGTGTCTGCCTGGTGTGTCGCCTGGTGGAGTGCGATGATCGTGTTGTTATGTTTTGTCCAATTGCCAAGGCCCATGAGTAACGGTACGAATCCACAAAAAATAGGAAGCATGATTTAGTCACGATTGATGATAATAATCGAAAAGAGTTTGGAGTACAGGAATCCTTATACAAACTTAGAATTAATCATAATACTTGAAAACTAGATTTTTATTAATTAAAATCATTTCTTAGAAAAGTATCAAAAATTGTTTTACACTAAGATACTCTAGTTTGTAAAAATAGAATATTTTAGATAGAGGTTTATCTGTTTTAGTCAAAATATGCTTTTAGGAAAATACATTAAAAAAAATTTGGGCTAACTATAAGTTTTGTAAAAATATTTTTATTGATAAAACTACACTTTATAAACGAAAATATATTAAATAAATATTTAAGCCAAAACTAAAATTTTGTCAAATATGTTTATATCTAGAGGAATATATTAGTAATAGAGATAACTTTTGTAAATGAATATTTGAGAAGACTGTATTTCATTGGTTGAAAGTATTTTAGGCAAATACTTGAATGTTACCAGGAATATTATTTAAATTAAAACTATAATTAATTTGGTCATAAATTTTACCAAAATATTTATAATACCAATAATATGGTAATAATAATAGTAATGTAATAATAATAATAATAATAATGATAATAATGATGATAATAATAATAATAATAATAATACTATTAATAATAATATTATTAATACAACTAATTAATACTATTAACTCTTCCCCAAATTGAAACAGTGAGAGAGAGAGAGAGTTAGGGAGAGGGGAAAGTAGCGGGGAGAGGGTCTCACCGGAGCGGCTCCGGCGTGGTCGCCGGCGGTGGCACTGTGGAGGGCGGAGCGGCTGGGTTCGGCTGGGAGGAGGTGCCACCGGTCGTGGAGCGGAGGTGCTAGGCTCACGGCAATGGGGTTATACCGGCCGGCTCCGTGCGACCATAGTGGACGGGGAAGGCCACGGTGGAGGAGCGGTGGCGGATGTGGGGAGCTCCGCGCGATGGAGGCTGTACCCGCGGCCGGCGGTCGGAGGATGAAGGCGCGACGGTCGGCTCCCTAGATCTGGGGAAGCATAGGGCCGACGCTGCTCCGGGAACAGGCAAGGCGACAGCAGATGTGGGATGCGGCGACGACGGTACTCGTCGACGCGCGGAGGAGAGATTCGATCGGTCCCTGCGGTCGGGAGACGTCGGGAAGACGGTGGTCGGACGGAGAGTTGGTGGCGCATCGCCCGTGGAGATTCAAGGTGGATCACACCGGACACGTCGAGCAGCACGACTGTGCTCTGGTGGGGACGGAGGATGCCTGCGGCGCATCGGAGACAGGTGCTCCGAAGGAATGCGGTAGCGGCGACCGGCGATCTTCGGTCAGGTTAGGCTCCTCCCTTTCTTCCATCTGGTGGTGGTCGTTTGATTTTGGGGTAGCTGCGGTCGACAATGGCCGTGGCATTGGTGTTGGCGGCAGATGTTCATTAGTGGTGGTGATAAATTCGTGGTGATGGTGGTTGGGATGATGTTGTCAGTGGTGATGGTAGAGACGGGGATGCTGTCGGGGCAGCAGTGGACAGGGAACGAGGATGATGGGGATGTTGGTGGCGACGACGTGGTGGTGGTGCGTGGTGGAGACGGCTTATGGTCTATATCGGGGGTGGTTGGAGGCAGATGGCTGGAGGCGGCAACGATGGCGGGTCGAACGTGATGGTGGCAGCAATGGCGGGACGGCCAGCTTTGCTAGGGTTAGGATTAGGGCCGAGGTCCGGGGTTGTCGGACAGGGCCAAAGTGTACATGTAAAAAAAGTAGTGGATGGAAAGGAGACACGGACACGATGCACGAATTCTGGGATTATGAAATTTGGATGAGAAAAAGAGGGCAAGTACCTCTCCTTTTATAGGAGGTGGGAATCCCATTAGGATTAGGAATAGAATAATTTAAATCCCGTTTAGATAATACTATAATTTAATTCAAATCATTTTAAAAAAAGGCATTTATTCGATCCGATCCAATCGATTTCCGATAAAACCCTTATTTGATTTAAGTCTATTAAAAATAACATATTTTCGAATTTAAATTAATATATTTAATCAAATCTTAATTCAAACCAAATTTCAAATATTCTTTTTGAGTTAATAAAATATTATTATTAATAAATTTTGAAAATTTATTTAAATTATGTACTTCGCATGAAAAAAATACTTTTCATAAAATATAGTTTTCTAAAAATAAAATAGTCTTTTTATATAGTAAACAACAAAAGATAAGGTTTTGACAATTTTAAGAAATAAAGAGGAATTTATTTAGATAAATAAATTATCTATCACATATTACTTTGAGCTTATACATTTTTTAAAATAAGAGATATTTTTCCAAAATATTTACCTCGCATATATTCGCACTCGACGAGCCATCCGAAAATATGAACTCATGCGCGACATATAATACGACTATGCGACGTACAATACAAAGCAAAGAAATTTTCTAAAACCAAATAAATAAAAATTTATAGTAGAAATTTAGAGGGTTTACATCCTACCCAACTTAAAAGAATTTTGTCCTCAAAATTTAGAAATAATTAGGGTTGGTAAGGTCGAAGGGGTAGAAAGAGTTTTATTGATAGGAAATCACAACTAAATCATTGAGCGAGGAGTTTGTGGTAGAAGTCAATGTAACATGCAGTTTAGATAATTGGACAAATAAAATCAACGGATATAATTTAAAAAATCATATGCATGACAGCCCTTATGTGTCTGATTCAATCATACCACTATTAGTCCTAAAATTTGCGGAATCCCAAAAATATTTTAACCACTTTTTCGATCACAATCTAGGATCAATAAGCCGGACTAATATCGTCCTAGTCTTTTTAATTTTCAAAAAAAAATTCTCGTCAAAACAAATAATTTGCAAAATTTTGATTTATCCTCAAAATTTATATTTCCTGTACTTAAATTTTTCTAGAACTATTATTTTTTTCTCCTTTTTCTTTATTTAATAATCGTCCTCGAGAATTTGCTCACAATATTTTGATTCTAAAGTATATAATTTAAATTTGTTACCTCAAGCTAGAAATTCAATAGGCTCCAAAATTTTCATTTTAAATGACCTTTATTCTCTTCTGTTTACCCGAAAGTTTACTTCACAAAATTAGCTATATTCGTATGTCGAATCTGTTATCCGATAGAATTTTAAAAATCCAAAATTTTAATACCCAATCGTTTGTAGTCTACTTCCCTCCGCATATCTATAAATACTTAAATATTTTTCCCAAAAATGACTTCGTCGTTTCATAATCTCCTCAAAATTTATATATTTAATAACTCCGTGAACCTTCTTTTCCTATACACCTATACATACTTCCTAAAGCTTTAATTCTCTCAAAATTAAAATCTTTAATCAAGTTAGCTGAGGTAAAGATCAATCTCTTCTAGAAACTTTTATAAAAGATTCATATCCTTTGTGTAGCAACATAAAAATTTATTTCCCACATTCCATTAATCGCAACCCTTTTAACACTCGCAAGTATACTATCATTGGATCATCTCAACCCATAATATCACCCCTCTTTCTCAAAATAGCACACTTAACTAATGTCTCATAATCTTGTATCATTTTACTTGATTAAACCACTAATCTCCTCTATGATGTCTTCCAATCTAGTCCATGTCTAACCAAAGGGTGTCATGATCAAATCTTTATCTAAGCCTAAGGAATCGCAAAGCAAGGTTGCATGAATAATAGCAGAGCAAAATAAAATTTTCGAAGAGAAAATCAAATGATTTAGAAGAAAGTATTGGTTAGGCTCAATGGTCGTGATAGGGTTTGGATAATAATACTAATTATTGCATGAAAATAAAATTTATGGGCCTAAGCAATTTGAGATAATGCACAAAAATAAAAGGCACGGGTTAACAATAAGCACAGGCTAAGCATTTAAGGAATTAAGTGGACCATAATCATTTATTGGGTCGAAGAACATGAGTCGAGGTTGAGTCCTTGTCTATAGTTGGAAAGCATATCGGTGTCATGGTAAAGGTATAATGTAGCTCTTTTGTCTTGAAAGTCGTAGGATAAAAATAGAGTATAAGGGGACGTGTTTTAGTGGGACATGATATGTCTACGTGAAGGTGGGCTCGTCTAGGTCTTGCATATAAAATTTGTTGGCTGAAAAGTCTAGTATTGTGCTCCAAATATCCAAGTCACGGTAAAGGACATAAAAATTTTTAAATAGAAAGTGGGAGTTCATGAGATAATGATTAACGTACAAAATAAATGACCAAGTTAAAGCATGAAATAAAGATAATTCAGTTTCTAGTAGATCAAGGTAAAATAAGTTAGGAATACAGTTTTTAGAGATATGATAGCCACTTATATGAAGTACGATCAAGGAACAATCT
The DNA here is from genome assembly GCA_029216955.1 of Iris pallida. NCBI lineage: Eukaryota > Viridiplantae > Streptophyta > Magnoliopsida > Asparagales > Iridaceae > Iris > Iris pallida. The sequence goes on from JANAVB010035017.1 coordinate 2,322,679, forward strand.
AATCATTTCTCAAGTTTCAATGGTTAGAAGGTCACGATAAAATCTAGATTTGAGAAAATGTCGAGTGAGTCAAGATTGAGATATCTTCACAAAGTTTGGCAGATGACTTAACTACACTCGAGTATATACAACTATTATGGCAATTAATGAGGAATACTTGTATCCCATTAGGGTGACTTGCTTGCTTCTTGGTCCTCTACCAATATATGATCTAATTTTAAATTTCAAGTTCCTCAACAGTTTCGAAATACTATCTCAAGTTACTCCATCAAATATTTAATCATAACTTAAAGTTTATTTTTTTCTTTAAATAATTTCCAAATAACCTTCATCATATCTAATGCGGCATAACTAAATTTTCATAACAAGCCATCACATTTAAAATTTTCCAATTCTCAAATGTACCTCGAGATAAACTCTTAGCCCGTTTCATCAATAGCAATCATGTAACTCAATTTAAATCTTTTTTTACCAAAATTTAAATATCCATAATCAAGGCTTTAAACTTGAAATCTAATTAACTTTTTAAATCATAGATCATATGACATAATTTAAATTTTGAATTTTTCCTTCAAAGTCACTTTCATATCCTCCAAATATTTAAACAAAATTTTACCATCATTTCTTCAACTCAAAATTAAATAAACTTATAAATCGTACGACTCAATTTTAAACCTCAAGCTCTCTCAAACTAAACTTTCATCTTTAGTTGTCTAAAAATCATAATTAAAACTCCTTAAATAATCTCGAGATAAACTTTATAATATTACAATCCAAACTTTTAAAGTTAACCGTAAATCATGCATCATAATATAAAAACTTAAGTTATTTCTCAATCGATTTCATATCCCTAATAAATCATAACTATTTTACCATTTCAAAAAATTCGTAAATCAAAATTTTGTTTTCTCGATCTAGCTATCCTCTTGTGTATACCACCTTGTAATAACAAAATAATATTCTCACTATCCTTTGAAAGCGGTAATATGCTACTATCCAACTTGGAATTAACTAATCCTTACGATCATATTTCTAGGAAAATAACACCTTTATGACTCAATTAAAATCTCAATGCATATTAATGGTCGATGTAATCCTTCAGCCATGTGTTTAACCTATGAGCATATACTAGTGTAGTCATCTTCCTATCAAGTATGGAAATAAGGATTACGGTAGGAAGAGCTCAAGCAAGATGCAAATCAAGGAGGTCGAACGAGAGTTCGGAATTTGAAGTCAAGAAAGGGTGTCAAGTAGGTAGATGAGATTCTAGACTCTAATCCTATATTGCAGGCCCGTTCGGTATAGTCATGTAACCGAAACGGCAAACTCGACTTGCATGGGCCACCACAAAAACATGTAACGCCCCAGTCCCAAAATACTTGGGACTAGATACGTATCATGCCAGTTGTATACATACGAGTAGATATATGGCTCGTATGTATACATAAGCTATAAATGTAGAAAGCCAAGACACTAAATCTCATCCACGAAGATAAATAATGATATAAAAGCATTTTTGAGTTTGTCATGTATACAATAGTTGGGCGGAGACAAATCCACTATCAACTAAATTAAATATAGAAAAATATACAAAGAAAGAATTGGTCGAGCGAGAGCAAGTGACGAGTCCAAGAGCAATCATCACGAAGGAAGGTATGGCCTTAGCTAGAGCACCTGCAAGAAATCACAAAACACACACCTGGAGGGATCACCAGGTCCTTAGAAGGACGTAACAAGACACATAATATCATGCCAATAACAGAATAATAAAAGCTCAACAGAAAAGTATGCACGAGTAAAGGTTCCTAACCATTCTATGTGATATGCACTTTGAGGACAACGTTCTACGCAGGGGCTGTAGGATCAGCAGAGTAATAAGAGTGGCCATCGGCCCGGGGCAGTAAGTAGCGCTCATCCGAGTCACTATCGGCCCAAAATGTGTGTAAAAATAAATGTAGCCCCTACGCTAATAATTGTCCTCTTCCTTCCCATGATACTATACATGCGTCGTCTCCACGACACTGTTTGATCCTTAATAACTGCCAAGTCTCCTACACAATCTATTGGCAGTTATATCCTATTGCACGGTCTGTACGCACCGATGTACGGTCGATACGCAAGTCCGAAGCTATATGCGACCCGCAACTCACACACAACCCGTGGCACATCGTGACAGTTTATAAATATGTTCTAACATATGGTAGTCCCTTAACTCTAAGCCAATTGCATAAAGTATAATTATTTACATCTGTATATAGTTTTGAAAGAACAACATTTTATTTGCTAAAAATAAGAAAAAGCATGCATGATATTGAGCAAAAAATTTAAGCAGTAAAGGCAAGGTATCTTGCCTGGTGTGTCGCCTGGTAGAGTGCGATGATCGTGTTGTTATGTTTTGTCCAATTACCAAGGTCCATGAGTAACGGTACGAATCCACAAAAAATAGGAAGCATGATTTAGTCACGATCGATGATAATAATCAAAAAGAGTTTGGAGTACAGGAATCCTTATACAAACTTAGAATTAATCATAATACTTGAAAACTAGCTTTTTATTAATTAAAATCATTTCTTAGAAAAGTATCAAAAATTGTTTTACACTAAGATACTCTAGTTTGTAAAAATAGAATATTTTAGATAGAGGTTTATGTGTTTTAGTCAAAATATGCTTTTAGGAAAATACATTAAAATTTTGTTTTAGGCTAATTACTATAAGTTTTGTAAAAATATTTTTATTGATAAAACTACACTTTATAAACGAAAATATATTAAATAAATATTTAAGCCAAAACTAAAATTTTGTCAAATACGTTTATATCTAGAGGAATATATTAGTACTAGAGATAACTTTTGTAAATGAATATTTGAGAAGACTGTATTTCATTGGTTGAAAGTATTTTAGGCAAATACTTGAATGTTACCAGGAATATTATTTAAATTAAAACTATAATTAATTTGGTCATAAATTTTACCAAAATATTTATAATACCAATAATATGGTAATAATAATAGTAATGATAATAATAATAATAATAATGATAATGATAATAATAATAATGATGATAATAATAATAATAATAATAATAATAATAATAATAATAATAATAATAATAATAAAACTAATAATAATAATACTATTAATACAACTAATTAATACTATTAACTCTTCCCAAAATTGAAACAGTAAGAGAGAGAGAGAGAGAGAGAGAGTTAGGGAAAGGGGAAAGTAGTGGGGAGAGGGTCTCACCGGAGCGGCTCCGGCGTGGTCGCCGGCGGTGGCGTTGTGGAGGGCGGAGCGGCTGGGTTCGGCTGGGAGGAGGCGGCACCGGTGGTGGAGCGGAGGTGCTAGGCTCGCGGCGATGGGGTTTTACCGGCCGGCTCTGCGCGACCATGGTGGGCGGGGAAGGACATGGTGGAGGAGCGGTGGCGGATGTGGGGATCTTCGCGCGGTGGAGGCTGTACCCGCGACCAGCGGTCGGCGGATGAAGGCGCGGCGGTCGGCTCCCTAGATCTGGGGAAGCGTAGGGCCGACGCTGCTCCAGGAACAGGTAAGGCGGCGGCAGATGTGGGATGCGGCAACGACGGTACTCGTCGACGCGCAGAGGGAAGATCCGGTCGGTCCCTGCGGTCGGGAGACGCCGAAAAGACGGTGGTCGGGCGGAGAATTGGTGGCGCGCCGCCCGCGGAGAGTCGAGGTGGATCACACCGGACACGTCGAGCAGCGCGACTGTGCTCTGGTGGAGGCGGAGGATGCCTGCGGCGCATCGGGGATAGGTGCTCCGAAGGACTGCGGTAGCGGCGGCCGGCGATCTTCGGTCAGGTTAGGCTCCTCCCTTTCTTCCATCTGGTGGTGGTAGTTTGATTTTGGGGTGGCTGCGGCCGACAATGGCCGTGGCGGTGTTGTTGGCGGCAGATGTTCCTTGGTAGTGATGAATTCGTGGTGATGGTGGTGGGATGATGTTATCAGTGGTGATAGTGGAGACGGGGATGCTGTCGGGGCTGCGGTGGACAGGGAACGAGGAGGATGGGGATGTTGGTGGCGATGACGTGGTGGTGGTGCATGGTGGAGACAGCTTAGTCGATGTCGGGGGTGGTTGGAGGCAGATGGCTGGAGGCGGCAACGATGGCGGATCGGACGTGATGGTGGCAGCAATGGCGGGACGGCTAAAAGTACTGTTGGAGGAAGAACCTTCTGTTCCAGACACAGGGTCTACTGCCGCAATCAATACGGCTACCAAACTCCAGGCCAAATGGAGAAGGGAAAATAGCATCTGCAGGCTTCTCATCCTGAATGCTATGGAGAATTTCCTGGCAGAATCCTATTCGAAGAAGGAATTTGCCAGAGACATATGGGAGTCTGTGGAAAATCTGTATGAAGAAGACATGAACAGGAGCAAGATGTTTGTGGTTGAAAAATATCACAAATTGCTCTTTGAGGACGAGAAGTCCATGTTGCCACAGGTGAAGGAATTTCTGAAGCTACGTCAGAAACTGAAAGACGAAGAGATGCCCCTTCCCGACAAGTTTGTCGTTGGAGGGATCGTCTCAAAACTTCCTGCTGGATGGAGTACCTTCTATGCAAGGATGCTCAGAAAGAAGCTAGACATTAGCTTGGGAGATCTACTTCAAGAGATTCATGTTGAGGACGAGATGCGTTCCCAACAGAAGATGGACACTCTGTCCAAACAGTTGGCTAAGGCCAATCTAATCGTGCACACGGGTCCTAAGCCGTCCATTCATGTGCATTCATGTGCTTACCCTAGCCGGTCACATATTTAGTTATATTTCAAATATAGTACACACATGTTCAGAAGATATACCTTGTACTTATTTTCTGTGATTCTATGATATCATGTTCTTTCAGGTGCTTACATATCATGTTCTTTTATGTTCTTACATACCATGTTCTTTCATGTACTTTACACTATTTCTTTCTATTAAAATATGTTTTTGGAAACCTTACCTCGATACGCTTCTTTTAAAAAAACTGGAGGCGAAACGGAGTCCGGAGCTAGGAGATATCGTCCTTCCAAGTTGCTCTTGCTGCTAAAAAGCGGGGCTGAATTCTAATGATGGAGATATCGTCCTTCCAAGTTGCTCTTGCTGCTAAAAAGCGGGGCTGAATTCTAATGATGAATTTTAGAGTTTCTATTGGACTAAAAATAATTTCGAATTATGGCTGATAGAAGAGGATGTATTGGGTTTATATAGGTATTTATTTCAGATTTATCTCCTAAATTAGATAGGATTTGATTTAAATAAAAAACGATCTAATTAATGCTAGATATGATTCCAATAGGATAAGAATTTCTAATGGATAAATCTTCCCATAAATTTAAATCAAATAAATTATTTAAAAAAATAAATCAATTTGATTGCAAACCTTTAAATGATCACCGTAATAACTTTAAGTATTTTTCTATATTATCAAATAATTCAAATCATATGAATCCAAATCCAAATCAAACTCAACATAATAACTTTAAAATAATATCTAATATTTATCAAAATAATTTAAATCAAATAACATTTCAAATATAGATTAGACAAATCGTAATGCTCCAATTAGTCATCGTAAGTATTTTAAACAATATTTAAATTATCAACATAATTTAAAATATAATTGATAACCATCAAGATAATTTAAATAAATTCAAATATAATCAAATAACTGATTAACATATCAAAATAATACTCGATGTCATTAAATATTATAAAACTTACTTTTATAAATCCAAATCGTTATTTAAAAATAAATAAACAAAAAAAAAACTTTATCGCTCATTTTTTAAAAACAAATTTTTAGAAGACCAAAAATAATAAAAATATATTTTATATTTCAAATAAAAATTTGAGAACATTTTTTTTAGAAATATTATTTCAAACCATTAATTTAAAACTAGTTTTTGGTAACAAAAGTAATCACAAAATATCTTTTACAAAATTTCTACGAAAATTACTTTTAAACACGAAATTAAAATATATAGATATAATTTAAAAAATAATAATTTTGGGAAGATGAGTTACAAATCTACCCACCTTTGAAAATTTTCGTACTCAAAATTTAAGAACTACTAGGATAGACGGACTTGGTTGATCGGTAAAAGGATAGTAAGAATTTGTGATAAGAGAAAATAGATGGAAGAAAAAAGAGAATTTCTTTAATGAGAACATTAATCAATTTGGATGAAAAATAGAAGAAATGAATGGATATGGCTTGATGTGCACGGACACGATGCACAAATACATTTGTAGGTGGAGAAAATTAATGGAATAGAGAATAATGAGCCTCTCCTTATATAGGAGGTGGAAGCTATTATTTAGATAAGGATTATGATAGTTGCAAATCCCTCTAGATAATTTCTCTATTTATTTTAAATCAAATTCAATAAATTTCAATCCAAATCTAAATCAATTTAAATCTAATTAAATTCCATCCTTTAGTTTAAAATCAATCAAATTTCAAATATATATATTAATTTAACTATTTAAATAAGTTCATAAATTCAAATCAAGATTTAAATGGCCACAATAACTTCGAAATATATTTTCCAAAAATATTAATAATAATAATTTCAAAAATTGCATTTTTATTTAAAATAAACTAATAAATAATTACGAGATATATGTATGCACAAATATCTTTACATAATTATGCTTTTCTAGTATACCAAAATATTATTTATTATTAATAACTTTTAAAAATGACGTAAAAATAACAAGCTTGGAAATGATAGCAAAAACTAATTATTATATCTATTATTTGAAACTATAAAAATAGAATAAAATATTTTTCTAAAATATGTACGCTCACACATATTCGCACTCGTCGAGCAATTACGAAAAACAAAATTTTGCGCACGACGTACAATACAACTACGCGACGTACAATACAAATTAAAAAAAAATTAATCAGTACCAAATTTAATAATAAAAATATAGTAGAAATTTAGGGGTTTTACATCTCCCTTTGGCAGTTTTACCATTTCTCAAGTTTGGTTCTTCTCAAGAGCCCCTAACTCCTAGTGCACCGTCATTTTCCACTTTGGATCGTTCTTGACAACCTGTCAATTGTTAGGTACAGTAATACTATCCAAAGATGCAATGAATGCTTCACGAGAAGAAAAGTTATTATCATATGAAACAAACAGAGCAAGGTCCCAACCATATCTATCAGAAGTATTTTTTGTATTATTGTGAGTGGTCCTCCGTACTGATAATGGTGTGGGAGTAGTAATAATGATATCACCTGAAGGAGAATCTGGTGGTAGTGGTATAGGAATCTCAGGAGTCGAGACGGACGCAGACAAGGGACTTGGCACTGGCACTATAGGTACTGGTCCTGCAGTTTGCTTCCCTTTCCTGCTATATGTAAGTAACTCCCCCCGAGCCATGGGCCTAACACCTCTCATTTCCTCTCCATGTTCCTCTTCACTCTCCTGCTCTTCCTCAACCGTTTCTCCATGCCATACTCCTAAATCGATCACCAAACTCTTACCAATCTCCCTCTCTCGCCTCATACTCCCAGTATCAGGCGAGTTGTCCATGGATGAGGTTTCCTCTTGACGGTAGTATAGCTCAAGCTCCCTGAACATCCATGCTCACAAACTTTTTCTTCTCTATTGGGCTCCAATACACGTACCCCTTCTGAGTCACCGAATAGCCCACTAAGACACATTGACTGCTCTAGGGTCAAGTTTTCCAACAAACGGTATGTTATCCTTCTCAAAACATACGCAACTAAACACCTTCAGCGGGAGTATCCTACTATTATTTTCTTGCAATATTTCACATGGAGACTTCCAGTACCTTCGAGGGCATCCAGTTGATCAGTTGAGTTGCTTTAACACTACATGCATGCCCCCATATACTCTGTGGGACATTCATGGCAATCATCATGCTCCTTGCCACCTACAAAGGTGTCTATTCTTCCTTTCTGCCACTCCATTATGTGCTGGTGTGTATGCACATGTGGTCTGATGCTGTATCCCTTGGGCTGATATTATTCCTCAAGTGCTTTATTGGTATACTCTGTCATAAAACCAGGTGACCCAAGAGGAACAATCAATAAAAGAAACGAACTACTTGTAACCATTCATAGTAGTTATGGCGTACGGCCCCCAAACATCAGAATGTATAATATCAAAGACAGAAGAGCTCCTATGGCCCGTACTAACATATGAGCTCCTAGTAAGTTTGTCTAAATCACATGAATCACATACTAGTTTCTCTCCTTATTTGCTTTCTTATAAATATATGGATACAACCTACTCAAAGTACCAAAAGAGGGGTGTCCTAACCGCCTGTCGTGGAGTATCCGTGATCCTCGGCACTCATCTTCGGTTCTCGCATTCCTGTCCTCTCTGCTACATGAAATAACATGTAGACAACTCTAGAGGGGGATGAATAGAGTTTGTATCAATAATCACCAAATAAAAATTAACTCTATATCACCTCCACAAACAACTATCAAGATAGTAAATAAATCAGAGAGAAATGCGGAAGTAAATAAAGATCAAGAAGAGCATACGCAAACACAGCAGTTTTAACCTGGTTTCCCTCGTGGAGGACTAGTCCAGGCCTGAGAACTCTAGCTCAGGATTAAATCCACTATTTGTGAAATAGTAGTTACACCCCGTGCCTTTTCTTCAGAAGAGCACGTCAACTTCTTACAGATTCGCAGTGGCGAAACTTGGAATTGTCCAAGTAACTTTTCTTTCACTCTTGCACACAACTTCTAGCTGATATCGCACTAAGCACCTTGGGCTAAGGAGAGTTGTGGCTTAGGATATATGGAAGAATGAGGCTTGGAGTAGTAGAACTTAGAAAGCTTGAATATTTGAAGGTAAGAGATGATTTGAAACGAAAGAATTCAAGCTCTATTTATACTACTCTGGGGAGGCAGAATTCGGCCAGAATTCTGCCCAATGAATTCAAATTTTCGAACGTTGGACAGCTTGTAGCAAGCAGGCCCTAAAAATCAGAGTGCTGGAAATCAGGGGACAGAGTTCGGCCCGAACTCTGTGTGGAGGCAGAGTTCGGCCCGAACTCTGTCTCCAGAAGACAAAATTGGTCCAATGGGCTTTTGGGCTTTGTGGAGCTTGGGCTTGGTTCAGGAATTGGTCTGTTGTAAGGTAGAGCTTGGAGAGATATGTCTAGGGGTTGAGATGACTCAGTGCGACTCAACGTACACATTCTCCTAGACTCAATAAATTGAAGATTACAGACTTGGAACAAATAGGAAAACCAAGAGCCCTTTTGATGACGCCTTTCTTCTGATATTTGAGCAGCCCTGAAGACGTCTTTTTCCCTGACAGCAGTCGTCCAAAGATAAACAGATCTGGAAATCTGAATACCTTTCGGGGACGAAGCCCCCGAACCCCCGACGGGGGGCTCTGCCCCCTCGACTCCTGTCCGCTGACCGGGCAGCGGAACCCCCGATACGAGGCCCCAGATAGGTCGCTAGACGGTTCGGAGAAGTCTCTTTGTATGACGCCATCTTTGGTCCATCATTAATTCTTCATTGCCTATGTCCTGGTTTGATCAAGTGAGATCATGCTTACTGCATGTTTACAAATACATATTAGGCCAGCAAAATATGTTGCAGTACGAAACAAGCATAGCAATATGATATAGGACAATTAGGACAATGCTAAGCAAAATATGTTGTAGTACGATACAAGCATAGCAATATAATATAGGACAATTAGGACAATGCTAAGTAAAATATGTTGTAGTACGATACAAGCATATCAATATAATATAGGACAATTAGGACAATACTAAGTTTAAGTAGCAACATGATAGTGAGTATATGAATATTAGTGACATCATTATGTTAAACTTTAATTGATTAGCCATATTCAAAAACACGATGTAATCATTGGACCAACACTACAAACACCAATACCGAATCAGCCCTTCCTGATCCAGGTATCACAGTCCATTATGCCAAGTGTCAGTTCCAAGTCTTTGTCCCGTCTCCTCTCTTAGAAGATCACCTTAGGAATATCAAAAGAGAATGCATTTTAGTTGGAGGATTATAGAACTAATGGACAAAAGACTAACTAGAAAAGGAGCATACAACATATTAGATAATTTTATTGAACCTGTACAATCGACTGTATCCTTATCGATCACTGGCTGGAAAGTACCACATTATCTGTTTGAATGTTGTCCACCGATGCTAGGTGAGTGTAGGAAGAGAACTCACTAGCATACCCTTTTACGTGTCGAGATGCACCTGAATCGACAATCCAGTCCGACGATCTAAGGGAAGACATAGATGCAAGGGCGAGTGAGTCGTCAGTACCTTCCGATGGATGGGCATATAAGGCAGCATTACCTCTGGCGAAGAATGAGGTAGACGCCTCCTCGATTCCACTAGCTCCTCCTGTCTCCATTGCTTGACTTTCTCTGTTTCCTCCTGAGTAACTTAAGCATGCCCAACAGTGCCCGATCCTCCTCAGCATAGGCACCATCACCTCCCTCCTCGCCTTCTGCTACCAGCAGGTTTGTTTAATAACCTCCTCGACCACCCTGTCGACCACCCCAACCATGCCTACGTCCTTCGAATTGTCCACGTCCACCACCTGAATCTCCCTCCTTGGATGATTTGGTGAAAAAATACCTCAGATGGCCCACCTTCTCGCAGTTGTAGCACTGTCGGGCCTCTCCCTTAGGTCATGTGCCGTCTGTCACGACCCGTACCCTGATTAGGGGCACGAGCACGTGGTTATGTCCATCCTACGCCGCAAAATTGGCGGTATAATGTTGTATAGGTTATTTATAATATACAACATCTAGACACAATATATAAACCTGTCATCTCTGCACGAAGGTATATGAAGTCATAACTCAATCACAAGACATCTAAGGAAGATAGTACGAAATATAATAAGATATGATAGAAAGATAAACTGGAAATAGATACAAGATCACAACACAAGTTTAGAGTTCAAAACATAAAACATGATCCCAAAATATAAAGTATACTACAAGTCTTAAGTACTAGCTGGATCGCAGTCCAGTCAAGCCTAACTAGTCTTAAGTCTAAGCAGGCGGTGCATCCTCAATGGACATCGGCTCCACAAGGATGTCCATGTAGTACTCACCGTCTATGCCAAACCCATAGAAGGTCGAGCAGTCAGCCTCTATATCATCTGTAAACATCAACGGGGTTATCCTGTCAGGATATGAGCAAGTACAAATGCTAACAGCAGTTCCATATGAATTGATAAATTCTATAAGAGACAATTATAATGGAATACAAGATGAAATATCAAGATTGGAATATAAACAAGATATGTAAAACTGGATATCTGATGTATAATGTAAACATAAACGGTGCCTTGAGATATTAGAGCGTTATGTGATCGGCTTGGGTCAGGATCAGGCTGTTCCATTTGACCGACTATGCACAAGAATAAGCTAAGATAAACCTGGAGATCAGGCCGACTAAAATGGAAAGCTAAGCACAAGTAGTATCAGGTCAGGCTATACCCTACGTGTAGTGAGAGTGGAGCTATGCACAAGTAGTAACATGAATACATGAGGGATATTGATCACATAACAACTAATATCTCCCCATCCCCGAATAGTATAATAGATCCAGACATGACACGTCATGACACAGGATTCAAAAGCAGGGGACCAGCCCACTCCTAAATCGGTGTCTATATAAGTACAGGAAACAAGATCGAACAATACACCCATATACCAAGAAAGTTCAGAAATAATATCTCATGACAGGATCCGACGTATACTAGTCCGTGTACTATCGTGTCGAAAATCAAGTAAAATACTACAACTGAATCGGATATAGCAGATATCAAGACAATAAAAACTATCAGAGAATGTACTCACCTGTGGTCCTGAGCTGTCAATGAGAATCAACGCTCAGAGTGATGTCACAGACCTAAAGATGAGATATACATGAGTTAATTAGGATTTGACTGTGTATGGCATGATATTCTAGTGTATGCTATGCAAATCTAGGTCAAACTCAGCCATACTAAGTCACAATAGGTCACACTGGGTCATACAAAATCATACTAAGTCATGGTAAGTCAAACTAGGTCAAGGTAAGTCAAAAAAAGTCAAACAAGGTCAATCTAGGTCAAGGGTTGACCTACTGTTGACTTCTGATCAACTGGTCAACTGGTCAACTCTGGTTAACTCCTAGTCTATTCTAGGTCAATGGTTGACTCACAGTTGGTCAACTCTGATCAACTCCTAGTCCAATCTAGGTCCAATGTTGACTTGCAGTTGACTTTGAGTCAAAACAGTCAACCTTGGTCAAACATGGTCAAATCTAAGTCAAGCATCATATTCCTAACCATTACCCAAGATACCATATACCTTGGTCCTATTGGTATCCCAATAACAAACCTTGGTTGGAAGTCAAATACCATAATCTAGGTAAACATACCTTAATACCCAATATCCATACTTAGATATCTTGTAACTATCTATATACCCCCAAGCTACTAGCTAACCAATAACTTAGATATCTAACCTTAGTTACCTAGGTAAACCCAATACCTTGCCTTGAAGGTAAACTATTACCTTAAGAAAAAAGGTAAATCTAAGATATCCCAACATGCTAGTTGGTTATCTCAAGATACCACTCTAACCATATCCTAATATCCTACTCTCTTGATATCCTCAAGATCCTATCATACCCACTCTCTAACATTTACTAGCTATCCCAAGTCATCTAACCAAGATACCAACTTACATAGGATACTCACTCTAACATAGATACTAACTTCTAGTCTAGGATACATAGGATACCAACTTACATAGGATACTCACTCTAACATAGATACCAACTTACATAGGATACTCACTCTAACATAGATACCAACTTACATAGGAAACCCACCTTCCTATTAAAGCCCCACTTCATCTTCTTCCTCTTTCCATTTTTATTTCAAGCCCTAATTTAGGAGTTTTTTTTTTCAAATTGCTCATACACCCAAATTTTCTCCAAATTGAGCCAAATTCATTTCATTCTCTTCCCCTTAGAGAGGAGAAGCCTCTATTGGCTAGCTAAGAAGAGATTGGAAGGATTTGGAGCCTTGAAGCTTGGTGGAGATCTAGATTTAGGAATTTTATATTGAGAATCCATCTCCCTTTTGGTATGAGCTCTCTAAATCCTTCCATTCCATTTTATTAGTGTAACTACATTTATTTAGGACCCCATTTGTATTATGGTACCATTAGAGAGGAGTTGAGGCTCTCCTCTTCCTATTTGAAGGTTTTTTTTCTCTTATTTTTGATCCAAATTGGGGGAAATCGAATTTGTGACCACCAAATGTTCGATACGTGTCCCCAAAGGAAGTTTCGTGTCCTTTTTGAGTCAAGATTGGGTGTATGTGTCCTAAATAGGATACGTGGTATTGTGTTATGGTATTTCATGATATACATGGTTAGATTTGGGTATATACATGTGTTTCTTTTGTCCAAAACAATCCAAATTCGTCATAATATTCATCCACGTTTTTAGTAGTCATAGCAACTTAGAAATGTCATAACTCCTAGCTTAAGACTCCGATTAATCTCCCATTTATTTTAAAGAACCGTATCGAAGTTAACTTTCCAAATATATATATATATATATATATATATATATATATTAATAGGCCAAATTCATTCTAGAACTTTTTGTAAAACTGTTTGAGTGTCAGCTGTCCGAAAGACGAACGTGTTTCGGTATTTTCGCGATTTCGGGAGTTTTCAGACACGAAAATGCAATCCGCACTACAAAAAAAGTGTCTTTTTGGGACGACACTATAAGAAACACTAGTCTAAAAAGTCCTAAAAGTATAATTCTAGGGACGGCTATATTTTTAGTTACAAAATGTTGCTTTTTTTTGGGACAGATTGTGAAAATGGATCACTATTTGGGACTGATGAAAATTTCTGTTCCAAATAATACATATTTTCGTCCCAATTATGTTGGCGGGAATACCACACGTGTGGCGGCTAATTGCCAACTTATTTGGGGGGAAAGTTTACCCCCACGTGTTTCCATCGTAACCATCCGATCGTCTGGATTAATCTAGACCGTCCATCCCAAAACCTATTTCCTATAGTCGATAGGACTTCTCTCTCTTTCGGATCAAAAAATTTTCTCTTCCTCTCTCTTTCCGATCAAAAATGGTGAGAGAACTGCTCTCTCTCTCTCCGACCTAGGTGATCCTTGCTGCTCTTTTTTCTCTCCGACCATTGTTCCGACCTGGTGCTCCAGTGTTGCTGCTCTCTCTCTCTCCCCGACCATTGCTCTCTCTCCGTCCGATCTTCCAACCCTAGGTGCTCCATTGCTGCTGCTTGGTATACTTCCCCCAATCTTTAGAATTTTTTACCAAAATATTTTAGTCTTTCCCTAATATTTGGATGCATGTTATTTTGTCCTAGATTGTTTGCACTATTTACACCGTTTACTCAATTTTTCCTTGATATTTGAGTGTTTTACACTGTTTACACGGCTGCATGTAATTTTGTCGTAGATTGTTTGCTTAAAATTTGAGGGTTGTACACTGTTTACTGAAATTTTGGTTAAAATTTGAGTGTTTTATACTGTTTACACGGCTGCATGTAATTTTGACGTAGATTATTTGCTTAAAATTAGAGGGTTGTACACTGTTTACTGAAATTTTGCTTAAATTTTGAGTGTTTCACACTGTTTACACGGCTGCATGTAATTTTGACGTAGATTATTTGCTTAAAATTAGAGGGTTGTACACTGTTTACTAAAATTTTGCTTAAAATTTGAGTGTTTCACATTGTTTACACGGCTGCATGTAATTTTGTCGTAGATTATTTGCTTAAAATTTTAGGGTTTTACACTGTTTACTGAAACTTTGCTTAAAATTTGAGTGTTTCACACTGATTACACGGCTGCATGTAATTTTGTCATAGATTATTTGCTTAAAATTTGAGGGTTGTACACTGTTTACTGAAATTTTGCTTAAAATTTGAGTGTTTCACACTGTTTACACGGCTGCATGTAATTTTGTCGTGGATTATTTGCTTAAAATTTGAGGGTTTTACACTGTTTACTGAAATTTTGCTTAAAATTTGAGTGTTTCACACTGTTTACACGGCTGCATGTAATTTTGTCCTAGATTATTTGCTTGAGATTTGAGTGTTTTACACTTGACTCAAATTTTTGCTAGAAATATGAGTGTTGTACACAGTTTACATGGCTGCATATTATTTTGTCCTAGATTATTTACCAATTTTTTTATCAACATTTGCTTGAAATTGATTACTTGTCCATATACATGAATTGACTTCTGTCATCACTATTTATCAATGACAATTAATGTTCAGTCATACTCTAGTGATACTGTTCATCATTGCTACTTTGTTCTCTGGCAGTGGAGAATGGTTTGCACATATCATCAAGATTGACAATTTTGAGGCACCCATCACTTCTTCTTTTTTCATTATCCTATGCAACTCATACTTTTCCCCTGACTTCTGCAGATTTCAATGTGTAAAACATGTGTGTATATATATATATATATTTGTGCCTTACAGGTTATTCTCTTGGATATGTGTGTATATGTGCGTATATGTGTGTGTGTGTCTGTAGCAAATAACTTTTGTTAAACTAACTGGCAGTGGTTGCGACCATCTCTAGTTAATGGTGCTTAGTATCCTTGTGGTCTTTTCATATACATCAAACGTACTGACATTTCTAATAAGAGTTATTTACCAATTTTTTGCTCGAATTTAATTACATGTGACACTGTTTATACAGGATTATTTACCAAGATTTTTTTTAGGATTATGTACCAATTTTTCATAATTATTTACATATGACACTGTTCCCGGCTGCATGTTTTTGTCTTAGTTTTAAGCATCAGTTATTTAGGTGATTATTTTTCTTTTGGGAAGATTTCGGTTTATGAAGTATATCAGTTTATTGAGAAAATTATTTGGTGGCAAAAATATGTTAGAGCACCACAATATGTGCACATTGTCATTAATTTGTGATTATTTGTGAAAAAATAGATTTTTTGGTGAAAAATTGGGCCACATTTAGACCTGTCAATTGGGCCGGCCCATCCCAGCCCGGCCCGGCCCGAACCCCAAACACTGCTTATCATTTGTTTGTCAATGTGTGTTATGCTTGGCTTTAGCACAAGCAATTTGTGCTGTGCTTGGCTTTGGCCAAGCAATTTGTGCTTTGCTTGGCTTGGGTTTGCTTGGCTTTGCTTTTTGCTGTGCTGTGCTTAGTTTGGCTTCTTTTGTGGGTACATGCCAGCCAGTCTTCATGACGGGCGGTGAACGGTGACTGTGTTGTTTGTGGGTACATGCTTAGTTTGGCTTTTTTTGTGGGTACATGTCAGCCAGTCTTCATGTCGTGGGTCACGTGCCGGACTGGGCTGAGATTTTTCACTCTTGGCCCGGCTCGGCCCGGCCCGCTATAGTTCATGGGTCGAAGAGGCCCGAGCCCGGCCCACCCAAATTCAGTGTCGGGCCGGCCCGGCTGACTTGACAGGTCTAGACACATTTGCATGGACAGGAACATGAGTTTGAACCTGGCTATGTTCTTTATAGATTTTAATTTGTCAAATTATTGCGATTATGCGTTCATGTAGGAATTATTGTGATGATTTGTGAAAATTGGGTTTTCTTGTGAAAAATTGGGACACATTTGCATGGATAGGAACATGAGTTTGAACCTGGCTATGTTGTTTGTAGATTTTAATTTGTCAAATTATTGTGATTATGCGTTCATGTAGGAATTACTGTGATTATTTGTAAAAAATGGGTTTTTTTAAAAAAATTGGGACACATTTGCATGCCCATTCTGGATTGATGTTAAACATGTTATAAATGGAGATGAATTTGAACCTGGCTATGTTCTTTGTAGATTTTAGTTTGTTGAAAATCAACATTTGTGAATCATGCTTGAGCTTTTCAGTTGAAATTGGTTATTTGTGCCATGTGTTAGTTCCATGTCAGTAAGTCATAATCAACCTTGGTAGTATATTAATTTCCTTTTTCTAGCTAGTAATTGTCATAATCAATTGGTTATCTATATGCTTATTATTTCTTCTTCTTGGGCACATTAGTACATGGCTACCAATAAGTGTTTGCTCTATTATTAAATTTGTCTTTGCTTGATATATTGCATAAGAATTTTAACTCTAATTTGTTAGAAAGTATATTCTTTGCATGATATATATATTTTGGATGGTGCTAGGTGATAATTGTCTTTTGGAAATTGATATGGATAAGCGTTGGATTGGATCACATGATTGGAATTCAAAGGCATACAAGGATGGGGTCGAAGCATTTCTTAAATTTGCATATAGAACTAAGAATGCTGATACGGTCCATATTTATTGCCCATGTAGTAGATGTGTAAATCGTGTTTATCATAATCGACAGACTGTGGAGGTTCATATAGAGATGTATGGATTTGAAAGGAGTTATATGGATTGGATATATCATGGGGAGTTATTGGGTGGTTTGGGTAATAACACCGATAATATAGGAGATGATATGTCAGTTGATGAAAGTGATGCTGGATTAAATGAATGTGCTGATATGACAACAATGGTACGAGAGGGAATGGGATTCTCATTCATGATAGAAAATATGGGTTGCGAGGAAGAGCCCATGGCAGAAGAAAACTTGCGGTCCGATGAATGCATGCCGAAATACTTCAAACTTCTAAATGAAGCAGAAAGCGATTTGTACGAGAGTTGTCCTAAGGGTGTCACTGAGCTATCATTTGTTGTCCAACTTTTACACCTGAAGCAACTTAATGGATGGACAAATCATTCTTTCACAATGCTGTTGGTCTTCTTAAAAAAGGTGTTTCCGTGTGCCAAGATTCCTAAATCATACTATCAAGCCAGTAAGCTAACTACTGACTTGGGGTTCACTTACAAAACATGGGATGCCTGTCCTAATAGTTGTATGTTGTTTCGAAATGAAACTGAGAATCTCGACAAATGTGAGATTTGTGGGGCTTCTAGATATAAAGTTGATCATGCCAACGAGGGTAATCTTCCTCCGGTTGACCAGGGTACTAAAGTTTCTCAAAAAAAGGTTCAATATTTTCCTTTAATACCAAGACTGCAACGATTATTTTCGTCATCGCATACAGCTTCGCTTATGAAATGGCATGCTGAGAAGCGAGTAGAGGATGGTGTAATGAGGCATCCGGCAGATTCTCGTGCTTGGAAGGCTTTTGATGATAATAATCCATCCTTTGCCAGAGACAGTCGTAATGTTAGACTTGGGTTAATTACCGATGGATTTAATCCGTTTGGTAATATGAGTGTTGCTCACAGTACCTGGCCTGTTGTAGTCGTCCCTTACAACTTACCCCCGTGGTTGTGCATGAAGCAACCTAACTTAATTTTGTCTATTCTTATTGATGGACCAAAAGGTCCAGGTGATAAGATTGACGTTTATCTGCAACCGTTAGTAGAGGAGTTGAAAGAACTTTGGGAGGTTGGTGTTTCTACTTATGATGCATCAACCAAACAGTTATTTCAACTAAATGTAGCACTATTGTGGACAATTAGCGACTTTCCTGCATATGCTATGTTGTCAGGATGGAGCACAAAAGGTGAATTTGCTTGCCCTTGTTGTAATAGGGATCATCAAGCTACCCGATTGACAAATGGTGGCAAGTATTGTTACTGGGGTCATCGTAGATTCCTACCAGGGCGCCATAAGTTTCGAAGGGAGAGGGTAACTTTTAATGGCAAATTAGAAATGAGGCCACCACCTTTGACATTATCTGGAACAGAAGTGTTAAAGCAGTTGAATGATCTCAATGTTTAACTGAATATAAGAAGGAGGACCTCTTTACAAAGAGGAAGAGGGAAGAAGAAGAAAAAGAGAGAGCAAAAACACACAGTCTGCCAAAAACAAGATTAGGTTGGAAGAAGAAGAGCATCTTTTTTGAACTACAATATTGGGAACACAATTTGATTCGCCACAATCTAGATGTTATGCATATTGAAAAAAATGTATGCGATAATGTCATTTTTACTTTGCTAGGTATTAAAGGCAAAACAAAAGATAATATAAAGGCTCGAAAAGATCTCAGAGATATGAAAATTCGATCAGAGCTACATCCTCAACCACGGGGAAGAACTCTAGAGTACTTGCCTCCAGCTGAGTTCACAATGAGCAACAAAGAAAAGGACATTTTCTTGAAAGTGTTGCGAGATGTAAAAGTCCCTGATGGTTATTCATCTAATATATCTCGATGCGTGCATACAGAAGAGCGGAGTATGTGGGGTCTTAAGAGTCATGACAATCACATTTTAATGCAACAGTTACTTCCTATAGCTATTCGAAGGGTCTTACCAAAGCATGTTGTTAAATCCTTAATTGAATTAAGCAACTGCTTTGTGGTGTTGTGTTCAAGTGTAAATAGTATTACAGACTTGGAAAATTTTCAAGATCGTATGGCACTTAAGCTTTGTAGTCTTGAGAAGATTTTTCCACCTGGGTTTTTCGATATAATGGAACACTTGCCTATGCATTTAGTGGATGAGTTACAAATTGCTGGAGCAGTATTGTATCGTTGGATGTATCCCATGGAAAGATATTTGCACACCTTAAAACTTTATGTGCGGAATCGTGCTCATCCAGAGGCTTCTATTGCTAAATCAGTATTGTTAGAAGAATGTATGACTTTCTGCTCAAGGTATTTGGACAATAGTACGGAAACCAAAATGAAGCGGCCAAGAAGAAATGATGATGGAGGAAAGAAATCTGGTCGCGTTGTAGGTAAAGCAGTGAACTTTCGACTTGATCCAATTATGCAAATACAAGCTCATCGATATGTGCTTGCCAACACGGAGGCAGTAGAACCATTCATTGAGTAAGTTTGTCTTGACTAATACCATGATTTATATCCTCTCGTTTAGTTATGTAATGGAAATAAATTTCTACATCTTGATACAGGAAACACCTTGCTGAACTTGGGTCAAAATATCCACAAGCTTCACAACGACACCTTATTAGTCGCCTTCATAATGAACACTTTGTCACTTGGTTTAAGGAGCATGTAAGTAGATGTATCTTTTAATGAACATTTAATATTTTTGACAGCTTGCAGTAAAATATCATTATTAACCTTGTTTAATGTTTTTTAATATAGGTGAAAGGTTTACCAGAGCAACAAATATCAGAGGAGATCAGATGCCTAGCTTTAGGCCCTCTTAAGGATGCTTTGAAATTTAATTCTTACATTGTTAATGGTTTTAGATTTCGAACCAAAAAAATTGATCTTCGTAGAAAAACTCAGAATAGTGGAGTCCTCCTAAAAGCAGAACAAATGAGTTATTCTAGTCGGAAAGATAGAAATCCTCTTACAGGGGATGTTATATTCTACGGACAACTGATAGACATTATTGAGATAAAATATTTGAACGGCATGAAGTATGTTTTATTTAAGTGCAACTGGGTTAATCCACGAGTGGGCCAGAAAGTGGATGAGTTTAATTTTACTCTGGTGAACTTCAATCATTTGTTATACAAAGAGAATAGGGTGATTGATGAACCTTATATCTTAGCATCCCAAGCAGAACAAGTTTGGTATGTTCAAGACCCTCTAGAGTCAGATTGGCATGTTGTTGTTCAGATGTCGCCGCGAGACGCATTTGACAAGTACTCAACAATAGTAGAAGATTTAGAAGCTAATAGAGTGGAACCTTATAGCATGCAACATCTGGATGAAGCTCATAATGGATCTTGGGTTAGGCAAGGAGTAGAGGGCTTGGTGGTTGACACAAATATTTGTGATGGTGATGATGACCATGATGACAGTGGTCATGAGTAGCAAGTTTGTAGCTTGATTTGCAACTATTTGTGATGCATATCAAATTACAAACTTGTTCCTCTTAGCTATTTTATATCCTTTCAAGTTGTTGGTTGTTTTATCTACTGTGATTGAACGTTGATGAATTTTGCTTATTTCAGTGAATGTTGATTAATTTTGCTTATTTTCTTTACTTCATTCATTCTCAATTTCTATTAGAAAAAATGTTTACAGGAAAGTGGTTGTAGAAGCTATACTATACTTCATTCATCTTGTCATATACTTGCTTCTACATGTTGTATGATAAACATGTTCTGTGATAAACATATATTATTTAGTGGCTCTACTATATATTTAGTGGCTTCTACAAGTTCTGTGATAAACATATATTATTTAGTGGCTTCTACATGTTCTGTGATAAACATATATCATTATTAAATCTGGTCGCATTGCAGTAAAATATCATTAATCTGGCTTCTGTATCCCTTTAATTCATCATGCTACTTATACGAGACTGCAATTTGTATTTGAGTTGATAGTGTAGGTTTGTAATGACCAATCACGGGATAACCCTGTATATTGCAATTTTTAACTTCTATTAGGAAAAATGTCCCCACAAAAGAAGAAGTTTATCAAGCCTGGGTTCATGTCGGGATATGAGAGGCAAAGATTGGAAAATATTACTAGAAATAAAATGAAAATGGATGCTTTGAATTTGCAACAAGCTTCAAAGCTTGTAATGAATTCGAAGATGGTTACTCGAACAAGTTCGAGTAAGATGGGAAAAAGAAGCGCAAGTGAAAGAGATGATGAGTATATCCCCGTCGGTGATGACTTGCTTAGCGAGGAAGATAGCAACCATAATGAAGAATCTTCCGACCCTAAAATGAAGAAGGTAATAAATTGGATATCAAGTCTTGTGTTTTCTGTCTTCATTCATTGGAATATCTTACTATTTTTCTTATGTTTCAGGTTGCAAACAATGATGACTCTTCTGTCCCTAAAATGAAAAAGGTTAAAAATTTGATCACAAGCGATTTTTTTACTGTTCTAGTGTACAGCTTACTACTATGGTTGCAAATGATGAGAAAAGCAACATCCGGGGTCCTCGAGTCTTGATCCCTATTGGTGCTGGTCTTGACCCTCTACCAATGCTTGCACTGCCAATGTCTAATGAGCTGTGATACGCTCTAATACACCAGTGTGCACTTAAATTTCTTCTGATATGCCACTGTGCAATTGATACTTCTTCTGATACTCGGGTATCCTGCTATGGTGGTTTGGTTCTTCATTGGTAGAGCTGGTTGAGCCGCATCGTGGATGTTATTGAGCTATTGCAGACCCACGGTGAGCTTCGATCTGATGCCTAGCTTCAACTGGGATCAAATTTTAGAGGAAGATTATTTTACTATGGTTTGAGCTTCCTTGCATAGATTTTTATTCTGATTTGAACTTCCTTCTATGTCTTTTTAGTGTGTTGGACTATCTTGATCTAATACAACACATGTAGCAAATGATGAGAAAAGCAACATCCGGGGTCCTCGAGTCTTGATCCCTATTGGTGCTGGTCTTGACCCTCTACCAATTCTTGCACTGCCAATGTCTAATGAGCTGTGATACGCTCTAATACACCAGTGTGCACTTAAATTTCTTTTGATACGCCACTGTGCAAATGATACTTCTTCTGATACTCGGGTATCCTGCTATGGTGGTTTGGTTCTTCATTGGTAGAGCTGGTTGAGCCGCATCATGGATGTTATTGAGCTCATGCAGACCCACGGTCAGCTTCGATCTGATGCCTAGCTTCAACTGGGATCAAATTATAGAGGAAGAATATTTTACTATGGTTTGAGCTTTTCCTTGCATAGATTTTTATTCTTATTTGAACTTCCTTCTATGTCTTTTTACTGTGTTGGACTATCTTGACAATTCTGGATATTTGATCCTCAAATTTTGTCGAGGATGACCATTTTTTCTTTTCTTTATATACATATTGAATCTAATTTTCTTATATCTAATACAACACATGTAGCAAATAATACTTCTTCTGATACTCGGGTATCCTGCTATGGTGGTTTGGTTCTTCATTGGTAGAGCTGCTTGAGCTGCATCATGGATGTTATTGAGCTCATGCAGATCCACGGTGAGCTTCGATCTGATGCCTAGCTTCAACTGGGATCAAATTGTAGAGGAAGAGTATTTTACTATGGTTTATGCTTTTCCTTGCATAGATTTTATTCTTATTTGAACTTCCTTCTTTGTCTTTTTAGTGTGTTGGAGTATCTTGACAATTCTGGATATTTGATCCTCAAATTCTGTCCAGGATGACCATTTTTCCTTTTCTTTATATACATATTGAATCTAATTTTCTTATATCTAATACAACACATGCATCTCTATGATGAGAAAAGCAACATCCGGGGTCCTCGAGTCTTGATCCCTATTGGTGCTGGTCTTGACCCTCTACCAATGCTTGCACTGCCAATGTCTAATGAGCTGTGATATGCTCTAATACACCAGTGTGCACTTAAATTTCTTCTGATACGCCACTGTGCAATTGATACTTCTTCTGATACTCGGGTATCCTGCTATGGTGGTTTGGTTCTTCATTGGTAGAGCTGGTTGAGCCGCATCGTGGATGTTATTGAGCTCTTGCAGACCCACGGTGAGCTTCGATCTGATGCCTAGCTTCAACTGGGATCAAATTGTAGAGGAAGAGTATTTTACTATGGTTTGAGCTTCCTTGTATAGATTTTTACTATGGTTTGAACTAACTTCTATGTCTTATTAGTGTGTTTTTTTTTGCATAGCTTACTACGTACTATGGTTTGAACTTCCCTATGGCACCGTGTTGGACTATCTTAACAGCACCTACCTATATACTGCTACATTGATTATGTATTTCCAGGCTGCATACAACAGTCCTACACGTAGGTCATCGCGTATTGCAAAGAATATGGAACATGTCATAGCAATGGGTGAGAGGACATTAGAGCCACGATTAGAACCCTCTTTTATGGAGGATGTCTTGCGCATTCCTATATCAAGACATCAAATTTTTCAGGAGAGCGATGATGAGCCTTTAGATAATGAGCCAGTAGAGAATTCTGAGAAAATTCCAAAGGGTAAGTTTTGTATTGAAATTTATAATATAAATTGTGAGCTATTAATGGTTCTGGTTTTTAAGTAGTATATTTATGAGTCTTTCCCTTTTGTTTCTGATAAGGTACGATGGAGAGTGGACCTTCCAATAGGCAACATAGAGGAGCTGCTAAGCCATGGAAAAAATGGGATAATGGAGTAAAAAAAATCATAGAGTGGGATGAAGATTGCCAACCAGTTGGAGAACATGGGCACCATTTGATGTCTCATCTTGGTAACCTTTCCCGAAATGGCGAATTGTTTCCGTTAACAATGTTATCTTGGCGTAAGGCTGATAAGGATAAACTAGAAATGGTTTGGGCGTCGGTTAAGGTAACTTTCCCCGTCTCTTTATCTGTATTTTCATGGATTACTATCTTTATTTTTAGTATTATCCTACTTGATAGTGAACCCCCTATTGTCTGTCTTGCTAAACCTATAGACACATTGGCATTGACTTTGTAATCAGTAACACTCAAGGTCTGTATTGTAAGCTATAGATCATAGCACTATAATTCACCATCAAGAGTAAAAACAAATCGATTGAAGCAGCTGTGGCCTAGAAGTGTTGATTGAAAATGTCATTTCAAGTGCCATATTTTGTTTATATTCTATTAATGTTGGAATGAAGATGTTGAAGTGGTTACTTGTTTTTGGTTTGGGATGATTCAACTAATTTATATCTTGCTGTTCTTGTGGTTGTTTGGAAGTATAACCTCGGATATCATGTTTGAATGCTTTACCATCACCTGTTGTTCACATATTTTTGCTATCGATAATGGCTACTTATATTGATAACTTAGATATCATGTTTTTTTAAGGAAAACACAAATGCACCCGATGCTTTTAAAGCTATTTGCTTTAAGAAAATGGGAATTTCCTGGAAGGCCTTCAAGCATCGAGTGAAAAAAGACTTCTATACAAAGTTTGAGACCGATGAAGAGCGCCTAGCAAATGTGCCGCCCCGGGTGGAGCCCAGTCAATGGCCAACTCTAGTGGCATATTGGGGCTTGGGTAACACACAGGTATAAATCGACTAACAAATAACTTACATCCATATTCATGCTAGTGGCAAACCCTTTATTTCAATTTACTAAATAATGTCCAAATGTTTTTTAGAAAGTTTCGGAGAAGAACCAAGTTAATTGCGGAAAACTTTGTGCTCTCCCTAGAACTGGTAGAAGATCCTTTCCAGAAATAAAGAGAAAGGTTAGTATTGTGTTTTTTGGCAAGATAATTGTCATATATTTTCAGTTTATAATGTATAAGTTTTTTCTTACTTTGGAACATGCATACACATCAGAGGAGGCTAGAAAACAAGCCTGTTGACCTTGTCAACATGTGGAGAGCCACTAGAGGAAAAGATGGCAGTTATAATGAAGAAGACGGGGCTGCTGGAACAGAGGTATATAAAATTCATATTTGTAATGAGTTTTTTTTAACAAAATGTCTATTGCAAATTAGAGAAATTTAACACAAACCTCCTTGCGTGCTATAGAAAATGTTGGAAAGGAGAATTGAAGAGCTACCAGCTGAAGAACGAGATAACGAGGAGCAATTGAATAATGTTTACAGGGAAGTGATCGGACAAGATGGGCATGGCCGAGTTTTAGGCCGAGGAGTAGGTGTAAGCGGTAAAGGATCAACATCCTTAGCAGCTCATCAGGCTGAGATTCAACAAGCAACAAATGCTGAGATTGTACAACTACGAGAAGATGGTGAAAAGTTACGAGAATATGCGGAGAAGTTGAGAGAAGAGACTGACGCTTTAAGGAAAGAGCGTGAGGAACAAGAGGCCCGGCACAAGAAAGAGCTTGAGGCGGTCAAGAGTGAGCTTAGGACTGAGCTCAAAGATGAAGTTGTGGCCATGTTCCTGAATGCTCAACTACTTTCTCAACAATCCAGTACATCGTCCAGGTAATTTGCCAACTATCAACTTATTACATTGGTTTTTTCTGTGATTCTTATGTTTGGTTTTCTTTCGTGGCTGCAATTTATGTTTGGTTCTCCATTTCCTTTCTTTCAAGTTAAAATTTGTATTTATTACATTGGTTTCTTTTCTGGACTGATCTTTTGGACTGAATTTTGCATAGTTTGAATTTTGCATAATCTCGGTATCAGTATCGGAACTGAATTTTAGCTTCTGTTTTCACTGTGTCCTTTTCCCTGGAAACTCCGAAACCAGTGATATTTTTTACATATTGCCAAGTTATTTTTTACACTGAATTTTAGAGTATGTTAGATGGGTATCCATTGTTTTGTTTTAAGTTCAAATTATTGGACTAAATGTTCAGTCTCAGATTTACACTATACAGTTATATTCAGTCTCTAAATGTCCATATCACCTACATATATCAGTCCATTATTTTGTTCAGGTCATTATAAACAGTCCTTCTGAACTAAGGAGTTCAGTTCCCTGTTTTGATATTCCGATCTGTACCTTCATTTCAGACAATTGAAACTTCAAGTTCAGTCATTGAACTTTATTTTGGAGAATGAACTTCAAGTTCAGAACATTGAACCTGTGTGTGGGATGTCTTGGTATCCTAACCCCAGGTTAGCTTGCATCTGTCCACCTTGATCCCGTCCACTGCAAATTCATGTAGGTTCACTGCATTTCCTGGGTTCAATCACACTATGATACAGTAATTTAGGTGCTGCTGTAACTTTATTTAAGGGTAATGGTACGGTAATTGGTTTTACTGATATTCGACAAGTATCAGAGGATTGACGTCATATGATATTCGACAAGTATCAGAGGATACTCGGTACGGTAATTGGTTTTACTGATAACCGAGTATTGGGTGGACATTGGGAAATCAAATCGGACCCTTCATTATCCTGATGTTGGATCAGACTCTGCTCGGCACACGTCAGGTTAATACTGATGTGTATCTTCCTCAAGGTACCTTATGAACTCGGTCATAGTTGGTATCTTCTCAAAATTCTTGATATAATAGGATCAACCCTGTTCTAGATCGTTGTATTGGATACACTGAGTTATCCGTTTGATCAGATAACTGAACGAAAGCAATTAAGCTTTCAAAACACCTGACAACCACTCTTAGGCATTAGAACTTGTGTTGTTCGAGCCAACCTCATATTAAGATTCATATTGATACCAAGTAGGTGATGTTTTCATTTTACCATTTTTTCGAATACATCAACAGTCAGTATCTTATTAAATTATTGAAGCGCGACTGAACATGGTATCCGACCCTACCCTTATACATATATTACATGCACTTGATTACAGCTACCCCTAGTTGTAATTGGCCAATCAGTGAAGGCCATGGGTAGTACTGAGAGATGTCGTCCTAAGGCAAAACCCTGGTTGGAAAGTCATTTATCCTTCTGAGGAAGAGACATCCTTAATGGCTTGCTCTCGAAACCACCTTGTGGTGTCAGTCTATTGATTTTAACTTTTACATTGGTTTTTTCCAGCTTGTTACTGTAATTCTTGCTAGAATAATTGTACTTCCCATTTAAAATGTTTCCCAATTTTTCCCATCTTCACTTAAACTTCCTTTTTCACTTGAAGCTTCCTTTGTCACTTGAAGCTTTTTCTGTACATTGTTTTTTTCCAACTTTTTTGTACGCAGGTACGAACAGTTTGGAAGAACGGTTAGTAGGTTTGTACAATTTATTTAAACCTTCACAAACTAATGTGGTCTAGTCTGTACAATTTGAAAGAACTTGTCTTTCTTTTCTGCTTGTTCATGTATAGTTAGCAGGTTGCTAATTAATATATTGGCATATCTTCATTTGCAGGACCTTCAAAAGCATTCTGGATATGCTAAAATGATGGGCGACGATCTTGTGATGATAAAAAGTTTGGGTTAATTTTTGGGTTCATGTTGGATAATACTAAAAATATGGTGTAATGGTGGAGACAATGGGTTCATTTTGTAACTGAATTGTGGGTGATTTTTAGTGTTTTGGATTTATTTTGGAAAAGGTGGTTAAGGATGCTTAATGGGTTCAGCATTTTGTATGTAATGGTGGAGACAATGGGTTCATTTTGTAACTGCTGTTGTGGGTGATGTAGTATTTTGGATGTATTTTGGAAATGGTGGTTAAGGATGCTTAATGTTTTGGATGTATTTTGGAAATGGTTGTTTATCAATTGAACATATATAGTTATATATGAATTTTGTTGTCTTCTACTTAATGGTAAAGAATGCTTGATGTTGTTAAGGTTTTTTGGTATTGGAGCTTTGATGCCTGGAGATACATCTGAGGACAAGCTTGACAACGTCCATGATTATATGAATTTATGTGTATTTAAATTGTATGTTTTATAGCTGAAAAATATAGACATTAATTTCATAAGTGTTACTTTTGGGACAGTTATGTAATTGTCCTAGATAAAAACGACATTCTTTTGTAACGCTGGCAAATTTGTTTAGGACGGGTGTTACTCGTCACAAACTCTTTTATTTTGGGACGGTTTTGTAAACCGTCGTAAAGATGTAAGAATTCAAACTCTTTTGGTACGGTTACATTTTTCGACCCTAAAACCAAATTAGGACGGCATTTTTGGTCCTAAAACTTTTTGCCACGCCACCCTAATAGCACTGTCACTTACCGTCCTAAAATTCGTCCCAAATCACAATTTAGGACTGATTTGGGTCTTTTTAAGACGGATTTTTGGGGTCCCAGAAAATCACTTTTTTTGTAGTGCCGTTTGAAGTTTCGGAAAGCTAATACAAAGGGCTATGACATACTTTAATCCTATAATTTAGTGAATAGGTCTAACAGGTGCAGTATTGGTTTTAAGTAGAAAACCGACTATACAACATAGGCATTTTGTGTATCCTATGAGCCTATGTAGTATGGATATCAAGTAAATGTAGGTATCAACATTTACTTGTTAACCATTTGTATCAACATTAACAGATACTAACTGACACATATTACCTAACAAAAAAAAAACAAAAAAAAAACAATATATATATATATATATATATATATATATATATATATATATATATATATATATATATATATATATATATATATATATATATATATATATATTTTACATTTACTTGATATCCATACTACATAGGCTCATAGGATGCACAAAATGCCTATGATACCTACATTTACTTGATATCCATACTACATAGAATAGTGCATAAAATAGTAGTTTATCTATAGCGTTCAAGCCTCCCTGCTATAGAATGTCATCATCAATAGCGTTCCTTCCGCAGTGCTATTAAAATAGAATACAATAGCAGTTTATCTATAGCGTTCGAGCCTCCATGCTATTATAATATAATTATCCATAGCGTTCATATTGAAGTGCTATTAAACGTTCATACAATAGCAGTTTATCTATAGCGTTGAAGCCTCCCTGCTATTAGAATGTCATTATCAATAGCGTTCATTATGCAGTGCTGTTAACAGAACTTTATATAGCGTGTTATGAATGCTGTTAAAGGTATAGTTTTTTCTGAACGTTGCTATGCCCGTATGTCTAGGGGTGATAATTATTCAATTTTTGGACCGAAATCCGAACCAAACCTAACCGAATAAGAGATTCGGTTTGGTTTGAAAAAAATTCGGTTTGGTTTCGGTTTCGAAAATACTAAAATTTCTTATTCGGTTTCGGTTTTGGGATTCGGTTTCGGTTTAATCCCACTAACCTTTCATAAATTTTATCTAAAATTCCTCTTCCTGGTAAACCGAATAAGAAAATTTAGTAATATATATACGAAATATATCTTTGTATATTTAGTTACTATATATATAGACAAAAAAAATTATAAATAAACTGAAATATTGGTTAAACCAAATAAACTGAAAATCGAACAGATTTATTCCGTTCGGTTTGGTTCGATACGGGATATTTCGGTTGGTTTCAATTTTTGTTATTCGATTTTCGGTCGAATTCGGTATTTGGTAATTCATTTCGGTTAACCGAGTTAAGCGAATGCTCACAATTGAACTATCTACTGTTCCAATCATGGGAGAAGCAGCACAATTTTCTATTTTATATTAAAAAATAAGTTATAGGAGCAATTCAGTTTTGCTGTATAATTTATAGCGTTCTCGATAGCGGGCGATCCCGTCCGTTGGATTTTTAGAAATTAAATTGGTACCGTCCATAGCAAAATGCTGTCTTATGTTTGAAAAAACCTTAATGTCACTACACCAAACATACAATTTGTAACAGTTTTTTTAATAATTAGTAACGGTTATTACCGTTACGGAATAGTTAAGAATATAACCGTTACAATAGCTAAACAACCGTTACTAAAATTAAAAGTTGTATATTATTATTATTATTATTATTATTATTATTATTATTATTATTATTATTTTGGTAACACTATTAACCGTGAGAATAGTTTTTTTTTCCAGAAAATTGTACGGTAAGCATTAAAGTTTTTATTTATTATGTAAAAAGAACTAAGTTTTCAAAAATTGCATTGACAGTATCGTTACGCCCAAAAGTAGGACGTTAAATTTTTACGCCCCAGATTTGGGCGTTAGAAAAAAAAAGTAACGGGTAATCCGTTAGTTTAGTGTAAGTTTAGTTACATTTACTTTTGGTTAGAATACGTTTAAGTATAGTTAGATTTACGTTTAGGTTTAAGGGGGAAGAAAAATTGGCGCCCAACAGTAGGGCTTTTTTTTTGCCGTCCCATTTTTGGGCCTTTTTTTTTCATTTATGTATATATATTTTTATCTTACTAATTTGTACTAACTTTTACAACGAATATGGACAAGTCAGCTTAATATAATAATATAAGAAGGTCAATATGGGTTCATAATTCTTCTATACGCTGACAGTCAATATGGCAACCATACATGATGAATAGGTTGATAGCCAAATAACAACTTTGAAACCAAAAAAACTAGCTAACACAAATGCTCAAACATGCAAATGAGAATAAGCAAGATAACGCCATATTTTGGGGCGTCGAAAATAAAAAAACGTCCTTGTTTGGGGCGTCCAAATTTATTTGAGATTTTATTGGCCGTGGTTATCGGATACAGGAATTTAGGGGCATGGTTAAGAAATTTAGTTTTCTTAATTAAACGGTTCAAAGTTTTGACGTCCTAATCTAGGGCATTTATTTTTTTACGTCCTATTTTGGGGCGCAACGATGCCCTTTTTACAATATTCCAAAACTTGATTTCTTTTACGCAATTTTTTGAAACTTCTATGCTCCTCATGCATTTTTTTTTTTTGTGTCACATACACATAAGTGTGTGACAAGCCCTATTTTTTCCGATCCCTCATTTCCACATGAAAGTTTCATTTTCCTCCTTCTTCTCCCTCCAAACAAAAGTGTTGGTCCCTCCTGCTTGTCCCTTCCAACCAAAATCCTCTAGTTGCCTTCTTCCGTACGAGATACTCCACTTTCGGCACCACACAAAGACCAGGCGCGTCCGCTGCCGCTGACAACTCCGTCCGTAGCCTCATCCTCTGCTACTGCCCTTCCCTCGACTGCTATAGGTACATCTTCTTCTCCCCCCCCCTCTCTTTCTCTCTCTCTCTCTCTCTCTCTCAGCCATCAGGTACTTGCCTTTCTCTTTTCATCATCATCATCTATCTAGGGTTTCCATTTCCATCACAAACCTAGAGATCAATCAACCGCTCCACTACACCAAAAGAGGGAGTTTGCGACACAAACTTTTTTCAATTACTAATAGTTTTTTGCCGTTACTAATTACTAACGGTCAAAAACTGTTAGCAATACAAAAAACCGTTAGTACAAATAGAAAAAACTAAATTTTAATATACATAATATATATTATTGATATTATAACAGTTTAAAATTGTTACCAAATTTAATAAAACGTTGAAAAAAAAAGAGAGACACAACCCAGTGCGCTTTCCGTGAAAGTGTTATCGGGGGAAACTCTTTTCCATTCCCCCTTTTTTTTTCTCTCGTGTGCGCTCTTCTCAGGACCCCCATCCCCACTCATCTCTCTCTTCTCTATGTTGAAACCATTTTTTAATTTCTTCCCTCATCCTCCTCCTCCTGCTCAGTATCCCACTTGTCCCGGTGTATGTCCGCTACTGTTCTCGGGTCCGATCGTCCTGATGATACCTGATGACTATAGGCGAAGAGCAACAAGATGCTGGAAGAAGAATAGGAGGAGCCTACTATGCCCAAAGTTTCGTATATGGGCCATTTTTTTGTCCGAAATCGGCACCGCGTCTTCTCTATCCTGATCAACTACGACGGGGCCCTCAAGATCGACCACCGGGTCGACCGATCGTCTATTGTTAGGATCTTGTGATCCTGACATGTATATACCAGAATTCCTACCAGGAATCGTCATCAGTGATCAATACAGAAGCTTAACAGAGAAGAATTGGGGAGAAATTCTAGGTTTATTGATAATACTGGAAATGGAAAAATACAAGCAATGCAAGAATTGGAAAGTGCAGGAAGAAGAACAGGGAAAACTTAGGTAACAATTCTCTGATTCCTCTCTATTGAATTAACAGCTATTTATATAAAGGATACTTTGGTGACGTGGCTTGCATTTGTCATGTGCAGGTGTGATTGGCCTGCCAATGATGAGCTGTCCTCTGAGGCTGCTGAGCTGGACTGCTGGCAATTCCTGAGAAGGGAATAACTGCTAAACCAACTGTCCAGTAATGGACATAGTTATGTGCCTATACACAAGGGCACGTATCAACTCCCTTCCCCTTAAATTGACCTTGTCTCAAGGTCAAAATGGGGATACGTTTGAATGAACTTTTCATAGGGCACCCAGTGAGCAAATTCTCTGCTTGAATGCTTCCACTGTACCAGAAGATCAACTGCAGCTTGATTGCCTCTCTTCACCATCCTTCTATCTTTTTCTTGAGTTGGGAGACATGGAACACAGGGTGTATTTGAGACCCTTCAGGCAGGGCTAGCTTATAGGCTACTGGACCTATCTTAGTTAAGACTTCATAGGGGCCAAAATATTTTGGTGATAACTTTTGAGGCCTTCTTTGCCCCACTGAAACCTGTCTATATGGCTGGAGTTTGAGAAAAACCCAGTCACCTACAGCAAATTGTCTGTCAGTCCTTTTGGTGTCTGCTAGCTTCTTCATCCTGTCCTGGGCCAAGTGCAAATTGTCTTTAAGTAGTTGCAATGCATTATCCCGAGAGTTTAGGGCTTCTTCAACACTCTTGTCTTGAGGGGGGTCTAGAACATAAGTGAGGAGATGTGGAGGAGCTCTGCCATATACAGCTTCAAATGGGGAAATTTTTGTTGAAGTGTGCCAATTGGTGTTAAACCAAAACTCAGCCCATGGCAGGAATTTGCTCCACTCATGAGGTTTATGCCCACAAAAACATCTCAAGTAGGCTTCAATACTCCTGTTGGTGACTTCAGTCTGCCCATCAGTTTGAGGATGGTAGGCAGTACTATATTTCAATTTAGTTCCTTGTGCTTTAAAGAACTCTTGCCAAAATTGGCTAGTGAAGATGGGATCTCTGTCATAGATAATTGATTTGGGCATTCCATACAATTTGAATACCCCTTCAATGAAGACATGAGCCACCATAGCAGCAGTGTATGGATGGCAGAGGGCAAATAGGTGGATGTATTTAGTTAGTCTATCCACCACAACCATGATGGTTGTTTTGTGATGACTGCTAGGTAACCCTTCAATAAAATCCATGGAGATATCCTCCCACACCCTATCAGGTATAGGTAAGGGTTGTAATAAGCCAGCTGGGGAAATATTCTCAGATTTATTTTGTTGGCAAACCTGACAAGCCTGTATATGTTTCCTGACTGCAGTCTTCATCCCCTTCCAATAGCAAGTCTTCTTAAGCCTCTGTAATGTCTTTGCTACACCAGAATGACCAGCTTGTACATGATCATGGTGTTCTTGTAACATGGTAGCTGCAAATTCAGAGTTGGGATCAATAAGGAGCCTGTTCTTGTAATACAAGAGACCTTGTCTCATAGAGTACTTATCAGTGTTAAGACTTCCTTGTGCCCATTTGTTCAACTGTTCTTTGTAGTAACCAGAATGTTGCATTTGTTCTTGAAATTGATTCAACCAATCAGCTTGCACCACAGTGACTGCCTTCAATGTAAGATCTTCCCTCCTGGATAAACTATCAGCAGCTACATTCTCCTTGCCCTTCTTGTATTCTACCTTGTAATGGTAACCCTGTAGCTTAGCTATCCATTTGTGTTGAGCTTCTGTCCCCATCTTTTGGTCTAACAGATACTTGAGTGCTTGATGATCAGTCTTGATAATGAACTCTCTACCCCACAAATATTGACTCCACTTTTTAATTGCTAAGAGGATGGCCAGCATCTCCTTCTCATAGGTAGATAGTACCTTGGTTCTTCCCTTTAACCCCTGACTCAGGAATGCTATAGGCCTGCCTTTTTGCATGAGGACAGCTCCTATTGCTTCTCCTGAAGCATCACATTCTAATACAAACTCTTCATTAAAATTGGGCATACTAAGTACAGGAGGTTGAGTGAGGGCTAATTTCAGTTTCCCAAAAGCAACTTGAGCTGAGTCATTCCATTTAAAAGAATCCTTTTTGAGGAGATCAGTGAGTGGTCCAGCTATTGCTCCATATCCTTGGATGAATCTCCTATAGTAGCCAGTAAGCCCTAGGAATCCCCTGAGCCCCTTCAGTGTAGTGGGAGTGGGCCACTGCTCTACTGCTTCAGTCTTTGTGGTGTCTACTTGAATGCCTTCCTCAGAGATTACATGTCCCAAGTACCCAACTTTTTTCAATGCAAACTGGCACTTGCTCTCTTTGATCTTCAGATTGAACTCTGATAACCTGTAAAAAACCTTTTCCAGGTGCACTAAATGGTCTTCCAGGTTACTGCTGTAGATTAGTATGTCATCAAAAAATATGAGAACAAATTTTCTCATGTAATCCCTGAATATAGAGTTCATCATGGATTGGAATGTGGAGGGTGCATTTGTGAGCCCAAAGGGCATTACAAGGAACTCATAGTGTCCCTCATGAGTTCTGAAAGCAGTTTTAGGGACATCTTCTTCCACTACCCTCACTTGATGATATCCAGCCCTTAAGTCCAGTTTAGAGAAAAAATTGGCTCCATGTAGTTCATCAAATAATTCATCTATGAATGGGATTGGAAATTTGTCTTTGATAGTGTTTTGATTAAGGGCTCTATAATCTATACACATCCTCCATGTCCCATCAGCTTTTTTAACTAAGATGACAGGGGAAGAATAGGAGCTTGTACTAGGCCTAATAATTCCACTAGCTAACATCTCCCTCACCTATTTTTCTATTTCATTTTTATGTATGTAAGGATGTCTATATGGCCTCTGACACACTGGCAGAGCCCCAGGTAACAAGGGAATTCTATGGTCA
The DNA here is from genome assembly GCA_029216955.1 of Iris pallida. NCBI lineage: Eukaryota > Viridiplantae > Streptophyta > Magnoliopsida > Asparagales > Iridaceae > Iris > Iris pallida. The sequence goes on from JANAVB010035017.1 coordinate 2,357,973, forward strand.
AATTCCCTATTGGGTGGTAAACCTGTGGGTTCATCAAATAGATGTTTGAAGTTGTGCAGTAGAGGAGAAATGGATGGGTGTATACCTGTAGTAGTGGTTTGGCACTCTACAGAGGAGAGTTGAATAACATAGAATTGATTTCTTTGCCTGAGCTCCTTCAAGTCTGCTTCAGATAGGCTATGCTTGTCTGCCCCCAAGCCTTTGAAAGCTTGTACTTGTCCACCTTGCTGAAAAACCATGGTGAGATCTTGGAAATTCCAGAGGATGGTTCCCAGAGTCTTGAGCCAATTAGCTCCCAACACCACTTGGCACCCTGTGATGGGAAGTTTGAGTAGATTCACCTGTAGTTTCTTTCCCTGGCAGTCAATTAAAACATTAGGACACATGCCTTGGCTCTGTAGTTTCTCCCCATTGGCTACCAGTACTTCAAAAACTTCATTATTCAAAGTATTGAGCTTCAGTCTTTCACTAAAGTTCTTGTCAACAAAACTATGAGTAGATCCAGAGTCCACTAGCACTATAACTGGCTTGCCCTGTATGGTTCCTCTCATCTTCATGGTGGAATGTTGGCTTGTCCCTGACAGTGCTTGTAAGGAAATGGAGAAGGATTCTGGAATATCTTCATTCTGAGCATTTTCTTCCTGGTCATCCTCTGCAGATAGCATAAACAGTCTCTTCTCTTTACATTTGTGTCCCTTAAACCATTTTTCTTCACACAGGAAGCATAAACCTAAATTCTTTCTTCTCACTATTTCAGTAGGGGATATAGTGAACCTTCCTGGAATCTTTGTAGAAGTCCCTGTGGTGTTTGTATACTTCGTCCCTGTATCATTAATGTTTGCAGGTAGAGCTGGTGTGGTTGTCACCACATTTGTTGCAGGAGCAGTCTTGTATAAGTGTGTGTTACCCTTATAATTCCTCTTGAGAGCTAAGAACTTAGCTTCATACAGCTTGGAAAGTTGCATGGCTGTTAACAAACTTCTGGGACTGGCTAATTGCAGCTCATACCTGATCTCTTCTCTCAAGCCACCAATATAGTGACTAATGAGACAGATCTCAGGAACCCCTTGTATTCTCTGTGAAACTCTCTGAAATTGGGAATTATATTCCTGAACATCAGAGTCCTGTTGTAAGTGTTTGAGATCAATAATGTGGTCTATGAACTGGGAAGGCCCAAATTCCATTCTAATACTTTGATAGAAATCATCCCAAGTAATAACTCCATTTTTGAGTTTTAACACCCACCTCAGCCAATATGCAGCTGTGCCCTTGAGTTGGACTGAACACAACTTCACTCTGTCGATTTCCAGAGTTTGATAAAAACTGAAGTAGTGATCTACTCTCATTAGCCATTCCTCTACATCACCTGTGCCATCATACTCAGGTAATTTGAGCCTGTGTGGGGACTGTCCCCTGTTTTGATTTTGAAAATTGTTGGGAACATTATAGGGAATGCCCCCAGTCTGTATAATTGGCCTTGGGGGAGTACATAAAATCCCTGGGGCATTTGCTGGTGGTGTCCTCATGTGTTGTATGGGTGTTTGCTCCCCAGTGATCATGGCAGTGTTCATCACTGGAGCATTGGCAGCCCCCATATGTGTATTATGAGTATGCATTGGAGAATTTGGTCCAGGAAATTGTGAGACAGGTGGAAATTGCGGAAACATTGGGGTTTGGTTCATATTTGAGCTAGAACTTTCCCCATCTCTACGAGATCTGGATAATTCTTCCAACATCCTTTCCATCCTTCCAAATCGATCTTCGATCTGATCAATTTTGGCAGGAAGGCCTTCTAACTGGACCAATTTGGTCGAGAGATCTAGCACAGTACCTGACATGGCTCCCATAGTGCCTTCGAGGGAGAGGATCCGTTCGTTGTCGACGTACGCTCGCCTCCCTTCAGATGCTAACCCTCCAGATCCGCCGGTGCCGGAGCTGCCCTCCCGGCTGCCTTCCATTACTGGATCCAGAGGCTCTGATACTAAGTTGTTAGGATCTTGTGATCCTGACATGTATATACCAGAATTCCTACCAGGAATCGTCATCAGTGATCAATACAGAAGCTTAACAGAGAAGAATTGGGGAGAAATTCTAGGTTTATTGATAATACTGGAAATGGAAAAATACAAGCAATGCAAGAATTGGAAAGTGCAGGAAGAAGAACAGGAAAAACTTAGGTAACAATTCTCTGATTCCTCTCTATTGAATTAACAGCTATTTATATAAAGGATACTTTGGTGACGTGGCTTGCATTTGTCATGTGCAGGTGTGATTGGCCTGCCAATGATGAGCTGTCCTCTGAGGCTGCTGAGCTGGACTGCTGGCAATTCCTGAGAAGGGAATAACTGCTAAACCAACTGTCCAGTAATGGACATAGTTATGTGCCTATACACAAGGGCACGTATCATCTACTAGACGTACGTTCCAATTCCTCTCACTTTTCTCTCCAATTTTTTTCTCGACTTTTATTCGTCAGATCTCGACTTTTGAGAGATTTCAGGATCAATTAACGGAGTGGCAGAGAAGAGAGGAGGAGCAGGAGGACAGCAATAGAAAGAGGTGCTATCCGCGTGGGAGCCGAGGGACCTTCCTCTACCATAATTTTTTGGTTAGTGTTTCGGACCTCGGATTCATTGTTCAGTTATAAATTTAGGGTTTAGGATCCGCTGAATAGGATGGCATGATGATAACCTATAAATGATAATTTTTCTAGTAGATCAATAATAGTTGGTTGTAAAAGTGTATGAATTCTCTAAAATTTTAGGAAAATCTGTAAGAAAAAAAATAGTGTGCTTCCGAAAAAAATAGTAGGTAGTAAAAGTGTGTGAAAGCATTTATGCTACAAAATTATTAAAACTAGTTATGTATATAATTAGCATGTTCTTTGTGAAAATTATTAAAACTTTATTCCCTTCCGTTATCATTACATTTGCAATTGCAGTCAAGTGAACAATGCACTTATGTTGAGTTTAGGGGTTAGGTTGCGACTTGATAGGAGACCATGTTGTGATTCTCCCTTCCAATCGCCACATATGTTTACTTGGGAATTGGTTCTATGTATTTGGGCCTTTGGAGCTCTTAACTTATCATCTCTGTTGTTGCTTTTACAAACATTTTCATAAAACACCACACTGATCAAACACTAGACTTTTTCTTTCTAGCTACAACATAAGTACCAAGTTTGGAGATTTAAAGAAATTGTACAGTTGCACGAATCCAGTTCTCAGCCCTCAAAATATAGAAATTTGACCTGCGAGGCTTGTTAGAATAATCTTGATATATAAACTTGAACCATCACAATAACAACTACTCCAAACTCTAGAGTTTGTGTTGAACGCTAGTGACACACCAAACATAGGGAGTATTGAGCACTTGGGTTCATTAATTTTTTTCAACCTTCTTTGGTTTTAATATTTTTTTTTCCCTTTGTTGTCTTCTTCTCTGTATTCTCCAACAGATATCAGTGGCTCAACGACAAATACCTACTCACACTCTCAAGTGACTGCTTTCTTGTATTTAGTACTCTTACCAAGGAGTGCTACTAGTAGTGGTAGTGCCAAGTATAAATGTGATGCTAACTTGTGCATTTTCTTGGTTGCAATATTGCACCAGGAGTGGGTTAGGAGCGTCATCAGGCCGCAGGTCGGGCCCGACTCCTACCCGCTGGGGTGCAGGGGCAAGTATGGCAGATGCTCGACGTGCCGCCCGATCCACGTGACCGTCCCTCCGAGTGCTGCCTCTCACGCCGTCGCAGAGTACTACCCCGAGGCCTGGTGGTGCAAATGCGGCAAGTGGCTCTACATCCCCTAGGTAAAAAATACTGGTCATATTCCTCAAATACCTTTTCATTGTACTTGTTACATAATTGTTGTCATATAACGTTGGGTGATTCACAAAACAGTCTCAGATTGTAGTCTTCCACTAATGCCGAGTTTAAGGTGAATGTTTAGTGTGAAAACAAGTCAATTACCCCATGTAACAGATCCTGACATTTAATTTGCATTGAAGGATTTAATGGCTATGAGCTGGGGCAAAATTCTGGATTCATTGGTCAGCGACGCAAAGGAGGCATTATCTAAGTCTACTGATGATAAGGCTGGCCAGGAGGCCTTCACGAGTATCTTCTGTGCAGCTGAAGTTTCAGTGGAATTTGGTGCAATTTTGGTATCTCTTAGGATGGCACTTGATGATCTCAGCGGGGTAACTGGTGAGGTCTATCCAGTTCATTTTTGTTTACCATGTCATTAAAAAAAAGCTATTGAAGTCAAATTATGTGCTTGCTGATATACTGTTTGATGAATCTTTATGATCTCTTTTATTGTTCAGACTGTTGCATGTTTGCCAGAGTATCTAGAAGATCCCTTGAAAGCTGCATATATAAATGCTATATGACATATCTTGAATCTCTTGGTCCTGACAGAGCTCATCTACGGAAAACGGTCAAAACATAGTTCTGAACAATAATGATACACTTTAAGATGAGATGCAGTGGCATCGGTTCCAAGTAGGGAAAGGTAAAATTGTTTTTGGAATTATAGCAAACCTTAGTAACCAACCCTGGAATTGTAGCTTTGATCACTCTTGTCATTTCTTTCTCGTAACTGAAGCAAACCTTAGTAACTAACCCTGGAATTGTAGCTTTTTGATAAAAATCACCTAGCAATGACAATGAATTTCAATATCGGCGACAGCTATAACTGTCAACGAAAAGGTTTTTTTCTCTCGTAAGCATAGAACTAGAAGCTTAAAAATTATTCAATAGAATCAATACACTTATAAAGACTTAATATCTTGGACCCGGCTGAGTTCAATTCATTAACTACTTAGTTCTTGCAATGAGTTTTTCTTTTCTTTTCTTAATCCAAAGATTAGTGGTTATGTTTACAGGTATGCTACATTATTGACTAATTTTTATTAAGTGTCTTATTTTTCATAAGGTTTCACATAAGCTTTTTGAAGTCCTTAAATCACAGCAAAGTGAGATAAATTGAGAAGTTCATCGAATCATATCCTAGTTTGGGGGAGGGACAGTGCTCGACTATTTGGAGAAACTTAGATAGAAACTATCCCAAGATAAACCTCTTCCTTTACCTGCAACTTATTCATATCTAGATTATTCTACAGCGCGGTTCTAGTTTTGTAAATAAAGATCAAGAATTGTTTCCTTTTACTTGCCTGTCACTGTGGATCATGAGGGCTACATAGACATCATCTAAGCAATGAGCAATTTGTTTGACAATACAAGATTAAGGTTTGAGATTAGTATATGCTAGAGGAGGTGTCTAAACTTCATGAATTCATGATTATTCAGTGGTGCTTGTTCTTCCACTTACCATGTATTATAAACAATTTAGTCTATGATCATATAATATTTGATGTGCATATGAAATTTCAGGATGTGCTGGTGCCTGTTTCAATGTGATCCTGTCATTTATCTTGGCCATTCTTATCAACGGTGCTATTAGCTACCCTAGTCTCCTGGTACGTTAAATCTACTCACTCTATTTTAATTTTTAATTTGTTGTTATGAATCAAGTGTACTTCTTTGTAGTCATGGATACCATCTCCCCTGTTCCATATATATGTCCACAACATACACAAATGCAAGCATGGAGTGACTCTGGAATGTATGATCTTTGAAAGTAAAACAATATATGCCCACATTCATATAAAGTCAATATGGGTTCCTTTTGTCTATGGTTAGATTTTATTTGCTTTGATCTTAGTTATGATCCAGTTAATTTAATTAGAGGACATCTTCAGCAAGTACTCAAGAACAGTGCCAAACAAGATAAACTTCTGGGAGCTTTTTGAAATGACAAGCGACAACATACTGGCCTATGACTTCTTTGGAAGGTGCGTCTCTTATGGACACAATTTCTTTTATTTTACTAAAAAATTGTCAGTGAGATGCTATACCTAATAGATTATCTTAAAATGTTGGGTTCACTATTTATACTTGTATTCTAGATTGGGAAAGTTGGGTATATATGATCATTTGATTCATTTGCAACTTATAATGCCTTGAGACGGTAAAATTTGAAGACTGTAATTACTCGAGTTTTTTCACAATTGATACAAATGAGATTGAATATATTGACACAGCTTCTTAAAAGGAGTAGTATATTTACATGGAGGAGAACTCATCATGAGGCTTCAATTAGTGTGCAAGGAGGATTTGTAACTCGATCTTGCTCACTAATTGAGCATCCAACAGTTAAGAAGATAGTTGTACTTTGTCCAATCTTATGACACATGAAGCCTATTTTGTTGTAGTTATAATTCTCTAATTATATTTGGCTGTTGTAGGATGAATTCAGGTAGTATTACCCCCATGGGTTGCTCTTGCCATTTGGCCTAGGCCTGTAGTATTACCCCCATGGGTTGCTCTTACCATTCGTCCTTTTGGACAAGGTGCATTCCGTGTTTGGGTAGATATAGTGATACAACCCAAAGCTCTGTTGTTTAGGTCGTGTTTTGGTAACGACACAGTAGAGGAAATCATTGGAAGTACCACGGCTTGGCCAACAGACCACATTATGCCGTTTGAAGACTAGGTACGTCTTTAGTGATACCTCTCTCTTAGTCCAAGAATGATATAAGTACTGAATATTACAGTAAGATTAAAGTTTACATTCAATATTATGTCTACATATTTTGTTATGTTTCAGGGAAGTTGTCATATGATTTGTAGTACTGGAAGCAACAAACTTAATAATATGACTTCTTTTTAACTACCACTAAATTCTGTTACCTTATTAGTATAGGAAGGAAAAGAATATAAAGAATATTACTTACAAAAATTGCAATCAAAGTTCAGACATCGGAGTCAATGGCCTCCATTGCCACAAGTTGTGGACTTGCTAAGTATGTATGGATATGAATGGATCACTAATAAATTCAACTGACAATTGATTCCAGTTGTTTGGTTGATTATAACTCATATAATTTTAGGCAATTTTCTATTGATAGCTAACTCATAAATTCAACTGCATGTTTATTAACCAGGAACACTAATGTTTTCCTCCTATATTTGTGTAGGTTGGATGAAGTAAGAGGATTTCTGAGGAGCTTTGGTTGTGGATATGCTCGAAGGGTTCGAGCTAACTCATGAGACCTGTACTCCCCACCTCGATCACTTCTCAACCTCTTGAGTTGTTGTCCAGTTGCCGTTCAGCTTCGGCCCTGAACTCTCTGAACTTCTCGAAAGCTTCGTCTTTAGTCTTGAGCAAGTAGACGAATGCGTATTTTGAGAAGTCGTCGATGAAGGTTATGAAATACTTCATCCCGGCCTTCGTGGAGAAATGTTTGAAGTCACAGATATTGGAGTGCACCAACTCCAGAAGATCTGTGCTTCGATTGACCCGATGAAAAGGTTTCCTTGTGATCTTCGTCTGAGCACACACTTCACACTTCTCCACCTTACCCCCACATTTGGAGATAAGTCCTAGACTGGACATTTTGTTAATTCTTTTACAATGAACATGTCCTAGTCTATTATGCCACAACTCAAGAGAATAATCAGAAAATGCAACTGCATTAATGTCACTAAACTGGTTGACAAGCTAAATTTTAAACATTCCTTCGGTTTGATAAGCCTTTCCGTAGTATGTTCCCTTCTTGGACATCACCATCTGACCAGCATTGATGTCCATCCTCAAGCCTGTGTTGTAGAGCAGGCTCCCAGAGATCAGGTTTATGGCAATCACCGGAACATGCTTCACACCTTGAAGCGTCAAAGTGTTCCCAGAAGTGAGTTTCAGCTCCACAGTCCCGATTCCCAGAACTTCAGCTTGGGCCTGGTTCGCCATGACAACCTTCTCAGATATCGGCTGGTACGTGACGAACCATTCCTTTCCAGAACAGACATGGCAAGTCCCACCAGTGTCTATCCACCAGTCAGAGTCAATCCCCACAGTTGTGACCTGTGCGATCATAGCAACAATGTTAGAAACCAATGAAACCTTACTAGGCTCACCTTTCTCTGATTGTTTAGGCTTGGATCTGCATTCACTCTTGTAGTGGCCTTTCTTGCCACAATTGTAACAAGTCACGTGGGACTTGGTCTTCTGTTGCTTGAATGAAGGACCCTTCACTTTTAGATTAGTGAAGTCCTTCTTCTTGGGATGAGAAGCCGCCTGTTTCCCCTTGGGATCTCTCGTCTGCATTAGATTGGCTTTAGCCAACTGTTTGGACAGAGTGTCCACCTTCTGTTGGGAACGCATCTCGTCCTCAACATGGATCTCTTGAAGTAGATCTCCCAAGCTAATGTCTAGCTTCTTTCTGAGCATCCTTGCATAGAAGGTACTCCATCCAGCAGGAAGTTTTGAGACGATCCCTCCAACGACAAACTTGTCGGGAAGGGGCATCTCTTCGTCTTCCATTTTCTGACGCACCTTCAGAAATTCCTTCACCTGTGGCAACATGGACTTCTCGTCCCCAAAGAGCAATTTGTGATATTTTTCAACCACAAACATCTTGCTTATGTTCCTGTCATCTTCATACAGTTTTTCTACAGACTCCCATATGTCTCTGGCAAATTCCTTCTTCGAGTAGGATTCTGCCAGGGAATCCTCCATAGCATTCAGGATGAGAAGCCTGCAGATGCTATTTTTCCTTCTCCATTTGGCCTGGAGTTTGGTAGCCGCATTGATTACGGCAGTAGACCCAGTATCTGGAACAGAAGGTTCTTCTTCCAATAGTACATGATCAACGTCTTTGAGTTGAAGAGTTAGATAAACCTTCCTCCTCCAGACTTGATAATGCTCTCCATCGAACTTTTCCAACTTGCAGTAGTCCGATTGGACGAGCGAAGCATTAATGTTTTCCATCTACAAGGATCTTGCTTTGAGATTGTTAGTCCTGGGGCTTGATCAAAGATAAAAAACTGATGCAATCGAGATCTGAGAGTCACACAATATTTTGCAGTGATCAAACTCAAGATCTACGATGATACAAAAACCAAATAGCCAGATTACAATATGAAGGAGGGAAATAGAGAAGAGAAGATCTCTCGTTCTTCCTTGCAAACGTGTTGCAATTGGGACAGAACGAGTTACAATAATCTAGAGAAAGATGAAATGAAGAAAAGTTACTGGGGTGTCAAAACACTGTTGCTCAAAGCAAGATTCGTCCCACACGAATTGCTTCCAGGAACCAGCAAGTTGAAGAACTTGTGGAACGCTCGAAGTCACCTCTGTTCTGACTCCTCGGATGGACTTGCAATGGCGGCAGCAACTCCCTCTCTCTCTCTCTCTTTTCTGACTTATAAAATTCGTAGTACTCACAAAGGAGGCCAGAAGAGAGTATATATAGAGAGGGTGGAAACCCTAGCCGCCTCTTCAGTTATGGAAAGATTGAATCAAATCCCACAAAGATAGCAACGAACTTAATTCAAATCCCACAAATATGGAAACGAAATTAATCTGAATCCCACGAAGATGGAAACGAAATTAATTCAAATCCCACAAAGATGGAAGCGAAATTAATTTAAATCCCACAAAGATGGAAACGAAATTAATTCAAATCCCACAAAGATGGAAACGAAATTAATTCAAATCCCACAAAAAGTTGAGCTGAATTAATCGCATTGAATCAGTCTTTCCATAACTGACTTGTAGCCTGCACAGTCAGCGGAGCTCTCCATGCGGCAGCAGCAGCAGTAGTCTGGCCGCATGAGCCATATGGCCTCATGGCCGCATGGACCGCATGAGCCGCATGGACCACATGAGCCGCATATGAGCCGCATGCCGCATAAGACCGCATGACTGCTGACGTACTAAGTACAAAGTGCGCCAACAAAATGCCACATTACGCCTCATGAGTCCATGAGTCCGAGCCCGAGTCCGAGTCGCTAAGCCCCTTTGGGGCTTAGCTCCAAATGGAATTAATCCAAGAGAATGACAAAAGCATTAATGCTTAATCCTTGGAGCCTTATTCTTACCTCCTAGTAAAATCATCCACATGGTTCCCTCCTTAGGGTCACCACCCCATGTGCATCTCTCAACAACACAACCAAGTATATATGTTGAGATAACTCATGGTGCATTTCCGATGTGGGACTAAACTTTTACAAGGCATGTTGAGAGCAAGCTCTCCATGTAAAGAAAGCACCAACAAAATTTTGGATATGCAACATTTTGGATATATGTATGGAAACAATTAAACGCTGACTGCGCTGTTAATGTTTAATTTTGGAGAAATTATGAAGGATTTTGAATGTTCTTGACAGTAAAATTAATGAATTTACTTATGTTCGGAATTCATTCTGTGATTGATTCGTCGAGAAGCATTTAAATTTTTGAATACCCGCATTCTGTGTATATATGCAATAGATATCTGTGGCATTCTGTATATCTGCAATGCTATTATAATGTGCTACAATACTATTCTGATGTGAATTGTTTCTTTACACTAATACATTCTGCAATAGCATTCTGACATGCTATTGGTGCACATATAATAGCGCGAAAGAAACGCTATAGAAACCAATTTGCATCGAAAAGCTATTAATAAACAATAACATATAGGAACGCAATTAAAAATCAACAGCGTTCACGAACGCCATAAATAACTTATAACGTTAACAAACATTATTAAGAAACTATAGCGTTCGTAAATGCTATGTAAACTCTATCGCATTTGTCACCGCTATAATAGGTCTATAGCGTTCATGGACGCTACAGTAACTCAATAGCGTTCATGAATGCTATTACTTTCCTATAGCGTTCTTAAATGTTATAATGCTGGTATAGCGTTCTTAAATGCTATAACCTGTCTATAGCGTCATGGAACGCTATAATACATCAATAGCGTTCATGAACGCTATAACTTTATAGCGTTCTTGGACATGGGGCAATTATAGCGGACAGAATACGCTATAATAGGCATTCTACAACGTTCTGAGCACGCTATCATATACCATATCTGTTGTAGTATAGGCTCATAGGAAACTCCCGGAATCGCGAAAACACCGAAACACGTTCGTCTTTCGGACAGCTAACACTCAAACAGTTTTACAGAAAGTTCTAGAACGAATGTGGCCTATTAATATATATATTTGGAAAGCTAACTTCGATACGGTTCTTTTAAAAAAATGGAAGATTAATCGGAGTCTTGAGCTATGAGTTATGACATTTCTAAGTTACTATGGCTACTAAAAACGTGAATGAATATTATGACGAATTTGGATTGTTTTGGACAAAAGAAACACATGTATATACCCAAATCTAACCATGTATATCATGAAATACCATAACACAACACCACGTATCCTATTTAGGACACATACACCCAATCTCGACTCAAAAAGGACACGAAAGTTCCTTTGGGGACACGTATCGAATACTTGGTGGTCACAAATTCGATTTCTTCCAATTTGTATCAAAATGAAAGGGGAAAAACCTTCAAATAGGAAGAGGAGAGCCTCAACTCCTCTCTAATGGTACCCTAATGCAAATGGGGTCCTAAATGAATGTAGTTACACTAATGAAATGGAATGGAAGGGTTTAGATAGCTCATACCAAAAGGGAGATGGATTCTCAATGTAAAATTCCTAGATCTAAATCTCCACCAAGCTTCAAGGCTCCAAATCCTTCCAATCCTTTCTTAGCTAGCCAATAGAGGCTTTTCCTCTCCAAGGGGAAGCGAATGAAACGAATTTGGCTCAATTTGGAGGAAATTTGGGTGTAGGAGCAATTTTGAAAAAAAAGCTCCTAAATTAGGGCTTGAAATGAAAATGGAAAGAGGAAGAAGATAATGTGGGGCTTTAATAGGAAGGTGGGCTTCCATATGGGAGCCCTAAATGGGTTTGGGAGATATCTAAGTTGCCCTCATCAAGTCTTCCTTTGGTTAACTAGGAGTATGCAAAGGTTTGGGGTCAAAAGGGTCAAATTTCTAATCTTGAAATGACTAAACTTGTCATGTGGGTTTAGTCTAAATGCACTAGCCTAATGAGATGAGTTTGTGGGTCATTCCTATCTAAACTTTGGGTCCCGACTAGAGTCTAAACTACCCAGGCCACTAACACAAGTCAAAACTAGACGAAACTCCAACCCGACTAAATAAATCCCCAAAATACAATAATAATAAATAAATATTTACAAAAATATATGAATATAAAAAATGACAAATTTATCCTCATTTTTGAAAACATGCAGTTACACCGCCTGTTTTGGCAACCGCCAGTGCTGACTTCACTTCAGGAGGACCACCTATCCCTATCTGCAGCTTGATGCGAGTCTCCTCCTGGATCATGGCCGAGATAGCCTCCTCAAGTGTAGGGATCTTCGGTTGGGCTAGAAGTAGTGTTGTCCTCTGAGCAAACACTGGGGCCTGCCCCTTAAGAAACTTTATCGTCCTTTCCTGCAGACATACATGTCTCTCCTTACACTTCGTGTCCTCGCAGCTCGTCCGATCTGAGGAGTGATCGTAATCCAAGCACAGATGCTCCAACTCTGTGGCATACTCTTGCACCGTCCTCTCCCCCTGTACGGTGTCGTTGATCTCCCCCTTGATCTGGAAAACCCTCAAGTTATTCCCTACACCATCGTAGGTCCACCTCAATTTCTCCCACACGTCTTTCACCATCTCAAGCCCATCTACTGTAGCGATGATCGACTGGACTAAAGAATTGAGTAGCCAAATGTATACCACCATATGAGTGGACTTCCACTCGTCGTGTCCCGCCAAGCCCTCATCCGGCTCTGTCTTCTCTCTTGGCAAGAAACCCTCCAGGTTCTTCCCTGCGAGGGTTCTCCTCACTCATCGTGATTAACTCAGGTAGGTAGTCGGTCTATCAAGCTTCAGATCGATAGAGGGAAGCTCCAACTTCGTCGGTGTTCGTGTCACGCTCTCACCAGCCGACAGTTTCATCAGCTTCATCAACGTTGCAACCTCTGCAGGGTCCAACTTCTTGATGATCTCCTCCATCGATCCTTCTCTTCTCTGATCACCTCACACCCGTCCCACGATTCACGTTCATCCACTTCGTCCTCTCTTAGATCCGATCATGTCTCTCCTCCATCAGATCTAGGCCTTCGATGTCAACGTCTAGAACAACCTGCGGAAGACGTTGGGAACCGCAGCAGATGGCTCCTGCGAGCTCCGCGGGAGTCGCGGCTTCACGATGGTGGTGGCGGAAGCATTGGCGGTGGTGGCAGGCAAGCAACATAGAGGCGGTAGTGGCGGCGACGACGGTGGTGGCGGTTATGGTTTAGGAGCGGTTACGGCAGCTAGGGTTTGATCTCTGATACTATATTGAATATTTAGGAGTTATATTTTATTGATAATCTCTTGGCTATATATATAGCCTTACAACCCTCCATCCTACATAAAATCTCCTAATACATTCTAATATACCAGCAAATTTTTTTGCAAAAAAACCTACTAGACGATCAGAATCCAACCATAAAATATAAAATAATAATCTAATCGAGACCGAGGCTTGAACTTGGTTCAATGTCCTTAAGACAATATCCCAAAGTTTCTTTTTGACTTTTTGATACAACAAAATAAGTAAAAATTATCCTTTTTTCATTTTCGTACTCTTTCTTTCATAACATAAATATCAGTAAAGAGACTTCTGGTGTGGAGGAAAATGTTTTGTGATGTTGAAATGTACTCCCGACACATAAGATAAAATCGAAAATAACCCCTGTTTCATACTACTATCTCGATATAAAATCTCATGTTAAGAAAAACAATAATGGATTGTTCATATCGAACTCGAAGTGCCATGCTATTATTACTTATTATTCATATTCGATATGGCGAAGGCATAGTCTTCTTTATCACAGTTGGTCTCCCAGGATACAACAGTTCTTTTCCTTCAGTAGCAGCACTTCACACCGTAGGAACTCAACGAAGCAATGTTAGCTATCCCTCTCTCTTAGACTTAATGCTAGATGGATGAATGAGTTATCTCAATGCTTCAAACACTTAAGCTTTTATAAATGATAAAGAGACACGATGGAAAGGACACATTTCTAATAGATTCATTAAATAGATTCGTTGCATAGATTCATTGATAGATTCGTTGAATAGATTCGTTGCATAGGTTCGTTGTAAGAAAACAATTATTATTATTAATATTTCAAATATACATTCACGTTAAATAGACATCGACACGACACGATACACACACACTAGCATGACACTGACACGACACACACACACTGACATGACACACATTATCACAAAAACACACTGACACAGGACACATGACCAATAGCGCACACTAACATGACACACTACTTCAAATATACCCTCCCTCAAAACCCTTCGAAGTAGTCGTCAACTTCCTTTTCTCTCTCTCCAAAACTTGCAAGTTTTGATCTCTATCTTTGGTAGATATGATGGATGTTTTTTTAATATTAGGAAACACCTATATACGCTCCAATAGACCACAACATATCTCGAACATTGATGGGGTCCAGTGGTGTTTATAAAGCACCCAAACTTGGGTTCAGCCCTATCACGCCCCGGTTCCGCAGAACCGAAAGGTAGCTACTGGACATGTTGTCGTACAAGTTTAGATTTGTAAAACACACTAAATTTTTACATATTTTTTTTATTTAATTAGAATAACTATGATATATACTGAGTGTATATATGCAATATATGTATTTATGATTTTAGTTTTATTCTAATATGAAATTTTACGGATAAATACATATATACATATCTCTAGAATTTGTATCTTGTTTTTCAGAGCTTTGAAAATATTTTTTTTGTGATTTTTATTTTATTCTTTGAAAATAAATTATCTTAGAATTTTTATAAAAGAAAACATATTTATTTTAAACAATAAAAAGTGATTTTATTAAAATTATTTGAAATAGATTTTTGGATCTATTTAAATATATCTTACTCTTTTCTGGTAATTATCAAAATAGTTTAACTAATTTTGGATAATATTAATTATTATTTTAAGTTTTGATTGTAACCAATTATTGATTAAGATTAGATTGGTTTAAATTTTATTTGATTTAAATTAATGTTAATATTTATCAACTGGGGTTTCTATAATTCTTAATCCTTATCCAACTAGGAATCTCCACCTCCTATTTAAGGAGAAGCTCTCCCTTGCTCTTTTTTTTCAAAATCCAAATAATTCTATAGTCAAATCACAACCACCACCGTTGTGTCCGTCCACCGTGTTCGTGTCCAACTACCATTCTATTAGCTTTCCCTAATTTCTATTACATCTGCATCCACCCTCTCCGTGTCCGACACACCGAACACAACGATGCTAGAATTTTACAACCCATCTCCTAAGTCCGTGTCGACAATCGATCGACACATACGACACCATAGACCCACTCCTTCCTAGCCATTGCGCCGACGTCGTCCGTCCCGACGTCAGCACCACAGCACCCGAGTCCCGGCGCCGTCACCATCAGATCAGCCCGGCGTCCTCCACGCTCACCAAACCCGTGTCTCTGTCACCACCAGCTCGACCCCCTTGCCGGAGCACCCCACATTTTCTCTTCCACCTCGTGCTCCTCCGGCGATCGCGTCCCTGCACATCACCTTTTCTCCTCGACCACCTCTGTCACCCGCGCCGCCTTCACCACTTCCACCTCGCCGAAACCCCCTCCTCTTCACCAACACCACCACCGCCAGCCTCAGATCCCGTCGGAGCCGACCACCCCCGCAACTCTAGCCAGCCCGATCCATCACCGCCTCGCCAAAATTCCTCTGCCTGTGACCAAGCCGTCACCACCACCGATACCCACACCGCCACCGACCAGATCTTGCCGTTGCCGACCCGGATGACCTCAACACAACCACCACCATAAACACCGAATCCAACCACCGTGATCCTTCCTTCTCCACCACCGTTCCCTCTCATTGTCGGTGTCACGTTCCCCGCTGCGCCCTATCGATCCACCGCTGGGCCACCGGATCTGTCAGTTTCCAACCTAACTGTCCTTCCATGGTCGAAGCTCACGAAGAATTTGCCATGAATTCAATAGCAATTTGACAGTGGATTAGTAGAAGACAAGGAAGTAAATTTCTAGGGTTTTATTTACTGAAGAAGTAGGAAGAAGAAGACATTACAAACTATGAAGAAAGCAGGGAAAAAGAGCTGATACTAAAAAGCTAACAATATAAAAACTGATAACATTCTTCACACTGATCACCTGATTCTCCTCTTGCTTCCCCTCTTTATACTATGTTGGTTGGTAGTTATCCAACTAGGATGCTGACTGGATTACTTGCAGATGAGGTGTCAAAGCATGTTGATTGGTCCATTTGGCCTGGATGACTAGGCAGAGCATTCTGAGTGGTTGAACTGTCATTCTTATGACATTTGAAGCTTGCTCGAGCTAGTGAGGATGCACACTGAGAATGGGTTCTTATCAATACCCACCCCTTAAATTGACCTTGTCCCAAGGTCAATGAAGGAGTAAATTGGATCCCTGGATCCCACACCATAACATGGAAACTGGCACTATCAACTTCTTCTGCATCAGCTGAACATTTGGGTTTGTCCTCTTCGGAAACTCCAGTTTGCAAGTAGTTTAGTGACACTGAACTAGAATGCTGAATATTGCATCTATTGGTATAGTCATTGCTACGGGTTGAGAAGATACCCGGATCCCATACCATCACTGGAACTTCCTTAGTTGGTTCTGGTCCTTCCTGTCCACAGACTGAATGTATTGAAAGGCCAGCAATTCCAAGGTTATGTTGCTCAATCATCCTAAGGAGTTCCTTTTCATTTAACTTGTCTGCATCTTGATGGAAGATTTCCACTATTAGATATTGTTTATCAAGCTCCAAATTCTTGATTTCATTACCTGACCCAAACAAAGCCAAGGAAGGAGAAGTTCCCTGTTTCCCATGGAATAAGCATTTTTTACTGCCCTCATCCCTCAACCAATTTTTGTCACAATCCAAGATATCAGTAAGAGTGCAAGTAATATTTCCCATATCTTTTGGCATGGCAATTAACTGAATCTCTCTTCTGTCAAAGTCAACATTGATGCTGAAACGCTCATTGATAAAATATTTTCTAGTACTAGAAACAATGCTATTTGGGTTGCAAAATGTTTTACCACAACTTCTCGAGGAGGCTGTCCCCCAGTGCAGTAATTACCTTCATCTGCATCTTCCTGCCGTCCAACAATACAACATCATAGAGAGGAAGCTGGATATTGCGCACACTATCAAACTCGTGCAAACTGAGCATATTTACTATGGAGTCCACTTGAGATTCAACTTCTTCCTCTTTAACATTGCCATTGTTGTCAGACATTACTATATTGGTTTCATCCTCAGAAGTTGGACCACTGTCACCCATCAGTGCATAACGTATATGTTGACGCGCTGTTACTCCCATTTGGGGAAGTACCTGAGATACTTGTTGAAACTCTTCTGTGTTCTGAACATTTAAGTGAGAGTTTGGTCCCCATTGTACATGACTTGATCCAAAGTGTGTGGGGTTTGTATATCCCATGGATACAGTCAAGGAAGGTGTGTATGCAGAGGTCCCCACGTGTGCATAACCTACCTGTTGACGTGCAGATAGTGTTCCAAATGATGCATTCTCAAGGGTATGTTGATGGTGAATGTATCCTAAACTCGGGACAGACCGTACCATCGGAGAACTAATGCCTATGTCATTTGGCAACATACCAAATTGTACAGAGGCTGGCATGCTAGACTGGACATGGCTTTGTGAAGCTATGTAATGAGGAGACTGATGTTGGTGGGTAGCCATAGGCACAGGCATGTTCACAGGAGGTATTAACACTGATTGGTGATAACTCTCTGGAGGAGTCTCCGTCTGTCCTTGGTAGTTGATTCCAGTACACATAGAGGTTTGCATATTCTGTCCAATTGGAAAGTAGGATGGTGTTTGGCCAAACTGTACATTGGAGTAGGTAGCTGATCCTAACTGTACCGGATTAGAGTAGGTTGGAATACCCATCTGTGCATATCCTGTTTTTTGCTGTGCTGATACTTCCATTTGGATTGATCCTGGAAGTGGTTGGGCTGATACATTGCCAAATGATGTGTAGAGGGGAGAAATACTCATCCCACTTTGTGCAAGCCCTCGTGTCAAGCCCGGATAAGAACTATGCTGATGGCAATGGTGTCCAAGATTCTGGACAGGTTGTGCCAATGGAGAGCCAGTGCCCATAGCATCGGTCATCATACCAAACTATACATTGTCCAATGTCTGGGTATGTGATAGGCTGACGGCAATTATATCCAAAATTTTGGACATGATTTGGCATTGTGGTTTTCATATCAAGAACATTTGGCACAGCCATGATGTTAGGGTTTTGATTCCCAAGAATTGGGAATAGTAGTGTTAGAGTTTTGATTCACCCCAAAATTTATGGAGTTAGGGTTTTGATTAACCCAAGAATTGGAAAGAGAAACATTCCTAGATTGCTGAAACTCTCTTTCTTTCCTTTCTGTAACCAATTTCTCCATGACTTGCTCAAATTTGATATTGAGTTGATGCATTTTACCTTCCCAAAATTGGGGTCCCCTCTCCTCCGCTGAGATTGGCGACTCTGGTGGAGATTCTTGCTAAGATCCATGGTAGGTTGCTCCATGAGAGGAATCGAAATGACTCTGCCATGGCGGTGGTTCCTGTGGAGCTCCCTGTTGCGATCCCGATCTGTCGTGGTTGCTGTTGTTATGCCATCGATCAGCTTCAAGAACTGGATCATAGCTCTGATACCAATTGTTAGGTTTCCAACCTAACTGTCCTTCCATGGTCGAAGCTCACGAAGAATTTGCCATGAATTCAGTAGCAATTTGACAGTGGATTAGTAGAGACAAGGAATTGGGAGTAAATTTCTAGGGTTTTATTTACCGAAGAAGTAGGAAGAAGACATTACAAACTATGAAGAAAGTAGGGAAAAGAGCTGATACTAAAAAGCTAACAATAAGAAAACTGATAACATTCTTCACATTGATCACCTGATTCTCCTTTTGCTTCCCCTCTTTATACTATGTTGGTTGGTAGTTATCCAACTAGGATGCTGACTGGATTACTTGCAGATGAGGTGTCAAAGCATGTTGATTGGTCCATTTGGTCTGGATGACTAGGCAGAGCATGCTGATTGGTTGAATTGTCGTTCTTATGACATTTGAAGCTTGCTCGAGCTAGTGAGGATGCACACTGAGAATGGGTTCTTATCAGGATCCGGCGCGGTGCCTCCATGTCGAGCATCGGAGCCACTGAACTACTCCCACGTGGCTGCACCTCCCCAGCCGGTGACTGCGCCCATCGAGACAAACGGTAAGCCCCCTCTCCGCTGCTTTCTCTCTTTTCTCGGGTTGAGGCGTGACCTCTCCAACCTGTACGCCTAGGCCGCCTTGGCGTTGCCTGTGACAACATAGTTCAAGATTGATCAATTGTTAACCCGCAAAAAATATCATGGTTTATTTTTTTGCTTTTGGAAAAATACACATGCAATAAATAGTTCTGATTGGAATAATTTTGTGATGGATGAGCGTTGTGAACTTTATAGATATAAAATTTTGACGAATGATAATAGATACAATGTGTTGAACACATTCTAGCGTGTCGATCTTCAGCATGATCTAATGATTATGTCTTTACTGTTTTTCATACATTTATATGACTGTCAATTTATTCTTTGTTGAAATGACGGGGAAAGGGGGATCCAATTCGATACTAGACAATATCAACAGATAACAGTTGGGGTCAATAATGGATCGGTACATGCCAAAACGATGATATACGACCCATATTTGTTGGTATTAGCAGATATTGCAAACCTTGTTTATCACAACCAGGAAAGTCTACCCCTGACTTGCAAGCAAATCCTATCATCGTCCTATTTGATGATCCCTTGCAATACGTGTTGTAAAGATTGGATACGCCAGAATGATATGCTAAAAAGTTGCATGGACAAAAATGTGACACGACACATTTTAGACAAGGTAACATGGAATTGGCACCTATTTTGGTGTCCTAATGTATTTTATAGTGTCAATGGTTTGTCGTATGTGTCTGATGCACCACGACGCTGAAATAAGATGGCTTTTTGGAGTGATCGTGCTTCTTAGTTCGTAGTCATACTGATTCCACCTTGTACTCCAATTTAATTCTTCTCTTTTTTGTATATTTGGAAGGTTTTGTATTGAGTTTCTACAATATTTGCTTATGACTTGTAAGTGATTTGTCATACTTAGATAAATTTTTGGTTTTAATGTTGGACCCTTCCACTCCGTAGATTTAGTGATCCTTGGGCCCCAAAGATTTAATCATCCTTGATGCTTCAGACACTGGATAATTCATACTCGTTGGAGCTTCACCCTGTAGTAATCAAATTTCAAAAACAAAAAAAAAACGTTCGGCCGCCTAGGCGGCCCTCCGCCGCACCAGATCCGTCTAGCAAAATTTAGAACACTAACAATATGATGGTCGTTATCCAAAAGTTTAGATTTACGATCTGGAAGGGCTATACATGATTATGAAATAGTAGGGAGTAGCGGCATGGCCGATCCTGAGCGCATGGGACCCAAGGCGAACTTCCAAAATGGGCTCCCATATATAATGTAAAAAAATAATTAAAAAAATTAAAATTATCTTTCTGCCAAGGTTTGAACCAAAGATCTCCAGAGTGGAAGACTATTAAATCAACCACTACACAACAATTATTTTATGTAAACTATTACACCACATTGTTTTTATGTAACCAACAACCTATATCTTAATTTTTGGGCCCCTGTAAATATGGGCCCGGAGTGGGTCCACCCGGGGCAATTGGTCAGGGCCGACCCTGAGTAGCGGTAAGAGAATTCAAAGTAGTAACAACAGTGAAATATAGAAGGTAATAAAAATAGGGTTTAACGTTATTTATATGGGCTGAATAATCGTCGTCTATATGCAGAAGTACATCAACAACATTGAGGTATAGAAGGTATTATGGACCGAATACAGATACTTGATGGAGAAGAGAAAATTTCACCAAAGCATTCTATTTCAAATTCATAACTTGAATGCATATATATCATCTTCTCTCATGCAGACCTGGAAAAAAAATTCTCTAATCTGAATCAGATTAGTCATCCTAACAAATCTAGAGTAAGTTGGAGGCAAAAGGCAATACTCTAACCAGTAATCTTGTTCTGGTTAGGATTTTGTTCTACTTTGAATTAGATTAGAAGGGAACACCCAAAATAAAAAATAATATATGTAAATTAAATCTTGTCCAGACACAAACTGATTTTGGCTTGCCAATGGCTGATTTGAACATCAATGATGCACAATTATTTCGTATGTTGAATGCCCAATTAACCTCGATGATTCACAATCCTTATGTGTGCTATTCTACAAGTGTAGTTTTTTTCGATGTTGTCATAGGCGACACCTAGGCGTGTAGGGTGGAGAGGAGTCGCATCAACCTTGGAAAATTTTCCCTGGGTGTGGGAATGCTTGTCTGGGCGTGCCTAGGCGACCGTCTAAGGTCGTCCGGAAAAAAATGCGTTATTTAAGCAGGTTTTTTCTTTTTCTTTGGTTTTGTAGGTTTTTTTTAAATTTTTGATTTCTGCCTCGATTTCTAAAAATGATTATTGTTGCTTCTTCTCCTCCTTCGTCTCTTCTTCTGATTTCTGTTGCTTCTTCTTCAGTTTTATTTTTGTTTTCTGTTTGTAACTTTTTCTCTTTAAAAAAGCTTGTTGATGATTCTTCTTCTTTTGTTGTGGCTTTCTTCTTCTTTTGTTGGTGCTTTCTTCTTATGTTGCTTCTTCGATTTCTTCTTATTCTTCTGTTGTTGCTTCTTCTTATGTTTCTTAAGTTTTTTTTCGATTTTTTCTGCTTATGTTTCTTCTTCTGATGTAGCTCTTCTTCTGCTTTTTCGATTTCTTACTTGATGTTGAATATTGGTTATTTGTTGCTTCTTATATTACATATAGTCTATGTATAGTTGTATACATAATTGCAGGATATCAAGAGCAGAAGGAATCCTGTGCGGACGCCTACGCGAGGCGGGTGGCCCGTCGCCTCGCTTAGCGCCCAGTACAACATAGGATTTTTTTCCTATATGCAATTGGATGTGGTTCTTTTCCTATATGCAATTGGATATTGAGTTCACAATCCTTTTATATATTATTCTACTCTTTGTTGACTTTCAAATTCATGAAACAGTTCTTCATTGACAAGTTAAACATGAGGTATCTAAGAAGCAACTACATGAATTATATAGGATATTGGAGCAAGTTTATTTCTTGGGACCTATTCGCTTTACTATATATTGTCATCAAATACTTTAAAGTTTCAGCATGACATGCATGGAAATGACCGATGATTAGTTTTTCCATTATTGGTGAATGTTTAGGTCAGTACAAGTATCCTACGCAAGTATGGTGGCCCAGTGGATATCTGGTTGTCGACATGCTTTCTATCTTGTGACAAAGAAAGAACGTATAGCTTGATGAATAAGCATCCTGGTGTAACCTATCTGGCAATGACTGAACACGATAGCATGAGCAGAATTGTGATCCAACTCATTGCATGTGTCATGTTACAAATAGGAGCAAGAGAAATTCTTGGTGGGTTTGTCCGCAGGGAGATAGCTGCCAACTGTTGGCATAATCAATCACTTGAAAAATAATGGGATGAAAACATAAAGTGAGGGATTGGCAAGGCTCGGCTCAACAAGGCTCGGCTCAGTTTTTGAGTTGAAAGAATAACTCGACTTGGAGTTTCTAAACAAGGAGCTGTCCATGGACTGGGCTTAGTTGGTCAGAGCAAGAACCATGTCTTCATTACATGATAGATGAAGGAGAATATGCTTGAAGTCTATTAGACCAACAAAATAGGTTTTCTTAAAACCCCTACTGAGTACATGGAGATTTTTTTTTTCTTTGATTTCTAGGAAGCGATCATTCAAATGAGAACTTGAGCACCATTTTTCTTGAGACGTTCCTTAATGTCTGATATATTTTATCCCTTCCTCACAAACCTCAAACCTGTCTACTTAACTTGGACCTCTAGCATATGTTTTCCTTTCCATTTATGGAGGAGATATAGAACATGTTATTCAACAGGGGGCTAATCAAGTGAATACAACTTTCCTGCAAGTCATTTAGTCTGTTGACACTGTCAAGCTGATAGATCATTAAAACTTGATGCTTTGAAAAAACTAAGCATGCCTTGTGGTTCCTCTGCAGGTTTCGCAAGTTGTTCGTATTGTTCTCTAGTTGTACATACATGAACACTCTCCGGAAGATCAACATGTAGCTCCTGACCAGCGCTAAACAGAGGCGGCGACAACACCTTCAGCCTTATCATTTATTAACACTGGCTTTCTGAATGTCTTTCTTGATAGTGGTTTGAGGTTGGGAACGAGATCAGTCATCTTTGTTTTGGTTGCTGAATCTGAAACTTGCTATGGTTTACGCTTCGTTAGGATCATCTCCGGCTTGATGTTTTCAACATTAACTACAGGAAAAATATGTTTTTACGGCACGCAATGTGCGTCATAAATCACTTTAGACGGCGTACATCCGTGCGCCGTATCAGGTCATGCCGTAAAAAGTTGGTAGCTTTGACGACATTGATGGCGTGTCGTCTTTGATCAGCTTGTGTGCTGTCTAAAAGCATTCATGGCATACATTGCCTGCCGTGAAAATAAAATTATGGCGTGCACTATTGTGTCGTTAATGCACGAAAACGACATTCAGTTGCACGTCCTTAATTCACATTCACAACATTCTTAGAACGTCGTTAATACTTAATCACGACATGTTGCTGCATGCCCTTAATAACATTTTATAACATTCTTTTGGCTCTCGTTATTAGTCAATTATGACATTTATTGTATGTCGTGAAAAGTATCCAATACACATCAACTAGGACATTCTATGCACGCCTTAAATGCTCGCCAATTTTTTTTAAAAAAACATCTCATTTTTTGTATAATCAGTTTTACATTTACATTCAACCACAGAACATATATTATACCAAATCCAAAATGCTTATCTGTAATGTAATAACTTCATATATGAAATGTAATAACTTCTAAATAATACCAAATCCAAAATTCAAACTAGTGCACACAATATTGTGACAAGTACTAACCCATTTGGAAACCATAATAATGCTAAAATTAATAAGAGTCCCAAATTACCACCTAAAATGTCACAAAAATGATATTGTGTACTTAAGCAAGGCCAACACAAAATATTGTTCATTCTTTAATTTCCTCCAAACAAACAACGAAATAAGGAATCAACATCCTCATCCTAAAGACAAGCAACTAAATAAATAGTCCAGTCCACAAAGGGAAAAATAAAGTGAAAAATAAGGAGTCCAGTAGAATGTCAAAAGAACACTACAAGGAAAAAGATTTTTTTACGGTCATGGTAAAGTAATCGCCAATGCTTCAAAAGTGACTCCACATCCACATCCTCATCCTCCAAACGAACAACAAAATAAGTTGTCATCTCTTGCATAACCTATTACATACAATAACAAACCACATCAATATTAAGTTCCAAATGGATGGAACAAGAAAAGTTAAAAAACTAGCAATAGAAAATGAAATCTGCAAGATGTATTACTAGTCAAATGTATATAAATACCAAGTTTATTATCACAAGAAGTACTCCAGTACATGCACCTTTCCTGGGAATATGTGCATTAAGAAACTGAAACTAAAACCTCTTACTGCATTTTTATCAAAGAGCACCCAAAGAATAAAGGAAGGAGCCAAATTGTATCATAGGTTATAGCATATTTTGCATTTCATACAACTCCCATCTCCTGCAATTGTGCAGCTCACATCTTAAGGATGCTTTTAAGACAACAAAAGCCATATTTATGGAAGCATATTCCTTTCCAGCAGTGAGCATAGTTACCTGAGAAATGCTGTATGCAAAGTTTCTCAAACATTTTTTGCTGCAGAAACTTGTACTTGCAACAAAAATTGTATGGAAGTACAATTTCTCATACAATTTTTCTGTATGCAAAGTTTGCTGCAGAAACTTCCAGCCACTTGGCTCAAATCAATATAAAGTCATCTTATATGTATAATATGTCAGTTCCTGGAAACTGAACAGGCCCATGTACCAAAGATAGCTGGTCATATGGAAACTGAACAGGCCCATGAACAGGCCCATAGAAACTGAACAGGCCCATGAACAGGCCCAATATAAAGTCATCTTATATGTACAATATTCTATATTTGAATGTACAAGTTTTTGAAGAAAAAAAAATATGTTGGGGCTGATGTCTGTTATTAAAAAACTATTTATATAGCACAATTTAGACATCTGTTACTGTAGCATATATTTTCTGGTACAATAGCATTTTTTTTGGACGTCTGTTACTATAGCATACACTCATAAAGTTGATAAGAAGCGTCAAAATACCTCTGAGAAACCAAAAAAAAAAGGTCAGACGACTTGTAAGAAAACACTTCTGCCACATATGGCCAAAACCCCTTCAGGCTAGCCAACTGATAAAATTATAGGCTAAATATTGTTCGGACATTTTTGGCACCTTAATTCCGTTCAATTTTGGTACTTCAATTTCATAAATTGCTTAAGCACCTTTCATCTATTTTGAAGCACATCGAAACCATTTCAAAAGCATATCTTGAAGCACAAAAACACAATTTCAAAATAACAAAATATGTTTCAAAAGAATAAGCAAAAATATTGCTTCAATATATTCACCACAATTTCGTTTCCAATTGCATACACTATACTATGTAAGCAAAAAGCCGATAACTATGACCGTGTAATGGTTGGGAACTCGTGCAGCTTATTGGAGAGATCCGGGATAGTTTAATATTAATAGAAATAATTTGATTAATAATTGAAGTTGGTGATCCTCATAATCTCTTATTATAAATAGAATTTTATCTTTTCTAGTTATAACTCTTTCGAAATAATAAAATAAGTTATTTATCTTTTTTCTTCGCTCGTACAAACATTTTGGATAGAGCTTTGATACGTCATTGCTACAAATGTGCAGTAATGAATGGAGATGATCTTCTGCAAAAAAAAAAAGACAGTAGAATCGGATAGTATTGAGAAGGTAAGGTTGTCACAAATATTTGGACAATGGTCTCGTTTGGTTCGCGGAATAGCAAAAAATCTCAAATATCCCTGATCGTGAGACATATAATTGTCACTATAAATAAAAACCATGATTCCAACAGTAGCAATCAATATTGACAAAATAGAAGTAAGTGAATCGATCAAGTGTCCGAATTCTAAAGAAAAATCATTATTGATGGTCCAAGACCATAGATATTGATAGATAAAACTTCCATTTGCTGAATAGCCAAATTGGCCGAAAACACCATAGCTATACATAACATCAAAACACTCGGAAAAGTCCACATACGACGAATATTTTTTGTTGCTGTAGGAATAAGCAGAAGTCCAAATCCCATTGACATAGTAATCGAAAATGGAAGAAAGGGTATTACCCATGCATATTGATATATATGTTCCATAAAAAACAAATTTTCATTTTTTTTTCTTATAATTATTTCTGATTCACCAATTTTTATCTCTTTCGAAAAGAACAATAGTAAATCAACAAAAAAATATATATATGAAAACCTTTAAATATTTTTATTTTTCATTATTCTGAACTATCTTTTTATCTAATATGGGAAATATGAAAAATGTGACAGTTGGTTAGTTAAAAGGAATGACTAGGTAAAATTGATTACTTAGTTATTAACTTTAAGTATCTAAAAAAGCATCTAAAGAAAGATATCTATTAAGACAGAGAATATGTATGTGATTTGAAATTATTCTACAACTACATTCTATTTTGTCGATTTGTAACTATATCGTATAATAAGAAAAAAGTAAGGAAAAACAGTTACACCAAAAGAGTACTTGACTCAAATATGGATCATAGTATGCATCAATAAATCGACTAAAAAAAAAGACTTAGTTATTTTATTCTAATTAATGGGTTGGAAAAGGAAAGTTATTATTTTCCTATATTTGGGTGCCAAGAAATTTAGGAGAAAAGGAAAGTGATTCCAAATGGAAAGAAAATTATGGGAGTAATAGTTCCATCCATCCAAGCAAGTATTCAACTTCCCCACATTTTAAGTGTTCACTTTTCCTTCCAATTTTATCGACATTTCCAAACATCGAAAAGAAAAATCGATAGGAATTGTAATTTTTTAAAGGAAAGAAAATACCAAAGAATTAATTTACATTCCTTTCCTTTCCGTTGTGAACCAAACGAGACCTTTATTCGCTGCATAAATGTGAGAACGGCTACAAAATATTATGAAGCATCAGGTATTTATTTTGGGTGGACAGAAATGAAATTTAGTACCAAAAGATATGGACGGTCATTACTCACTAACAGCTAATATTATGTCAAATAATAATTAAACAAAAATATTTTAAACAGCTCTTAATCTCTCAAATAATAGTATAACTCAGATTAATTAGTAATCAATCTAGGAGAAGAACTTGTGAGTATAGAATATTATCAGTTATATAATCCATCGACAAGGGAATTGATACCATACTCTGACAAGCATTCGTCAACATGTTATCTTACAAGAGTGACCAGTTATAAATACATCAACTTGTAAGTAAACTGCACTTTATCGATCACGCTAACTTGTACTTATACTCCCTAATTCTCTGTGAAGCCTAATTTGAGTACTAATTCTCAACATGAGAGAGTAAGCAAATCAACACACACACACAGACATATGCTTTACGAAACTGCTGATTAGGATACAAAATGCTTTACCGTTCTACGTTTTTATTACTTGATTTATAGGTAAAACTTCTCCAACCCAAATAAAATTTAATCCCCATGCACATTATGATTTATAAATCTAGTTTTAATGGTTTTGTATCATTGAAACAATGACCTGTCTCTTTGAATTTTAGGTTTGTGGGTTCTCAGCACCATACACACACACCCCAACCAAAACCCTGTGCTCCTCTGAAACCTACAAATGTTTAACAATACACCAAATCTGGGTTTTCAAATTATCAACACTACCATTTTTGAAATTAGATTAATTGAATTTAAGTCCCCGTCCCGCGTCAGATACTTTCCATGAAAAATAAAATGAAACAACAAAAAACATGCAATCTCAAACCCAGCCTATATTGAGGCTTGGTTTTGAAATTGTTGTGGCTTCTTAAAAAAAGTAGCATAATTAGTTTTTGACAACTCGTCTTACTTTCAAAAGTTGGGCAATTTTTGGACTAGCTTTTCAAAGAAGTTTAATAAGCAATTGTTAGCAAAGAGACTTCTTTAGAAAAAAAATTAAGTAGATGCATTCCTAACAATAATTCACAAACCCAGCCTAAAGTGGGGTTTCCAAAGTTTTTTTTAATAAGTACTTGTTACCAAATAGCCTTTGAAACTATTTTTTAAAAGAGTAAGCAAAAGAATACATGATACTTTGGTTTGGGATTGCTACTGCTTTTTAAAAAACTACACTATAAACAACTTTTGACAATAAGCGAGAATAGTTGTCAAGATTGGTCCAAATTTAAAAATATATTTTTACAAATTTGTTGGAACAATCTTAATCTACTTCTGAACAAGAAAAATAAACATTAAACAATAAGCAGTCCCAAATAAAGCTAAGTTCTCATAACACGGATAATTTGATTTAACTATTTACATCCATACGTTTACTCCTTTTTAGAAAATACATGAATGTAAATTAAACATAAGTTAAAATTGTATATTAAGAACATGTTTTTCTTATATGATTTTTTATTTAGTTATATTTTTTTCTTTTCTTTTTTCAATAATAACATGTCGAAGAGTCAGATTTAACCAAGATAGTCCCGATCCAAAATTAAGAATAAAGAAACTTAAGAAATCACAAGAAAGAAAAACAAAGAAAATTAAGAAAAGCAATCTATATCAAAATGCATCATCCATCATTGGCGTATAACTGACTCACTAATCGAAACATAGCTACTTATATCAAGAATCGAGCAGTAATCTTGCTCCATGCATGATCATGACCCAAAGAAATCAAGCTCCATGCATGATCATGGAGCGGCAGCACGTTCGTCGAGGCCAATCCATCCACCAGCCGGACTACTACCACCATTTTCAGCAGCATCATTGTCATTTTCGTGAGTGTTAACTCCATGCTGGTGATACACCAAGACAGGTCGATTTTGAGGGTTATCATTGTCGTAGCGTTCTCCATCGGTCTAGAAGCCATGTATGGCATACCAACCCGCAATGGCGGCAGGGAATGATGAAGTATCTTTGCCAGAGGTCTCCCCTCCTCCTCCTTCTACTATCAGATGATCGACAATATGAAACTCAGTACTAGAGGGGTTGCATGTAATTAGGTATTGGTCATCAAAAGGGAAGAAGGCGACTGCAGTGAATGCAGTACCAGTTGATGAATGATGCATTAATAGAGGGTTGATCGTGGTTGATATTCTCCCAGAGCGAATGCTTGTTGTATGGACATGAAGCACCGCCTACAGCAAGATAAAGTGCATCACCGACCGCTCCAGATCGCCAGCAGGAGAAGTGTCGGTGCAACTGCTCGATAATAATATTTTATTTCAATTTTAATATTTAGTTTATCTCCAATATCTTAACCCCATATATATTTCTAACCATAAATTCATCCTCTATCAAAATTAAACTAAATATTATGAAGAAGATAATTAGTCAATTGTATCGAGTTAGATTATTTTTTTTCGTTTTCTACTTGATAAATTTCTTCCACAATTAGTGATCTTTGTCGAGTTAGAATCTCCATAAGAAACATATCTTATTCATGATCTTTATCATGCATATTGAAAAGTTTACCTAAAATGTATGAGAATAAGATAGGATACAATCTCAATAAAAATAGAATGTCAATAAGAAACATATCTTTAAAAAATATTTGATTAGTTTTTTTTTTTTAATATAGTTGAATTTAACAGAACAAATGTGGGATAAAATAAATAAAATAATTATGGGTGCCATATAAGACCCAACCAACACAGGCCAACTGACTTGGCGCGTTGCCCCCACGACAATAAGACCCAATCCCACAGGCCAACTGACTTGGCGCGTGCCCCCCACGACAAGTTAGTTGGCGCCCTGCTCCCCTCCACTCCCCACGGCCAAGTCACTTGGCGTGTTCTCTCCCCTCTGCAATTACCTCAAACTTCTCCCTTTTTACAATTACCCTAAACTTCTTTACCCTGTATAAAAATTTCTGATATACAAATATAGACCAAGAGTGGTCATTGGCATGCATGATCTACATGATTTGGTCAAGAGGAGTCCGAAAGTTAACTATGGCATGCATATGATGCATGAGCTGCATGGTTTGGTCCAGAGGAGGGCGAAAGTTAACTATGGCATGCATGCCATGCATGGTCACCTAGTCTTTGTTACTTCTGATGGCTAGGATTTGTATCACAGAAGAAGGGATAGAGTGAGGCATATTATTTATATACTCTAAATTGATTTTTGTAGCATTTTATCAAACAGTTGGAAGGTGTTTTTTTTTTGTAATTAACATTCTTCATCCTTCTTACCAGTTGAGTTTTGTTGAATTGTTCTCCTCTCAGTGAACCCATATTGCAGGTGATCCATTGTCATATATTAGACATAAGAGAGAGGGATTATTAACTTGTTCTTAAATTGAAAC
Source organism: Iris pallida (assembly GCA_029216955.1). Lineage (NCBI taxonomy): Eukaryota > Viridiplantae > Streptophyta > Magnoliopsida > Asparagales > Iridaceae > Iris > Iris pallida. The sequence continues at coordinate 2,388,605 of JANAVB010035017.1, forward strand.
CAATTTACCAAAATCACACAAAAAGCCAAAATGCAGACACAACAATTTTCGATGTGGAAAATTTTTGCGAAAAAAATCATTGGACGACCGAAATCCAACCATAAAAAGCCCCCACTAATGGAATAAAGAAATACAGACTCCTTACAAAATTCTCACCGATCCAATCGGATCACCACAACTACTTATAAGATGATAATATAGACTCCCGAAGAACAAAAGATTTGTAAAATCCCATAAATTTCTAGATTTGTAAAAGGTGTGTTGTCGTACAAATCTAGATTTGTAAAACCCCCTAAATTTCTACATAGTTTTTTTTATTTAATTAGAATAACTATTGTATATACTAAGTGTATATATACAGTATATGTATTTATGATTTTTGTTTTATTCTAATATGAATTTTTAAGGATAAATACATATATACATATCTCTAGAATTTTGTATCTCGTTTTTCCGAGCTTTCAAAATATTATTTTTATGTTATTTTTATTTTATTCTTTGAAAATAAATTATCTTAGAATTTTTATAAAAGAAAATATATTTATTTTTGAAACAATAAAAAGATATTTTATTAAAATTTTGTATTCCATTATAATTGAAACACAGAAACAATAAAAAGAGAATACTGGTATTTGGAGCTAACATAGGATCACTTATTCTTGATGTATTTCAGTTCTAATTATAATCATGTTATTGTTAACAAAAAAAATCTTTCCTATTAGATAGTATAGTCGCATGTTTTTCCAAGATGCTGAACTCATTGCTTTCATTGACATGCTACATGCATACCTAAGTTTTCTCTACAGGCTAAAATTTGTCAGTTTAATCGAACAATAAACTTTAGCTGATATTATTAATCAAGCCTCATACATAAATTGTTATATGGTAGTCATGTTTCACATAGGTGCAAGTGACTCTCTGGGCAAGAAAACAAGTATCAAGTAAATCTATACAATTAAATTTTTTTCCTGTAAGTTGCTTTTTGTAAGATGGCTTTTGCCATTAGGATTAAAATAGAAAGGTTGGGTGAGAGATAGCCCGGGCCTTTACATAAAAATAGGGAGGGAGATGACCCATACACCTACTAGAGAGACTATACTTAGAGGGAGATGACCCATTTGCCTACAACACAAACTAACCAAATTAATTACAAGAATTATCATGTGAGCCACCTAATCCTTTTCGGAGTGTTGAATTTGACTTGAAGTCTTGAATAAGGGTTGACGGAACCTCTAGTTATTTGATTTGTTATTCCATTTGCTTATCTTTACATTCTTCCTCATTTGTTTTTTCTGCTTCCCACAAAGTCTCTTTTCAGACAAAACGGCTCTTTTTAAGGCTGCTAAGTTAAAGTTTTTGTCTAAAGATATTGTTCTTATAAGGTGTCGGTTGTCTTTCTAGTTCTTCTAGGCAAGTGCTTCATAGACGATTATGTCATCTACAACTCCAACTCTTCCTTGAAAATAATTTCTTAAAGAGAAAACCTCAATTGAAAAGGGGTTGCAATAATTGGCTTTTGGACCTCACAAAGTAATCATAAGAGAGGACATCGGAGCATAAGATATTGCAAGAGGGAGAGAGTAGTACTCGATTTGGTAGGATGTACAAGGGCTGAAAGATAGGAGTTCTTCTTTTTCGTTCCCATAATGGCATGTTCCTGACTAGTAAGTGTTGTAGTGGTTTATAGTAACTAAGATATCAAGGGCACGGCTGAGGCGCACCCAAGATGCAGATAAGAGCCACACGTGGCTCCAGTCTTTGCGCCTCGTAACATATGTGGTGAGGCGCTCGCGCGCGTTAGTAATCCCAGTCGCGAGGCTCATGCCTATTTGAGGTGCACCTTATGCGTATGCTGCTTTATTTTTATTTTGTGTTTTCTTACGAAGCAATATATTTATTCCAAGTGTGAGTGACCCGCACCCAGTGTAGGTGCACGAGAAGCGGGTACGTCCAGCCTATGCCGCAGTGTCGGCGGTAGAACGCTGTTCTAGGTCACTATCTAATCAATAACTCACGCAATTATATAATGTACCTGTCACAATCTCAACTCCGAATGGAGGACAAGTATAAGATATGATATAATCAATCACAGTCTAAGCACGATAAGATAAAACATGAGTCTAACAACTATATGAAACTCAAGCAAACTTAAATAAACTTCTAAACAATATCTCAAACAATCTCAAATACAACTCAATCTCCACTTATTACAAACAAGTTCTAAAAGTGAAACTAAACCATAAACTAGCAATCTACTCCAAGCTCTACTGGTCCTCTAGGCTAGCTGTGAATCTCTATGTTACCTATAATGTTTTTAACAGGTCTAGTCAGGACATGAACGAGCACATAATCTTAACAGTTCATATCAAGACATGAATATAAAGCATGCAATAGAGTAAAATACATGAAACGCTGAAAGAAAGTACATGTAGTAAAAGAGAAAGAGAACTGTAATGTAAATAGCTACTATAAGTAGAAAACTATCAGTGACTAGTGATGTAGAGTACAAGATAGACATATGAACGGCTTGAATTTACACATGATTACAATAAGAGTTTATACAATGACCACATGGAATTGTTCACATGACTGCTTCTACTCCTCCTGTACCCTAATCAATACACAAGGATCCAGACAAGTTATGTTATTGTATAATATTTCACATGAGGGCCCATAAATGGGTGCACATGAAGGTATACATGAGGGCTCTGTGAACATGAGAGTACATGAATCACAAGAGTATACATTGTAACGCCCCAGTCCCATAATACATAGGACCAAGAACGTGAACATGCCAGCTACACATATACGAAGAATACTCTAATATATAGAATCCTCATATATGTACATAAGCTGTAAATAAAATAATCACAGGCCAGAATAACATAATCTAATCTCATCACAGCTCAACACAGAAGAATATAGAGTCCAAATAATAAATAAGAGTATCAAAAGATAGCCGGATGAATATGCTCACTCCAAACAGCTATGAAAAATAGTCTCACAAATTCGGAGTCCAACCTCCACAAAATAGAAAGAAAAGAGATATAAAAATAATATCCACTAATATCTCGAATAAAGAATAGACTAGAAATCAGTAGGAACTGACTCAGTATCAATGTAAGCTGGATCCAGAGCTACTCCGTACTCCTGCGGGAAGTCGTCTAATCCTGGAGAGATAACCAGGTCCTCAGAGGGACGTAACAAGATACAAGAAAATACCATGCCATGATAACTGTGATATATAATATGAAGAAAGAAATATGTATGCAATCAGGTGCCTAACCAGTCTACAGTGATAGTACAATAAGAACAAACTTTTGACGCATGGGCAGGATCAGGAATATCAGGGATCAGGACCGTATCTCCCACTAGAGATAACCGGCAATCAGGACCGTACCTCCCACTGGAGATAACCGGCTATCAGGACCGTACCTCCCACTGGAGATAACCGGCTATCAGGACAGTGCATATATGACCCATACGTTAAGGAACTGTTCTTCCCATCCAATGCCTATTAGGGTCACATCCATGACTCATGAACCTCTAGTAACCGCCAAGTCTTCTAGCATGCAATTCTATTGGCAGTTACTCCTGTCCGTCGCACGCTCCATACGTATCGGTGGCCAGCCGACTACACGGATACGTGTCCTACATGTGACTCACATAACGTGGTAAAGTAAGTGTCAAGGCCGTATGAGATATACCAATACCTCACATCAATGGGTGGTCACTAGACTAAGTCAATGCAAGAGAAATAAATAAAGCAAGAAAACGACCGATAGAGTCGCTTGCACCCAAGTGTGACTTGGACGCACAGTTTTATAATATCAAGAAATAAGAATGCTGAAAATAACAACAAAAAATAAGAATATAATAATCACAGAGTAAAGTGGCAAGGTATCTTGCCTGATGGTGCAAAGTGGTAAGCCCAAAAATCACAATGTCAGCCCAGAAATGTCACAGTCTCCAAACAACTTCGGACGCTGAAACAAACATAAAAAATGCACTCGGTATAAAAGATATACCTAGGAAACGTCTGTCCAAAAGTCTAATTCTGAAACAGGGGCAAAATCATAATTTCGGGTCAAAACGATGTCCGCCATTGGACCCGCTTTGCACCGAAATGCGTGCCAAAGTCTATGGTCTCTAAAGTCGTCAAACTATATGTCTATAGATTCAGTTTGAGGAGAGGAACTCAATGGTATGTCCAATTCTGGATTCCGATGAGCCGTGCACAAAATTGCCCGTTTGAGTGGGTCGCGGGCCCGCCAAAAAGGGGTTCCGATTCGACCTTCTCAGAATCGAACCAAACTTGGTACACAGGACCAGAATTTTGATTCGGACCTGTTGGCGCAAGCTTCGTCTCGAATCAACGACTGTACACGAAGTTAGGGCAAAGTTTTCAAATTGGCGATACGGGGGTATCTTGACGGATACGGACTGATTTCGTCGCGCACACACGACGAAACTGAGTTTCGTCAGTTCCCACACATCGGCAACGTCCATACGCGCCTTTCGATGCGTATAGCGTGCGACCACGTTGCCCGGTTTGTCGGAACGGATCCCGTATCGGAAAAATTCTAGAATTTTGTATTGTTTTTAAAACAGTTTTTCTCCAACTTCGACATCAAATAACTTTTTGCATGTTTATCGAAACAACTATCCAGAAGGTGCGTTGCGTTCTTGTTTATGTTGTCAGTGATCGGCTTCAATTAGTTTCTACAAAATTTAAATGAACAGTAAGGAAATTGGTCGACAAGTTGTCGTTTCAATTCAGTTTTTAACGGTTTCAGAATCTGGTTTTTCCCTAACTTTATCTCGATTTTTCGAGCAAGTTAGATGGTCAGGTTGAACTCCACTTAGGGGATCTCGAAGAGGGTCAGGTGGGCTTCCTACATGAATTTATGGAACGAAAAACGGACTCCTAGAGAGGGAGAAATTGAATTGGTGAAGTTGTATACCTTAGAGTTTTGTTGCTGCGATTATTGTTCGTTGTTGTCGTTACTGTCGTCGCACGGTGGCACTGTCGAGCTACGGGCTGGGCGCGCGGACTCGCCGGGAGAGGGGGAGGAAAGAGGAGAGGAGGATTAGGGTTTGGATATGTGTGTTTATAGAGAGGGGAATATTGAAGTCGGCCGCATATAAGCAACTTTTGTTGCTGAGTTGATTCTTTAAAAGGGGGGTCGGCTAGTAGCTATGCTACTGGCTTAGCAAGCAAAAAAATAGAGGGAAGGTCGGGTCCTACCTCACCCAAAGCAGCAATTGCTGCGCTGGTACTTGGGTGGCCGCCCCATTTATCAAGAGTAGATATATATGATATATATATAGACATATTTTTATGGATACATATTTATATCTATCCATATATATGCACAAAATCTCCAAAAAATTTAATAACAAATTAAATATTTGCTTATGCGAATAGTTTACATATTTAAACCGATATGCATATATATATATATATATATATATATATATATATATATATATATATATATATATATATATATATATATATATATATATATATATATATATATATATATATATATATATATAAGTTGCTTTTTAATATATAAATTTAATTTACAATAAAACAATCTCAATGCAAAATATTTAAACCAAATGACGGGCTTAGTTAATCTCCCAAAAATAATTTTAACAACAATAAAAATATTAAAAATAAAATCTATCCAATGGGTAAATTTTACCACACTCTTACTTGGGTCCAGATAATTGTACCAATATTGAAAACATCATTAATAATAAAAATATAATTTTTACCTCTAATTCAATCATTAGAATATATATCTCAATTTCTAAAATAATCTTAAAAACATTTGCACACTTTAAAAAAAAAATGCCTGCCTGGTCATCTTGGTCCTACCATATGCCTATATGGGCTTGGATTTGGTTTGGGCCACGTTGGGTTGGTTTAGTACAACCGGATTACTAAAAAGTCAACAATATTAAATAATAATTAATTAATTCACTTATTGGGGTTAACGTCGCTACTTGGCATGGTTTTTCCTACTTCGGACATCACTATGGCTGGGCCTCCCCTAGCATGGCTAGTATACTAGTCAATGCTCACTGCTACCTCTTCCGTGCCAATTTTGTGGTCGCCTTGTTCTCTAAAACTCAACAATGGTTAAGGTAAATTTTAATAATTAATAAAAGCTATAATTGCATAAAATTCATTTTTAGGTATTTTTAAATAATAAAAAAATAAAATAAAATTTTAAAAATTCACGGGTTTTACATCCTACCCAACTTACAAGAATTTCGTCCTCGAAATTTAGGAATAACAGGGTTGGTAGGATTGAGGGATAAATGGTGAGGATACATCCGCACGATTTAAAGTGGTACCTTGGGTTCATTCACCGTGCATCACCTTTCTAAAAATAAATAAAAGACAAGGGCAATAAAGAATTCATAGACGATGCTATTGAGCACGAATACGAGGTCCATAGGCTATGAAATAATTCAAAGGGGAATTGTCAAGGCGATCGCGGATGAGACTCCGGGGACGAGTTTGACTTTGTCTTCATCCACGTAGAATAATATGTGAAGGCGAACCAAAATGCACTAGGTTGATCAGACCATCATGCACCTGTTCTGATTAGACAATATATTAGTGGGTGCGCACCCAATAAATCATGTCATGATCAAGCTCGATGAAGAATAAGCTTGCAAAAACTAGGCTATAATTGCGGTGTTAGTCAAAGTGGTCAAAGTATGTACGCGGGATTGGCGATTTGAAGGAAAACACAATTTGTTCAAGAATCTAAGCTGTGTCCGATGTTCGTGCTTATCCAATCATTCTACAGTCTGATTTCTATGGCCTAGACTAAACTAATGGGGTATGGATCTTATGTCAAGCCATGATAATAGGAAATATTGCAATTAAAATCGTACCTTCTATGACTTCTCCTTCTACTCTCACATTCTCCACTGCCAGTGAGAAGGCATGTCCATAGTTCTGACTGAGGTCCCGAGCTCTAGTCCTGTCGTGCTGTACTGGCTGGGGAAGTAATGGTAGGCTAGGTGATCCTGCTACTGGCCCGGGTGCTGGTATTGCTGAAACTGCCGGTCTCGGGGCCTGCTGGGCATAAACTAGTGACTGCTGCTCTAGACACTCTCTCACCTTGTGTTGTAGCGAGCCACATCTCAAGAATGCTCCAAGTCGAGTTCTGCTGTCTTTTTGGAGATGCCCTGGCTTTCTACAGAAATTGCAAATAGGCTTCTGATAAGGTGCAGACCTCTCCTGCTGCTGTCCTGTAGCCCTTCTGATAGGTCCACTCTGTGTCGATCCCGTAGGTGTAGCTGCCAGCGTATGGCATCTCGGAGTCTGCTGCTGCTCCTTGCGAAGAATCTCCTGAGCACGAGCTTCTTCCAGGACAGCTGAATGTGAGACTCGAGACTGGGTAGTCGTATAAGACTTGAGCTCTGGTGCAAGCCCCTGGTGAAATCTCCTCGCCTTCTCTAACTCTGTCGGAATCAATCCCGTACCAAATCTACTCAGGCGATTGAACTCTGAGTCATACTCATCAACTGTCATATTCCCTTGCTTCAGATGAAGGAACTGGTCGTAGAGACCATCTCGAACATGAATAGGGAAGAACCTTTCATAAAATAACTCATATAACTGCTTCCAAGTGGCCCCAGTGCCTAATCGTCTCTCTTCCGCCTTCCACCAGTGGTGAGCATTATCTTCTAGCAGTAGGTCCACTGCTGTCATCCAATCTCGAGCTGGCAACTGGGATACCTTCAGTAGCTTCTCTGTACTAATAAGCCACTGTGACACCTCTAGTGGCTTCTCCGTTCCACTGAAAGGCTTAGGGTTCATATCTGTAAAATTCTTGATGGAGCCCTCATAAGGATGTAGAGCCGATGCTGGTGCCGGTGATGGGGATACAGGTGGAGTTCTAGTCATAGCCGCCATCATAGTCTGTCTCATCAACTCTGTCTGCTGCCACTGCGCCTGCATCATGGCATACATGAACTGGGTAATAGGGCTCCCATCAGTCGGTGGGGGAGGCATCTGTGGGCCTGACTGTGGCAGAAACTGCTGAAGGAATGGTGGAGGAGGCGGTACTGTCCCTCCTAAGGGTGCTGCAGGGACCTGCCCAGTTTGATTGGCTAGGGGAGCTTGAGTCTCTTGGTGCACCGTTGTTGGAGGTGTGGTAGTCTGCTGCTGTCCCGGCTGGTATGGTGTCACTGGAGTCATCGGAGGATTCTGTCCCTCCGGGTTGGCCTCTTCGCCAGATGTGAGGGCCAAGGCAGAAGAATGTCCGCTTCTTAGATTCATACTGTTGGCACGAAGAATAATAGGACGATATTAGGAAAAGTTAGATATGAGGTAAACTGAGCAATCAAAGGATTTAAAAAGGATTGGAAGTCAGGGGGAGCAGTAGTTCTGGATGAGATACTATTTCTATTCCTATATGCAGGCTTGTTGGGCACAGTCATGTAACCCAACATTATACTCTGACCTGCATGGGCCACCACAAAAACATGTAATACCCCAATCCCATAATACATAGGACCAAGAACGTGAACATGCCAGCTGCACATATACGAAGAATACTCCAATATATGGAATCCTCATATATGTACATAAGCTGTAAATAAAATAATCACAGGCCAGAATAACATAATCTAATCTCATCATAGCTCAACACAGAAGAATATAGAGTCCAAATAATAAATAAGAGTATCAAAAGATAGCCGGGTGAACATGCTCACTCCAAACAGCTATAAAAAATTGTCTCACAAGATCGGAGTCCAACCTCCGCAAAATAGAAAGAAAAGAGATGTAAAAATAATGTCCACTAATGTCTCGAATAAAGAATAGACTAGAAATCAGTAGGAACTGACTCGGTATCAATGTAAGCTGGATCCAGAGCTACTCCGTACTCCTGCGGGAAGTCGTCTAATCCTAGAGAGATAACCAGGTCCTCAGAGGGACGTAACAAGATACAAAAAAACACCATGCCATGATAACTGTGATATATAGTATAAAGAAAGAAATATGTATGCAATCAGGTGCCTAACCAGTCTACAGTGATAATGCAATAAGAACAAACCTTTGACGCATGGGCAGGATCAGAAATATCAGGGATTAGGACCGTATCTCCCACTGGAGATAACCGACAATCGGGACCGTACCTCCCACTGGAGATAACCGGCTATCAGGACCGTACCTCCCACTGGAGATAACCGGCTATCAGGACAACCGGCTATCAGAACAGTGCATATATGACCCATACATTAAGGAACTGTTCTTCCCACCCAATGCCTATTAGGGTCACATCCATGACTCATGAACCTTTAGTAACCGCCAAGTCTTCTAGCATGCAATTCTATTGGCAGTTACTCCTGTCCGTCGCACGCTCCATACTTATCGGTGGCCAGCCAACTACACGGATACGTGTCCTACATGTGACTCACATAACATGGTAAATCAAGTGTCAAGGCCGTATGAGATATACCAATACCTCACATCAATGGGTGGTCACTAGACTAAGTCAATGCAAGAGAAATAAATAAAGCGAGAAAAACGACCGATAGAGTCGCTTGCACCCAAGTGTGACTTGGACGCACAGTTTATAATATCAAGAAATAAGAATGCTGAAAATAACAACTAAAAATAAGAATATAATAATCATAGAGTAAAGTGGCAAGGTATCTTGCCTGATGGTACAAAGTGGTAAGCCCAAAAATCATAATGTCAGCCCAAAAACGTCAGTCTCCAAACAACTCCGGACGCTGAAACAAACATCAAAAACGCCCTCGGTGTAAAAGATATACCTAGGAAATGCCTGTCTAAAAGTCTAATTCTGGAACAGGGGCAAAATCATAATTTCGGGTCAAAACGATGTCCGCCGTTGGACCCGCTTTGCACTGAAACACGTGCCAAAGTCTATGGTCTCTAAAGTTGTCAAACTACATGTTTATAGATTCAGTTTGAGGAGAGGAACTCAACGGTATGTCCAGTTTTGGATTCCGATGAGCCGTGTACAAAATCGTCCGTTTGAGTGGGTCGCAGGCCCGCCAAAAAGGGGTTCTGATTCGATCTTCTCAGAATCGAAACAAACTTGGCACACAGGACCAGAATTTCAATTCGGACCTGTTGGCACAAGCTTCGTCTCGAATCGACGACTGTACACGAAGTTAGGGCAAATTTTGTAAATTGGCGATACGGGGGTATCTTGACGGATACGGACTGATTTCGTCGCGCACACACGACGAAACTGAGTTTCGTCAGTTCCCACACGTCGACAACGTCCATACGCGCCTTTCGATGTGTATAGCGCGTGACCACGTCGCCCGGTTTGTCGGGGCGGACCCCGTATCGGAAAAATTCTAGAATTTTGTATTGTTTTTAAAACAGTTTTTCTCCAACTTCGACATCAAATACCTTTTTGCACGTTTATCGAAACAACTATCCAGAAGGTGCGTTGCGTTCTTGTTTATGTTATCAGTGATCGCCTTCAATTAGTTTCTACAAAATTTAAATGAACAGTAAGAAAATTGGTCGACAAGTTGTCGTTTCAATTCAGTTTTTAACGGTTTCAGAATCTGGTTTTTCCCTAACTTTATCTCGATTTTTCGAACAAGTTAGATGGTCAGGTTGAACTCCACTTGGGGGATCTCGAAGAGGGTCAGGTGGGCTTCCTACATGAATTTACGGAACGAAAATGGACTCCTAGAGAGGGAGAAATTGAATTGGTGAAGTTGTATACCTTGGAGTTTTGTTGTTGCGGTTGTTGTTCGTTGTTGCTGTTACTGTCTCCGCACGGTGGCGCTGTCGAGCTACGGGCTGGGCGCACGAACTCGCCGGGAGAGGGGGAGGAAAGAGGAGAGAGGAGGATTAGGGTTTGGATATGTGTGTTTATAGAGAGAGGGGAGATATTGAAGTCGGCCGCATATAAGCAACTTTTGTTGCTGAGTTGATTCTTTAAAAGGGGGTCGGCTAGTAGCTATGCTGCTGTCTTAGCAAGCAAAAAAATAGAGAGAAGGCCGGATCCCACCTCACCCAAAGCAGCAATTGCTACGCTGGTACTTGGGTGGCCGCCCCATTTATCAAGAATAGATATATATGATATATATATATAGACATATTTATATGGATACATATTTATATCTATCCATATATATGCACAAAATCTCCAAAAATTTCAATAACAAATTAAATATTTGCTTATGCGAATAGTTGACATATTTAAACCGATATGCATATATATATAAAAATTTAATTTACAATAAAACAATCTCAATGCAAAATATTTAAACCAAATGACGGGCTTAGTTAATCTCCCAAAAATAATTTTAACAACAATAAAAATATTAAAAATAAAATCTTTCCAATGGGTAAATTTTACAACACTCTTACTTGGGTCCAGATAATTGTACCAATATTAAAAACATCATTAATAATAAAAATATATTTTTACCTCTAATTCAATAATTAGAATATATATCTCAATTTCTAAAATAATCTTAAAAACATTTGCACACTTTAAAAAAAATGCCTGCATGGTCATCTTGGTCCTACCACATGCCTATATGGGCTTGGATTTGGTTTGGGCCACGTTGGGCTGGTTTGGTACAACCGGGTTACTAAAAAGTCAACAATATTAAATAATAATTAATTAATTCACTTATAGGGGTTACGTCGCTACTTGGCGTAGTTTTTCCTACTTTGGACATCACTATGGCTGGACCTCCCCTAGCATGGCTAGTATACTAGTCAACGCTCACTGCTACCTCTTCCGTGCTAATTTTGTGGTCGTCTTGTTCTCTAAAACTCAACAATGGTTAAGGTAAATTTTAATAATTAATAAAAGCTATAATTGCATAAAATTTATTTTTAGGTCTTTTTAAATAATAAAAAAAATTAAAAATTTAGGGGTTTTACATACATGAATAGTGAAATCACAGGAGTACATGATGAAAGTGAAACGCACATGACATGATGTATCCGATGCTCCCGAGGGGGATAACATCTCAATGTAAAGATCCATATAGTACCAATCCGTGCAAACAACGTGACAGCATTAAGTAAAGTAATGTAGAGCAAGAATATAAATCCTAAAAAGTATAAAATGATCAGATAATGTACTCGTCTGATACCCTGAACAACTGATATAAAAAGATGGCCAACTGGAGTCACAGAGTCCTAGTTAGAGCAACACAGGTTATAAAGAGTTCAATTTATATGGTAATTGAAATTATAATACAATCTACATGAGTCTAAGTCAATCTAGGTCAAAGTCAACTCTTGGTCAACTCTGGTCAACTAGTCTAGTCAAACTAGGACAACTAGTCTAATGTGGTCAAACTAGCTAAGATTTGCTAACAATGGTCAAACTAGTCTAGGTTACTCAATTCTAGGTCTAAACAAGTCTACGGCCTAAACAATCAAGTATATTAGTACCATTGCTATCTAATACATAGCCTAAATCAAGGCACATAGCTAAACCACATAGCTAACAAGGCACACAAACTTAGTTATATAATATACATTACATATATATCACATATATCCTTACCCATATAGTACCACCCTAACACATACATATAGATATCATATATCAAGTATATACATATCCTCACTATGAACCATAATTCCTATATCTATATACTCTCATAATATATATAGATACTATATAACCCAAAAATATATATACATATCTATATAACCCTTCCACAATCTAACATCACTTACTCAAACTCAAACACTTAGACACTAACCCACTAACACTAGGATACCATATCAACATTGATCATATAATGAATAAAAGCTATAATTGCATAAAATTCATTTTTAGGTCTTTTTAAATAATAAAAAAAAATTTAAAAATTCAGGGGTTTTACATACATGAATAGTGAAATCACAGGAGTACATGATGAAAGTGAAACGCACATGACATGATGAAAGTGAAATGCACATGACATGATGTACCCGATGCTCCCGAGGGGGATAACATCTCAATATAAAGATCCATATAGTACCAATCCGTGTTAACAACGTGACAGCATTAAGTAAAGTAATGTAGAGCAAGAATATAAATCCTAAAAAGTATAAAATGATCAGATAATGTACTCGCCTGATACCCTGAACAGCTGATATAAAAAGATGGCCAACTGGAGTCACAGAGTCCTAGTTAGAGCAACACAGGTTATAAAGAGTTCAATTTATATGGTAATTGAAATTATAATACAATCTACATGAGTCTAAGTCAATCTAGGTCAAAGTCAACTCTTGGTCAACTCTGGTCAACTAGTCTAGTCAAACTAGGACAACTAGTCTAATGTGGTCAAACTAGCTAAGGTTTGCTAACAATGGTCAAACTAGTCTAGGTTACTCAATTCTAGGTCTAAACAAGTCTACGGCCTAAACAATCAAGTATATTAGTACCATTGCTATCTAACACATAGCCTAAATCAAGGCACATAGCTAAACCACATAGCTAACAAGGCACACAAACTTAGTTATATAATATACATTACATATATATCACATATATCCTTACCCATTAGTACCACCCTAACACATACATATAGATATCATATATCAAGTATATACATATCCTCACTATGAACCATAATTCCTATATCAATATACTCTCATAATATATATAGATACTATATAACCCAAAAATATATATACCTATCTATATAACCCTTCCACAATCTAACATCACTTACTCAAACTCAAACACTTAGACACTAACCCACTAACACTAGGATACCATATCAACATTGATCATATTGGCATCCCAAAACCAATACCTTGGTCATAAGGTAAACTAATCATTTACCTTGAAGGTAAAGGTAATTCATATTTATCTTAAGATACTAACTTGGTATCATGAGATACCAAGATACCCCTCAAATATCTAATTAACTAATTATCTAATATACTAACATAACATCTTAACTAATATCTAACATATGACCTGTAGAGACTAACTTGCTAACATACCAATATCTAGAACTAACATAACCTACTAACATATCAATATCTAATATACTAGATATCTAACATCAAACTATCTAACAATATATCAAATATCTAACAAAATACTAACCTCTACTATCTAACGAACATTCATACTAACAAATATAACTTACACTAACATATAACAAACTCTAATATATCTAACCCTCTACTAACCAACATCTAACAAATATACTAACATATATAACTTACACTAACATATAACAACTCTAACATAAATAACCCTCAACTAACCAACATCTAACAAACATACTAACATATATTACCTAATAATAATAATATATATATATATATATATATACTCGACAACCTATGATACCTACATTCATTTAATATTTATACTACATAGGCTCATAGGTCACACAAAATATTTATATCGTATACTCACTCTTCTACTTAAAATCAATACTGTACCAATTTGACATTCACTAAATTCTAGAATTAAAGTATGTTGTAGCCCTTCGTGTTAACTTTTTGAAACTTCAAACGGATCACGTTTTTGTGTCCGGAAGCTCCCGAAATCGCGAAAACACCGAAATACGTTTGTCTTTCGGATAGCTGACATTCAAATAGTTTTATAGAAAGTTTCAGAACGATTTTGGCTTATTAAAATATATATTTGGAAAGCTAACTTCGATACGGTTCTTTTAAAAAAATGGGAGATTAATCGAAGTTCTGAGCTAAAAGTTATGGCATTTCTAAGTTTCTATGGTTACTAAAAACGTGGATGAATATTATGACGAATTTGGGTTGTTTGGGACAAAAGAAACACATGTAGGCTAAGATACTTGGATACCAACATAGGTATCCAAATGAAACTCATTCTAACCATCTTAACTAAGATCAATCAACTTTCTAACCATTCTAAAACTGAATTTAAAACACAATTAATCCTATTAGGCAATAAACCAAATACATGGGGTGTCCTAATTTGGGATCTATCAAGTAGGACACAAAACATATATCTAAAATCCTCAAGAAGCTCCAAATGGCCTCAAACTTGACTCTAAAGGGGGTACATACATGGAGGTGGATCCTATGGATTCAAAACTAACTAATATGCATAGAAAATCAATTTAGAGGGTTGGTTTTACCTATTGGGAGTGGAATCCCAATGATACACTCAAGGACACGGCTCCGACACGAAGATCTTCCAAAAAGGACACTCCTCTTTACACTTTGCTCCAAATCTTTGCTAGCACCCTCCCTTGGTAGTATGAGAAGGTTGGATGGAAGTTTTGGTGGAGGGATGTAAGGATTTGGAGATCAAATCAAAGAGGGAAGCTCTCAATTTGGGAAAGAACACTTTGTGAAGAAAAAGAGGCAAGATGGAATGAAATAAAAGGAAGTATCCTATAGTGGCTGCTATTAAACCCTATTTGGGCCTTGGGGAAAAGCCCAATAAGGCCTCAACTAGTCATCTTGGTTAATTTTAAGTTAGATTCAAGTTTGTGATCAAAAGGGTTAAATTTAAGCCTCTAACTTAACCAATCTAACAAGTAGGATTAGTCTAAACTCACTAACTTAACTAGTAGGGTTGTTAGGCTATGACTAACTAATCTTGGGATTCCGTCTACAGTCTAAGCTACCCGGGTCACTAACACAAGTCGGAACCAAACGAAACTCAAACCCGACTAAACAAATCCCGTAAAATTAATATTAAAATATAAAAATTCCCAAAATATGAAAATATGAAAAATGACCAAAATCACAATACATCAATTTAAATATTATTAAAATAATCTAAAATTCACCAATTAATCAAAATCCTAAATAATTTGAAAGTCACAAAATAACCAAAATACCCTTAGCCTAAAAAGTTGTAATTAGTCATTCTAATCACATAGTTAGGTCCCCATGGTCATAGTTAGTCTCTAGGCTCAACAGTTCTAGGGTTCTAGCTAACACATCAAAATTATAATTCACCAATTATAAATAGTATTAAATTAATTAAAAATCCCCATAAATCATAAATCCTATTATTAAATAATAAGATTTTACAAAGGTTCAAAATTACCCTCATTTTAGAAAAGTGGGTGTTACAGGGACAACCATTGAATTCGACACTTAATATCACTCTTGGAACTGAAAAGTCTCTTAAGATAAAAAGGGGAAAAAACCCCTTGAACTCTTATAAGCTTTCATGTTCAGTAGATCAAGAGGAAAGAATCCACAAAATTTATAATCGTGCCTGATTTATAAATGCTATTTTAAATTTTTGTAAATGTGTACCACGCCTTCATGAGGGCCGCGACTGTCTTTTGAACCATTTGCGTTGTTTTGCATCGCGGTGTGCCTTACATCTTTATAAACTTTGCATCGCAAACCTAGACACGGGTACGAGTACATATCCAAGAGTCAGACCCTTCAAACTCATAATCGATTGACACATGGACCTTGCCAAAAAAGATCCAAAATTTGGGTTACGAGAATACGGCTATTATAATAAATATATTTCCTAAATGAAGTGAAGCCACATATTAAATGAGTTTGGAAAGGGAATCTCATTAAAAATGTTTGATGAATTACAAATAGACATCACGTGCCAACATTTCAAAGCATCCAAATAGGCCCCAATATTAATAGCCTCCATGCTCAACTTGATTGGGATTGGAAAAGCCTTTACCTTTGTGTATGCTAACTTGACATATTGATTCATTGAATGAACATGGATAAACACAACCAGATTTAAATGAAAGGATATAATGCATGCATGCAACCACTTTGACCACTTTTATAATTATTATAAAGTTGAGTATGTTTCAAAAAAAAAAAATTGAGTAAGAGTCCTTTCAACTTTCATGTCTTTTTCCAAATGTTGTTTTTTCCTCCCATAAATGGGCCTACTACTCCCAATATACAATTGCCTAGGTGGAGCTATACTACTTCCAAGATAAAATTAATAATAATACCAAGATGAACTTAATAATAGTAACTATATAATAAAGCATGGAGGATCTACTATTGTCATAAAGCATGCTTATCTTCTTCTTGTTCTAATTTGTGAGCAGCAGCAAATTATAAAGAAATAGATAAGCATAGATCTCCAAATTGTCACTATGGAGGATTTAATTGTCACCATGGAGGATCTGATCTGGATCCTCATGTCGGGTCGACACAGGTACTTTGCCTTAAAGTGGAAGTTCGGGTAACAGAGATCGCAATAGTTGAAAGTGTGCTGAATTTGAAAAATAGCTTTGCATTGGCATTGCTTCTTGAACGAAAATGAGCATGGTGGTCATGTAGGTGCATAGAAGCTAGTCCATCAACTGTTGTAGATGTAGATGGTGATCAACAACAGAAGTAGTTATATTATAGTCGTCCAATTGTGAATTTGTAGGAAGGATGGACATAGGCTCAACAATTAAGATGGATGAAAAAAGGGATGTGTCTCCTTGTCCACGTGAAGAATGGTACTATCTATGACGACGAGGATAATATGTTCATTGTCTTCGAGTAGAATGAGCTCAATGTCTTTGAGTACGACAATGAAGTCACTTCTTTTGAATTATTTTTCTTTGAAGCTCATTGTCTTTGGTTTTATGCATTGACCGGTTGGCAATGGAGGTACAACAACCAAAGGATCAGTCACTACTAGTTTGTTGACCGACTGGCAAAAAAATTTGAGGTTGACTGTTTGACTTGTCCAGCTCAGCAGAAGATTGACACGTTGATAAAAGGATTGCATGAACAGAATTGTGATCCAACTCATTGCTTGTGTCATGTTATAATATGTGTCATGTTACATAGGAGCAGGTTCAGGAATCTCATCCTACCCCTTCATGGAGCTTTGATTTTTTTGCCGGATGAGACAGATAGAAGAGCTTTTTTATTGAAACATACATTAATATCGTGCCCTATAATACTCCATTGAGAATAACAGGGAAACATTGGACTCATATACGATGTTTTTCCATGAGCTAGTAGCTTGGTCTTGAGAGGATGAACCAGTGGAGATCCAGATTTTCTCTCGAAGAGCCTTTAGCTAAATATCGTCTTCAAGATGAACTCGAAGACAGCTCGGCCAGGATAAATTTTTGGTGGGTTCGTCGGCAGCAGGGCCGGTCCGGAGGAGGAGGGGGGATGTTGTCACGACCCGCACCCTAGAGTTAGGGCACGAGAACGTAACGACGCCCAGCCTACGCCGCAGTGTCGACGGTAGAACGCTGTCCTAGGTCGCAACATCTAACAATATAAAGCTAAGCAGTTTATACTCCCCGAATGGGGGTGACATAGCAGATACAACTCAATCACATCTAAGGTAGAGCATGATAAGAATAGATAAAACATGAAATCCAAAAGAGGTACAGGAGATAGAAGTCTAAGTGTCTAAGATACATGAACCCAGAAGTACATCTCAAAACTCAAATAAAGATACAGTAATCCACAAAGTAAATACAACTCCAGACAAAATAAAATAACTACCTAAACAAACCCTACTGTGTCTCCTCTAGGCTAGCAGGCACCTCCAGGCTATCTGTAAAATTTATCAACAGGTCCAGTCAGGACTGGAGCGAGCACAGTACATCTCAACAGATCATAGCAGGTTAGAAAACATATAACATGCAGTAAAGTAAGATACGAGTACTGAAGAAATGTGGTATGTAAACAGGAAGAGAACTGTAATATAAATATCTACTATACATAGAGAACTAGCAGTGACTAGTGAATCAGAGTACGAGATAGCACATGTGAACAGGACAGATTTGCACAGGATGTCGATATGCACAGGAATCTACACTACAAGGAATTGTTCACACGACTACTAGCACTCCCCCGTATCCCCAATCAATACACAAGGATCTAAACAGGTTATGTTATTGCACAGGATATCACATGGGGCCCATATAGGGTGCACATGATAGTATACATGGGGCTCCGTGAACATGAGAGTACAAGATTCACAGGAGTGCACATGTAATGAAAGCACAGGAGTACATGATGTAAGTGAAACGCACAAGCACAATGTACCCGATGCTCCCGAGGGGGATAACATCGCATGTAGAGATCCATATAGTACCAATCCGTGTGACCAACGTGACAGTACAAGTAAAGTAATCTACTGCAGGAAATAATTCTAAGCAGGATATGAAATGATCAGAGAATGTACTCGCCTCGATAACCTGAACAGCTGATAAGTATAGGGGGGTCCCACTGAAGCCACAGAGTCCTATTTAAAGCAACACAGGTTACAAGGTGTTCAAGTTGAAATAAAAAAACTATACTAGCCATCTATATTATTCTAGGTTCTTCTAAGTCAAAACATCTCTAGGTCGACTCCGGTCAATAATCTAGTCAAACTAGGTCAAGTGTTGACTTACAGTTGACTTTGGGTCAACTGGTCAACTCTGGTCAAACAGGGTCAATTCTAGTCTAATATAAAGTGTACTTCGTTATTTGTACGTCGAAACTTACGGTACGTAAACCGAGATAAGAAGATTATCGGTAAGGTTGATAATCTTATTATAGTGATCCACGTATCCAACTTGTCGATTTCAGCGATATGAGATCACTGGAATTGACTAATCTCAGTTTCGTTGTACTAATCCCGAAATACGAACATTATAAGAATTAATTATTAATTAATTATAAAAAGGTTAAACTTAGAGAAATTATCAACAAACATTGTCGGATGATGAAATGAACATCGCCAACGTGTCCAGAATGGTCAAATTAGCTAGAATAGCCTACCCAACGGTCCAATTTGGACACAAGGGCAAAAAGGTAATTTCAGGTCAAAACGGTGTCCGTGTCGGAGCCGTTTTGCACCGAAAAACATGCAAGAAAACAAGTCTATAAAATATAGCAAATTATATGTCCACGCAACCAGAATGACGATACGAACCCAACGGTATCTCCAGAATTGGATTCCGTTGACCCGATCTCAATTTGGCCCGTTGACCAGAACTTGGAATTCCAATTTGCACGGAAATACGTGCCGGAGCCAAAGTTCTCAAAACTCAGCAAACTGCCTGTCAACGAGTCCAAAATGATGATACGAACTCAACGGTATCTCCGGAATTGGATTCCGATGAGCCGAACTCAAAATGACCCGTTGACCCGGATATTGGTATCCGACTTGCACCGAAATGCGTGCCAGACCCAATGTCCACCAAAACCTAGCAAATTATATGTCAACGAGTCCAGAATGACGA
Source organism: Iris pallida (assembly GCA_029216955.1). Taxonomy (NCBI): domain Eukaryota; kingdom Viridiplantae; phylum Streptophyta; class Magnoliopsida; order Asparagales; family Iridaceae; genus Iris; species Iris pallida. The sequence goes on from JANAVB010035017.1 coordinate 2,408,792, forward strand.
TACGAACTCAACGGTATCTCCGGAATTGGATTCCGATGAGCCAGCGTCAAAAAGTCCCATTTACCCAGAATGTGGGACTCGCTTTGCACCGAAAAACGTGCCCGGGCCCACGTTCTCCAAATCTAACAAATTTTATATGAAAACATGCCAGAACGACGCCACAAATCTAATGGTGGTGTCAAAAATGAAATCTGGAGTCCCGTGTTCAAAATTGGAATTTTACAAGTTGGAAATTACGAATTCGGAGGACCAACTTTGGCGTCGAATTCAACCAATCAAACAAGCTCACAATGAAACGAAACTGAAGGGGTAGCAAGAGGGTTATACCAGCTTCGCAACGGAACTAGTAGCACGCCAAACGGAGCTATAGTGGAGGAGATACAAGCTGACGAAGTTGGCCCCCACAAAACTGTCCAAATTTAATACAATTTAAACGGTCAACTTGGTGGCCGATTTTCATGTATCAAACGATAAAATTAACGGACGAAAATTGACAGAGATGAAGGTGGATATACCGAGATTGCGACGGAGCAAAGAAATTACCGATCCAACGGTCGGATCTCCGGGAAAACGTGTGCGAAGTCGCTGCGACGGAGCGCCAAATCTGAGTTCTAAACTCGCGCGTGCCGACGGGATCTCGTTCAAAACGCAGAAATCGCCTCGACGACGCATCCCGGAGGACGGTGGCCGTCAGGGACTATCCACCAGAGCTCGCCTGGGGGGGAGGGGCACCCACGGCGAGGTCGGCCACGCCGGTGAGTGGCCGGAGGCGGTGCGGCAGCGCCGCTCGCGCGCGCACAGGCGCTGGTGGCTGTTGCCACTGCTGTGCGACGCTGCTGCAGCCGCTGTTCGCGCGGCGTGGCGAGGTGGGGGTGGCCGTCGTGAAGGCTAAGGTGGTGGAGGAGGTGGTCGATTTTGATGGTGTTGAAGGTGGTGATGGTTGGTTGCATGGTGGTTTGGAGAGGAGGAAAGGAGGAGGAAAAGTGGAGGAGAGGAGGAAGTCGACCGACGGCCAGGTGGCCGACGGCAAGCCACGGCCAGGGGAGGCCAGAGGTCGGGGAGTAGCTGCTTCATGGTGGTCGGTTAGGAGGAGGAAGGAGGCTCGGGGAGTAGCTGTTATTGTTGGAGTTGTTGTTGCTGTGTAGGAATTAAAGGGAAGGAGAGAGAGAGAATGATAGTGAAATAAATAAAGTGAGAGAGAAAAGAAAAAAAAGGTTATCCAACATGGGGATTAGGGCCGGCTAGGGGGAAAGGCTGTGAGAGTTTGTGTGGGTTTTGGAATTGAATGGTGATGATTAATTTAAGAGAATCAAGGGCTAGGAATAATGTAGAGGAAAATTGCCATTCTAAAGGGAATTAAAAATCAATAGAAAAATTCTATTAAATATAGAGAAATAGACAAAATGAGTACTTGGTATTTTTGGGCAAGAAAATATGAGGATGTCATGATGGAGAAATTCATGGAGCTGGACTGGACTCGGTGGAGCCGAATTGGATCAAAACTGGACATGATGCAATAATAGAATTAAAAAAAAGACGTTGATGATCATGTAGAAATAAGTAGCACACGGGGATTCCAATAAATGGGACGCAAGTGGCGGACGGATAGTAGGCTCAAAGTGGACCATGTCCATAGTTGGGGCTGACAGGTTTTGGTCGATAGGGGAGCCACAAATCAAGTTGGAAAATGAATGTAACGCCGTGGCGTGAAATAAAATCGGGTCACGCGTCGGAAAAGTTGTGCGAATCAAATGGAGCCCGAAATGACTTGTCTGAGTGGGAAACGAAGGTCATGGGTGACGAGCGTCTCGAGTAGATCATCAATGAGGAGTTGGTTTCAAGAAACTGACTGGTCTGGCGCTCCCAATTTAAATGTCATGGTAACGCGCTGAAAATGATCAAGAAAAAGAGTGGGAAAATAAATAATAATCAATTGGTCTAAATTGACCCGAAGTTCAGCGAAGCAGAAAGAGCACAAGGGAACAAGTTTAGGTGGGACACCATATACCTTCATGAAGGTAATCGTGTCCACTCCAAAACTCGTGAAGAAGATTTCCAGAGTTGAACATCCCTGATACTCCAAATATCAATGGCATGAAAAAGTACACTAACAGATAAATAAATAGAATAAATATTTAATGAAACCAAACAATCAAAAAATAAATAAAATGAAAAAAAAATCAACCCGAATTTCAGGGTGCTAACATCCTACCCACCTTATAAAAATTTCGTCCTCGAAATTAAATATCCCCACTCCCTCTAGGTCAAACCCCCAAAATCAAAGTCCCAGAACTTAAACAAATCATACCATCAAATAAAAGACAATATCCAGGGTCATAGTAACGGTGACAGTGAAGTCCCATATAGGTTTACTAGTCATGCTAACCAACGGTCATGGGGTATCAAACACACAAGCAAAACCAGGGTGCTAAACGAGAAAAGATGCAGAAACAACAACCATCAAAACTATAAGGTTGTCTACCACCCCGTATGAAAACTGGTACTCATAAAAAAATAATAAAGGAAGGTAACTACCAATCATTTGAAAAAAAAAAGTACCATCCCAAGAAAATCAAAATCACAAGTTAAAGAATTGAAAGTCACTTGCATTGAAATCCAATCACAATATATAATATAGAGAGCACTAGAGAGGAAAAGCTAACATCATGTGTATGGGGACATGTTCATACGGTTAGATAGTAGGCGTGTGTGTACGTGAATACATATGAAATTGTATATGAGAAATTGAGTTCCAAATCAACAGCTATCAAGTTACACTAATCATGGCATATTGGTTAACAATCTACAATACGCAACCTATTTAATCATACATGCATGGCTAACCATATATATATATAAAATAGAGACTTGGCCATGTATCTATATACGTTATAACATATATACATAAACTCTTTATATATCCTTATAGATATATAATCCTAACATAGAGGGGAAGGGTAAGGTTAAATGACAGTATATAATATGTTAGAGTGTGTGTGGGTGTGTCCTTGTACAGGGTTATAACTTAGTATTGAAAGGTTAAATCCAGTTTTAGTTCAACATTTACATATAAAATCTGAAAATAAGCTAACATTTAAACCATGGAAATATGAACATAATGCGGTCTCAGATTTTAGGGTTTGAAATATCACAACAAATTTCAACGCTTCCAATATCCTAACATGGTAGAGAAGAAACTCTAACATACTATCCATACATTGACCTACGCATACAGTTTAATATTACATGTTAAATCTGAAATTGAACTAAACATTGGAAATCAAAGGTGAAAATGTTAACATGTAACTAGTTTTCAGAATTTTGGAGAACTTGAACATTAAAACCCAACTCAATGTTTATCACAAACTAACATGCAAAAATATGAAACTTAAATTTATATTCCTACTTACAACAATGTACGCAGCTCTAATTATTATATTAAGAAAATAAAACAGTGATTTAAACTAAACATTTGGAATTCAGTATTAAGGGTTAATATGTACACAGTCTTAGATTGACAAATTTAACATAACTTCACCAATTTCTCTAAAAATTAAAATCCTGTAGATATTATACACGTGCAGTTATGTAGACAAAACTAATAACATGAAATTTATATTTAAATTACGACTTTAACTGGAAAAGCAGGAAACCATAAATATTATGGTTTTGAAAATTTAGCATCAACAACATATTAATAGTATCTAGATATGTGAGAATCAAGTGTAGCATGCATACGTGTTAGGCAAGTGTCTGGTATATATATTCACATACATATTCTCATGTCTCAATAAAAATTTAATTCTACGTTAAGACTAACATTTAGATTCCTACCAAGATTGCAAGCAGGTGATTGACGAAATCAAGACAGTTTTATTATTATTATTATTATTTAATACAAGAATAATAGCAAGAAAGAAATAACGAGAAAATCTGTTCTGCTTATCAGTTTAAAGAAGGAACCGTTTTGAAATCCAGATCTAAATTATCAAATCCAAGATAAAATCTAGCAAAATCATCGATTCATGGTATTATGAAAAACTCCTAGCAAGAAGCTACACAAAGGTTTATGAAAACAACTAAACATACTCTTAAGTTAAATGACAAGAAATTAGGCAAAACATCAAACAATAATTTCTTTTTTTTTTTTTGAATGACTGAGAAAAAGTAGAGAAAACATGTTCAAAATATTTTAAGGTACAATCCGATAATCATATGCGTCTATCCACAATCATGGTACTCTAAATCCTCGTCATACTAGTAAGCAAGGCTACGATAATCACAGAGTCCTTGACTTATGCACATATCTCTAGAATTATGGTATTTAACATTTTTGCGGTGCCGCATGCTTGGCTGCAAAAACCTTAAATTCCCACACCCGAGAAATACATCCAGAGTCAGACTATATGTCCTCACCATGCTGGCTAATGTGACTATAGAAGACTAGATTCCACAACATAGATGACCTAGCCCATATAATTTCATCTTGCCAAAAATCAAATTAAATCAACAATGAATACTCAAAAATCAAATCAAAATTTATTAACGAACATCAAAATTCAAAATGAACTAAATCCATCAAAATACAAACTCAAATGCAACAGCTATCGTCAAAATTCAAAATTCGAAAATCTTCCATCAAAATAAATACAAACTCAAATTCAACAATAATCCATAAAAATCAAATTTAACAACAAAAGTAAAATAAATTAAATCAAGGAAAAAATAGAGTTTTCAAATCGAAGTTAAATAAGATTCTCCAGGGTCGTCCCAAAAATCTCTCAAGGGTTCCTATCTGTGATTGAGTACCTTCAAAATATATCCAAATCCTACTGCAGGCTGTAGTGGCACTCTAGTTCGAATGCCACTACACTTTAGTCTCGACCTGCATGGGCCACCACTAAAAACGTGTCACGACCCGCACCCTATAGTTAGGGCACGAGAACGTAACGACGCCCAGCCTACGCCGCAGTGTCGGCGGTAGAACGCTGTCCTAGGTCGCAACATCTAACAATATAAAGCTAAGCAGTTTATACTCCCCGAATGGGGGTGACATAGCAGATACAACTCAATCACATCTAAGGTAGAGCATGATAAGAATAGATAAAACATAAAATCCAAAAGAGGTACAGGAGATAGAAGTCTAAGTGTCTAAGATACATGAACCCAGAAGTACATCTCAAAACTCAAATAAAGATACAGTAATCCACAAAGTAAATACAACTCCAGACAAAATGAAATAACTACCTAAACAAACCCTACTGTGTCTCCTCTAGGCTAGCAGGCACCTCCAGGCTATCTGTAAAATTTATCAACAGGTCCAGTCAGGATTGGAGCGAGCACAGTACATCTCAACAGATCATAGCAGGTTAGAAAACATATAACATGCAGTAAAGTAAGATACGAGTACTGAAGAAATGTGGTATGTAAACAGGAAGAGAACTGTAATGTAAATATCTACTATACATAGAGAACTAGCAGTGACTAGTGAATCAGAGTACGAGATAGCACATGTGAACAGGACAGATTTGCACAGGATGTCGAGGTGCACAGGAATCTACACTACAAGGAATTGTTCACACGACTACTAGCACTCCCCCGTATCCCCAATCAATACACAAGGATCTAAACAGGTTATGTTATTGCACAGGATATCACATGGGGCCCATATAGGGTACACATGATAGTATACATGGGGCTCCGTGAACATGAGAGTACAAGATTCACAGGAGTGCACATGTAATGAAAGCACAGGAGTACATGATGTAAGTGAAACGCACAAGCACAATGTACCCGATGCTCCCGAGGGGGATAACATCGCATGTAGAGATCCATATAGTACCAATCCGTGTGACCAACGTGACAGTACAAGTAAAGTAATCTACTGCAGGAAATAATTCTAAGCAGGATATAAAATGATCAGAGAATGTACTCGCCTCGATAACCTGAACAGCTGATAAGTATAGGGGGGTCCCACTGAAGCCACAGAGTCCTATTTAAAGCAACACAGGTTACAAGGTGTTCAAGTTGAAATAAAAAAACTATACTAGCCATCTATATTATTCTAGGTTCTTCTAAGTCAAAACATCTCTAGGTCGACTCCGGTCAATAATCTAGTCAAACTAGGTCAAGTGTTGACTTACAGTTGACTTTGAGTCAACTGGTCAACTCTGGTCAAACAGGGTCAATTCTAGTCTAATATAAAGTGTACTTCGTTATTTGTACGTCGAAACTTACGGTACGCAAACCGAGATAAGAAGATTATCGGTAAGGTTGATAATCTTATTATAGTGATCCACGTATCCAACTTGTCGATTTCAGCGATATGAGATCACTGGAATTGACTGATCTCAGTTTCGTTGTACTAATCTCGAAATACGAACATTATAAGAATTAATTATTAATTAATTATAAAAAGGTTAAACTTAGAGAAATTATCAACAAACATTGTCGGATGATGAAATGAACATCGCCAACGTGTCCAGAATGGTCAAATTAGCTAGGATAGCCTACCCAACAGTCCAATTTGGACACAAGGGCAAAAAGGTAATTTCGGGTCAAAATGGTGTCCGTGTCGGAGCCGTTTTGCACCGAAAAATATGCAAGAAAACAAGTATATAAAATATAGCAAATTATATGTCCACGCAACCAGAATGACGATACGAACCCAACGGTATCTCCAGAATTGGATTCTGTTGACCCGATCTCAATTTGGCCCGTTGACCAGAACTTGAAATTCCAATTTGCACGGAAATGCGTGCCGAAGCCAAAGTTCTCAAAACTCAGCAAACTGCCTGTCAACGAGTCCAAAATGATGATACGAACTCAACGGTATCTCCGGAATTGGATTCCGATGAGCCGAACTCAAAATGACCCGTTGACCCGGATATTGGTATCCGACTTGCACCGAAATGCGTGCCAGACCCAATGTCCACCAAAACCTAGCAAATTATATGTCAACGAGTCCAGAATGACGATACGAACTCAACGGTATCTCCGAAATTAGATTTCGATGAGCCGGCGTCAAAAAGTCCCGTTGACCCAGAATGTGGGACCCGCTTTACACCGAAAAATGTGCCCGGGCCCACGTTCTCCAAATCTAACAAATTTTATATGAAAACATGCCAGAACGATGCCACAAATCTAATGGTGGTGTCAGAAATGAAATCTGGAGTCCCGTGTTCAAAATTGGAATTTTACAAGTTGGAAATTATGAATTCGGACGACCAACTTTGGCGTCGAATTCAACCAATCAAACAAGCTCACAATGAAACGAAACTAAAGGGGTAGCAAGAGGGTTATACCAGCTTCGCAAAGGAACTAGTAGCACGCTAAACGGAGCTACGGTGGAGGAGATACAAGCTAACGAAGTTGGCCCCACAAAACTGTCCAAATTTAATACAATTTAAACGGTCAACTTGGTGGCCGGTTTTCATGTATCAAACGATAAAATTAATGGACGAAAATTGACAGGGATGAAGGTAGATATACCGAGATTGCGACGGAGCAAAGAAATCGCCGATCCAATGGTCGGATCTCCGGGAAAACGCGCGCGAAGTCGCTGCGATGGAGCGCCAAATCTGAGTTCCAAACTCGCGCGCGCCGACGGGATCTCGTTCAAAACGCAGAAATCGCCTCGACGGCGCGTCCCGGAGGACGGTGGTCATCAGGGACTGTCCACCAGAGCTCGCCCGGGGGGGAGGGGCACCCACGGCGAGGTCGGCCATGCCGGTGAGTGGCCGGAGGCGGCGCGGCAGCGCCGCTCGCGCGCGCACAGGCGCTGGTGGCTGTTGCCACTGCTGTGCGACGCTGCTGCAGCCGCTGCTCGCGCGGCGCGGCGAGGTGGGGGTGGCCGTCGTGAAGGCTAAGGTGGTGGAGGAGGTGGTCGGTTTTGATGGTGTTGAAGGTGGTGATGGTTGGTTGCATGGTGGTTTGGAGAGGAGGAAAGGAGGAGGAAAAGTGGAGGAGAGGAGGAAGTCGACCGACGGCCAGGTGGCCGACGGCGAGCCACGGCCAGGGGAGGCCGGAGGTCGGGGAGTAGCTGCTTCATGGTGGTCGGTTAGGAGGAGGAAGGAGGAAGGAGGCTCGGGGAGTAGCTGTTATTGTTGGAGTTGTTGTTGCTGTGTAGGAATTAAAGGGAAGGAGAGAGAGAGAATGATAGTGAAATAAATGAAGTGAGAGAGAAAAGAAAAAAAAAGGTTATCCAACATGGAGATTAGGGCCGACTAGGGGGAAAGGCTGTGAGAGTTTGTGTGGGTTTTGGAATTGAATGGTGATGATTAATTTAAGAGAATCAAGGGCTAGGAATAATGTAGAGGGAAATTGCCATTCTAAAGGGAATTAAAAATCAATAGAAAAATTCTATTAAATATAGAGAAATAGACAAAATGAGTACTTGGTATTTTTGGGCGAGAAAATATGAGGATGTCATGATGGAGAAATTCATGGAGCTGGACTGGACTCGGTGGAGCCGAATTGGATCAAAACTGGACATGATGCAATAATAAAATTAAAAAAAAGACATTGATGATCCTGGAGAAATAAGTAGCACACGGGGATTCCAATAAATGGGACGCAAGTGGCGGACGGATAGTAGGCTCAAAGTGGACCATGTCCATAGTTGGGGCTGACAGGTTTTGGTCGACAGGGGAGCCACAAATCAAGTTGGAAAATGAATGTAACGCCGTGACGTGAAATAAAATCGGGTCACACGTCGGAAAAGTTGTGCGAATCAAATGGAGCCCGAAATGACTTGTCTGAGTGGGAAACGAAGGTCATGGGTGACGAGCGTCTCGAGTAGATCATCAATGAGGAGTTGGTTTCAAGAAACTGACTGGTCTGGCGCTCCCAATTTAAATGTCATGGTAACGCGCTGAAAATGATCAAGAAAAAGAGTGGGAAAATAAATAATAATCAATTGGTCTAAATTGACCCGAAGTTCAGCGAAGCAGAAAGAGCACAAGGAAACAAGTTTGGGTGGGACACCATATACCGTCATGAAGGTAATCGTGTCCACTCCAAAACTCGTGAAGAAGATTTCCAGAGTTGAACATCCCTGATACTCCAAATATCAATGGCATGAAAAAGTACACTAACAGATAAATAAATAGAATGAAATATTTAATGAAACCAAACAATCAGAAAATAAACAAAATAAAAAAAAAATCAACCCGAATTTCAGGGTGCTAACAGATGTCCTATCTAGAACTAGTTTTGGTTGTCCTTTGACCTTTATTATAAGTCGATCCTGGAGGGTCGCCCGCAATTTCGATCTCTATTGGGATCACGCTGAGGGTTCCCTAAGTCCAAAGTCTTGTCTGGCTTACCCCTAAGTTGGCCCTAGTCGGTAGGAAGATAGCTGCCAACTGGCCTATAAGGGATGAAGAACATAAAGTGAGGGATTGGAAAGCATTACCCAAATTAACGACAACAAGACTCGGCTCTGTTTTTTAGTTGAAAGAATTAACTCCACTTGGAGGTTCTTTCTAAACAAGGTGTTGTTCATGGACCGGGCTTCGTTGGTCAGACAAGAACCATGTCTTCATGACATGACAAATGAAGGTGAACATGCTTGGAACTCCATTACACCAACAAAATAGGTTTTCTTAAAACCCTACATGAGTACATGCAGATTTTTTCTTTGATTCCCAAGAAGCGGCCATTCAAATGAGAACTTGTGCACCATTGTTCTTGAGACATTCCTTCGAATTTTGCACTTCCGTTGGTGAGAAGAAGACCGCTGGGTAGCCTTCATGGGAGGAGCTAGCTTGCTTGGAGCCCGAGCTGAACATCTTGCATATGGAGGGAAGAGGAAAAAGGAGATGAGATATTTGGTTTGTGAACGAGAGAGGCATAGTTGGCTGGTTGCTCGTTTAGAGAAGTATGTAGGTTTTGTGGTGGAGTGAAAAGTGATGAATCACGAGGATGTAGAGAAAGAGGGAAAGAGGCATATTGGAGGGAGGTGCCTTGGAGTTCTCCCCCTTGAAGCTCTTTCCGTTGCTTGTTGGCTTGTTGCACTTGCACTGCCAACCGGTCAATGCACGAAAGCTAAAAACACAAAGAAAATGAATTCAAAAGTAGTAAGCTCATTCTTCCACTTAAAAATGGTGAACATATTGTCCCACTCATCATCGATAGCATTGTTTTTCTAGGTCATGTCTCTTTCCTTGTCCTTCTATCTTAATTTTTGAACCTATGCCTAGTCTTCCTAAAGATTCACAGCCGTATGACTATCAAGCTAACAATATAGCTACTTCTGTTGTTGACCGAGTAAACACTACATCTACGACGACGGATGGACTAGTTGTTGTACACCCTCATGAGCACCATGCTCATTTTACTTCCACAAGAAATCAAACAATAGCCATGCAGAGCTACTATCCCAATCCAACGCATTTTCAATTAGGTGTTTTTCGATAGAGGGATGTGAGAAAATGCATACCCATATTGTGCATATGAATGAGACTTTCTTGTAAAATGTGTTTGGATTGAAGAAAGTGGGAGAATGTAGGTGGAAGGTATATTATAAAACTAAAATAACTAACTAATATTAAGCAAAATTGATAATTAAGTATTAGTAGTAATTATTTAACTTATTAATACTTAATATTAACAAAATAATTTTATCAAATAATTGTAATAGTTATTTAATAGTAGTAAAAATTCAATACTTATTTTTTTATTAATTAATTAACATAATTGTTCAATAGTATTAATAATTAGTTACTTTAAATAATACTTAAGTATTATATTTTACTAATTATTTATTTGTTAAATATTTTATCCTAATTAAGAAGAATTTTAAACATTAATAAATAATATTGTTAAGAAAATATTAGCTTTTTCTTATTAGTTAATATTTAATTATCATTTAGTTGTTTAATAATTGATAATCTAAATTATGTAAAAGAATTAATAAAAAAAATTACAATCCGAGTGCTTCATTCCACATCCCAAGGAAAAAAATGATGTGGGCAGCCATACAATCAGCCTGACAAGAGCCCGATTAAAACTCGCGTACAATTATAATTCCAAGTTTCCATCTAAAATCAGAACTAAAGCAAACATGGAAACTCCGTTTTCAACCCAAAGTCATGTGTTTTTCTATGTTTCATCTTTAGACAAAGAGCTTAACTTAGCAATCCGAACTAAACCAAACTTGGAAACTCCGTCTATCTTTAGACAAAGAGCTTAACTTAGCAATCCTCAAAAGAGTTATGTCACGGAAAGAGACTTCGTGTCGAGCAGAAGAAAGCAAATACAACAACAAATCAAGCTACTAGAGGCTTTTACATGCCCCGCTTAAGTCAAAGTCGACACTCTGGAAATAATTAGCTGGGTCAGATGATCATTAATCTTGTAACTAATTTTGTTAGTTTGTGTTGTAGGGGAACGAATATTTCCTAGTAACCTCTCTCTAGTAGCGGTATGCACCATATTTCTCCTGATCTTCATGTAGGGGTTCATGCTCTCTCCTACCCCGTCTTTCTATTTTAAACCTAATGGCGAAAGTCAACTTATAGAAAGAGGGGGGAAATGTATAGATTTTTCTTGTCCAGGTTTACAAGATGTTTACCCACCCGCACTTATGTGAAACATGGCTACAATATAACAGTTTTATGTAGGAAGACTCGGTTAATTATATCAGCTAAAATTTATTGTTCGAGTAAACTGTCATATTGTACTTGGCAACCTTAATGTCTAATATGTACTACCCCTTCCTCACAAACCTGTCTTTTTGGACCTCTAGCATATGTTTGTGTTTCTATCTTATGTTGGAGATATAGAACATGTTATTCAACAGGGGGCTAATCAAGTGAATACAACTTTCCTGCAAGTAATTTAGTCTGTTGACATTGTCAAGCTGATAGATCGTTAAACTTGATGCTCCGAAAAAACTAAGCATGCCTTGTGCTTCCTCTGCAGGTTTCGCAAGTTGTTCATATTGTTCTCTAGTTATACATACACGAACACTCTCCGGAAGATCAACATGTAGCTCCTGACCAGCGCTAAACAGAGGCGACGACGACACCTTCAGCCTTATCATTTACTGACACTGGCTTTCTGAAAGTCTTTCTTGATAGAGGTTTGAGGTTGGGAATGAGATCAGTCATCTTTGTTTTTGGTTGCTGAATCCGAAACTTGCTATGGTTTACGCTTTTCGTTAGGATCATCTCCTGCTTGATGTTTACTATACCTGATATTCAACATTCCAGATTATATTTGAATGTACAAGTTTTTGAAGAAAAGTTGATGTTGGGGCTGATGTCCGTTTGTTACTAAGAAAAAAAAATGTTTTGTTTGATTGAGCCTTTTTTCCATGGAAAATATTTCCATCACAAATTTTCCACCAATTATAGTTTTTGATAGCATATATTTTCCATGAAATTATTTTCCAAAATTTTTCATATTTTCTCAAAATGGTGGAAAATAAAACTGGCCCAGCCCATAGGAGAATTCAATTTCGAATGGAATTTTAACATCCAAAAGGCATTGAAATTTTTTAGTTCCCACTAAGATGGAGTCTTTCTGTTGAAATTTTTTTGGGGCCCAATTCATTTACACGATACTAAGGCATTGAAAATTTTAGTATCCAAAAGGCACTGAAAGGTTTTTTGTGGCCCAGTTCAACTACAAAATCGAATCTAATTTCCTAAATCCCAATAACCCTCTTAACCAATCCTAAATACAATCAAATCTTACTTTGTTAATAAAAAATCCTAACAAACCTCGACAAATCCTTAAAGGAATACTAGTAAATCTTTAGAAATAAATCCTAAAAAAAGACTTTCTTTTTTTAATAACTCTACATCAGTAGCCCAATCAAAACCGGATTGATATCCACAAGAAATAAATCTTTAGAAATAAATTCAAGTATCTTGTTTTGTAGCTTCATAAAGATAAATTGACGACTTAGGAGGTAGGTAGATGATCTCAAGTTGTGTTTAGTATCTTACTCGAAATATCCTAATTTTAGATGCATTCCTAATAATAATTCACAAACCCAGCCTAAATTGGGTTTTGAATTTTTATTTATTTATAAGTACTTCTTTTTTTTCCAGCACGTGCGAGCTCAGTTAAATCGTGTGTCTCTCCGCACCCGATTTTTAGCCGGTCGTCATATCGTTTCGGACTCTTTGTGCGGATCCTGTCCGCACTGGCTTTTTTATCATCGTCCGGCACGTATGCCTCGCGCACTCTGCGCGCTCCAGAGCCTCACGGGACGGCCGACATCTTTCGACGCCAGCAACTCAACGCCTCGCTTAGCCCACGACGCCGAATGCGCCCCCGACGTCTTCACGACGCCTACGACAGCCGGTTCCGCCCAACCACCCGTTCTATACGTACGACGTCCTTACGACGTCTTCCCGACGCCCATTGGGCGCCGCACGACGGGCCGCGTGGTCAGCCGTCGTTTATACCCGTGATAGAATGGTGCCGGTTCTCGACCGCCCGCGCGACGCCCTAGCCGATGAGTTTTCATGAACGGGACGCCTGATTCTGTCCCATGCCAGCTCAGATCGTGGCCATTTTTCGTCAGTCCTCCGACGTTGTGGATGCCCCGCATCGCACAGGCCAGGCTCATCATCGCCCTATTTATAACTACTTGTTACCAAATAGTCTTTGAAACTACTTTTTTAAAAGAGTAAGCTAAATAATACATGATACTTTGGTTTGGGATTGCTCCTGCTTTTTAAAAACTACACTATAAACAACTTTTGACAATAAGCGAGAATTGTTGTCATAAACAACTTTTGACAATAAGCGAGAATTGTTGTCAAGATTGGTCCAAATTTAAAATATATTTTTACAAATTTGTTGGAACAATCTTAATTTACTTCCGAACAAGAAAATTAAAATTTAAAATAAAAATTAAACAATAAGCAGTCCCAAATCAAGCTAAGTTCTCATAACACTCCTAATTTGATTTGACTATTTACATCCATATGTTAACTCCTTTTTAGAAAATACATGAATCAAACATAAGTTAAAATTGTATATTAAGAATATATTTTTCTTATATAATTTTTTTATTGGGTTATAATTTTTTTTCCTTTTTTGGTTCAATAATAACATGTCGAAAGTCAGATTAACGGTTCAACCAAGATAGTCCCGAATATATATCAAGAATGCACCATCCATCATTGGAGAAATTTCTGATCATCTTATAACCAATTCATTAATCCGAACATAGTCAGCTAGCTACATGTATCAAGAACCAAGCAGTAATCTTGATTCATGCATGATCATGCAATCATGACCCAAAGAAATCCAGAACCGAGCAGTACTCTTCCTCCATGCATTATCATGCAATCATGACCCTGGGTTCCTTCGGCAGCACCTTCGTCGTGGCCAATCCATCCACCAGCCGGACTACTAACATCATTTTAATGAAGTATCTCTGTCACGATCCGATTCTAAGATACTGGGTCCAGTCGGATCATCCCCAACCTGCACCGTTGTGGGACGGCAGCAGTAATCTGTATCAATCAGTAGCAACGCAAGCATAACCTTCTAATTACGGAAATAAAACTTTATTTAAATATTTGAAATGCAGACCAAGTGTCTAACTGGAGAATACAAACAGAAAAAATATTAAGTTATTACAACTCTGCTATTATTACAACTTTCAAACTAAGGAAAAACTAAAAGGCAAAAGCGGCTAAAACTCCGGGGCTCCCTGTCCGGGTTCGACTATCTCCTCGGAACCTAAGTTGTGTCTGTAATAGGAACTAAAATCAAGCTCCTACACATCGCAGTCACCTAAAATATTGGTCTCTAGTCAGAAGGGGAGCAAGAACATATATATATCCAATCCAGCTATTTTAATAAATAATTAAAGAGACAGGAAGCAATTTTGTAACATAATTTATTTTCTAAATATAATAAAGAATGCAATGAAACAGTAAATCTCTGGAAATAAAAATGATGCAATCTATCTAGCAATAGTGTTTGAGCGTGCAACATCATGTGGCCGGCTGGGGATGGAAGCAGTGTGTTTTAGTGAACACGGTCCGACTTCAGCCCAAGTGAGTTGGGCTTCCGCTATCCACAATGAGTCAATAAGGGGCTTTGACCACATGTGCTAAAACTACTCCCCAATCCTGAGTCAATGAGACAATCAAGCAATCAATTTGGGTCCGAGAAGGATCCCGTAGATCAAGTGTCGATACAATAATTCTAATAATGCAATAAATTTAATTATCAACTAAAATACTAGTTCGAATAATTTGCCTTGGCTTTCCGATGCTTGTAAGGGGACAAGAAAAACGCCTCAGACTTAGGTCCTGGAACCTACATTAATTTAAATTTTTGGTTTAGAAACCATTATAAGAGTTTTAATTAATAACGCCAACTATTAGTTAATGATCAATTTATTATTAACAAGGCTTATATTTTAGAAACGTAAAGCTACAATTATTTTTAATACTTTTAACCACGTATAATTATTGGTAAAAATAATTTTCTAATAAAACTATTTTTTATATAAATAACGCGAGAAATACTATATTTTATTTATTTGTAAATAATAAACAATTTTTCATAAACTAATATTCTAATTAGATTTACTTATATAAAATATCTGAAAAATACTTATGAAATCAAATAGTATTTTATTTACCTAAACGAACCATAGTATTTTAATAGATATTTTTAAATATAAAAACAACATTTTAGTAGCTATAATACTACGAGAATCATTTAGCGAAAAATACTCAATATTTTAGGAATATATTTAAGAGTAATAATTAAATACCGTCTTAAAACTTTATTTCAATAAGACAAAAGCTAACTAAATATTTTAACGAGTTTATTACAAAAGTATTTTGTAATAATAATTAATGAGAGAAATATTTAATTACGCAAATAATTAAAGGATTTATTAAGGAAATCTAACTAACGTTTATTTTCTAAAAATATTAATTGTACTAATGAATCTAATTTCTGCCATTAATTTATTAATGAAATAAACACAGTCTTTTATTAATAAAACTAATATTCAATATGAATAATTATATACATAACCCAACAATTATAATGGCATCAATATTGTCATTAGCAATAATCTACCATTATACATTAATCAATTTAACTAATCCTAATAATAATCACAAATCCAATTTGGAAAACTAATTATCCCGGAATTGGAAGCTTCATTCTGTCAATTCCGGTCGGACAGAAAGTTAGGTTTCTCTACCTAATTCTATTGTGGAACTGAACAGAACTCTGACAGAAGGCTTACCAAAAAGTTGGAGAAAGAGAACCGAGGGGAGACCTCGGACTCGGGGTCACACGAAAAGACGGGGCACGGATGCATGCATGCAGGGGCATGCGAGCGGGACGGCGCGATGCACGCGGGGAGCGTACGGACGACACGACAGCGCTGGCGGCGCCAGGGAGGGCCGCGCGGGGCTGGCGGCCGGCGGCCGGCGGGGAGGGCCGCGTGGGGCTGCGGCGCTAGGGGGGACGCCTCACGGGTGCTGGCGGCCGGCAGGGTAGCCACGGGAGGCGGTCGACCGGTCGGGGTTTCGAGGAAACATCTCGAATGAGATGTTGATTCGGGCGAGACGTCGCGGGAAACGTCGGGGTGCTCTCAGATTTGGAAAAAGAGGGATGTGGAGAGAGATGGGGAGGTTTTGTGAAGGTGGTGAGGGGGAGAAAGTTCTGTGAGGTTCTGTGAGAGAAGGGAGTTTCTAATGAGATGTACGTGAAGTAGGAAAAGGGGCTAAGGGGAGAGGGGGGGTGTTCGGTGGAGGAAGTGGATCACGAGGGAATGGGTAGTTGGTTGAATGGTAGGATTTAGTTTATTGGATTTTGGGTTAGCGGGTTGGATAGGGACGGTTACGCTAATGGGTAAAGGCTCAACTACGGACTTGGCTAAAAGGCCTTAAATTAAAGCTAGCTAAAATATCAACAATTAATAACTATTGCAATTATATCAATTAATTAAAATAAAATTTTGATTTTTTAATTTTATCCGACTAATATATAATAATAATAATAATAATAATAATAATAATAATATTCTATAATTACTAGCCAATAATTATTATAAAACCCATTATTAAAAGAAAATCAAAATGTGGGTTTTACAATCTCTGCGAGAGGTCTCCCCCTTTTCCTCCTCCTACAATGAGATGATCGACAATTAATGTGAAACTTAGGACTAGAGGGATTGCCTATAATTAGGTACTGGCGGAAGAACCAGTTTCCGTTGTTGTCCTTGGCATTGGAGGAAGTAGGTTTCACCATCGGTAAGAAGGATGTTGTGAGCGGTGAAGCGATAGAAAAGGCAACTGCAGTGAATGCAATACCAACTGACGAATGATGCATCAATAGTGGGTTGTCGTCGATGTTATTGTTATTGTCGGGAACGTCGGGGCACGCTATTCGATGGAAAATACAGAAACTGAAACAGTTGTAAAGACAACGTTTCAAATGCAATTCCTTAAAGAAGGTTTTACAACAGAGATCCAGAAGGATTCTGCAAATTACGAGATCTAAAAAGATATCGTAATACACAAATAATCTAAAGAGATTTTCGTGATCGTAGCAAACTGGCAGTAGTAGCTTCTAAAAAGAAGATACTGACAGAACTGCTAAAGGCAACAGAAGGATGACAGGCGAGAAATAGAAATGTTGGGGTGAATTATCACCGTTGCTCAAAGCTTTATTCGCCCTCTGCGAACAGCTTCCAGGAACCAGCAAGGTTGACGGAAAACCTTGGAACACTCCTGCTCTTCTGACTCCTCGGAAGACGGCGAACTCCTCTGGCAATGGCTCTACTCTTCTCTATCTGTTTGAAGTAACAGAACCCACGCGTACTAAAAAGTACTAGTGTTTGTGTTAAAGAACACGCTCACTACTCTGTTGTGTTAAAGAACACTTAGAGTTTTTCTCCCTGGAATTCTGATTACTACCACCCACAGAGAGAGGAGAGAACCTGCATATATAGCCCACGGGGTGGTTGCCAAGCAGTTGCCTGAACTTCAGGGTAGTGGCAGAACCACTCCTGAACGTGCAGCAACTGCTGCAACCGTTCCCGCTCTAATATGCAGCCAGCCATACGCACATACGCGGACACACGGGTTTGCGGGTTCGCTGCGTACGCTGCCATAGGCTACCATACGCTGCCTTACGTTGCCTTACGCTGCCGTATGCAGCCGTATGCAACCGTATGCTGCGTATACGCGTATTAGCGTTACTTATGCGTACTTTACGACGAAGCTGACATGCTAAGTGCAAAGTGCGCCGACAAAACGCCACATTACGCCTCATGAGCCCGAGCCCGAGTCCGAGTCCGAGCCCGAGCCCGAGTCCGAGTCCGAGTCGCTAAGCTCCTACGGAGCTTAGCTCCATGGAAATAAATTTCCAAGAGCAAAAAGCTTACAGCTTCTTAATTGTTGATTAAGCCTTTATACCATTAATAATTAATCCCACATGGCACACACCCATGTGCACTACATGTGCATCTCCATAAAGAGAAAAGACTCATATATGTGGAGATACACATTCCTTTCTAGCCGATGTGGGACTAAAAACCAAAACAAAAGGCTACAAACCCAATAATCCCCCACATATCTCTATATATATGAGTACGAGTGTTCCCCACAGTAACTGTCCATTATGCTTTTAGGATAGATGTCACTTAAGACTTGAATCTTCCCACGTGAGTCAAAAATCAAACTATAACACAAGAATGGACTAAGCCTTGAATTCTGTATCATAGCTGAAATTCTTTCCACTCACATAATGTAGTTACATGTGCTTCTGGCTACATATTAAAGGCCCTGTGCCAGCCTGGTTTCAGTGTATAATTTTGGGTGTCTACAAGTTTACCCTCAAGAGATGGCCTGATATCTCTGTTATACACTATAGGTGAGTTCATTATAAAGAGACATGGCATGAAGCGCTTTGCGCTTCCCTTGCGGTGCTACGCCGCTATGACATGGCTTAAAGCCGAGGCCTTACCCCATACCGGGAACCTCATGGTAGTGTCATACTACAGTAGCATGAGGCAACCGCCTCTTTGTAGTGCCAAACTACCCAGCATAAAGCCTTAGGCTCCCTTGCGGTGTTACGCCGCAACGACATGGCTTGCAAGGCCGAGGATTTATCCCTAACCGGGTACCTCATGGTTGTGTCGTGCTACTGTAACATGAGGAACTCCTCCTCTTTGTAGTGCTGACTACACCCCTCTTTATATTTAATATACAGCATTAGGCTAACTGCCTATTTGCGGTGCTACGCCGCTGTGACTTGGCCTGCAAAGCCGAGGCTTTATCCTATTCCTGGGTAGCACCCCACATATAGGAACCTCATTGTGGAGTCACCCTACTGTAGCATGGAGTTTCACTCCTTGTAGTACTGCTCTACCGTGCTTCCTGTAAAGCACTCCAGGCATTCACTCTGCCTGAGAACTCATTAAGGCAATTAAGCCAACCTTCCCACAGGAACCATTTTTCGTAGAAAACAATAGTAGACAGCAGTGGTTATAGGTCCGTAACCTCTCCATGCCCAATAGAACATGTACCCACCGTTCCTGATATTCTTCCGATTAGTGGTCCTCCCTTGAACTAAAAGCTAGATGCCTAGTAGATAAATCTTTGAACTATTAGCATAAAACTTTATGGTAGGAATACAGTAATCCAATATCAGAATGCCTTCAAGCCCATTTTACAAGCTGTGTCATTGACCAGCTGGCGCTTGAGGCCCTTGGTGAACGGATCTGCCAGGTTCTCCTGACTCCGAACATCAATCACTGCAATAACACCTCTCTTGATAAGATCGTGTACTGCCCTGTGCTTCAACCGTACAGTCCTCTTCTTCCCGTTGAAGAGGTCATTTGATGCCACCGCCGCAGTCGCCTGGTTGTCGCAGTATATCGGTATCGCCGGTATTTGTGCCCCAACCAATGAAAGATCATACATGAGCTCCCGAAGCCATTCTGTTTCCTCGGCTGCGGTATCTAGTACAAAGAACTCAGATTCCATGGATGACCGTGAGAGCATAGTCTGCTTCTTCGACTTCCACGATATAGCAGCTCCACCCATTGTAAAAATGTATCCACCTGTGGACCTCTCGCTCTCCACCTCTGAGCACCAACTGGCATCACTGAAGTCTTCCACTACCGACGGATCTCCGCTGTAGTACAGTGCATATGTCTGAGTCTTCTTGAGATATCTTATAACCCGTTTCACAGCTTTCCAGTGTTCAGCACCTGGGTTGCTCGTGAAACGACTCAGCATTCCCACGGCGAAAGCTATGTCAGGCCTTGTGGCAGTAGTAGCATACATCAAACTTCCTATTACGCTTGTATACTCCAGCTGCCTGATGCTTTTCCCTGAATTAGGCTTCAGCTTCAGATCACACCTGTACGGCGTATCGATCCCTGGAAGATCCCGATACCCATAACGAGTGATCATTTTCTCAATATAATGAGACTGTGACAGCGCTAGTCCAGTGTCTGTCCGGATGATCTTGATCCCTAAGATCACATCAGCTTCCCCCAAGTCTTTCATACTGAACTTGCTTGAGATGAATTTCTTTGTCTCTGTGACACAGCTAATATTCGTACCCAGGATAAGCATGTCGTCCACGTACAGACAAACGATAACACCTCTTCCATCAGCGAACTTTATGTAAACACATTTGTCCGTATCGCTGACCATGTAGCCATTTGACCTTATAACTTTGTCAAATTTCTCATGCCACATCTTGAGAGCCTGTTTAAGACCGTACAAAGATTTTAGCAACTTGTAGACTTTGTCTTCAAGACCCCTGATGACAAATCCCTCTGGCTGTTGCATGTAAATCTCTTCGGTCGGCTCGCCATTTAGGAAAGCCGTATTCACATCCATCTGATGTATCACCATCTTATGTATTGCTGCGAGAGCAATCAACATTCTGATGGTGGTCATCCGGGCTACTGGAGCATACGTGTCAAAATAGTCAATCCCCTGCTTCTGAGAAAACCCCTTGGCTACCAACCTAGCCTTGAACTTGTCAATAGTTCCGTCTGCTTTCATCTTCTTCTTGAAGATCCATTTGCATCCGATGGGTTTCGCTCCTTCAGGAAGATCAACCAACACCCAAGTGTTATTTGAGGTGATGGAATCAATTTCATTGTCAATCGCCTCCTTCCAGAAAACCGCGTCTCTGGTCTTCATCGCCTCATCATAGGTAAGCGGATCTGCTTCCACATAATAGGTGACAAAGTCACTTCCGAAGTCCTTCGGCCTCCTCACACGCTTAGCTGACGGCTCAGCTTATTCTAGTTCAACCGTTGTTTCAACAACAACATCTTCTTGGACCACATCTTCATTGAAGACTTCAGTTTCTTGTGCACCCTCATTATTCTCCGGAACATCCGGAAGAACAATATTCTTGTGCCTTGCAAACTTGTCTTCAAAATATTCTGCATCGCAAGATTCAATGATATGATTTGACTCAATATCAAGAAATCTCCGAGCATCACTCTTCTCGGCATACCCCAAGAAGATCGTCTTTGTAGTCCTTGTCCCAAGCTTCTGAATCTTTAGATCTGGAAGCTTGACATATGCCAGACACCCCCACACTCGAATGACATTCAAGTTAGGTCTGACCTTGAACCAGAGTTCATGAGGAGTAACATCTGAAGTTGCATGAGGCACTCTATTTAGAATAAAAGTGGCCGTCAATGCAGCTTCTCCCCAGTAGCACTTAGGAAGGCCAGCAGTCAACAACATTAAATTTATTATTTCTGTCAACGTCCTGTTCTTCCTCTCAGCTACTCTGTTTGATTGAGGAGAGTACAGAGCCGTAGTCTCATTGACAATTCCATGTTCCTTACAGAACGATGCGAATTCATGAGACCTGTACTCCCCACCTCGACCACTTCTTATCCTTTTGAGTTGTTGTCCAGTCTGCCGCTCAGCTTCGGCTCTGAACTCCTTGAACTTCTCGAATGCTTTGTCTTTAGCCTTCAGCAAGTAGACGAACGCATACTTTGAGAAGTCATCGATGAAGGTTATGAAATACTTCATCCCGGCCTTTGTAGAGAACTGTTTGAAGTCACAGATATCGGAGTGTACCAACTCCAGAAGATCCGTACTTCGATTAACCCGAGGAAAGGGTTTCCTTGTGATCTTCGTTTGAGCACAAACTTCACATTTCTCTACCTTACCCCCACATTTGGAGATAAGTCCTAGACTAGACATTCTGTTTATTCGTTTACAATGAACATGTCCTAGCCTATTATGCCACAACTCAAGAGTATAAGCAGAATGAGTGACTTCATTAATTACATTAATTACATTGGACTGATTTACAAGCTGAATCTTGAACATTCCTTCGGTATAAAAAGCTTTCCCGAAATATGTTCCCTTGATAGACATCACCATCTGGCCAGCATTGATGTCCATCCTGAGGCCTGCATTACAGAGTAGGCCTCCCGAGACCAGGTTCTTGGCGATAGCAGGTACGTGCTTTACGCCTTGAAGCGTCGGAGACTTCCCCGAAGTCAGCTTCAACACCACCGTCCCGATCCCGAGCACTTCAGCTTGTGCTTGGTTCGCCATCATAACCACTTCAGAAGTAGGTGTATAGGTGGTGAACCACTCCTTACTGGAGCAGACATGGCAGGAGGCTCCAGTGTCTACCTACCAGTCAGAGTCAGTCCTTACTGCATCAACCTGTACAATCATAGCAACTACGTCAGTGATCATAGATACCTTACTAGGCTCTCCTTGCTCTGATTGCTTGGTCTTTGCTTTACACTCATTCTTAAAGTGGCCCTTCTTGCCACACTTGAGGCAAGGCATTTCTGACTTTGGCTTCTTTTTCTTGATAGAAGTTCCCTTGACTTTTAGATTGTCAGGGTTCTTCTTCTTGCTGTGGAAAGTCGCCTGCTTTCCCTTTGGTTCCTTGGTCTGAACCAGATTGGCGTTAGCCAATTGCTTGGACAGCGTGTCCACTTTTAGTTGAGCTCGCATCTGGTCCTCAACATAGATTTCCTGTAGGAGATCTTCAAGGGTGATCTCCAACTTCTTCCTATGCATGTTTGCATAGAACTTGCTCCACCCAGCGGGGAGCTTTGAGACAATCCCTCCAACAACAAACTTGTTGGAGAGGGGCATCGCCTCGTCTTTCAGCTTCTGTCGCAGTTTCAGGAACTCCTTTACCTGCGGCAGCATAGACTTTTCGTCCTCAAAGAACCACTTGTGATATTTTTCAACCACAAATATTTTACTGCGGTTCTTGTCTTCTTCGTAGAGTTTTTCTAGAGACTCCCATATGTCTCTAGCGATATTCTTCTTAGAATAGGATTCTACTAGGGAATCCTCCATAGCATTCAGGATAAGCAACCTGCAAATGCTATTCTCCCTTCTCCACTTGGCCTGAAGTTTAGTAGCCGCAGAGATTGCGACAGCAGACCCAGTATCTGGAACGGTAGGTTCCTCTTCAAGAAGCACGTGATCCACGTCTCTGAATTGAAGAGTGAGATAAACCTTCCTCTTCCAGACTTGATAATGCTTTCCATCAAACTTCTCTAACTTACAGAAGTCAGTGTTTAGGAGTGAAGCATTAATGTTTTCCATCGTAGCAATAAAGCTTTGAGATTGTTATTGCCGGGAACGCCGGGGCACGCTATTCGATGGAAAATACAGAAACTGAAACAGTTGTAAAGACAACGTTTCAAATGCAATTCCTTAAAGAAGGTTTTGCAACAGATATCCAGAAGGATTCTGCAAATTATGAGATCTAAAAAGATATCGTAATACACAAATAATCTAAAGAGATTTTCGTGATCGTAACAAACTGGCAGTAGTGGCTTCTAAAAAGAAGATACTGACAGAACTGCTAAAGGCAACAGAAGGATGACAGGCGAGAAATAGAAATGCTGGGGTGAATTATCACCGTTGCTCAAAGCTTTATTCGCCCTCTGCGAACAGCTTCCAGGAACCAGCAAGGTTGACAGAAAACCTTGGAACACTCCTGCTCTTCTGACTCCTCGGAAGACGGCGAACTCCTCTGGCAATGGCTCTACTCTTCTCTCTCTGTTTGAAGTAACAGAACCCACGCGTACTAAAAAGTACTAGTGTTTGTGTTAAAGAACACGCTCACTACTCTGTTGTGTTAAAGAACACTTAGAGTTTTTCTCCCTGGAATTCTGATTACTACCACCCTCAGAGAGAGGAGAGAACCTGCATATATAGCCCACGGGGCGGTTGCCAAGCAGTTGCCTGAACTTCAGGGTAGTGGCAGAACCACTCCTGAACGTGCAGCAACTGCTGCAACCGTTCCCGCTCTAATATGCAGCCAGCCATACGCACATACGCGGACACGCGGGTACGCGGGTTCGCTGCCATAGGCTACCATACGCTGCCTTACACTGCCGTATGCAACCGTATGCTGCGTATACGCGTATTAGCGTTACTTATGCGTACTTTACGATGAAGCTGACATGCTAAGTGCAAAGTATGCCAACAAAATGCCACATTACGCCTCATGAGCCCGAGTCCGAGTCCGAGTCCGAGTCGGAGCTTAGCTCCATGGAAATAAATTTCCAAGAGCAAAAAGCTTACAGCTTCTTAATTGTTGATTAAGCTTTTATACCATTAATAATTAATTCCACATGGCACACACCCATGTGCACTACATGTGCATCTCCATAAAGAGAAAAGACTCATATATGTGGAGATACACATTCCTTTCTAGCCGATGTGGGACTAAAAACCAAAACAAAAGGCTACAAACCCAACAGTTATCCCATATCTGACCTCTCTACTGAACACCTGGTCGAACATATTGGGATTGTTGACCTCTATGGGATGATACTCCATCATGATGTAGTCGGTCGTAGTGTGGGAACTATTCCTCTGAGCGCGAATGCTCTCCACATAGAAGACTTGAACCTAGTTGTATGGACCTGGAGCATCGCCTATAGCAGAAGAAAGTGCATCATCGGCCCGGTCGTGGTACTGCAGTAGGAGAAGGAGCATCACCGACCGCTCTCGGTCGCGGTATAGAAGGAGCATGACCGGCCGCTCTCGGTGGCGGTGCAACAGGAGAAGGAGCATCACCGGCCGCTCCCGGTCGCAGGGAAAACCTTTGCCAGAATCCATATCATAGCATCTTGATCAGAGATCTTCTTCTTGGAGTTCTTTTTGGAGTTCTTCCAAAGGAGTCCGACAAGTCAGTTGGCGTGTGTTAGGTAGGGAATTGAATTATTTTATGGTTTGGATTGAATTTAAGTTTAATTGCTCGCTAATAATATTTTATTTCAATTTAATGTTTAGTTTAGCTCCAATATCTTAACCCCATATATTTCTAACCATAAATTTATCTTCTATCAAAATTAAATTAAATATTATGGGAGAGGATAAATTAGTCAATTGTATCCACTTAGACTTTTTTTATTTATTTTTCTACTTAATAATTTTTTTCCACATTTAGTGATCTTTATCGAGTTAGAGAAACATAACTTGTTCATGATCTTTGTCATGTATATTGAAAAGTTCACCTAAAATGCATGAGAATAAGATAGGGTAGAATCTCAATAAGAAATAGAATCTCAATAAAAACATATATTCAAAAATATTTGATTAACTTTTTTTAATATAGTTGAATTTAACTGAACACATGTGGAATAAAATAAATAAAATAATTCTGGGTGCCACGCCTGATCCTATAATCGCATTGGACACCATCTAACCCCCAACACCCACACGCCAACTGACTTGGCTAAGTTAGTTGGCGCTTGCTCCCACTCCACTCTCCACCTGTTCGCCCACCCACATGACTTAGTGTGTCCTCTCTCCCTCAGCAATTACCTCAAACTTCTTCCTTTATTACAATTATCCCAAACTTTTTTTACCTGTATGAAAATTTATGATATATAAATATAGGTGAAGAGTGGTCATTGGCATGCATGAGATGCATGATTTGGTCCAGAGGAGTTTGAAAGTTAGCTATGGCATGCATATGATGCATGAGCTGCATGATGCATGAGCTGCATGGTTTGGTCCAGAGAAGTGTGAAAGTTAACTATGGCATGCATGCCATGCATGGTCACCTAGTCTTTATTATTCTAATGGCTAGGATTTGTATCAGAGAAGAAGGGATAGAGTGAGGCATATGATCTATATACTCATAAATTGATTTTTGTAGCATTTAATCACACACTTGGAAGGTTATTTATTTATTTTTATTTTTATTTTTTTGTTTTTGTTTTGTTTTTGTTTTTTGTTTTTTTGTAATTAACATTCTTCATCCTTCTTAAAAGTTGAGTTTTGTTGAATTGTTCTCCTCTCAGTGAAGCATTTTATCATACACTTGGAAGGTTTTTTTTTGTAATTAACATTTCTTCATCCTTCCAAACAGTTGAGTTTTGTTGAATTGTTCTCCTCTCAGTAAACCCCATATTGCATGTGATCCATATTCATATTGTGATATATTAGACATAAGAGGGGGATTAATAACTTGTTCTTGAATTGAATGTTGGGAATGAAACATAGAAACCATTCCCTCAATCCAAAAAGACTGCAACAAAACCGAAGTAAAATATAGAAACCAATATCTACCAAAATCACACAAAAGCAAAAACGCAGACACAACAATTTGAAGTGAAAAATTGTTGAATATTTAGGAGTTATATTTTATTAATAATCTCTTGGCTATATATATATATATATATATATATATATATATATATATATATATATATATATATATATATATATATATATATATAGTTTATATCATTATTTCAATATTTAATCTCTAATTATCTATTTGTGTTAGTAGTTATTTGGGGGTAGCCTGGCCAATAGGTTGGCCTTCTATTTTAATCAAACTCTTATCAACTCTAGGGCCCAACTTATGTGCCACACCCTACTTATTTATTAAATCCAGCCACCAAGTGAGCCACAACCTATATTTCAAGTAAGCCCAAAGCCTACTTAGCCAAGCCAGCCCAAAACGTTTATTAAGGGTCCAGATTTTTATGTTGAAGCCCATGTATTGGGATCAGACCATTTCTTAAGCCTCTATCAAACTAGTCACTTTGTCATTAAACCCGACCCGGCCCATTTAGGAATCAATCCAACGTTCACCAACTCTAATTGACCAAGGTTCATTTTAGGTCAAGATTCTAATATCAGAGCTCCTTCTCTCCCTCCTCCACAAATTCCGGCAGGCGACGAGCGAGACGTCGCCGTTACGGTGGCGATCTTCTCCGCGACCCTCTGGAGTATTCCACAAGCTTCGTCTTCACCGCCTCACACCGGCTCATCCTCGCTATGTGTGTGACACAATGCCATAACCACCTTCCCTTCAAATTCGAACACAAGAACGACAAGGTCGGGCTTCAGAGACACTGTTAGTTACGTTCTTGTACAAGTGTGATATACTAGAGTCTTGGGCCATTTCTAGAAATCAGTATACTAAGTCTTTAGAATGGAATTAAAATCAGTATACTAGAGTCTTGGGCCATTTCTAGAAATCCAGTACATTAAGTTGCTGTGGGATTAAGTCATTGGACCAGCTTTAGGTTCTTGTACAAGTGTGATATATTCGTTTGACAGCTTCACGATTAAGAGTGGGCCGGCCTAATTTAACTGAGTACAAGATGATTTTGATTGATGGGCCTAATTTAACTTAGGTCATTAAGACGAGCTAGTTTTAATAATCAGCCATAGTCTCAAGTTTGATTTGTTCTATTGCAGCTTTAAGTTAGGCCACCAAGTTCAATAGTGCCATTACTATGTTCAGTAAGCTTAGTCTATGTGATAGACCAGCTATGGGATAGACCAACTAATAGGTGTATTAGAATAAACATGTTAGCTTGATTAATGATTAAGTGATGGTATAAATAGGAATTACATTAATTAGGTTTATTCGCTTGCCTCTAATTGTATTTTCCTAATTTATAGGTGATTAGAAGATACAGTCATTTCCAGAAAGGAAGGCAACTACACGTATCTCGATTTTACTGCCACTTGCATGCATGAGCATACACACTTGTTGTCTTGATACTTGCTTTACTTGCTTGCATGATTTTCGTGTCGGGTGGAGGACATTCTAAAACATGTGATAGACTAATATTGGACAATTCTCGTGCTTGATAGCATATTATTATATGCCTCATGTCCATTACATGCGTGACTGATAGCATTGTCATCAGACATGTCTGATTATTGCGTGACTAGTAGCATTGTCATTAGACATGCCTGATTCTTGCGTAACTGATAGCATATTATTCATTTAATATGCCTGATACATATTAGTCCCCACATGTTGATGATGTCCAATTACACATGTTCACATAGCTAGTGCATGCTCTGTGTATATCTCATATTGCTTGTCATTTACTTCTCTTGTTTTACCTGTTTCCTAGATATCATGTTGGTAAGTATTATTGAGTTACATTGTGCTTTGCTCCATCCTGACTGGATTGTTGATTATAGGTGAGACTGATCCCTCAGAGTGTTACCGCCAGCAGAGGGACCTAGCAGCGGAGCTCACTCCGGATAGTGAGATGTAGATTCATGTATAGGAGATTGTCTCGATGTATTGATATTGAGTATATGTTGTCAGTCTAGATAGCCTTTATATTTACCAGATATTCATGTAAAGACTGTAATAACTGCATAGTGATCTGTGATGGATAGTAGTAGATAACTCGTGATAGATGTTGTGATGATATATATGATTATATTGGATGATGACTAGACTAGACGACTAACTATTGATGTCAACGACAAAGTAGGCCGAGCATGACTCGATTCGTACATCTGACACTTGGATACTAGGTAATACCCTTACCCTAGTAATATTTACCTTAGTGGGCGTTTGGTACGAGGATTACTATATAGCCGAGAATTTTATATTCTAAGGAATTTTATTCCAAGGTATCATTTTTTCGGACATTCTTTATTACCATGTTTGGTACATAATAAAATATTTCCGGATATATATAGTTTATTTTCGGGTATATATAATGTATGCGTTTGGTACCATAAATAAATTTCAAGGAATATAAAATTTCTCAAACTTAGATAAAGAGATGTTTGAGTACAAGTAATGGAATAATTTTATTGCCCTATTTTTTATGATATTAGAAAAATTAACAAAAAATAAGACCAACTGTCTAAAAAATATATAGAGAGAAATACATAGAAAAAGAGAATAGTAGAGAGAGATAGCAGAGAAAGAGAGACGATAGAGAGAGAGATAGGAGAGAGATACGATAGAGAGAGAGAGACGATAGAGAGAGATAGGAGAGAGAGAGATACGATAGAGAGAGAGAAAGAGAGAGAGATGATAGAGAGAGAGAGAGAAAGAAAGAGAGACGATAGAGAGAGAGAGAGAGATAGCATCGAGAGAGAGAGAGAGAGAGAGAGAGAGCAGCGAGAGAGAGAGATAGACGATAGAGAGAGAGATAGGAGAGAGAGATATGATAGAGAGAGAGAGAGTGAGATACGATAGAGAGAGAAAGAGATACGATAGAGAGAGAGAGATAGGAGAGGGAGAGATACGATAGAAAGAGAGAGAGACGATAGAGAGAGATAGGAGAGAGAGGGATACGATAGAGAGAGAGAAAGAGAGAGAGAGAGAGACGATAGAGTGAGAGAGAGAGAGAGATAGCATCGAGAGAGAGAGAGTAGAGAGAGAGATAGACGATAGAGAGAGAGAGGCAGAGAGAGAGAGAGCAGCGAGTGAGAGAGAGAGAGAGAGAGAGACCGCAGGAGAGAGATTATGGTTTTATCAAAAAAATTGGATGGCAAAAATTGTAAATATATAAACTTTTAGTTAATTTTATTCCCAAGTAACAAAAAAAAATACCCACCTATCTACTAGGGAATAGATTTCCCACAATAAGTTACCCGGGTATTCATTATTCCCGAAAATAAATTTTATTAGGTAATACCAAACGTGGGAATATTATTCCAATCCTAAATTTTCCTAGGACGCGTACCAAACGCCCCCTTAGGGTCGTGACACTTGGACCTTGCCTTGAAGGTAAACTATTACCTTAAGGAAAAAGGTAAATCTAAGATATCCCAAGATGCTACTTGGGTATCTCAAGATACCACTCTAACCATATCCTAATATCCTACTCTCTTGATACCCTCAAGTTACTATCATACCCACTCTCTAACATCTACTAGCTATCCCAAGTCATCTAACCAAGATACCAACTTACATAAGATACTCACTCTAACATAGATACTAACTTCTAGTTTAGGATACATAGGGTATATCTAATTACCTATCCAAGATACTAACATATCTATCTAGGATACTATCTTAGATATCCTAAGATACTAGCTAACTCATCTAAAGATAGTATCCTACGATACTCTAATATATACATATACATTATATCCTTCTCCCCTAAAATGGTAGATAACCAACACACACACACACACACACACACACACACACACACACACACACACACACACATATATATATATATATATATATTTATATACTACCCATGGGATAATATCCTATAAAATCTAGGATACCAACTCTAGCCAATATCCTAATATCATATCCATCTATGTAATACCCCAATTCTAACCATTACCTACCAATGTATTCCAATACCTTGGTATAACTGTCTATTTTCAAAAATGAGGGTAAATTTGTTATTTTTTATATTCCTATATTTTTGTAAATACTTATTTATTATTGTTTGCAAAAACAAAAGTATAAAACTTTATTGATACAAACTGTGTAATAAAGATTACAAGAATTCTGGAAAAATTACAACTATAGGAATCCAATCTAGATGACGATTACTTTATCCCTTGGACGATGTGAACTTTGAAGACGGAGCCTTTGAAGTTGAAAATAACTCTGGAAACTGAAGGCAAAAGCCTCGGAAGTTGAAGGCAAAAGCCTCGGAAGAATGCAGCAACACTTGAGCAAGAACTCCTGGACTCTCTGATCTCTGATCTCAGATATCTGATCTTGATCCCCTTGAAATGAAGACTTGAAACTCTATTTATAGAGTTCTGAAAATAACTAACTTTCAGTTATTCTGGACTGCGCAGGATGATTTGCGCAGCAATTGGTTTGCGCAGCATTGGACTGCGCAGGCAGTTACTGGATCGTGGGCTAACTATCTGAGACACATGGCATCATTTGATTGAAATGCGCATGATCGTGCATAGACAGTTGCCACGTAATGAGCAATTGATGGCATGAATGCCACTGTGTACTTTATCAGTTATGTTGGTAGAATACGCAACCTGAACTGTGCAGAATTTGGTTTGCACAGGATTAGACTGCGCAGACTTTGGTTTGCGCAGGATTAGACTGCACAGGAATGGATTGCGCTGCCAGCTGTCAGCCGCCCTCGAGCACTGTGCGGCGCGATAAACGAATAGTCTCCTCGTTATCCGTGCTGTCAGCTGTCAGGAAGATTTGATTTGATTCAGGTAATGATGACTTCTGCCACGTCAGCCTGCGCAGTTGGGAACGTACGCAAACCAACCTGCGTAATGTGATGTCTGCGCAATCTGTCGTCTGTACAATTCATCAAAATAATGTATATCTTGATTCTTTGACTTTGTTGATTGATGCAACTTGATTTTTTAGGACCTACAAGACCCCTTCAAAGTTTTCGAAAGTTGATTTTATTTCAAAGTTTCGAAACACTTTGAATTTTTGAAATTCAAATCAAGTTGCGCATGATGATGAGCTGTCTGCGCAAAGCGAAGAGCCCCCAATTTTAGGCGCAATCCGAGGCAGCCGTTTCATATTTTGAAAGCTATAAATAGCCATCTTCCTCATTTTCATTTCTTTACTTTGCATCCTTCGAGCTCTTGAGAGAAATCCCCCCGAACCCTTACCGTCCTCCTCCTCCGACGACTGTCATGGCACCACGATGATCCTCCAATGCTACCGCCGCGAAGGGAAAAGCTCAGGCCGAGTCATCTGACAGAGTTGCACGGCGAGCATCTCGACACGAATTCGCGCACCCCGCTCTGAGAGGTTGTTGAACCGATCGAAAACCCCCTTTTTTAGGGTGATTCGACTTCCTTTGATCTTCGAAACTCATTTCTTTTTAGAGATGAGTTCAAATTGCGCCACCCTTTTTAGGGTTTTGGTTACATTAACTGTCAGTTCTCATTTTTATGAAGGCTACATTCCTGCGCAATTTGTTGAATTGTGCTGACAGGAAGTCAGCGCAATCGATTGATTTGCGCAGGATGTCAGCGCAAACTATTGCTTTGCGCATCCTATTATGATGCGCAAACTGATGTTGCGCAAGCCATGTCAGCGCAATCTGAGGAGTTGCGCACTCTAATGTTTTGTATTCAAAAACAGAGACTTTGACTTGTATTAATTTTTATCTGTTTGTTGATGCAGTTGAGGTCAATGAAGATCCAGATTATGAACATTTTGTGGGAACCCTCTCAGAGTCTGAATATAAAGAAGATCTGTCTCATGTTCACTATCCTCAGTACGATCTACCGGCCTCCCGTCAGGCTATACTGATTTCCCAGGATAATGAGACTTTAATGTGTTTGATGAATGGACAGCCCCTAGAATCAGCCGATGCTGTAATTCATAATAAACCCTTATTCTTGTTCGGTGACGCCTTTGAGAAAGTCTCTCAGCCTAGGCCGAGGATGGAGGATAGAATAGTTCACCAGAAAGATAGATCATTCTTCATACCAGACATTGCTCGCTGCCTTCCTTTGTCGCGGTACGCTCATGCGAGCTACCCAAGGAAGATGGAGTGGAACATCACTCTGTTTCAGGATGCCCGTGCAGGAAAAATCTTCGTAAAGAAAGGTCCAAACAAGAGGAATATGTTTTATAGCTCCTCTGATAGATATAGCTGCTTGTTGAGAGGCTTGAGACCTGGCTGCATTCCACCAGAGAACTCCTCTATCCTGATGCCTGTTAGAACACCAATATTCGCAAATGAATTTGTGAAGGCTGAAGAAAAATATCCCGAACAAGACATCAGACTGACTGGATTGGTGAATCCAGACTACAAACGATGGAGCTATATTGCGAATTAGATTCTGACAATATTCCAAGACAGACTCCAACAGATCAACCTGTATCAAGCAGTGCACGCCACTGTATACGGCTTTGCTCCCAACCCACATATGTTTTTAGCCTTGGCTGAGAGGTACAACTATAGGACGGGGACCTTCATGACTCCGGGTGGAGAGATGGGGTTTGTACTCTACGAGATGAAGTATATCTCGTACCTTCCCATGGCAGATGCTCCGTATGAGGAGTTTGTACCGACAAATGATGAACTGGACAAGCTTAGAAAAGAGAATGCAGCGATGGTGGCAGTGTTCGAAGAACTACTATGCCATTACAAAATCTGCTCTCTATTTTATAAAGTGCTACCGCCAACA
Source organism: Iris pallida (assembly GCA_029216955.1). Lineage (NCBI taxonomy): Eukaryota > Viridiplantae > Streptophyta > Magnoliopsida > Asparagales > Iridaceae > Iris > Iris pallida. The sequence goes on from JANAVB010035017.1 coordinate 2,442,172, forward strand.
CTTGTTACTCTTCAAAGTGGTTACCATATCTGTTTCTCAACCATATAGAAGAGAAGAAGACCAAGAAGAATGACAAATGCTACCCTAACTTCTTCAAACCTTTGAGCAACATAGAGGTTATGAAACTGATGGAACAGAGTGGTAACTTTGATAAAGAAGTGAAAGATGATCATGAGTATCCTCCTTTGAAGACAGGGGATACTTTGGAGAGTTATTTAAGAATGGGCTATAGACCCATGTCCGAAGAAGCACAACTGGCAGGGTTCCTAACATACTGGCTTCGGAGGTTTGTGGTTTTCGGATCCAGCGCTGTGGATCGTTTTCACCGTGGTGTTCTGTTTGCTGCTGTCAAGTTAGTCTTCGGCTATAAGATGGACTTGTTATCAGCAATGACCTGTAAACTAAATGCCAGTCTTCGTTTGTACGTCGACTTGATGCTGAAGGCGAAGGGAGAGAAAGAGTTCCCTCGCTTGGAATTGCCATATACATATTTATTTGGATGGTTGCTTCTTCACTATCCAACCTTAATGGATCCCGGCATGGGACAAGTTGATGGCAGTTTTCTCCGAAGATATTCTCATGGACAATGGAAATACACTTCTTTAAGCGAGTGTAGATATATGTTGAATCTAAATAGAGGATGGAACTTCTGCTGTGCTCCTTTCCCTGCTGGGTACGATCAGATGCCCACAAATATGGTGGATTCGAAGATGCAGCCTCTGACCCGTACAGCCTTTGAATGGTTGAAGACGATTCGACCATCTCATCTGGTTTATCGGTTCGAAGAAGAATGCTATCTAGAACCATATCTTCCCAGCCGATTTGCTCGGCAATTTGGGTATGATCAGTTCCATGTAGGAAATGCAATTACTTGCCTCCAAGGCAAAGGTTATTTGATAGACGGGGCCAGAGCTTGGGCTTATTACAATGCCCGTGATACGAAAGCCACCTTTTCAATGCCAGCAAAGAATACTCCCCAGGGTCCTCAGATGCTCTTCACATATTCAGTGTTTTATACATCCGCGAATACTTTTGTCGAGAATTTTAATCTCGCAGATAGTTTCACTACTGCAACAAGATTGAGGAGAGGAAGAATTGCTTCATCGATCCCTGTAAATGAGGAGGTGCACGAGCCGGTCGATGCTCCTTTGGAAGTTTCGAGGGATATGATGTTCCCTCAAGAAGTAAACGCAGCAATGCGTATTTCTCTGAGAGTGGGTAGATCTCCAGCGAAGAAAAGGAGAAGAGAGGAGCCTCCTGCTCCAGCAGCAAAGAAGAGATTGATCCTAGATCTTTCTTCCGAAAAGGTCACTACAAGATCCCAATCTCGACAATTGGCCGAGACACATCAAGAAGCTGCTACTACACCAACTTCTGTGCAGAAACAAGCAGAGCCAGTAAATGTAGAGAGTCCTGTCAGACCTCTACACAGAAAGAAGAGAGTAGTCACCAGAAGAGTTTTGGAAGAATCTTCTTCTAGACAAATCCTGACTTCAGTAGTTGCTGCAGCAGGAATTCTAATGTCATCTCCCACACCTATTTCTGAATCTGGGAGCAAAACTCTTGAAGAAACTGAACAGAGGGGAGATCTTGTCCCAAGAACTGAGGTTGAAAAGCCTGGAGAAAACATCTTAGAGGAAGAACAAAATGTTGTACGACCTTATTCACCTGTCGCGGAGACTACTCAATCTCCTCTTACTCCCAGGACTCTTCGTGAAGAAGAAGACCGTGAAATGATTGCAGCTTTGGAGGATTGCAGTTATAGCCTGCAAGAGGATCAGACTGCCACTAACAGTGGGAATGCAGCAGTAGAAGAAAAAGAAGAAGACGAGGAGGGCTCTTCATCCGAAAATATTGATGAATATATACAAGATCCCGAAAGGGAAAATGAAGAACATATATCTCTTGATACAGCCGATGATACTTCAGATCCTAAGAAGGATATTGAAGTAGAGGCATCTGCAGAAAAAGTTGTCGATACTTTAAATCTTGATAAAAATGTTGAGATAGAAATATCTACTGAAGAAACAGCCGATGAAGGTGCTCTGAAAGAAAATCCCACCACCGACCCTCAAGGTATAAAACGAGATCTAGCAATCTTCTCTTTTAAAATGAACTGATAACTAATATCTTTATTTTGTAATTCTTGCAGATCTTGAGATTCTGCCAATACCTCCAACGGACCTGGCTATGGTGCCTATACCAACGGTGGTTGTTAGTAGTAGCCATCACTTATCTTGCGATTCTGAAGCGGGCAGCAGCCAGGCTGTCGCAGCTGAAGCTACTTCTGTTCAACGGGAATCCATTCCAGCAGGGAATGCACTTGTTGTTAGATCAAACCAAGGTAAGATTGCTTTTATTTGATCTTCTTGTTCATCAGCAAATAATTAGTAAAATAATAATTTTACTATTGCAGAGGATCAAACAGGAGGAGCGACCAGTTCTACTCTAGCTCCTTTATTTAAAGAACCAGTTGTCCAGCCACAAAGAGTCGAGCAACCTGCTACCTCATCCTCAACAGGAGTAGCAGCAACTCCTGGAACTCTGGCCATCAATCAACAAGTTGTTCAGTCTTTTACCAGATGCTTCTTCGAATCGCTAGGATCTCTTGTTCATAAAATGATAGAAAAAGAAGGAGCTGATTTCATTATGGTTAGAAAGCCAACTTCTTTCTTAATAAGAGCCATAAGGGATCAAGGAGACGAAGCTCAGGCCACTCTTCTTGAACACATATTGAACGAATTAGAAGTATCCATCAAGAAATATAAGGAGCTCAAGAAGAAGGATGTAGACTCTTTAGTTCAGGCTGAATTTGAACGACTGGCTCAAGCCGCTGATATGGAAAGGGTAAACCTTCAAAATCTTTTAGAGGCTCATTCTGCAAAAATCAGCTGAATACAACTCTAAAATAGAATCAGTTACTTTAGTGGCTGAAAGCAAAGGACGGAGACTTGCTGAGCTGAAAGCAAAAATTACTCGCCTCCAGCAAGAGTTTGAAGAGGAAACTATTAATCACCAACTGGTGATTGAACAATTCAATGCCTTAATTCAAGAGAGGACTGAGTACGAGACAACCCATGGTGCAGAAATCACCCAACGGACAGTGGACATGCCCATTTTTGATGAAGAAAGCGGGATGGAAGAAGCGAGAAGGATAGTAGCATCAACTCATGAAAAAGAGCTGCAGACACTGAAGCAGCAAATTGACAATCTGATTATCCCTCCTTCTTGATTAGAACTTTTTGTATTTTTGTGTTTGTCACTATTGATGCGTTTCTGTAATGCCTCATATTTTGATAAATAAAAGACATTTTGTTGTGGCTCCATTATTTATTGCATATCTTATTCAGATATAAATAATAGAGATAGGAAAAATATTCAGAGGTGCAAGACATGATATATTTCTTGATGATTTTGTAGAAAATAATTATATTCATTATATCTGCTCAGAGGTAATATGGACGTGGCAGAATATATTGAATACTATTATTTCGATTTGACAACTTAATCGAAAATGACAAGTTGCTGATGTGGATAATGAACAATGATAAATCGTCAATATATGTGAGATGAATGAACGGGAAGACCGTCAAGTAATGATGAATGAACGGATGAACCGTCAAGTGATGGTGAATGAACGGGTGAACCGTCAAGTGATGAATGTAATAAATGAACGGATGAACCGTCAGATAAATGAACAGATGAACCGTCAGGCATTAATGAACGGATGAACCGTCGAATGAATGTAATAAATGAACGGATGAACCGTCAGGCATTAATGAACGGATGAACCGTCGAATGAATGTAATAAATGAACAGATGAACCGTCAGGCATTAATGAACGGACGAACCGTCGGATGAATGTGTCGCTTTGTTAGTTGAGGAACTTCTGCCTATAAATATAGCAGAAATCTGACAGGAACTAACACTTCTACAAAATATCGTCTGGAGAAGCATCTAAGAAGGCTGAGATCACCTCGAAGGTTGAGAAGGGCACTGAAGAACGCCCTGCCGATCCAGTTCAGCCGAAGGAGGCAGAAGCAGGTAAAGGTCCGTCTGCACCCCAGCCACCACGGGACATTTTGGACTTCCTGCTCCAACCAGGAAGGACTGAAGAAGAAGAAGCCATGAGGATGGCCGCCTGCAAGTTCCTCGTGGGTTCCAGCAAGGAGGTCCTCGATTCTTTTGCTAATCATATTTTCGAGAAGGACGACAGTGGCCCGCGTCCCAATGTAGAGAAAGATGATAGTGACCTTTAATATCATGTACTATCATATAATAAAATAAAATTTAAATTTTATTTATGAACTTGATTCTGTCTGATGATTTACAAGCATTTACATTTATACATAATACTTCTTAAGGAACTTGCCATTGATAGGCATCATAGCAACTCGACCATCAAGTTCTGAGAGCTGATAAGCTCCATTTAAGAAGACTTTGCTTATAACATAAGGACCTTTCCACTTAGCATCGAATTTCCCTTTACTCATATGAGTCATAGTCATAGGACGTCTGACCGTTAGAACAAGTTCTCCTTGCTGAAACATTCTGACTTTAACTTTGCGGTTAAAAGTCTTCGAGATGCGGGCTTGGTATAACTCAATATGTTGTTGAGCCATTAATCGTTTCTCATCAAGTGCTTCCAACTCTTGAAGTCGAAGAAGATCGTTGTTCTCTGTTGTAAGCTCATTAGCAATGGCAATCCTTAAAGAAGGAATTTGCAGTTCCAAAGGAAGAACAACTTCACAGCCATACACCAAAGAGAAATGTGTAAAGCCTGTAGGATTACGGACCGTAGTTCGGTAGGCCCAAAGACATTCGCCAAGTTTCTCGCTCCAATTCCGTTTGTTAGTAGATACAAACTTCTTAAGGAGTTTGATGATGGTTTTGTTAAAGGCTTCAGCTAAACCATTAGCGGCAGGATTGTATGCTGTCGAAGCGACATTGTCAATCCGATGATCTTTGCAGAATCTGGTGAACTTCTAGCTGATGAATTGAGGTCCATTGTCATGGATGATTCTTCGAGGTACACCAAATCTATAGATGACGTGGTGTTTAATGAAGTTGATGACACTGCTAGTCTTGACTTCAGCCAGAGGTATAGCTTCAGCCCACTTGGAGAAGTAGTCAGTTATCGTTAATATGAACCGATGTCCTCTAGAAGAAGGAGGGTTGATAGGACCTATAATGTCCATACCCCAAGCCTCAAAAGGCCAGGAAGCAGCCGTCGGGTGTAAGAATTCTGATGGTTGATGAATGAAGTCTGCATGGATTTGACAAGCACGATATTTTCTTGTATATTCAATGGCATCTGATACCATAGAGGGCCAGTAATAACCCATACGTCTAATGCGATCCTGTAATTTAGGACCAGGTTGATGTGCTCCACAAACACCATCGTGAGCTTCATGCAAAACTTGTTTAGCTTCGTCACCAGCGAGACAGCGTAGGAGAAGACCGTCATAAGTTCGTCGATAGAGGGTCTTGGTAGTTTGATTGTAATAGAATCGGAGAGATCATCGACGAACGCTTGTAGCCTCCTTAGGATCTTCGGGGAGTATGTCATGCACCACGAAGTCAATGAAAGGAGTCCTCCAATCGTCATCGATAACATTAACTTCAGCAAAATTGCTGAATTCAATATTACGATTGTTTTCGATGCAGAACAGTTCTCGATTGGAGATAACTACCACCTGCTGTCTTTTGATAGGGATGGCTAAGACAGCTGCAAGATTGGCCAAAGCATCTGCTTCGGTATTGCAAGTTCTTCGAACATAGTCGATGAAGAAAGCTTTGAATGATATAGCTATATTGATTGCTGCTTCATGATAAGGCATCAGGTCTTGATGACGGACTTCATAGGTTCCTCTAACCTGATTAACAACCAGTTTAGAATCACCGTAGACTTCGAGATATTCCACATTCAGTTGTTTGGCTAACTGAAGGCCGATGAGTAGAGCATTGTACTCCGCTACATTGTTGGAGCAAGGTTCATCAAGAGAGTAGGCTCTTTGGATAGTTGATCCGTCTGGAGAAACGAGAACAACCCTAACTCCTGCTATAATAGCACCATTTGGTCCAATTCTCGATGCACCATCAAAGAATAAATGCCATGTTGGAAATTCTTCAGAGATCATGTTGGCTTCCAATGTCTCGTCTGGAATTTCGTCATAGAGTTTAGATGTCTCAGGCACAGGATGAGCTGCTAAGAAGTCCGCCAGTGCTTGACCTTTAACAGACTTTTGTAGAACATACACCATGTCATACTGAGCTAGCAGGATTGCCCACGTAGCCAACCGAGAATTGAGTGTGCTGGGCTTCTTCATGAGTACCCGAAGAGGATTAACTCGGGATATGACATGAATAGTTTGGCCAATGATGTAATGCCTTGTCTTCTGCACAGCAAACATGAGAGCCATGCATTCTTTCTCGACCGGACTATAACGGTGTTCAGCACCAATCATAGTACGGCTAAGATAATAGATGGCCTGTTCATGACCTTCTTTATTCTTTTGGGCAAGTAAAGCACCCAATGAATGGTCCATAGCACGGACGTACATCAAGAATAGAATGCCAGAGATAGGTGGCACCAAAACTGGTGGGTTCATGAGATATCGCTTGATATCATCGAATGCTCGTTGACACTCTTCAGTCCAAACGAAAGATACACCCTTCTTCATTAGTTGAGTGAATGGTCTGCAGCGTCCAGACAAGTTCGAAATGAATCGCCTGATGTACGCAAGTCAGCCTTGAAATCCTCGTAGCTCTTTTAGGTTGCGTGAAGGATGCATCTCTTGAATGGCTTTGATCTTCTCGGGATCCACGTGTATACCCTTAGAGGTAATGACGAAGCCGAGAAACTTGCCACTAGAGACACCCAAGAATGACTTGGTGGGATTTATCTTGAGTTGATGTTGGCACATGAGATTGAAGATTGTTCTCAAATCTTGGATGTGATCTTCTTTTAGATGACTTTTGACAGCAATATCATCAACATAGCATTCCACAGTCTTACGAAGATGATCTTTAAAGATGGTACTCATAGCTCGTTGGTAGGTTGCACCAGCGTTCTTGAGACCAAATGGCATCACCGTGTAACAATAGACACCACGAGGAGTGCGGAAAGAGGTATGCTTTTCATCTTTAGGATTCATCTTGATCTGATTATATCCAGAGAATCCATCCATGAAGGATATTCGCTCAAACCCACAGGTATTGTCGATCATGACATCCGTGATAGGTAGAGGAAATTCATCTTTAGGACATGCTTCGTTAAGATCCCGGAAGTCGATGCAGACTCGAACTTTGCCGGTTTTCTTTAGAACTGGAACGACATTGGCCACCCAGTCAGGATGTTGTTCTTCTCGAATAAAACCACAAACAATGAGCTTCTTGACTTTATCATCGATTGCGTCCATCATTTCTGGTTTAAAACGCCGTTGTTGCTGCTTAACTGGTTTTGCATTAGGCAAAATATTCAGTTTATGTGTAGCAATCTTGGGATCTAAACCTGGCATGTCTTCATAACTCCAGGCAAAGACATCGATGTATTCTTTAATAAGAAGAATTAACTCTTGTTTGTCTGCTTCTGGAAGATTCTTGCTGATGAAGATTGGACGAGGCAACGCGCTTTCCCCTACATCAACTTGAACTAATTGATCTTCAGTAGGAGGTTCACGTTGTTCAAAGCAAAGTACCCATTGATTGTCCATATGTTGAGCCCAAGGATCTGTTTCAGGATTTTCTTCAATGTCTTCATTATAGCCTTCTGGTAGTTCAGCGGAGACCATGTTAGATGATACGATCAGCCTGTGAACTTCACCAATGCTAGTATCAGAATCCCAAGATCTAGAATCAGATGAATTAGAGCGTTCTTCACTGTCGGAGTTAGAGATTGCTGGGGATAACAGTGGAGGAGAAGCATATCCGAGACCTTTCTTAGTCCTGCTGTAATACATTTCCGACTTTTCTTCCGGAACAGTCGTGCGGATAGGAGTTCGTCTACCTTTACCGTAATTGAGGCCACTTTTGAAGTCATAGCCTATTTTCCGGATGATGTCTTTTGATTGTTGACTATAACGATGGAACTGGAGACGTCTTGTATCGTTAAATTTGCTATCATCCGTATAGCTGAATTGTTTTTCTGGTCCTTTACTAAAAAGTGTTGGACTTTCACCTTTCTTTAGAGAAGGATGAATACGGTAAGAATCATCTGGATCTTCAAGTGAGACTTCTGTCTGAAGAGATTGTACAACTCCCATTGTAATTGATTGGAAGCTATCTAACATATCCAAATAGCATTTAGTATAATAAATAACATCAGTATACTGGAAAGTAGGTGCTTTTTTATTGATTTGTACATCAGTATTTACAACAGGACCTTTAGCCTTAGCAGACTTGGTCAGATTAATTACAAGAGGGGGAGAAGAAGAACGTGGGGGAGGCTTGTTATGACGGAGGTCGATAACAAGTGGCTCAGAAGAGGTGAGCTCCCTTTTTTCCTTGTTGCGAGTAAGATCAACAACAAATGGCTCAGAAGGAGTGAGCTGCTTTTTGTCCTTGTTACGACGTAGGTCGATAACAAGTGGCTCAAAAGAGGTGAGCTCATTTTTGTCCTTGTTACGACGTAGGTCAATAACAAGTGGCTCAGAAGAGGTGAGCTCCCTTTGATCTTGATCAGCATCAACTGATTTCTTTTGAATTGGCAAGTGAATAGCCAGTGGTTTAGAAGACTGAGGATGTAAAACTCGCCCTTTGACAGGTATGATAAGAGTGTCTTTAGGCATTGCTTCTTGTTCTTCTTCAGTGTCTAAGGCTAACACAATCTTCATGAATTCATCCTTGTACATCCGAGCGTCGTTGCAGTATGCTTCAACACCTTTGAAAGGATAAAGATCCGCAACTTCCTTATGGACCTCTCCCTTATCATCAACATATTTGAAACATTGATGAAGGGTTGACGGAACAATATTATGCTCATGTAAGAACGGTCTCCCCAATAGAGCATTATAAGAACAACCATGATTGTCAATGATATAGAAGGTAACTTTTGTGCGAAGATTGCCTATTTGGAGTTTTAAGCGAATCTTGCCCAAAGGTTCACTCCTTCCCTGATTGAATCCAAGGATGGTGGTGATTGTGGTGGAGAGACTATGTACAGGAATTTTTAAAGCATCGAGCATTGTTTTCGGCATGATACTGAGAGCAGATCCTGGATCTATCAGGATGCGATCGACTTTCATCGAATCAACATAACCTGTATAGTAGAGAGGACGATCATGCCTATTGTCCTCCATCAGCATGTCATCTTGTGTGAAAGTAATATTCGGAATCAACTCCATAACACTATGACAATGTAGACAAGAGACTGGTTCTGCTTCCGGCTTCTTGAGAAAGGCTAGACAAGTCTCAGCTTGCATAAGAGCTTCACTTAAAGTTTCTCGCGTCTCTCTAGAAAGACGCAAGAGTTCAAAGATAGACAGCCTTGCTGGTGTATTGGCTAATTGAGCCAATATATCGAAATTATAAGGCTTCTCAAGCCCACTAGGGGATGATTTCTTCAAGGGTTTATCAAAGCAGACTTGTTGTTTGCCTTTATCAACAGCCACTGGTTTGGGAGGAATAGGAACCACAACTGGTGAAGATGTAGAAGAAATTTCTTTAATAGCAACAGGTTGTGCTGGGACAGGTTCAGAAGAAGAGGCAGGATTCTCTTGAGATTCAGAGTAATCTTTCAGATAAGTTTTCCCTGATCTGGTGCCCAACAGAATTTTTTCATCAACTATGGGGTCAAAAGACACCATGTTGCAGATCTTTGTCTTGTTTTTAGGGCGACCTTTCTTCTTAGAAGAAGAAGAATCCTCGAACTCTGAAGTAAGGTCGGGATGGATCCACATAACCTCGCCATTGTCAAGAGACAAAGGAACAAGACCTTCGTTTGGTGGAGAAGGAAGATTTTCAATCTCGAGAGTAGCCTTCGGAATAGGAATGACACCATGCTGTATCATCTGCGGGAGAAAGTTACCGAACTGGACTGAAACCATATTGGCAGTGACAGTCTTCTCATCTTGCTGCAGAGTAACAACTCCATCATTGACAAGCTCTTGAATCTTACCCTTGAGCACATAACATGCTCGAGTAGGATGTCTAATGAATCGGTGGTAGATACAATACTTAGGATGATCGGTCTTACCGACTTCATCAGGCTTCTTTGGGTCTGGAAGTTGGATCTTATTGCTTTTGAGTAAACACTCAAAGATGCTTGTTGTGTCATTTTCATCAAACGAATACTCTACCTTAGGGCGAGGTTCCCTCGGTTGAGGTGCAGCAGGAATAGAAGTAGATGTAGGCGGAGCTACATTGACAGCCAAGGACTCTTTGCTTTTCAGGTTAATATTCAGAGTTTCCTTGTTCTTGCGGTTGTTCTGACGATTACCGCCACCTGATGATTGATGTTCATCCCGATCAGGGTTAGACATCTGTACCCCCAGCTGTTTGAATTTCTCAGCACTCACTTCAGCTGCTTTGGCGTTGACAATAAAGGATGGCCAGTCTTGGAACTGAGTTGAGCCTGTCCACATACTGATGATAGGCAAGAGATTTGCCTTGCAAGTATCTATGGTAACAGCAGCAGGAGTCCCTGGAGGCATCTTCAAGGCTTCTCGACGGAAACGTTCGATGAAACTTTCAGCAGTTTCATTATATTTCTGTTTGATTTTATTGAGGGCAGACATAGTTATGTCATTGAATCCCTCATAGAATCTTTCCAGAAAGATCTGCTTAAGTCCTGAAAAAGGAGTAATACAACCATCGGGCAGACTTCTGTACCAGTCGTATGCTACACCGGCTAAACAACCGACGAACACCCTGGTAAGAAGAGCGTTATTTGGTTGGAGTTGAACAGTCATTACCTCGAAGTGATTGATGAACTGGCTTGGTGAGGTACTGCCGTCGAAAAGAGAGATTGTTGGAATCTTGTATTTGGAAGGAAATAGAACTTCCTTCCATTCAACTGGGTATGGCTGCTTGATTCCCAACCTTTGCAAATTATCCTTCTCTTTGAAGGCTTCGAACTGAGTTCGCAAGAGTTTAACAGCTTCATTGGTGTCTTCAGATGAAGAAGGAGCTGGCGGAGTCAGAGTAGTAGGAGGAGGAACAGCATTGTAAGCACTACCCCCAGCGGACTGACTAGGTATAGTTTGAACTTGTACTTGTACAGGAGGCATTTGAGAAGGCATTACTCCCAACCCAGCATTGACAGGTACTGAAGATGCTATGATCTCTGGATTTACGGTAGGTATAGTTGGTGGTGTGGCATGTTGGGCTACAATGATAGAATGCATGCTAGCGACCATTTCAGCCATGGTCTTTAGCTTGTCTTCAAGTGCAGCGATTCGCTGTTCTTGATTTGCAGACGTTGAAGCATCTTGATCATCAGTGACAACATAAGATGTCACTTCTCTTGGTACAGTGGAAGACACTGTCTGTTCAGAACTTTCGCTGTATGCATCATAGTCGGAGAAAGAGTCATCTCCTGACTGAGAAAGAGGGAAATGACCAGAAGGATCTTGAGGAAGATTCCTTTGACCGATTGTATCTCGGCTTCGGGAACGGGTATGTTGGAATACTCCCTCAGAAGATTCTTGAAGTAGATCCAGATACCGTTGACTTGGTTTGCGAGGTTTGCCGTGCTTAGAGCACCTTCTACCCCCAGTGTCTCGAGAAGTCATGTTAACAGAAGCATATAGGATTTCATCTTCATCCTCTGACATTGGTTCAGTTTTAGCAAAAGTCAAACGATCGAAGACAGATCGTTTTGTTGTTTGACAACAACATTGGATGATGACTTTATGATTGTAATGATGATCAGACGATTGAACTGAAGGAGTTGAGACATTATCCCGTTTTTGTCTGAGATGTTCTCGGAGATCAGAAACCATGCCAGGACGAGGAAAGGTTCGAGGAATATGTTCTTTAACAACATTCGGAACATGGTTCCGATTCTTCAAATGTTTTGTCCCTTGTGTGTACAAGGAAGTGCTCACCTCATTGGCATAGGTATCAGGATTTTTGTTCCTGGAGGTTTGTCTTTGAGGCTTGACTTTCGGTATAGGTTGCTTACGTTTTGTCGAAGTTGGCCTGTTAAGATATGTTCTTAGATCTGCAAATTCACCCCCAGGGGTTTCTGTTTGAGACACCAACAGTTTTCCCTATTTGGAACGGGATATCTTGAATGTCGGAAGGTCTTGAAATTCTGCTACTGGGGTAGGCAGAATACCTCTTTGATCAGTACAAGTTCCCTTGTCATGAAGGAAAGAAGAATCCTTGTTTGTAGGAGTTCTTGTACTGACAGGTGCCGAAACACGTTCAATTTGATCTTCTTCGGTAAAGATCGAGGAAGACTGAGAAAAGACCAAAGGGTCTTTTCCTTTATTTTGAGAAGAAGGATTAGCTAAAGAACATTTCCCTCTGTTGTCTTCCAAGTCATGAGACGAGGAAGTCTGAGAAAAGACCAACGGGCCTTTTTCTTTATTTTGAGGAGGAAGAGGAATAGCCAAAGGACTACCCCCAGTAGATTGTGCTGGAACAGCAGAGTGTTTAAGGGGAGGAACAGAGATTTTTCCTTTGTTATGAGAAGAGGAGAGTTTGGCCAAAAGGCTGTTACTCTTGGATTGCGCATGCTTGGTTTGCGCATGAGTAGATGGCGCACTGGCCCCTTGTGCATTAGAAGTTTTGGCAGAAAATGCATTGGTTCTGACCACAGAAGTTGTGGTTTGCGCATCAGGAGTCCTTGCTTTAGAGTACTTAGGATGCACTTTGGTTGCTGGAGTGTTGGTTTGCACAGGAAAAGCCACTGCCAATTGCGCCAGAGTCATAGGAGTCTTGTGTTTTGACAAGGCAGCATATGAAGTAGCCTGTGCAACAGTTGCAACAGATTGCGCAGTAGTATCTGAAACAGTTTGTGCAGCCGTTGTTGAGACAGACTGTGCAAGAGTTGGCACAGCAGATTGTGCAGCAGTCTGGCTAGCAGATTGTGCAACAGAGTGTGCAGCATCTTTGGTAGCAAAACTGCCAGATTGTGCAGCAGTCTTGGAGATCCATACTGAACGCACTTTGCTCTTGGCAGAAGTGGCTGTAGCACGGGGAGTGGTCTTGGAGTTGAGCATTGCCTCGTAGGCTGTCTGGTTGACCTTAACAACCAGTGTCTTCTGCGTCTTCCCGATAGACGCTACGTCACATTGAGTTGCTACTTCCTCGTCAGAGGAGAAAGTTGTCCCCAGCAGAGTCGCCATTTTGGTTGCAAAAACAAAAGTATAAAATTTTATTGATACAAACTGTGTAATAAAGATTACAAAAATTCTGGAAAAATTACAACTATAGAAATCCAATCTAGATGACGATTGCTTTATCCCTTGGACGATGTGAACTTTGAAGACGGAGCCTTTGAAGTTGAAAACAACTCTGGAAACTGAAGGCAAAAGCCTCGGAAGTTGAGGGCAAAAGCCTCGAAAGAATGCGGCAGCACTTGAGCAAGAACTCCTGGACTCTCTGATCTCTGATCTTTGATCTCTGATATCTGATCTTGATCCCCTTGAAATGAAGACTTGAAACTCTATTTATAGAGTTCTGAAAATAACTAACTTTCAGTTATTCTGGACTACGCAGGATGATTTGCGCAGCAATTGGTTTGCGCAGCATTGGACTGCACAGGCAGTTACTGGATCGTGGGCCAACTATCTGAGACACATGGCATCATTTGATTGAAATGCGCATGATCGTGCATAGACAGTTGCCATGTAATGAGCAATTGATGGCATGAATGCCACATGTACTTTATCAGTTATGTTGGTAGAATGCGCAACCTGAACTGCGCAGACTTTGGTTTGCGCAGGATTAGACTACGCAGACTTTGGTTTACGCAGGATTAGACTGCGCAGGAATGGATTGCGCTGCCAGCTGTCAGCCGCCCTCGAGCACTGTGCGACGCGATAAACGAATAGTCTCCTCGTTATTCGTGCTGTCAGCTGTCAGGAAGATTTGATTTGATTCAGGTAATGATGACTTCTGCCACGTCAGCCTGCGCAGTTGGGAACGTGCGTAAACCAACCTGCGCAATGTGATGTCTGCGCAATCTGTCGTCTGCGCAATTCATCAAAATGATGTATATCTTGATTCTTTGACTTTGTTGATTGATGCAACTTGATTTTTTAGGACCTACATTATTATTGTATTTTGGGGATTTGTTCAGTCGGGTTGGAGTTTCGTCCAGTTTTGACTTGTGTTAGTGGCCCGGGTAGTTTAGACTCTAGTCGGGACCCAAAGATTAGATAGGCATGGCCCACAAACTCATCTCATTAGGCTAGTACATTTAGACTAAACCCACAAGACAAGTTTAGTCATTTAAAGATTAGAAACTTGACCCTTTGGACCCCAAACTTTTGCATACTCCTAGTTAACCAAAGGGAGACTTGATGAGGGCAACTTAGACATTTCACAAATCCATTTAGGGCTCCCATATGGCAGCCCACCTTCCTATTAAAGCCCCACTTCATCTTCTTCCTCTTTTCATTTTTATTTCAAGCCCTAATTTAGGAGCTTTTTTCCAAATTGCTCCTACACCCAAATTTCCTCCAAATTGAGCCAAATTCGTTTCATTCTCTTCCCCTTGGAGAGGAGAAGTCTCTATTGGCTAGCTAAGAATGGATTGGAAGGATTTGGAGCTTTGAAGCTTGGTGGAGATCTAGAAATTTTACATTGAGAATCCATCTACCTTTTGGTACGAGCTCTCTAAACCCTTCCATTCCATTTCATTAGTGTAACTACATTCATTTAGGACCCCATTTGCATTAGGGTACCATTAGAGAGGAATTGAGGCTCTCCTCTTCCTATTTGAAGGTTTTTCTCCTTTTATTTTGATACAAATTGGGGGAAATAGAATTTGTGACCACTAAGTGTTCGATACGTGTCCCCAAAGAAACTTTTGTGTCCTTTTTGAGTCGAGATTGGGTGTATGTGTCCTAAATAGGATACGTGGTGTTGTGTTATGGTATTTTATGATATACATGGTTAGATTTGGGTATATACATGTGTTTTTTGTCCAAAACATTAATCCAAATTCGTCATAATATTCATCCACGTTTTTAGTAGCCATAGCAACTTAGAAATGTCATAATTTCTAGCTCAAGACTCCGATTAACCTTCCGTTTTTTTAAAAAAAGAACCGTATTGAAGTTAGCTTTCCAAATATATATATATATATATATATATATATATATATATAGGCCAAATTCGTTCTAGAACTTTCTGTAAAACTGTTTGAGTGTCAGTTGTCCGAAAGACGAACGTGTTTCGGTATTTTTGCGATTTCGGGAGTTTTCGGACACGAAAATGCGATCCGTTTGCAGTTTAGGAAAGCTAATACGAAGGGCTATGACATACCTTAATCTTAGAATTTAGTGAATAGGTTTAATAGATGCAGTATTAGTTTTAAGTAGAAAATCGACTATACGACATAGGCATTTTGTGTATCCTATGAGCCTATGTAGTATGGATATCAAGTAAATATAGGTATCATAGGTTGTCAAGAATATGTATGATATATATATATATATATATATATATATATATATATATATATATATATATATTTATATATATATATATATATATATATATATATATATATATAAAAAAATATATATATATATATATATATATATATATATATATATATATATATATATATATTATTGTTAGATAATATGTGTTAGTTATTGTGTGTTAATGTTGATACAAATGGTTAACAAGTAAGCCAAATATAGATAAGTTATGTGTCAAGGTATTAAAGTGGTGGGCAAGGTACTAGTGTAATACTTGGGTACCATGAGGATATTGGTATCGTGACACTCAAGTATCATGAGTAAGGATAAGTGAGTATTGGGACTTGAGTAAGGTATCATATTTTGTAGCAAGTATTAATATTAGAGTTAGTTGGATAAGTATATGAGAGGATAAGGAATTGGTCAAGATACTAAGATATTGGGTATTATAACTAGGTAATAGATAATATCAAGATGTCAAGTGCTAAGAGTAGGATGATTGTGTCCATATGTGTGTGAGTGGTTAGATATATGTTAGAATACCTTAAGTTAGTGTCTAGAGTGTGGTTAGTGTTATATGTTAGATAGATGGTTTGATACGATAGTTAGAGTTTGTTAGTTAGATGTCTATCTATGTTAGAGTTAGATATCTTAGGATATAGATATCTAAGTTAGATATGTTCGAGTTAAGATACTTGGTATCTTGAGATACAAAGTAGTATCTTAGGATACTAAGGTAATGTGAGATATCTTAGAATATTGGTTTACCTTCACCAAGGTAATGGGGTTTACCCTATTACAAGGTAAAGTATTGAGTTACCTTCAGGGGGCATTTGGTTCAAGTTTTTGAGGCTTGGGAATGGGATTTGAATTTGTAGCACCCAGTTTCCCAAATGAGGGTAATTTTTAAAATTTTTTGTTTATAATTATTTTAATAATGATATTTAATTCATGATATGATTTTTGCTGATTTTAAATCATTTTAACATTATTTAAATCAATGACTTGTGGTTTTGACGTTTTGCTAGTGAAATCCTAGAGACTGTTTGACCTAGAGCCTAACAATGTGATTATGATATTTTAATGTCATTTTTGGCCTAAGGATATTTTTTTTTTTGCATTTGACCTCTTTGAATTATTTTGATATTATTTTATTATTTATGATATTGTTTTGGGGTTATTTGAGTCGGGTTCGAATTTCAACTCAATCCGACTTGAAACGGGGACCCGGGGGTAGTTTGACTCTAGTGGGACCCACACACTAATTAGGACATGACCTAGTTTAACCTAGTTTGACTAGTACAGTTGACCAAAGTTGACCAAGGGTTGACTTTGGCCTAGTTTGACCTAGATTCATGTAGAATGCATTATAGTGCTTTATATTACCCTTCTGGCATGTTGTGACTTGTGCTGTTCTAATTAGGAGCCAGACACCTCTCCTCGGATAGTATCTTTACCTTGGACATTCAGATATCAGGCGAGTACATTCTCTGATCATTTCATATCCTGCTTAGAATTATTTCCTGCAGTAGATTACTTTACTTGTACTGTCACGATGGTCACACGGATTGGTACTATATGGATCTCTACATGCGATGTTATCCCCCTCGGGAGCATCGGGTACATTGTGTCATGTGCGTTTCACTTTCATCATGTACTCCTGTGCTTTTATTATACATGTACACTCCTGTGAATCTTGTACTCTCATGTTCACGGAGCCCCCATGTATACTATCATGTGCACCCTTTTATGGGCCCCCATGTGATATCATGTACAATAACATAACCTGTTTAGATCCTTGTGTATTGATTGGGGTACGGAGGAGTAGAATTAGACATGTGAATAATACACCAGTAGTATCTTATCAGAATCTCTTCCATAGTGTCTTATCAGAATCTCCTATGCCATTTACATGTCTATATTGTACTCTGACTCACTAGCCACATGTTAGTTCTCTATTTATAGTATATATTTCTATTACAGCTCTCTCTTTGTTTACATACAGTATTTCTTTCAGTACATGTATCTTACTTTACTGCATGATTATATTTTCTAACCTGCTATGAACTGTTGAGATGTAATGTGCTCGCTCCTGTCCTGACTGGACCTGTTGATAAATTTTACAGATAGCCTGGAGGTTGCCTGCTAGCCTAGAGAAGACAGTAGAGGTTGCATAGATAGCTAGGGTTTTTGCTTATAGTTTATTTTCAGTCATCTTGAGTTGTATTTATGGATTACTGTATTTGGGTTTTGAGATGTATTCTGAGTTTGTATCTTAGACACTTAGACTTCTATCTCCTGTATCTCTTTTGGATTTCATGTTTATCTATCTTTATCATTCTACCTTAGATTGTGATTGAGTTGTACCTCTGTGTTGGCCTCCTTATGGAGAGTATTCATATTATGCTAGTTATAGTTCATGACCTAGAACAGCGTTCTACCGCCGACACTGCGGCGTAGGCTGGGCGTTGTTACGTACTCGTACCCTCACGGTGGGTGCGGGTCGTGACACGTTTTTAGTGGTGGCCCATGCAGGTCAAGTTTGTGTAATGGTATTCGAACTAGAGTACCACTACAGCCTGCAGTAGGATTAGAATATATTTTTGAAGATACTCAATCACAATTAGGATCCCTTGAGAGATTCCTGGGACGACCCTTGAGAATTTTGTTTAACTCCGATTTGAAAACTCTTTTCTTTTTCCTTGATTTGATTTATCTTTACTTTCTGCTATTGAATTTGATTTTGATGGATTATTATTGAATTTGAGTTTGTATTTATTGATTTTGATGAAGATTGTTGAAATTTGAATCTTGATGTTAGCTATAGCATCCGAGTTTGTAGTTATATGATTTGAAGGATTTTGTTCATTTCTGAATTTTGATATTCGTTGATAAATTTAATTTTTTTGGTATTCATTGTTGATTTAATTTAATTTTTGGCAAGATGAAATTATATGGGCTAGGTCATCTAAGTTATGGAAATCTTGTCTTATATAGTCACATTAGCCAGCATGGTGAGGACATATAGTCTGATTTTGGATATATTTTTCGGGTGTGGAAATTTAAGATTTTCGCAGCCAAGCTAGCGGCATCGCAAAAATATTAAATACCATGATTCTAGAGGTATGTGCATAAGTCAAGGACTCTGTGATTATCGTAGCCTTGCTCACTAGTATGACGAGGATTTAGAGTACCATGATTTTGGATAGACGCATATGATTATCAGATTGTACCTTAAATGTTTTCGAACATGTTTTTGCTACTTTTGTTTCAGTCATTCAAAAAAAAGAGAAGGAATTATTATTTTTGTTTTGTTTGTTTTGTTTCTCATTGTTTACTTAGGATGTAGCTTTAGCTATTTTTATAAACCTTGTGTAACTTCTTACAAAAATTTATTTCTTCTTAATACAATAAACCAATGATTTTGCTAGGCCTTATTTTGGATTTGGTATTATAATTCTTGTTTCAAAAAAAAATGGGTCCCTCTTTTAAATAGATAAGCAGAACAGATTCTATTATCATCCTTTTTCTGCCAATATTTTTACTACCATCATTCCTTGTCTTATATACCTGTCCTGATTATATCAATTCCCTGTCTCGTATATAATTCTGTCAGCTATACCTTGACAACTCTTGAATCTTTATAACATTTTGCCTGAGAAATATTAAGGAAGTGACGTAAATTATGTAGCTCAGAGAAGACGTAACTGGTTATTTTATGATGATCTAAAGAAAATCAAATGTGGAGTGTTCCATATGGAAACTTGAGATAGAAATGTGGTAAAGGTCTCGAATAGAATAAAGAGTTATATACTGCCAATCTGGAAACAATTACATTTAGAGAAATTTTGGGGTTATGAGATAGTTTATAGGTGTATTCAAAACTAATGAGGATATCAGAGGTCAACCTAGTTTTGAGAACTTAGAAAATCTTGGTTATTGATTCTGGGGAAAACTTTTACTCTGAGGCTATGTAGAAGGTTAGTAATGGAAAAGAGAAGTTAATTGTGTTTAATAAGGATATTAAACAAGATGTTGCGGGGAAATGACTAGGGATAGAAAGAGCACAAAGTTATGGAAGTTTATAGATTGTTGTGAAATATTTTAGGAGAATAATATTCAACGGTGTATGTCGAAGAAAATATGGAAGTTGATTTTATGATGAAAGATAAGTTTTGTAAGGCCTAGAGATTTAAATTAAATAATACGAGGAGAACAATTTGAACAAGTTCAAGGAATTCGTAAACGGGATTTAGAGGTTTTTGGTCAAATTTAAGACAAGGTGAAAGAACTTGGAAATTTAAATAAATGATTAATGTTGATTCCTAAATGTGAGGGTTGTGCTTCAAGAGTGATGTTTGGAAATTGGGAATTGCCTACGGTAGTCATGGTAAGGGTTTAAGTAAAGGTTAAATTTTCATATGGAGACTGGTGAGGTAAAGATTTGATTGGCAAGTTATGACCAGATAAACTTAAGAGTATCAGAAGCAGATGACTAACTCGATCTTCATTATTTTTGTGCATTAATTACCACCTCTTGAACTCCCACTTTCTAATTGAGATCCTTGACGTTCCTTATCGTGACTTTGATATTCGGAATGTAATACTAGCTGTTACCCTCCAACAAATCTTATATGCAAGACCTAGACGAGCTCACCTTCGTGTAGGTATATCATGTCCCACTAAAACCCGTCTTCTTGTACTCTATTTTCTTGATATGATTTTCTGGTCAACTGGCTAAACTATAACCTCTACCATTATACTAAATTTCTTCTTATTTCAATTAGAAATCCAGCCTTGACTCAATTCTTTCGACCCGACATGTGATGGTGTTCTGCTTGTTTTCTTAGATGCTTAACCTTGTACCTTATCTGATTACTTGACCCGTTGGTTAAGAAACTTGGACTATGTAATTCCTTTCATCATTACCACCCTTATATCTTGTGCTGCTAAATTAGCCTTAGTTTTGCAAGCTTATCTATCTTCGAGCTTGGTCATGATATATTTTATTGGGTGGCCACCCACTAACATATTGTCTAATTAGAACCGGTACATGATGGTCTGATCAACCTATTGCACTTTGGTTCGCTTTTTCATATATCAATCTACGAGAATGGAGACAGTTAAACTTGACCCTAGAGTCTCATTCGCGACAGCCTTGACAATTTTTCTTGAAATCTTTTCATCGCCTATGAACCTCGTATTCGTACTCAGTCGAACTAAATTTAATCATGACCTGAACCTCCATCATTGGATGCTCGTGCTCATACTTTGATTTCATTGATTTCCCTTCTTGTCCAAATCTCGTTTTATTCCGAAATTGATCAACTTAGATCGTGTCAAGACAAAAATCTATTTGTGATTTGTTGTGCCTAAATTTTTAATTTTTGCCATTTTATGGAATAGTAACCTTTTAATAATTTCTTAGTTGCTTGTTAATGACCAATTTTTATATAGGATGGTAGACAGCCCTACAACCTTGATGATTGTTGTTCCCTTACCTTCCTAATTAGGACACCCTAGATTGTTTGTGTGTTGATATCATAGTACTGTTTTGACCTAGAATAATTAGTGTACCTAGGTGAGACTTCCAACTGCTACGGTATGTCCTGACCTTGTATACTATTCCTTCAAATTGCATGATTTAGAAAAAAAATTTAGACCTTGATTGTTGGGAGATAGGGACGTCACCCCATTAGTATCAGTTGTAGATATATATAGGTTAGTCCTTGATGTGGGGATGTGTGTCTATAAACATGTAGCTTATGAGATTTATGAGAGATTATAGTATCAGCCTTGATGGGATATACTAGTCTTTTGGTGAGCATAAATGTGTTATGAGAGATAGGGGCATATATGTCTTAGTAATGCATCGTTCCTTTGGTAATAGAATGTATTAATAGATGGTTAATAGGAAGATAATAGTTTGAGCATACCTATAGCCTATGATCAGTTCTTTTTCATCCTTAGTTAAGACTACTTTAAAATAGGTCCAGTCCCTTGGATATAGGTTCCAGTCCATATTCTATTGAAGTTCCATTACCGCCGTACAGCAGAGCAGTATTGGAAGTATTTCTAGATTGACACTTTTTAGATGTCCGTTTATTATTCCAGTGTTAGAAAGTGTTACCTTAGATATTGGGTAGGTTAGAGGCTCTAGAAGGAGTACTATCGATCTTAAATTTCGAGGATGAAATTTTTCTAAGGTGGGTAGAGTTGTAGCACCCAGTTTTCCAAATGAGGGTAATTTTTAAATTTTCGTGTTTATAATTATTTTAATAATGATATTTAATTCATGATATAATTTTTGCTGATTTTAAATCATTTTAACATTATTTAAATCAATGACTTGTGGTTTTGACGTTTTGCTAGTGAAACCCTAGAGACTGTTTGACCTAGAGCCTAACCATGTGATTATGATATTTTAATGTCATTTTTGGCCTAAGGATATTTTTTTTTGCATTTGACCTCTTTGAATTATTTTGATATTATTTTATTATTTATGATATTGTTTTGGGGTTATTTGAGTCGGGTTCGAATTTTAACTCAATCCGACTTGAAACGGGGACCCGGGGGTAGTTTGACTCTAGTGGGACCCACACACTAATTAGGACATGACCTAGTTTGACCTAGTTTGACTAGTGCAGTTGACCAAGGGTTGACTTTGGCCTAGTTTGACCTAGATTCATGTAGAATGCATTGTAGTGCTTTATATTACCCTTCTGGACATGTTGTGACTTGTGCTGTTCTAATTAGGAGCCAGACACCTCTCCTCGGACAGTATCTTTACCTTGGACATTCAGATATCAGGCGAGTACATTCTCTGATCATTTCATATCCTGCTTAGAATTATTTTCTGCAGTAGATTACTTTACTTGTACTGTCATGATGGTCACACGGATTGGTACTATATGGATCTCTACATGCGATGTTATCCCCCTCGGAAGCATCGGGTACATTGTGTCATGTGCGTTTCACTTTCATCATGTACTCCTGTGCTTTCATTATACATGTACACTCCTGTGAATCTTGTACTCTCATGTTCACGGAGTCCCCATGTATACTATCATGTGCACCCTTTCATGGGCCCCCATGTGATATCATGTACAATAACATAACATGTTTAGATCCTTGTGTATTGATTGGGGTATGGGGGAGTAGAATTGGACATGTGAATAATACACCAGTAGTATCTTATCAGAATCTCTTCCATAGTGTCTTATCAGAATCTCCTATGCCATTTACATGTCTATATTGTACTCTGACTCACTAGCCACATGTTAGTTCTCTATTTATAGTATATATTTCTATTACAACTCTCTCTTTGTTTACATACAGCATTTCTTTCAGTACATGTGTCTTACTTTACTGCATGATTATATTTTCTAACCTGCTATGAACTGTTGAGATGTAATGTGCTCGCTCCTGTCCTGACTGGACCTGTTGATAAATTTTACAGATAGCCTAGAGGTTGCCTGCTAGCCTAGAGGAGACAGTAGAGGTTGCATAGATAGCTAGGGTTTTTGCTTATAGTTTATTTTCAGTCATCTTGAGTTGTATTTATGGATTACTGTATTTGGGTTTTGAGATGTATTCTGAGTTTGTATCTTAGACACTTAGTGTAGTGCCCCCGTCCCTACATCGTGCCCCGTTGTTCGTCCACGGGGTGCGCGAGAAAGGAACACTGTCGCTATCGACTCGGTCGGGACCGATAGGTCGGGATCGATCGAATCGATCGAACGGGAACGGTTGAATTAAGATCCATTCCACGTTATGGAATGGCTTCTTCGGAACCATGTCCCATATTCAGCGGGTAGCGCCTCGAGGAGTGACTCTGCGGCTGAGTCGGGAGAGACCTCCCGTTGCTCTGATTTTCACGCCGCTTGTGTTGGTTTTGGCTTTGTTTCCTGAATGCATTTTTGTGAATGTTTTCGATGGTTTTCATGGCTTGCGTTTCGAACTTCGCACTCGTATTGAATTTCCTTGAATAATACAGTGTTCTAATCGGTTGCTTGTGCGATTTCAGGTGATCGCGTAGGCGACGTCTAGCGCGGCCAACCAGTTCCTCACCTCAAGTAAATACTCAGGTGAGTGGCTGACCTCCTTCGTCTCGACCCTCCATTTCAAAATGTGAACTCAGGTAATGATATCGTAATTGAATGAATTGCTTAAAGAATACAAGTCCTATGGACTAGGCAAGAAAAAGATGTGTTGCGTAGAAAAGAGATAGAATTATTACAAGCCTGCAAAACAAACAAGTAAATGAATCGATTGCGGTCTTGGACAACTTGTCGACAAGGGCGATGGTTTCTTCGAGCGGCAACCCGGGGCCACGGGACCGACTCGGCCTAGGAAGAAACAGGTTATAGCCGAGCTGGGTATGAAGCAACCGGTAAGACGGGGACTTGCATCGGACCTCGCTACTTGCGTTGCAAGGGTCCCGTATTACCAGGCTATGTCCAAATGGCTAGTTATTGCCAGTGACCTTCACATCAAACCCTTGGTATAATTGTTAACAATGAACATGGAAGGTAATGGTAACGCCAAAATGCTTTGTATAAAATGTTTAGGGTGGCTAGAAAGATCATCAAAAAGGAAGTCATATGATTTTTATCTATTCTTGAACCAAATGAGAGCCTGAAAATTAATTAGTCACTCGCCAGTACATGTTGATTGTACTGATCCTCGCTCTCTCCACAGGTACGATAAATCAGGAGGAGCGTGCCACGTAAAGGAAGGAAACGCTCGTGTGTTTTGAAGCTTCGTTCGTGCGGTCGAAGCTTGGATCCAATCTCTTTTGAAGACTCCGCTGTTGAAAGCTAGAAGACAGATGGAGCGACTGCCCACCATCCCAGGTGGTTTTGAAATGCTGGTTGTAATCAGGAATGAATTGTATGGAATGGCTATCTCATCGGCCTTCATTTTGTAATGGAGTCAGTTTGTAAAAAGCCCGCGCGGCGTCCTTATATCGAGTCTGTAATATGATGTTCATTATCAATAAAGCTTGAGTTTTCCTTCTATATGAATTGTGTTCAATTTCTCTGCGTACTCTTATATATATATGCTGTTGTATCGGATAACCTTATGAACCGCTTTGTGCAAGCGCAACTTAGGCTTGCACGGCATCACGTCCGGGGGACGACTATCGATTCTACCGAATCGGGGCGTGACATAATGGTATCAGGGCACGGCTTTACGTCCTTGGCCTCTAGTGTCGAGTTTCCAGTCTCAAATCTTTGGTCTTGTGTCGATGAGATATGTCGTTCCATACAAGAAAGTCCGTTATAAATTTGGTTACTAATGCATTTTACCTTCAAAATTCCAGAAGGTGCGGCGGTGAATGTGGCGAACGAAGAAAGTGCTTCGAGCGGCTCGAGTAGCTCGAGGCCCGGACCCTCTAACGATGCCATGGAACGGATGTTGCGCATGCTGGAAGTGCAACAACAACAAGCTCAGGAGAATCAACGCCTGAATGAGCAACATCGACGGGAGACTGAGGCACATCGACGGAAGGTAGAGGCACGCCAGACCCAGTTCGAGGCCCGATTCGATGCACAATTCAAGTTGCAGCAGAAGCAGCTTGATACTCTTCAGCAAATTGTTCAGACAGTGGTGGCCAACAACAACAACTCTGCGACAACTCCTGCCGTGACCGAGCCTGCGGCCAAACAAAGTGAAATCGAACCGGAGGTACCCGAGCTTATGCCTGCGGCACCGAGAAGTTCCAACTTCGACGTGTCAAAATTCACAAAGAGCTTCCGTACTTCCTTTTGCGGTACTGAAGACCCTTCGTTGGCGATCGA
Source organism: Iris pallida (assembly GCA_029216955.1). Taxonomy (NCBI): domain Eukaryota; kingdom Viridiplantae; phylum Streptophyta; class Magnoliopsida; order Asparagales; family Iridaceae; genus Iris; species Iris pallida. The sequence continues at coordinate 2,467,577 of JANAVB010035017.1, forward strand.
TTGGCTGGAAGAGTTAGAGGACCGGTTCGAGCTTCTGGGTGTCGATGAGTCCAAGAAAGTCGCATGCGCTCAACTTCTACTCCGATTGAACGCGCACGACTGGTGGGCCGTGCAAAAGCGAGCAATCAGATACGACAACGAGACGGCGGCAATATCTTGGGCCACCTTCCGAGAGGCGTTCGAGATTGAGTACCTTCCCGATGCTATTCGACAAGAGAAGGAGAATGAATTCATGCAGCTAAAGCAAGGGAATATGACGGTGCGGCAGTATGCAGCAGAGTTCAACAAGTGAGCCAAGTTCGTTGGACAATACCTGCCTTCCACGGCGAGTCGTGCATGACGGTTCGAAGTGGGCCTACGACCATCTATCTCCGCTCATGTGTCTGTTCCTAAATACAAAACGATGGGGGAGTCTCTCAACCACGCCCTCCGCCTTGAAAGCCAATACCCTCCAGGTGCTGCCAGCGCTGTGCATACATCCAATCACAAACGCCCTAGCCACGTGGGAGGAAACAACGTGACCAAGCATCCAAACAATGGGCAACAAGACGGGTACCAAGGGCGAAACCCGTGGCCATACTGCATCCGCTGTCGCCGGAACGGTCACACTATCGTCGATTGTCGGATACCAGAGGATGGATGCTGGCACTGTGGCAAGAAGGGCCACGTTCGTTTTGATTGTCCAGCCAGAAGGCCGAACCCAATAGCGCCTCAGCAACACCGCCCAGGGAATCAAGTTCCAGCGCCTCGAGCCCAGCAACCTGCACCGCAAAATGGCCAAGACCGTCGCCCCAATACCCAGGGCCGCGTCTTCGCCATGACTCGAGATGAAGCGCTGGCATCAGACACGGTCGTGACAGGTATACTTAGTTTTAATAATGTGCCTGCTCGCGTACTATTTGATTCAGGTGCTTCGCATAGTTTTATAGCGGCGGACTTTGTCGCCGAGCACAAATTTCCGTTAGTATCATTAGACCTCGACCTTAGCGTGAGCACACCTTCGGGCACACCTATCCTCACTAATTCAGCCTGCACCGACGGGATTATCTGTATCGGCGGTAAAAGATCGGTCTGGACGTGATGGTCCTAGACATGAATGACTTCGATATCATTCTGGGAATGGATTGGCTCGGGCCGTGCAACGCAACCATAGACTGCACCAGGAAGACGGTCACTTTCCGCATACCAGGAGTGCCTGAATTCTGCTTTTCGTGTGGTGAGGCGTCGTCGACCTGCATGTTGATCTCGACAATCTCTGCTCGGAGGATGCTGCATTCTGAGTGCGAAGGCTACTTGGCGTCCGTCCGAGACATGCGACATGATGGTGCAAACGTAGGTCAAACCGACGTTGTGGCAGAATTCCTCGATGTGTTTCCGGACGAGCTACCCGGCATGCCCCCCGACCGAGAGATCGAGTTCAGCATCGATACATTTCCCGATACTCGACCGATTTCTAAGGCCCCGTACAGAATGGCTCCTGCTGAACTGAAGGAACTCAAGGTCCAGCTACAAGAGTTACTCGATAAAGGGTTTATTCGGCCTAGTGTTTCACCGTGGGGAGCGCCCGTATTGTTCGTGAAGAAGAAGGATGGGTCTATGCGTCTGTGCATCGACTACCGAGAGCTGAATAAGGCCACCATCCGGAACAAGTACCCATTGCCCCGCATAGACGACCTATTCGATCAACTGCAAGGCGTCTCGGTATTTTCGAAGATTGATCTCCGCTCGGGCTATCATCAACTCAAGATCAAGTCAGACGACGTGCAAAAGTCAGCCTTTCGCACCCGTTACGGCCACTACGAGTTCCTGGTGATGCCATTCGGCCTGACGAACGCCCCTGCCGCCTTTATGGATCTGATGAATCGGGTATTTCGACCCTTCCTTGATAAATTTGTGGTAGTCTTTATTGATGATATTCTCGTCTACTCGAAAGACAGGGCGCAGCATGCAGAACATCTACGGGCCGTGCTCCAGACACTTCGAGAACATGAGTTGTATGCGAAGCAGAGTAAGTGCGAATTTTGGCTAAGCAGCATATCCTTTCTTGGTCACATTATTTCGTCCGAAGGCATTGCAGTCGACCCGAAGAAAGTGGAAGCTGTTGCTGATTGGAAGCGGCCTGCGTCTGCTAGTGAGATTCGAAGCTTTCTTGGTTTGGCGGGATACTATCGACGCTTCGTGAAAGACTTCACGAAGATTGCATCGCCACTGACTCGCCTCACTCAGAAGGGAGTCGTGTATGAGTGGTCGAATGACTGTGAAGCTTCATTCCAGGAGCTAAAACAGCGACTAATCTCGGCACATATACTCGCACTTCCGGATGGGCCAGAGGGTTTTCAGATATTCAGTGATGCTTCAGGCCAGGGCTTGGGATGTGTGCTCATGCAGCGAAACAAGGTGATATCCTTCGCCTCCAGACAGTTAAAGCCGCACGAGAAGAACTATCCTACGCACGACTTGGAGTTAGCAGCGATTGTGTTCGCGTTAAAATTGTGGCGTCACTATCTATATGGTGTGGCGTGCGCGATATATACCGACCACAAGAGCCTCAAGTATCTCTTCACTCAGAATGAGTTGAACTTACGACAGCGGCGCTGGCTCGAACTGATCAAAGACTATGACTTGACGATCGACTACACTCCGGGCAAGGGAAATGTGGTGGCGGACGCTCTGAGTCAAAAATATCTTGCCTCGCTATCCATCAACCGCAGACTGTTACAAGATTTAGAAGAAATGGGCATCGATCTCCGGGTTCGATTCAGGGATATACGGTTGGCGCAGCTGCAGTTAGAGCCGAGTCTGCTGGAAAAGATCAAGACCGCTCAGAAGGATGATCCGTACCTGAAGAAAATGCGCGAGCGAATTTCAACAGGTAGTGCGACCGACTTTGCGGAAGACAAGACCGGCGTGCTGAGAATGAATGGCCGACTATGTGTTCCGGATGATTCAGAACTACGAAAGGAGATAATGTCGGAGGCCCATTATACGAAATATATATTGCATCCAGGCAGTACCAAGATGTATAAGGACCTCCGCACGACCTTCTGGTGGCACGGGATGAAGAGAGATGTGGCGCTCTTCGTGTCGCAATGCATGGCATGTCAGCAGGTGAAAGCTGAGCATCAACGACCGGGCGGGGAGATGCAGAACCTTGCCATTCCAGAGTGGAAATGGAATCATATCACGATGGACTTTATTGTTGGCCTGCCGAAGACACCACGGGGGAGCGACGCTATCTGGGTCATCGTCGATCGACTAACCAAGTCAGCGCACTTCATTGCCATCAAAGTTACTTGGAGCGTTGATCGCCTGGCACAGATTTATCTTGACGAGATAGTACGGCTGTACGGAGTTCCAGTATCTATCGTCTCTGATCGGGATTCACGGTTCATGTCGCAATTCTGGAGTAGCCTTCAGTCGACGCTGGGTACCAAGTTGCAATTCAGCTCAGCTTACCATCCTCAGACCGACGGCCAAACGGAGCGCGTTAATTAGATTCTCGAAGACATGCTACGGCTCTGCGCAATTGACTTCAAATCAAGCTGGGACGTCCACCTACCATTGGCAGAATTTGCATACAACAATAGCTATCAGTCCAGCCTCCAAATGGTGCCGTATGAAGCTTTGTACGGCCGAAAGTGCAGATCGCCCATTTACTGGGATGAAGTCGGGGAACGGCAGATACTCGGCCCGGAGCTGGTGGAACAGACTGTGGAGAAGGTCAAGCTCATTCGGGAAAGACTGAAGATTGCACAGAGTCGGCAAAAGAGCTACGTCGATACCCATCGAAGACCGCTTGAGTTCCAGGTGGGCGATCATGTGTTCCTGAAGGTGTCGCCTATGCGAGGAGTTACTCGGTTCGGCGCGAAGGGGAAGCTGAGTCCGAGATTCGTTGGGCCGTTCGAAATACTCGAGCGGGTCGCCCCAGTGGCCTATAAAATTGCCCTACCGCCGGCGCTCGAAGGTGTGCACAATGTCTTCCACATCTCCCAGCTGCGGAAGTACGTGCACGACCCTAGCCACGTGCTAGATTTTGGCCAGCTGGAGCTAAAGTCCGACTTATCCTACGTCGAAGAGCCCATTCAAATCTTAGAACGCAAGGATAAGCTACTGCGGAATAGGGCGATCCCTCTCGTCCGCGTACTCTGGAGGAACCATGCGGCAGAAGAGTCGACATGGGAACTCGAGTCAGAGATGAAGAAAAAGTTTCTTTCATTGTTTTCATAGAGTAGGTTCTCTTCTTAAGTTTCGAGGACGAAACTTTTTCTTAGTTGGTTATGGTGTAGTGCCCCCGTCCCTACATCGTGCTCCGTTGTTCGTCCACGGGGTGCGCGAGAAAGGAACACTGTCGCTATCGACTCGGTCGGGACCGATAGGTCGGGATCGATCGAATCGATCGAACGGGAACGGTTGAATTAAGATCCATTCCACGTTATGGAATGGCTTCTTCGGAACCATGTCCCATATTCAGCGGGTAGCGCCTCGAGGAGTGACTCTGCGGCTGAGTCGGGAGAGACCTCCCGTTGCTCTGCTTTTCACGCCGCTTGCGTTGGTTTTGGCTTTGTTTCCTGAATGCGTTTTCGTGAATGTTTTCGATGGTTTTCATGGCTTACATTTTGAACTTCGCATTCGTATTGAATTTCCTTGAATAATACAGTGTTCTAATCGGTTGCTTGTGCGATTTCAGGTGATCGTGTAGGCGACGTCTAGCGCGGCCAACCAGTTCCTCGCCTCAAGTAAATACTCAGGTGAGTGGCTGACCTCCTTCGTCTCGACCCTCCATTTCAAAATGTGAACTCAGGTAATGATATCGTAATTGAATGAATTGCTTAAAGAATACAAGTCCTATGGGCTAGGCAAGAAAAAGATGTGTTGCGTAGAAAAGAGATAGAATTATTACAAGCCTGCAAAACAAACAAGTAAATGAATCGATTGCGGTCTTGGACAACTTGTCGACAAGGGCGATGGTTTCTTCGAGCGGTAACCCGGGGCCACGGGACCGACTCGGCCTAGGAAGAAACAGGTTATAGCCGAGCTGGGTATGAAGCAACCGGTAAGACGGGAACTTGCATCGGAGCTCGCTACTTGCGTTGCAAGGGTCCCGTATTACCAGGCTATGTCCAAATGGCTAGTTATTGCCAGTGACCTTCACATCAAACCCTTGGTATAATTGTTAACAATGAACATGGAAGGTAATGGTAACGCCAAAATGCTTTGTATAAAATGTTTAGGATGGCTAGAAAGATCATCAAAAAGGAAGTCATATGATTTTTATCTATTCTTGAACCAAATGAGAGCCTGAAAATTAATTAGTCACTCGCCAGTACATGTTGATTGTACTGATCCTCGCTCTCTCCACAGGTACGATAAATCAGGAGGAGCGTGCCACGTAAAGGAAGGAAACGCTCGTGTGTTTTGAAGCTTCGTTCGTGCGGTCGAAGCTTGGATCCAATCTTTTTTGAAGACTCCGCTGTTGAAAGCTAGAAGACAGATGGAGCGACTGTCCACCATCCCAGGTGGTTTTGAAATACTGGTTGTAATCAGGAATGAATTGTATGGAATGGCTATCTCATCGGCCTTCATTTTGTAATGGAGTCAGTTTGTAAAAAGCCCACGCGGCGTCCTTATATCGAGTCTGTAATATGATGTTCATTATCAATAAAGCTTGAGTTTTCCTTCTATATGAATTGTGTTCAATTTCTCTGCGTACTCTTATATATATGCTGTTGTATCGGATAACCTTATGAACCGCTTTGTGCAAGCGCAACTTAGGCTTGCACGGCATCACGCCCGGGGGATGACTATCGATTCTACCGAATCGGGGCGTGACACTTAGACTTCTATCTCCTGTATCTCTTTTGGATTTCATGTTTATCTATCTTTATCATTCTACCTTAGATTGTGATTGAGTTGTACCTCTGTGTTGGCCTCCTTATGGAGAGTATTCATATTATGCTAGTTATAGTTCATGACCTAGAATAGCGTTCTACCGCCGACACTGCGGCTTAGGCTGGGCGTTGTTACGTACTCGTACCCTCACGGTGGGTGCGGGTCGTGACAGAATTCCTTACCCATGTTTGCTATGTTTAGGATTGGGAATGAGAAGGGAATAGGAGGGGGTTATGTGGGAAAGCTATTCCCATGGATGTGGAAAAGCTATTCCCAAGCTCCCCCTTGGGAATAGATTTGCTTTCCTAGGAATGATGTTTGACTATTTTGTTTGGACGGTTATACCCTCTCTTTATTTTTAAATATTCAACTCCTATCCCAAACATGTGAATCATCATGAAATTAGTGAAAGGGTATTAAAGTAAAACTAAATAAATTAAGATTTCTATCCATGTGTGAACCAAACATAAAAATATTTTTTTTTAAAATTTTAAACTACCTATTTCCAACCTAACCAAACATGGGTATGGGAATGTTGAATTCCTTTCCCATGGGAAAGGAATTGAAAATATATTCCTAGGAATCCAAAAACTTGATCCAAACGAGCCCTCAAGGTAATGGGTTTACCTTCAAGGTAATGGAAATTACCTAAGGCAAGGGTAAGGTAATAGCAAGGTATTGGTAGGATACTAAGATAGATGGTTAGAGACTAGTATAAGGTTTATTTAGGATCTATTAACCTAGGTTAGTGGGTTATCTACTAGCCTAAGGTAAATATTACTAGGGTAAGGATATTACCTAGGGTCGTGACACTTGGATACTAGGTAATACCCTTACCCTAGTAATATTTACCTTAGGCTAGTAGATAACCCACTAACCTAGGCTAATAGATCCTAAATAAACCTTAGACTAGTCTCTAACCATCTATCCTAGTATCCTACTAATATCTTGCTATTATCTTACCTTTACCTTAGGTAATTCCCATTACCTTGAAGGTAAACTCATTACCTTGAAGGTAACTCAATACCTTACCTTGTAATAGGGTAAACCCCATTACCTTGGTGAAGGTAAACCAATATCCTAAGATATCTCACATTACCTTAGTATCCTAAGATACTACTTTGTATCTCAAGATACCAAGTATCTTAACTCTAATATATCTAACTTATATATCTATATCCTAAGATATCTAACTCTAACATAGATAGACATCTAACTAACAAACTCTAACTATCATATCAAACCATCTATCTAACATATAGCACTAACCACACTCTAGACACTAACTTAAGTTATTCTAACATATATCTAACCACTCACACACACATGGACACAATCATCCTACTCTTAGCACTTGACATCTTGATATTATTTATTACCTAGTTCTAATACCCAATATCTTAGTATCTTGACCAATACCTTATCCTTCTATATACTTATCCAACTAACTCTAATACTAATACTTGATACCAAATAGAATACCTTACTCAAGTCTCAATACTCACTTATCCTTACACATGATACTTGAGTGTCACGATACCAATATCCTCATGGTACCCAAGTATTACACTAGTACCTTGCCCACAACTTTAATACCTTGACACATAATTTATCTATATTTGGTTTACTTGTTAACCATTTGTATCAATATTAACACACACTAACTAACACATATTACCTAACAATGATATATATATATATATATATATATATATATATATATATATATATATATATATATATATATTCATGACAACCTATGATACCTACATTTACTTGATATCCATACTACGTAGGCTCATAGGATATACAAAATGCCTATGTCGTATAGGTAGTTTTCTATTTAAAATCAATACTGCACCTATTAGGTCTATTCACTAAATTCTAAGATTAAAGTATGTCATAGCCCTTCATATTAGCTTTCCGAAACTTCAAACGGATCGTATTTTCGTGTCCGGAAACGCCCGGAATCGCGAAAACACCGAAACACGTTCGTCTTTCGGACAACTGACACTCAAACAGTTTTACAGAAAGTTGTAGAACGAATTTGGCCTATTAATATATATATATATATATATATATATATATATATATATATATATATATATATATATATATATATATATATATATATATATTTGGAAAGCTAACTTCGATACGGTTCTTTTAAAAAAACGGAAGATTAATCGGAGTCTTGAGCTAGGAGTTATGACATTTCTAAGTTGCTATGGCTACTAAAAATGTGGATGAATATTATGACGAATTTGGATTGTTTTGGACAAAAGAAACACATGTATATACCCAAATCTAACCATGTATATCATAAAATACCATAACACAACATCACGTATCCTATTTAGGACACATACACCCAATCTCGACTCAAAAAGGATACGAAAGTTTCTTTGGGGACACATATTGAACACTTGGTGGTCACAAATTCGATTTTCTCATTTGTATCAAAATAAAAGGAAAAAAAACCTTCAAATAGGAAGAGGAGAGCCTCAACTCCTCTCTAATGGCACCCTAATGCAAATGGGGTCCTAAATGAATGTAGTTACACTAATGAAATGGAATGTAAGGGTTTAGAGAGCTCATACCAAAAGGGAGATGGATTCTCAATGTAAAATTCCTAGATCTAGATCTCCACCAAGTTTCAAGGCTCCAAATCCTTCCAATCTCTTCTTAGCTAGCCAATAAAGGCTTCTCCTCTCCAAGGGGAAGAGAATGAAACGAATTTGGCTCAATTTGGAGGAAATTTGGGTGTAGGAGCAATTTGGGAAAAAAAAGCTCCTAAATTAGGGCTTGAAATAAAAATGGAAAGAGGAAGAAGATGAAGTGGGGATTTAATAGGAAGGTAGGCTGCCATATGTGAGCCCTGAATGGGTTTGGAAAATATCTAAGTTGCCCTCATCAAGTCTCCCTTTGGTTAGCTAGGAGTATGCAAAGGTTTGGGGTCAAAAGGGTCAAGTTTCTAATCTTGAAATGACTAAACTTGTCATGTGGGTTTAGTCTAAATGCACTAGCCTAATGAGATGAGTTTGGGGGTCATGCCTATCTAATCTTTGGGTCCCGACTAGAGTCTAAACTACCTAGGCCACTAACACAAGTCAAAACTAGACGAAACTCCAACCCGACTAAACAAATTCCCAAAATACAATAATAATAAATAAATATTTACAAAAATATAGGAATATAAAAAATGATAAATTTATCCTCATTTTTGAAAACAAGCAGTTACACCGACTGTATTGGCAACCGCCAGTGCTGACTTCACTTCAGGAGGACCACCTATCCCTACCTGCAGCTTGATGTGAGTCTCCTCCTGGATCATGGCCGAGATAGCCTCCTCAAGTGTAGGGATATTCGGTTGGGCTAGAAGTAGTGCTGTCCTCTGAGCAAACACTGGGGCCCGTCCCTTAAGAAACTTTATCGTCCTTTCCTGCAGACATACCTGTCTCTCCTTACACCTCGGGTCCTCGCAGCTCGTCTGATCCGAGGAGTGATCGTAATCCAAGTACAGATGCTCCAACTTCGTGGCATACTCTTGCACCGTCTTCTCCCCCTGTACGGTGTCGTTGATCTCCCCTTGATCTGGAAAACCCTCAACCTACACCATCGTAGGTTGTAACTCCACTTTCCAGTTTTTCTTAAATAAAAATTAAAAATTTATTTTTATACTTATTATTAATTTGGAAACATTTTGAATGAATTACATTTTTGACAATTTAACAATTAGAAGTTGTTGTAACAACTTTTATATTGTTTTTCTTATTTTAAAAACTGTTTTTAAATAATTTATGCAATTATGAAAAGGAAGAGGGTTAAATTGTAAATTTCCTATTAAATTTTAGTTGCGGGCAATTATGAAAAGGTGCAGGGTGTTTTTGCTTATGTACCATTTAGCGGGGGGGGCTTATTTGCAAAGTTACCATTTAATTGTTTTTAAAACGAAACCGTTCGGAGAGAGAGAGAGCGGCCATTAATTTCTCCACCGACTCTTCGTTCTCCCCACTTTTCTCGGTTACCCCGCCGACCCTTCGAGAACTCCGCCGTTCTCGAGCGTTCTTCTCCGGCGACTTCGACGGCGACTCTGATGGCGACACTCTGAGCGGCGACTTCCATCCTGAGCGAAGCGACTTCCTCGATGGCGCTGGTGGTGGCTTCGGCGATGATGGCTTTAACGGCGGCGACTCTGGAAGCTTGGCAGTAACTCGAGCTCGGTGTCTCTTCGTCTTCTTCTCGGCGCGGGTTCCTTTCTCTTCGCGTGCTGTTGCTTCGTCTTCTTCCTGTCTTCTTCCTCGACGAGCTTTGGGCTTCGACTTCCAGAGGGTAAACCCTAACCCTAACCCTAATCTCTACTGTTGGTCAGATCTATGGCAGATCTATGGCCTAGACTCTGAGATCTTTTGATCGGTGACGAGATCTAGGGTTTAGCTGGGTTTGTGAGAGATCAATGATGTTCTCTTCTCTTCGAACAGTTCTAACTGTTCAGATCCGATGGATCTAGGGTTTCTGTGGTCCGATCTTGTAGATCGACCCTTGCATGCGGTTATTTTGGGTTGCATGTTAGATCTATGATGTTTCTTTAGTTGATTCTTCGGGAACGAGTTGATCTGTGGCTATGATGATCCTTTCTGTGGTTGTGATGTTATTTCTGTTGGTTTTTACTCCAGATCTGGTAGTGGTTCCAGATCTGATTGAGTGTGGGTTTTCGATGGTGTTTCCTGTGGAGGATCCAGTGGATCTGTTTCTTTTACTTGCATGCTGTCGGTTGGCCTAGACCTAACAAACCCAGTGGTGACTCTAGGGTTGCTCGGTTCGTTAAGTCAGGGATGGGTTTGTTTTTGGAATGTTTTCCTTATCCATTTCTGTGTGGATTTTTGGAAAGATCTGATGTTCGGAATCCTTTCTTTTTGGACTGAGATCTTGTGTCTAACACTCTCGTGTCTGACACTGCATGCATACCGTAATTTTGGGATATGATGTTTGGTTCCATTTTGCTGAACTGAGATCTCATAGTCAGACACTCTCGTGTCCGACACTGCATACATATTTTATATATTTTAATTGATGATTTCTTCTCTCTCTTTTCTGTTATTTGTTGCTGGGGATCTTCTGACTGTTGGACCTCTGTCCCGACTGGACTGTGGCTGTACCTACCTGTTCGTATCCGATGTTCGTGTCGGATACGAAGTGGCGCGGACTCGTGGCTAGAACTTTGTTGGACCTTGCTGTAGCCGTGTCCTCTTTCCCGTGTCCGACGTGCGTGTTGGACACCAAGGAGATGATGTGACTTGACCCTGACGTGACTGGCCTTGGATTGTGGGCCTGACCGGCGGTGGATTTTGGCAGTTTGCAGCTATTAATTGTTGGGCCGGTTGGTGTTTATTCAGGGGGCTTATTTGTATATTCTTTTGTGGGCTGTTAGTATGGGCTGGGCCATACTGAATGTGTTGTAATATTATTTAATTATAGCTGGATGACTGTAATTAATAATTGATGGGCTGGTTTGGCTGGGCTGTGTTGGGCCGGGCTTATATGCTGTAATAGTTATAGTTGGGCTGGTTAGATAGTCGGGTCTGAACTGATCCTTGGTATTGGGTTGACCGGGTGGCAGACTGTTGGGTAAGTGGGCCGAGTGGTTGTGGGCCAGCCATTGAACTTTGCCTTTGGGCAGGACTGTCTGTAGTTTATTTTTATAAATAATAAATGTTATTTTCCCATTTATTGTGAGTTGATGGAAACATCCTCTTAGAACCAATTTTATAACTAAAACAATTAGTTAACTTTTCCTTAATTACTACTGATTAGTAATGAATAATATCTTTTCTTAAATAACTTTCTTTTAAATAATAAACCAAGTTTATAAAACAAACCACTTTTATATATATGAAAAGTTGCAAATGCTAAATCTATATATATAATGAGTTTTTGAATTATAAACTTATAGAAACTCTTAGTGTTAAACACGTAAAACCAAGGGTTGTGTTTAGCATTTGATTTCCCAAGAGAACAAGAAGTTAGTAGTTGAACCTAGTGTAATGTAACTTGTGAACCTCCAAATAAGACTATCTTATTTGGACAGAATCAAGATAAAGATTTAGTTCTTAACTTTAATTAACCTAGAAGCAACTAGCATAGTTTATTAACCAACTGTACATCACTATTGTTAACAGGAGAACATCCAGCTAGATTGCCTACCATATTGCTGGAGCCAGGCAAGTACACTCTACGGTTTTGTGCTTTACATTATTTTCCCTGTACTTCCTTGAGTGACACAATTGCAACACGTCATGTTCTTTCTGGTACTCTTGTTCTCTTGTGCTTATTACTTGTATCTGGGGAGGGGAAATATACTATCTATGTGACCAATCCCAAGTATCAACTCAGGTGTGTTTTAGCTTAGACCCCGCATCGTGCACGCGGGTCCTAAGTCACCATTCATGTGCTTTCAGGTGCTTTCAGGTTCTTACCCTAGCCGGTCACATATTTAGTTATATTTCAAATGCATTACACATATGTTCAGGAGATTACCTTGTACTTATTTCCTGTGATATCATGTTCTTTCAGGTGCTTACATATCATGTTCTTTCATGTTCTTACATTCATGTTCTTCATGTACTTTATCCTGTTCTTCATGTACTTATTCACTTGTATTTTCCTGTACTTTCCATGTTCCCTTATACTTTCATTTCATGATGTCTTGTTCATTACCTAGAATTGTACTTGCTCCGCTCCTGACTGGATATGTTATGATAGGTGAGATGGAGGCTTTGTGTGACACATACTATGGGCAGGATACTGCCTTCCCTGAGCCAGCTGGAGCTGCTTGTGACCTAGAGGCTGCAGAGGCCTAGTACTGCATTTAGTTTCCATTTATCTTTCCATGTATTGAGACTAGCAGACTCTTATAGTTGAATTGTAATAAATTTCAGATATTGTATCTCTTTTCTGGTTGGGACACATTATATAGTTGCTGTGATTCTATACTTTCATGATTATCTGGTTAGTTTCCCTAGCTTGGTACAGCTTACTTCATTGTGTCTAACAATGAAGGCTGGGCGTGTCCGACTCGTATCCGATTATTCGGGAGCGGGTCGTGACATAGGTCCACCTCAATTTCTCCCACACGTCTTTCACCATCTCAAGCCCATCCACTGTAGCGACGATCGACTGGACTAAAGAATTGAGTAGCCAAATGTATACCACCATATGTGTGGACTTCTACTCGTCGTGTCCTGCCAAGCCCTCATTCGACTCTATCTTCTCTCCTGACAAGAAACCCTCCAGGTTCTTCCCTGCGAGGGTTCTCCTCACTCATCGTGATTAACTCAGGTAGATAGTTGGTCTATCAAGCTTCAGATCGATGGAGGAAAGTTTCAACTTCGTCGGTGTTCGTGTCGCGCTCTCACCAGCCGACAGTTTTATCAGCTTCATCAACGTTGCAACCTTTGCAGGGTCCAACTTCTTGATGATCTCCTCCATCGATCCTTCTCTTCTCTGATCACCTCGCACCCGTCCCACGATTCACGTTCGTCCACTTCGTCATCTCTTAGATCCGATCATGTCTCTCCCCCCATCAGATCTAGGCCTTCGATGTCAACGTCCAGAACAACCTGTAGAAGACGTTGGGAACCGCGGCAGATGGCTCCTGCGAGATCCGCAGGAGTCGCGACTTCACGATGGTGGTGGCAGCAGCGTTGGCGGTGGTGGCAGGCAAGCGGCACAGAGGCGGCAGTGGCGACGACGGCGGTGGTGGCGGTTATGGGTTAGGAGCGGTTACGGCAGCTAGGGTTTGAGCTCTGATACTATATTGAATATTTAGGAGTTATATTTTATTGATAATCTCTTGGCTATATATATAGCCTTACAACCCTCCATCCTACATAAAACTCCCTAATACATTCTAATATACCAGCAAAAATTTTTGCAAAAAAACCCACTAGACGATCGGAATCCAACCATAAAATATAAAATAATAATCTAATCGAGACCGAGGCTTGAACTTGGTTCAATGTCCTTAAGACAATATCCTAAAGTTTCTTTTTGACTTTTTGATACGATTAAAATAAGTAAAAATTATCCTTTTTTTTCATTTTCGTACTCTTTCTTTCATAACATAAATATCAGTAAAGAGACTTCTGGTGTGGAAGAAAATGGTTTGTGACGCTGAAATGTACTCCCGACACATAAAATAAAATCGGAAATAACCCCTGTTTCATGCTACTATATCGATATAAAATCTCATGTTAAGAAAAACAATAATGGATTGTTCATATCGAACTCGAAGTGCCATGCTATTATTACTTATTATTCATATTCGATATGGCGAAGGCATAGTCTTCTTCTTTATGACAATTGGTCTCCCAGGATACAACGGTTCTTCTCCTTCAGTAGCAGCACTTCATACCGTAGGAACTCGACGAAGCAATGTTGGTTGTTCCTCTCTCTTAGACTTAATGCTAGATGGATGAATGAGTTATCTCAATTCTTCAAACACTTACGCTTTATAAATGATAAAAGAGACATGAAGGAAAGGACACACATTTCTAATAGATTCATTAAATAGATTCGTTGCATAGATTCATTGATAGATTCGTTGAATAGATTCGTTGCATAGGTTTGTTGTAAAAAAACAATTATTATTATTAATATTTCAAATATACATTCACGTTGAATAGACATCGACACGACACGATACACACACTAGCATGACACTTACATGACACAGACACACACTGACATGACACACACATTATCACAAAAATACGCTGACACAGGACACATGACACATGACCAATAGCGCACACTAACATGACACACTATTTCAAATATACCCTCCCTCAAAACCCTTTGAAGTAGTCGTCAACTTCCTTTTCTCTCTCTCCAAAACTTGCAAGCTTTGATCTCTATCTTTGGTAGATATGATGGATGTTTTTTAATATTAGGAAACACCTATATACGCTCCTATAGACCATAGCATATCTCGATCGTTGATGGGATCCAATGGTGTTTATAAAGCACCCAAACTTAGGTTCAGCCCTATCACGTCCTGGTTCCGCAGAACCGAAAGGTAGACATATTGTCGTACAAGTTTAGATTTGTAAAACACAACAAATTTCTACAGATTTTTTTTATTTAATTAGAATAACTATGGTATATACTGAGTGTATATATGCAATATATGTATTTATGATTTTAGTTTTATTCTAATATGAAATTTTACGGATAAATACATATATACATATCTCTAGAATTTGTATCTCGTTTTTCTGAGCTTTGAAAATATTATTTTTTTTGTGATTTTTATTTTATTCTTTGAAAATAAATTATCTTAGAATTTTTATAAAAGAAAACATATTTATTTTTGAAACAATAAAAAAGTGATTTTATTAAAATTATTTGAAATAGATTTTTGGATCTATTTAAATATATCTTACTTTTTTCTAGTAATTATCAAAATAGTTTAACTAATTTTGGATAATATTAATTATTATTTTAAGTTTTGATTGTAACCAATTATTGATTAAGATTAGATTGGTTTAAATCTTATTTGATTTAAATTAATGTTAATATTTATCAACTGGAGTTTCTATAATTCTTAATCCTTATCCAACTAGTAATCTCCACCTCCTATTTAAGACGAAGCTCTCCCTTGCTCTTTTTTTTCAAAATCCAAATAATGACAACCACCACCGTTGTGTTCGTGCACCGTGTCCGTGTCCAACTAACATTCTATTACCTTTCCCTAATTTCTATTACATCTGTATCCACCCTCTCCGTGTCCGACGGACACAACTAGAATTTTACAACCGATCTCTTAAGTCCGTGTCGACAATCGACCGACACATACGATGCCATAGACCCACTCCTTCCTAGCCACTGCGCCGACGTCGTCCGCCCCGACGTCAGCACCACAGCATCCGCGTCCCGGCGCCGTCACCATCCGATCAGCCCGGCGTCCTCCACGCTCACCAAACCCGTCTCTCTGTCACCACCAGCTCGACCCCCTTGCCGGAGCACCCCACCTTTTCTCTTCTCGACCACCTCTGTCACCCGCGCCGCCTTCACCACTTCCACCTCGCCGAAACCCCCTCCTCTTCACCAACACCACCATCGCCAGCCTCAGATCCCGTCGGAGCCGACCACCCCGGCAACTCTAGCCAGCCCGATCCATCACCGCCTCGCCGAAATTCCTCTGCCTGTGACCAAGCCGTCACCACCACCGATACCCACACCGCCACCGACCAGATCTTGCCGTTGCCGACCCGGCTGACCTCAACACAACCACCACCATCAACACCAAAGCCAACCACCGTGATCCTCCCTTCTCCACCACCGTTCCCTCTCATTGTCGGCGTCGCGTTCCCCGCTGCGCCCTATCGATCCACTGCTGGGCCACCGGATCTGTTAGGTTCCCAACCTAACTGTCCTTCCATGGTCGAAGCTCACGAAGAATTTGCCATGAATTCAATAGCAATTTGACAGTGGATTAGTAGAAGACAAGGAAGTAAATTTCTAGGGTTTTATTTACTGAAGAAGTAGGAAGACGAAGACATTACAAACTATGAAGAAAGCAGGGAAAAGGAGCTGATACTAAAAAGCTAACAATATGAAAACTGATAACATTCTTCACACTGTTCACCTGATTCTCCTCTTGCTTCCCCTCTTTATACTATGTTGGTTGGTAGTTATCCAACTAGGATGCTGACTGGATTACTATGTTGATTGGTCCATTTGGCCTGGATGACTAGGCAGAGCATGCTGATTGGTTGAACTGTCATTCTTATGACATTTGAAGCTTGCTCGAGCGAGTGAGGATGCACACTGAGAATGGGTTCTTATCAATACCTACCCCTTAAATTGACCTTGTCCCAAGGTCAATGAAGGAGTAAATTGGATCCCTGGATCCCACACCATAACATGGAAACTGGCACTATCAACTTCTTCTGCATCAGCTGAACATTTGGGTTTGTCCTCTTCGGAAACTCCAGTTTGCAAGTAGTTTAGTGACACTGAACTAGAATGCTGAATATTGCATCTATTGGTATAGTCATTGCTACGGGTTGAGAAGATACCCGGATCCCATACCATTTCTGGAACTTCCTTAGTTGGTTCTGGTCCTTCCTGTCCACAGACTGAATGTTTTGAAAGGCCAGCAATTCCAAGGTTATGTTGCTCAATCATCCTAAGGAGTTCCTTTTCATTTAACTTGTCTGCATCTTGATGGGAGATTTCCACTATTAGATATTGTTTATCAAGCTCCAAATTCTTGATTTCATTACCTGACCCAAACAAAGCCAAGGAAGGAGAAGTTCCCTGTTTCCCATGGAATAAGCATTTTTCAATGCCCTCATCCCTCAACCAATTTTTGTCACAATCCAAGATATCAGTAAGAGTGCAAGTAATATTTCCCATATCTTTTGGCACGGCAATTAACTGAATCTCTCTTCTGTCAAAGTCAACATTGATGCTGAAACGCTCATTGATAAAATATTTTCTAGTACTAGAAACAATGCTATTTGGGTTGCAAAATGTTTTACCACAGAACTTCTCGAGGAGGCTGTCCCCCAGTGCAGTAATTACCTTCATCTGCATCTTCCTGCCGTCCAACAATACAACATCATAGAGAGGAAGCTGGATATTGCGCACACTATCAAACTCGTGCAAACCGAGCATATTTACTATGGAGTCCACTTGAGATTCAACTTCTTCCTCTTTAACATTGCCATTGTTGTCAGACATTACTATATTGGTTTCATCCTCAGAAGTTGGACCACTGTCACCCATCAGTGCATAATGTATATGTTGATGCGCTGTTACTCCTATTTGGGGAAGTACCTGAGATACTTGTTGTTGAAACTCTTCTGTGTTCTGAACATTTAAGTGAGAGTTTGGTCCCCATTGTACATGACTTGATCCAAAGTGTGTGGGGTTTGTATATCCCATGGATACAGTCAAGGAAGGTGTGTATGCAGAGGTCCCCACGTGTGCATAACCTACCTGTTGACGTGCAGATAGTGTTCCAAATGATGCATTCTCAAGGGTATGTTGATGGTGAATGTATCCTAAACTCGGGACAGACCGTACCATCGGAGAACTAATGCCTATGTCATTTGGCAACATACCAAATTGTACAGAGGCTGGCATGCTAGACTGGACATGGCTTTGTGAAGCTATGTAATGAGGAGACTGATGTTGGTGGGTAGCCATAAGCACAGGCATGTTCACAGGAGGTATTAACACTGATTGGTGATAACTCTCTGGAGGAGTCTCCGTCTGTCCTTGGTAGTTGATTCCAGTACACATAGAGGTTTGCATATTCTGTCCAATTGGAAAGTAGGATGGTGTTTGGCCAAACTGTACATTGGAGTAGGTAGCTGATCCTAACTGTACCGGATTAGAGTAGGTTGGAATACCCATCTGTGCATATCCTGTTTTTTGCTGTGCTGATACTTCCATTTGGATAGATCCTGGAAGTGGTTGGGCTGATACGTTGCCAAATGATGTGTAGAGGGGAGAAATACTCATCTCACTTTGTGCAAGCCCTCGTGTCAAGCCCGGATAAGAACTATGCTGATGGCAATGGTGTCCAAGATTCTGGACAGGTTGTGCCAATGGAGAGCCAGTGCCCATAGCATCGGTCATCATACCAAACTATACATTGTCCAATGTCTGGGTATGTGATAGGCTAACGGCAATTATATCCAAAATTTTGGACATGATTTGGCATTGTGGTTTTCATATCAAGAACATTTGGCACAGCCATGATGTTAGGGTTTTGATTCCCAAGAATTGGGAATAGTAGTGTTAGGGTTTTGATTCACCCCAAAATTTTGGAGTTAGGGTTTTGATTAACCCAAGAATTGGGAAGAGAAACATTCCTAGATTGCTGAAACTCTCTTTCTTTCCTTTCTCTAACCAATTTCTCCATGACTTGCTCAAATTTGATATTGAGTTGATGCATTTTACCTTCCCAAAATTGGGGTCCCCTCTCCTCCGCCGAGATTGGCGACTCTGGTGGATTCTTGCTAAGATCTATGGCATGTTGCTCCATGAGAGGAATCGAAATGACTCTGCCATGGCGGTGGTTCCTGTGGAGCTCCCTGTTGCGATCCCGATCTGCCGTGGTTGTTGTTGTTATGCCATCGATCAGCTTCAAGAACTGGATCATAGCTCTGATACCAATTGTTAGGTTCCCAACCTAACTGTCCTTCCATGGTCGAAGCTCACGAAGAATTTGCCATGAATTCAGTAGCAATTTGACAGTGGATTAGTAGAGACAAGGAATTGGGAGTAAATTTCTAGGGTTTTATTTACCGAAGAAGTAGGAAGAAGACATTACAAACTATGAAGAAAGTAGGGAAAAGAGCTGATACTAAAAAGCTAACAATAAGAAAACTGATAACATTCTTCACATTGATCACCTGATTCTCCTTTTGCTTCCCCTCTTTATACAATGTTGGTTGGTAGTTATCCAACTAGGATGCTGACTGGATTACTTGCAGATGAGGTGTCAAAGCATGTTGATTGGTCCATTTAGTCTGGATGACTAGGCAGAGCATGCTGATTGGTTGAACTGTCATTATTATGACATTTGAAGCTTGCTCGAGCTAGTGAGGATGCATACTGAGAATGGGTTCTTATCAGGATCCGGCACGGTGCCTCCATGTCTAGCATCGGAGCCACTGAACTACTCCCACGTGGCCGCACCTTCCCCAGCCGGTGACCACGCCCGTCGAGACAAACGATAAGCCCCCTCTCCGTTGCTTTCTCTCTTTTCCCGGGTTGAGGCGTGACCTCTCCAACCTGCAGGCCTAAGCCGCCTTGGCGTCGCATGTGACAACATAGTTCAAGATTGATCAATTGTTAACCCGCAAAAATTATCATGGTTTATTTATTTGCTTTTGGAAAAATACACATGCAATAAATAGTTCTGATTGGAATAATTTTGAGATGGATGAGCGTTGTGAACTTTATAGATATAAAATTTTGACGAATGATAATAGATACAATGTGTTGAACACATTCTAGCGTGTCGATCTTCAGCATGATCTAATGATTATGTCTATACTGTTTTTCCATACATCTATATGACTGTCAATTTATTCTTTGTTGAAATGACGGGGAAAGGGGGATCCAATTCGATACTAGACAATATCAACTGATAACAGTTGGGGTCAATAATGGATCGGTACATGCCAAAACGATGATATACGACCCATATTTGTTGGTATTAGCAGATAT
The DNA here is from genome assembly GCA_029216955.1 of Iris pallida. NCBI lineage: Eukaryota > Viridiplantae > Streptophyta > Magnoliopsida > Asparagales > Iridaceae > Iris > Iris pallida. The sequence goes on from JANAVB010035017.1 coordinate 2,487,716, forward strand.
TGCAAACCTTGTTTATCACAACCAGGAAAGTCTACCCCTGACTTGCAAGCAAATCCTATCATTGTCCTATTTGATGATCCCTTGCAATACGTGTTGTAAAGATTCGATACGCCAGAATGATATGCTAAAAAGTTGCAAGGACAAGGATGTGACACGACACATTTTAGACAAGGTAACATAGAATTGGCACCTATTTTGGTGTCCTAATGTATTTTTATAGTGTCAATGGTTTGTCGTATTGTCTGATGCACCACGACGCTGAAAGAAGATGGCTTTTTGGAGTGATCGTGCTTCTTAGTTCGTAGTCATACTGATTCCACCTTGTACTCCAATTTAATTCTTCTCTTTTTTGTATATTTGGAAGGTTTTGTATTGAGTTTCTACAATATTTGCTTATGAATTGTAAGTGATTTGTCATACTTAGATAAATTTTTGGTTTTAATGTTGGACCCTTCCACTCCGTAGATTTAGTGATCCTTGGGCCCTTGGGCCCCAAAGATTTAATCATCCTTGATGCTTCAGACACTGGATAATTCATACTCGTTGGAGCTTCACCCTGTAGTAATCAAATTTCAAAAAAAAAAAAAAAAAACGTTCGGCCGCCTAGGCGGCCCTCCGCCGCACCAGATTCGTCTAGCAAAATTTAGAACACTGACAATATGATGGTCGTTATCCAAAAGTTTAGATTTACGATCTCGAAGGGCTATACAGGGTTATGAAATAGTAGGGAGTAGCGGCATGGCCGATCCTGAGCGCATGGGGCCCAAGGCGAACTTCCAAAATGGGCACCCATATATAACGTAAAAAAATAATTAAAAAAATTAAAATTATCTTTCTGCTAAGGTTTGAACCAAATATCTCCAGAGTAGAAGACTATTAAGTCAACCACTACACAACAATTATTTTATGTTAACTATTACACCACATTGTTTTTATGTAACCAACAACCTATATCTTAATTTTTGGGCCCCTGTAAATATGGGCCCGGAGCGGGTCCACCCGGGGCAATTGGTCAGGGCCGACCCTGAGTAGCGGTAAGAGAATTCAAAGAAGTAACAACAGTGAAATATAGAAGGTAATAAAATTAGGGTTTAACGTTATTTATATGGGCTGAATAATCATCGTCTATATGCAGAAGTACATCAACAACATTGAGGTATAGAAGGTATTATGGACCGAATACAGATACTTGATGGAGAAGAGAAAATTTCACCAAAGCATTCTATTTCAAATTCATAACTTGAATGCATATATATCATCTTCTCTCATGCAGACCTGGAAAAAAAAAACTCTAATCTGAATCAGATTAGTCATCCTAACAAATCTAGAGTAAGTTGGAGGCAAAAGGCAATACTCTAACCAGTAATCTTGTTCTGGTTAGGATTTTGTTCTACTTTGAATTAGATTAGAAGGGAACTCCCAAAATAAAAATAATATATGTAAATTAAATCTTGCCCAGACACAAACTGATTTTGGCTTGCCAATGGCTGATTTGAACATCAATGATGCACAATTATTTCATATGTTGAATGCCCAATTAACCTCGATGATTCACAATCCTTATGTGTGCTATTCTACAAGTGTAGTTTTTTTTCGATGTTGTCATAGGCGACACCTAGGCGTGTAGGGTGGAGAGGAGTCGCATCAACCATGAAATTTTTTCCCTGGGTGTGGGAATGCTCGTCTGGGCGTGCCTAGGCGACCGTCTAAGGTCGTCCGAAAAAAAATGCGGTATTTAAGCAGGTTTTTTTCTTTTTCTTTGGTTTTGTAGGTTTTTTTTAAATTTGTGATTTCTGCCTCGATTTCTAGAAATGATTATTGTTGCTTCTTCTCCTCCTTCGTCTCTTCTTCTGATTTCTCTTGCTTCTTCTTCAGTTTTGTTTTTGTTTTCTGTTTGTAACTTTTTCTCTTTAAAAAGCTTGTTGATGATTCTTCTTCTTTTGTTGTGGCTTTCTTCTTCTTTTGTTGTTGCTTTCTTCTTATGTTGCTTCTTCGATTTCTTCTTATTCTTCTGTTGTTGCTTCTTCTTATGTTTCTTACGTTTTTTTCGATTTTTTCTGCTTATGTTTCTTCTTCTGATGTAGCTCTTCTTCTGCTTTTTCGATTTCTTACTTGATGTTGAATATTGGTTATTTGTTGCTTCTTATATTACATATAGTCTATGTTTAGTTGTATACATAATTGCAGGATATCAAGAGCAGAAGGAATCCTGTGCGGACGCCTACGCGAGGCGGGTGGCCCGTCGCCTCTCTTAGCGCCCAGTACAACATAGGATTTTTTTTCCTATAAGCAATTGGATGTGGTTCTTTTCCTATATGCAATTGGATATTGAGTTCACAATCCTTTTATATATTATTCTACTCTTTGTTGACTTTCAAATTCATGAAACCGTTCTTCATTGACAAGTTAAACATGAGGTATCTAAGAAGCAACTACATGAATTATATAGGATATTGGAGCAAGTTTATTTCTTGGGACCATTCGCTTTACTATATATTGTCATCAAATACTTTAAAGTTTCAGCATGACATGCATGGAAATGACCGATGATTAGTTTTTCCATTATTGGTGAATGTTTAGGTCAGTACAAGTATCCTACGCAAGTATGGTGGCCCAGTGGATATCTGGTTGTCGACATGCTTTCTATCTTGTGACAAAGAAAGAACGTATAGCTTGATGAATAAGCATCCTGGTGTAACCTATCTGGCAATGACTGAACACGATAGCATGAGCAGAATTGTGATCCAACTCATTGCATGTGTCATGTTACAAATAGGAGCAAGAGAAATTCTTGGTGGGTTTGTCCGCAGGGAGATAGCTGCCAACTGTTGGCATAATCAATCACTTGAAAAATAATGGGATGAAAACATAGAGTGAGGGATTGGCAAGGCTCGGCTCAACAAGGCTCGGCTCAGTTTTTGAGTTGAAAGAATAACTCGACTTGGAGTTTCTAAACAAGGAGCTGTCCATGGACTGGGCTTAGTTGGTCAGAGCAAGAACCATGTCTTCATTACATGATAGATGAAGGAGAATATGCTTGAAGTCTATTAAACCAACAAAATAGGTTTTCTTAAAACCCCTACTGAGTACATGGAGATTTTTTTTCCTTTGATTTCTAGGAAGCGATCATTCAAATGAGAACTTGAGCACCATTTTTCTTGAGACGTTCCTTAATGTCTGATATATTTTATCCCTTCCTCACAAACCTCAAACCTGTCTACTTAACTTGGACCTCTAGCATATGTTTTCCTTTCCATCTTATGGAGGAGATATAGAACATGTTATTCAACAGGGGCTAATCAAGTGAATACAACTTTCCTGCAAGTCATTTAGTCTGTTGACACTGTCAAGCTGATAGATCATTAAAACTTGATGCTCTGAAAAAACTAAGCATGCCTTGTGGTTCCTCTGCAGGTTTCGCAAGTTGTTCGTATTGTTCTCTAGTTATACATACATGAACACTCTCCGGAAGATCAACATGTAGCTCCAGACCAGCGCTAAACAGAGGCAGCGACGACACCTTCAGCCTTATCATTTATTAACACTGGCTTTCTGAATGTCTTTCTTGATAGTGGTTTGAGGTTGGGAACGAGATCAGTCATCTTTGTTTTGGTTGCTGAATCTGAAACTTGCTATGGTTTACGCTTCGTTAGGATCATCTCCGGCTTGATGTTTTCAACATTCACTACAGGAAAAATATGTTTTTAGGGCACGCAATGTGCGTCGTAAATCACTTTAGACGGCGTACATCCGCGCGCCGTATCAGGTCATGCCGTAAAAAGTTGGTAGCTTTGACGACATTGATGGCGTGTCGTCTTTGATCAGCTTGTGTGCCGTCTAAAAGCATTCATGGCATACATTGCCTGCCGTGAAAATAAAATTATGGCGTGCACTATTGTGCCGTTAATGCACGAAAACGACATTCAGTTGCACGTCCTTAATTCACATTCACAACATTCTTTAGAACGTCGTTAATACTTAATCACGACATGTTGCTGCATGCCCTTAATAACATTTTACAACATTCTTTTGGCTCTCGTTATTAGTCAATTATGACATTTATTGTATGTCGTGAAAAGTATCCAATACACATCAATTAAGACATTCTATGCACGCCTTAAATGCTCGCAAATTTTTTTTAAAAAAAAATCTCATTTTTTGTATAATCAGTTCTACATTTACATTCAACCACAGAACATATATTATACCAAATCCAAAATGCTTATCTGTAATGTAATAACTTCAGATATGAAATGTAATAACTTCTAAATAATACCAAATCCAAAATTCAAACTAGTGCACACAATAATTGTGACAAGTACTAACCCATTTGGAAACCATAATAATGCTAAAATTAATAAGAGTCCCAAATTACCACCTAAAATGTCACAAAAATGATATTGTATACTTAAGCAAGGCCAACACAAAATATTGTTCATTCTTTAATTTCCTCCAAACAAACAACAAAATAAGGAATCAACATCCTCATCCTAAAGACAAGCAACTAAATAAATAGTCCAGTCCACAAAGGAAAAAATAAAGTGAAAAATAAGGAGTCCAGTAGAATGTCAAAAGAACACTACAAGGAAAAAAGATTTTTTTACGGTCATGGTAAAGTAATCGCCAATGCTTCAAAAGTGACTCCACATCCTCATCCTCATCCTCATCCTCCAAACGAACAGCAAAATAAGTTGTCATCTCTTGCATAACCTATTACATACAATCACAAACCACATCAATATTAAGTTCCAAATGGATGGAATAAGAAAAGTTAAAAAACTAGCAATAGAAAATAAAATCTGCAAGATGTATTACTAGTCAAATGTATAAATACCAAGTTTATTATCACAAGAAGTACTCCAGTACATGCACCTTTCCTGGCAATATGTGCATTAAGAAACTGAAACTAAAACCTCTTACTCATTTTTATCAAAGAGCACCCAAAGAATAAAGGAAGGAGCCAAATTGTATCATAGGTTATAGCATATTTTGAATTTCATACAACTCCCATCTCCTGCAATTGTGCAGCTCACATCTTAAGGATGCTTTTAAGACAACAAAAGCCATATTTATGGAAGCATATTCCTTTCCAGCAGTGAGCATAGTTACCTGAGAAATGCTGTATGCAAAGTTTCTCATACATTTTTTGCTGCAGAAACTTGTACTTGCAACAAAAATTGTATGGAAGTACAATTTCTCATACAGTTTTTCTGTATGCAAAGTTTGCTGCAGAAACTTCTAGCCACTTGGCTCAAATCAATATAAAGTCATCTTATATGTATAATATGTCAGTTCCTGGAAACTGAACAGGCCCATGTACCAAAGATAGCTGGTCATATGGAAACTGAACAGGCCCATGAACCCAAAGAAACTGAACAGGCCCATGAACAGGCCCAATATAAAGTCATCTTATATGTACAATATTCTACATTTGAATGTACAAGTTTTTGAAGGAAAAAAAATATGTTGGAGCTGATGTCTGTTATTAAAAAACTATTTATATAGCACAATTTGGACATCTGTTACTGTAGCATATATTTTCTGGTACTATAGCATTTTTTTTGGACGTCTGTTACACTCACAAAGTTGATAAGAAGCGTCAAAATACCTCTGAGAAACCAAAAAAAAAAAAAGGTCAGACGACTTGTAAGAAAACACTTCTGCCACATATGGCCAAAACCCCTTCAGGCTAGCCAACTGATAAAATTATAGGCTAAATATTGTTCGAACATTTTTGGCACCTTAATTCCGTTCAATTTTGGTACTTCAATTTCATAAATTGCTTAAGCATCTTTCATCTATTTTGAAGCACATCGAAACTATTTCAAAAGCATCTCTTGAAGCACAAAAACACAATTTCAAAATGACAAAATATGTTTCAAAAGAATAAGCAAAAATATTGCTTCAATATATTCACCACAATTTCGTTTCCAATTGCATACACTATACTATGTAAGCAAAAAGCCGATAACTATGACCGTGTAATGGTTGGGAACTCGTGCAGCTTATTGGAGAGATCCGGGATAGTTTAATATTAATAGAAATAATTTGATTAATATATTGAAGTTGGTGATCCTCATAATCTCTTATTATAAATAGAATTTTATCTTTTCTAGTTATAACTCTTTCGAAATAATAAAATAAGTTATTTATCTTTTTTCTTCGCTCGTACAAACATTTTGGATAGAGCTTTGATACGTCATTGCTACAAATGTGTAGTAATGAATGGAGATGATCTTCTGCAAAAAAAAGACACTAGAATCGGATAGTATTGAGAAGGTAAGGTTGTCACAAATATTTGGACAATGGTCTCGTTTGGTTCGCGGAATAGCAAAAATCCTCAAATATCCCTGATCGTGAGACATATAATTGTCACTATAAATAAAAACCATGATTCCAACAGTAGCAATCAATATTGACATAATAGAAGTAAGTGAATCGATCAAGTGTCCAAATTCTAAAGAAAAATCATTATTGATGGTCCAAGACCATAGATATTGATAGATAAAACTTCCATTTTGCTGAATAGCCAAATTGGCCGAAAACACCATAGCTATACATAACATCAAAACACTCGGAAAAGCCCACATACGACGAATATTTTTTGTTGCTGTAGGAATAAGCAGAAGTCCAAATCCCATTGACATAGTAACCAGAAATGGAAGAAAGGGTATTACCCATGCATATTGATATATATGTTCCATTAAAAAACAAATTTTCAATTTTTTTTCTTATAATTATTTCTGATTCACCAATTTTTATCTCTTTCGAAAAGAACAATAATAAATCAACAAAAAAAATATATATATGAAAACCTTTAAATATTTTTATTTTGTTCTGAACTATCTTTTTATCTAATATGGGAAATATGAAAAAAGTGACAGTTGGTTAGTCAAAAGGAATGACTAGGTAAAATTGATTACTTAGTTATTAACTTTAAGTATCTAAAAAAGTATCTAAAGAAAGATATCTATTAAGACAGAGAATATGTATGTGATTTGAAATTATTCTACAACTACATTCTATTCTGTCGATTTGTAACTATATCGTATAATAAGAAAAAACTAAGGAAAAAACAGTTACACCAAAAGAGTACTTGACGCAAATATGGATCATAAGTATGCATCAATAAATCGACTAAAAAAAAGACTTAGTTATTTTATTCTAATTAATGGGTTGGAAAAGGAAAGTTATTATTTTCCTATATTTGGGTGCCAAGAAATTTAGGAGAAAAGGAAAGTGATTCCAAATGGAAAGAAAATTATGGGAGTAATAGTTCCATCCATCCAAGCAAGTATTCAACTTCCCCACATTTTAAGTGTTCACTTTTCCTTCCAATTTTATCGACATTTCCAAACATCGAAAAGAAAAATCGATAGGAATTGTAATTTTTTAAAGGAAAGAAAATACCAAAGAATTAATTTACATTCCTTTCCTTTCCGTTGTGAACCAAACGAGACCTTTATTCGCTGCATAAATGTGAGAACGGCCACAAAATATTATGAAGCATCAGGTATTTATTTTGGGTGGACAGAAATGAAATTTAGTACCAAAAGATATGGACGGTCATTACTCATTAACAGCTAATATTATGTCAAATAATGATTAAACAAAAATATTTTAAACAGCTCTTAATCTCTCAAATAACAGTATAACTCAGATTAATTAGTAATCAATCTAGGAGAAGAACTTGTGAGTATAGAATATTATCAGTTATATAATCCATCGACAAGGGAATTGATACCATACTCTGACAAGCATTCGTCAACATGTTATCTTACAAGAGTGACCAGTTATAAATACATCAACTTGTAAGTAAACTGCACTTTATCGATCACGCTAACTTGTACTTATACTCCCTAATTCTCTGTGAAGCCTAATTTGAGTACTAATTCTCAACATGAGAGAGTAAGCAAATCAACACACACACAGACATATGCTTTACAAAACAGCTGATTAGGATACAAAATGCTTTACTGTCTACGCTTTTATTACTTGATTTATAGGTAAAACTTCTCCAACCCAAATAAAATTTAATCCCCATGCACATTATGATTTATAAATCTAGTTTTAATGGTTTTGTATCATTGAAACAATGACCCGTCTCTTTGAATTTTAGGTTTGTGGGTTCTCAGCACCATACACACACCCCCCAACCAAAACCCTGTGCTCCTCTGAAACCTACAAATGTTTAACAATACACCAAATCTGGGTTTTCAAATTATCAACACTACCATTTTTGAAATTAGATTAATTGAATTTAAGTCCCCGTCCCGCGTCAGATACTTTCCATGAAAAATAAAATGAAACAACAAAAAACATGCAATCTCAAACCCAGCCTATATTGAGGCTTGGTTTTGAGATTGTTGTGGCTTCTTAAAAAAGTAGCATAATTAGTTTTTGACAACTCGTCTTACTTTCAAAAGTTGGGCAATTTTTGGACTTGCTTTTCAAAAAAGTTTAATAAGCAATTGTTAGCAAAGAGACTTCTTTAGAAAAAAAAAATTAAGTAGATGCATTCCTAATAATAATTCACAAACCCAGCCTAAAGTGGGTTTTCCAAAGTTTTTTTTTAATAAGTACTTGTTACCAAATAGCCTTTGAAACTATTTTTTAAAAGAGTAAGCAAAAGAATACATGATACTTTGGTTTGGGATTGCTACTGCTTTTTAAAAAACTACACTATAAACAACTTTTGACAACAAGCGAGAATTGTTGTCAAGATTGGTCCAAATTTAAAAATATATTTTTACAAATTTGTTGGAACAATCTTAATTTACTTTTGAACAAGAAAAATAAACATTAAACAATAAGCAGTCCCAAATAAAGCTAAGTTCTCATAACACGCATAATTTGATTTGACTATTTACATCCATATGTTTACTCCTTTTTAGAAAATACATGAATGTAAATTAAACATAAGTTAAAATTGTATATTAAGAACATGTTTTTCTTATATGATTTTTTATTTAGTTATATTTTTGTTTCTTTTTTTTCAATAATAACATGTCGAAGAGTCAGATTTAACCAAGATAGTCCCGATCCAAAATTAAGAATAAAGAAACTTAAGAAATCACAAGAAAGAAAAACAGAGAAAATCAAGAAAAGCAATCTATATCAAAATGCATCATCCATCATTGGCATATAACCGACTCACTAATCGAAACATAGCTACTTATATCAAGAATCGAGCAGTAATCTTGCTCCATGCAGGATCATGACCCAAAGAAATCAAGCTCCATGCATGATCATGGAGCGGCAGCACGTTCGTCGAGGCCAATCCATCCACCAGCCGGACTACTACCACCATTTTCTGCAGCATCATTGTCATTTTCGTGAGTGTTAACTCCATGCTGGTGATACACCAAGACAGGTCGTTTTTGAGGGTTATCATTGCAGTAGCGTTCTCCATCGGTCTAGAAGCCATGTATGGCATACCAATGGTTGGTCCGGCAATGGCGGCAGGGAATGATGAAGTATCTCTGCCAGAGGTCTCCCCTCCTCCTCCTCCTTCTACTATCAGATGATCGATAATGTGAAACTCAGTACTAGAGGGGTTGAATGTAATTAGGTATTGGTCATCAAAAGGGAAGAAGGCGACTGCAGTGAATGCAGTACTAGTTGATGAATGATGCATTAATAGAGGGGTTGATCGTGGTTGATATTCTCCCAGAGCGAATGCTTGTTGTATGGACATGAAGCACCGCCTACAGCAAAAGAAAGTGCATCACCGACCGCTCCAGATCGCGGTACTGCAGCAGGAGAAGTGTCGGTGCAACTGCTCGGTAATATTATTTTATTTCAATTTTAATGTTTAGTTTATCTCCAATATCTTAACCCCATATATATTTCTAACCATAAATTCATCCTCTATCAAAATTAAACTAAATATTATGAAGAGGATAAATTAGTCAATTGTATCGAGTTAGATTATTTGTTTTCGTTTTCTACTTGATAAATTTCTTCCACAATTAGTGATCTTTATCGAGTTAGAATCTCCATAAGAAACATATCTTATTCATGATCTTTATCATGCATATTGAAAAGTTTACCTAAAATGTATGAGAATAAGATAGGATAAAATCTCAATAAAAATAGAATTTCAATAAGAAACATATCTTCAAAAAATATTTGATTAGTTTTTTTAATATAGTTGAATTTAACAGAACAAGTGTGGGATAAAATAAATAAAATAATTATGGGTGCCATATAAGACCCAACCCCCACAGGCCAACTGACTTGGCGCGTGCCCCCCACTATAGCTGTCAAGACGGGCCGGCAGGACGGGCCGGCCCGTAACCCACCATAACCTACCATTTGGTAGGGCGGGACGGGTTGACCCACCATTTTGGCGGGCTGAAAAAATTCCAATCCAGCCCAACCCACTGGCGGGCCGCGGGCTAGGCGGGCCGGCCCGCTTAATTTTTTTAAATTTTTTAATTATTGTTTAGTTTCTTAAAAGAAAAAATCATATATATAATATTTTCTACTCACTCTCATATGCATCAAATTACAAGTAAAATAGAAGAAACATTATAATAGTAGATATTTCTCTAAAACACCTTCATTCATGTAAATAAATGACCAAATTTAATATTTTATACGTCATTACTTGCATTAAATGAGAATTTTTATCATTGATAATACATATCTCATATATGTGCTAAATAAAAAAATTAAAAATTTTAGGAAAAAATAGATGGTGGGCCAACCCACTTGGCCCGCGGGCTGGCCCACCGCGGGGCGGGCTACTAGCGGGCCAGCCCACCTAGGCCCGCCTGTTTGGCGGGCTCCTAAATGTTCGGCCCAACCCACCTTTTTGGCAGGCGCGGGGCGGGCCGGCCCAACGGGCTTAGCCCATTTTGACAGCTCTACCCCCCACGACAATAAGACCCAATCCCACAGGCCAACTGACTTGGCGCGTGCCCCCCACGACAAGTTAGTTGGCACCCTGCTCCCCTCCACTCCCCACGGCCAAGTCACTTGGCATGTTCTCTCCCCTCTGCAATTACCTCAAACTTCTCCCTTTTTTACAATTACCCTAAACTTCTTTACCCTGTATAAAAATTTTTGATATACAAATATAGACCAAGAGTGGTCATTGGCATGCATGAGCTATATGGTTTGGTCCAGAGGAGTCCAAAAGTTAACTATGGCATGCATATGATGCATGAGCTGCATGGTTTGGTCCATAGGAGGGCGAAAGTTAACTATGGCATGCATGCCATGCATGGTCACCTAGTCTTTGTTACTTCTGATGGCTAGGATTTGTATCACAGAAGAAGGGATAGAGTGAGGCATATTATTTATATACTCTAAATTGATTTTTGTAGCATTTTATCATACACTTGGAAGGTGTTTTTGTGTTTTTTTTTGTAATTAACATTCTTCATCCTTCTTACCAGTTGAGTTTTGTTGAATTGTTCTCCTCTCAATGAACCTATATTGCAGGTGATCCATTGTCATATATTAGACATAAGAGAGAGGGATTATTAACTTGTTCTTATATTGAAACCAATTTACCAAAATCACACAAAAAGCCAAAATGCAGACACAACAATTTTCGATGTGAAAATTTTTTGCGAAAAAAATCATTGGACGATCGAAATCCAACCATAAAAAGCCTCCGCTAATGGAATAAAGAAATACAGACTCCTTACAAAATTCTCACCGATCCAATCGGATCACCACAACTACTTATAAGATGATAATATAGACTCCCGAAGAACAAAAGATTTGTAAAATCCCATAAATTTCTAGATTTGTAAAATGTGTGTTGTTTGTACAAATCTAAATTTGTAAAACCCCCTAAATTTTTACATAGTTTTTTTTATTTAATTAGAATAACTATTGTATATACTAAGTGTATATATACAGTATATGTATTTATGATTGTAGTTTTATTCTAATATGAATTTTTAAGGATAAATACATATATACATATCTAGAATTTTGTATCTCGTTTTTCTGAGCTTTCAAAATATTATTTTTATGTTATTTTTATTTTATTCTTTGAAAATAAATTATCTTAGAATTTTTATAAAAGAAAATATATTTATTTTTGAAACAATAAAAAGATATTTTATTAAAATTTTGTATTCCATTATAATTGAAACACAGAAACAATAAAAAGAGAATACTGGTATTTGGACCTAACATAGGATCACTTATTCTTGATGTATTTCAGTTCTAATTACAATCATGTTATTGTTAACAAAAAAAATCTTTCCTATTAGATAGTATAGTCGCATGTGTTTTCCAAGATACTGAACTCATTGCTTTCATTGACATGCTACATGCATACCTATGTTTTCTCTACAGGCTAAAATTTGTCAGTTTAATCGAACAATAAACTTTAGCTGATATTATTAATCAAGCCTCATACATAAATTGTTATATGGTAGTCATGTTTCACATAGGTGCAGGTGACTCTCTGGGCAAGAAAACAAGTATCAAATAAATCTATACAATTAAATTTTTTTCCTGTAAGTTGCTTTTTGTAAGATGGCTTTTGCCATTAGGATTAAAATAGAAAGGTTGGATGAGAGAGAGCCCGGGCCTTTACATAAAGATAGGGAGGGAGATGACCCATACACCTACTAGAGAGACTATACTTAGAGGGAGATGACCCATTTGCCTACAACACAAACTAACCAAATTAATTACAAGAATTATCATGTGAGCCACCTAATCCTTTTCGGAGTGTTGAATTTGACTTGAAGTCTTGAATAGGGGTTGACGGAACCTCTAGTTATTTGATTTGTTATTCCATTTGCTTATCTTTACATTCTTCCTCATTTGTTTTTTCTGCTTCCCACAAAGTCTCTTTTCAGACAAAACGGCTCTTTTTAGGGCTGCTAAGTTAAAGTTTTTGTCTAAAGATATTGTTCTTGTAAGGTGTCGGTTGTCTTTCCAGTTCTTCTAGGCAAGTGCTTCATAGACGATTGTGTCATCTACAACTCCAACTCTTCCTTGAAAAGAATTTCTTAAAGAGAAAACCTCAATTGAAAAGGGGTTGCAATAATTGGCTTTTGGACCTCACAAAGTAATCATAAGAGAGGACATCGGAGCATAAGATATTGCAAGAGGGAGAGAGTAGTACTCGATTTGGTAGGATGGACAAGGGCTGAAAGATAGGAGTTCTTCTTTTTCGTTCCCATAATGGCATGTTCCTGACTAGTAAGTGTTGTAGTGGTTTATAGTAACTAAGATATCAAGGGCACGGCTGAGGCGCACCCAAGATGCAGATACGAGCCGCACGTGGCTCCAGTCTTTGCGCCTCGTAACATGTGTGGTGAGGCGCTCACGCGTGTTAGTAAGCCTAGTAGCTCTACCAGCTAATCTTGAGAGTGTGCACAACGTCTTCTACGTATCACAGCTCAGACGCTACATTCCGGATCCGAGTCACATTTTGGATAATTCAGAGCTGAAGATTGGACTCAACCTTTCAGTACCAGGGAAACCAGTAGCAAGCGTAGTCAGAGGTGAGAAGAAGATCAAAAAATTTGAGCCATCACATAACTCCTATTTCTTATCTTTTCGTTCTAAACTTGACTGATGCTGCTAAGTTAGCCTAGTTTTGCAAGCTATTTTTTTTTATCAAGATTGATCATGACAGTATTTTATTGGGTGCACCCACTAATATATTGTCTAATCAGAACCGGTGCATGATGGTCTGATCAACCACGTGTACCTTGGTTCGCATAAATATATTCTAGTTCTGCGTGGATGGTGACATAGTTAAAACTTGTTCCTAAATGTCTTATCCACGACTGCCTTGGCAATTCTTATTGTTGGACCTGAGTTACGGACATAGTACCGTACCTGTTTGATTTGAGTTTATTCCTACCCTACTCTTTAAATTTCGAGGACGAAATTTTCTAAGGAGGAAAGATTGTGAAACCCAGTTTTGTAATGTTATTTATTCACTACAACAAAAAAACCTTTTTAATAACGCTCGATAAGACGTATTGATGACGCCTGATACCTAAACGTTATCAAAGTTCGAAATACCTTTATTTCTATGACGGTTTGGACTAATTCTGGGCTTTTTATGACGTTTATAAAATAAAGCGTCATTAATAGTTTAGAGCGGTGGCAAACTTGTAATTAATAAACTTCCAACAAAATCCTTCACATCCGATTTTTGAGAGCTTCCCTTTCCCCCCTCTTCCCTCCTCTCCCTGAACCCTAAAATTTTCCAAACCCCTTTCAATTTCTTGCTCATTTCCATCTCCCTGAACCCTAAAATTTTCCTAAACTCTTCGCTTCCTCGTCAACGAGGACGAGCGCGTCGCCGACGTCATCCACACAGCGCTCTGCACCTTCGCGCGTGAGGGCCGCCTACCGGTCCTTGGAACCGACCTCAACAATTTCCTCTTGTACTGCGCCCACACCGGATACGAAGGTATGCAAAGATGAGAAGAAGAAATAAAATGCTTTTTAAAAAAAATAAACATTTTGGGGCTTTTTTGGATTGATTGGTTTGTTGGTTACAGCATTGAATCCCTGGGAGACGATCGGATCAAATGGGAGCAGGAAGTTTGTGCTGTGCAAGAAGCCGGAGGATGCAAAGACGGTCGAGACTCCGGCTAGCCCGGCGATCCTAAGGAAGGGGAGCGGAAGCTGGAAGGCGTGGATCAACAAATCTCTCAGCTTCATGATCCCTTCCCACTGAGCTACGTGAAAGGTCGAGAAACTAAATGACGAAAGGAACTGGCGTAAAGGCCTTCGAGTCCGATCGATGCTTAGATGCTCGGTAAATATATATTGAATAACCTTCAAAAAGTAGAATACGTAGCATTATGACCTTTGTTAACCCCCTAAAGTTCATCTTCAATATATGATTTTAAAATTATTATTTTTCTCAAACAATTTTCAGCCTAGAACAGTGATAAGAATCAATAGATCAGAAATCGACCATGTGGATATGAGTTCTGAGGATGACCAGTCACCCCTCTCCCAGACATCACCCCCCTCTCAGTCATCAGGATCGTCGCCACGTACAGAGCAAATACCTGAACAAAAAGTAAGTTACTACACAGGCACACACATATATACATATTTCTTCAACTCTACTACCAACATGCATGTATAGTGATCTGAATGAAGCTTTCATCTTGTACAAAGACTGAAGAAAAACAGATTGCTCAGAAGAAAGGCTGGGGTAGAGGGAGAACAAGGCCTCATGGGCTAGTGCAGAGCCATAGTGGGCGTGCTCTCCAGTCTCTGTCCTCACAGCCAGGTGTGGTTGTTCAATGCGAGAACTCAGTGAAACCAACAAATCTCTTTGCTTCTTTGATCAAAAATACTATTTTTATTAGTTAATCTTTGGTTTTGCTTTAGAGTTATTTACTTGCACTTGTTGGGTTATTGTATAGAAACATCAAGGAATCATCTTTTATGCTAATTTACATGTAAGGAGTTTATCATCAGAACTGCTTTTCTACTTTGTTTAATTGTGATGTTTGGTTTCTGTTGCTTCTCTTAGGGGCTGTTTGGATAGATGTAACTCTTTGAAAGTGTGAAAGTGGCACTTGCAGCAAGTGGAGTTTCCGTGGACTTGCAGTAAGTGGCACTTTCCAAAATGTGTTGGAATGATAAAGATGTAGGGCCTCTTGAGTTTGACTGCAACAACAACAACAATGCCTTGATTCCAAAAATTTGGGGTTGGCTATTTCAATCCTTTCATCCATTCAACTCTACTATGGGCCGTATCTTCTTGATGCTTGCCTGAACTTTTTAAATTACGAAATGGTGAAGTTTGAGCAAAGTGAACATCTATTTTAAATGGTATTTTGCTTTGAATTTTCAATACTAAATTATCAGGTTGTTTAAGTCGTGTATGCTTTTTTTTTTTTGCTTCTACATGGACCTAATAACAGGGTCGGTTATGATTGTAATTGTCATTTTAGTGCAAGAGAGAAGGGTTCCTCCAAAAGATCAAAGATGAAGAAGGTGAAGGATGCAACATCCATGGCTTCTTAGAAGTCAATAAGGTAGCTGGCAGTATACATTTTACCCCAGGGAAAAGCTTCCATCATGCTAACTTTCATATTTATGACGTATCCTTTCAGAGAGAATATAATGTGAGTTGATTCTAAACTGACTTTGATCTTATTTTATTCCCTCTTCTTGAATGATATGATATTTAAGTAAGCTTTAGTAAAGTTTTTCATAATTTTGTAGTGTGTATTGAGAACAATTTTCTTTTTGAAACATAGATAAGTCATCATATAAACAAATTATCCTTTGGGAAAGAGTTTCCAGGTGTTGTAAATCCACTTGATGGGTAAGTTGGAGACTGTTATACATGCATGAGCTATCACTTTTCAATCTTATCTTTAGTGCTGAAGGGTTTGTAAATTTTATTACATTCCAGTGTGCAATGGATGCAAGAAGCCTCATCTGGGATGTATCAATATTTTATCAAAGTGAGCGCACAATTTCATCTCATTTATTGACGGCTTATGCAGTCCTGCACTCTCAATTAATCTACTTATCAGATTGTGCAAGCACATTTCCTTGCACAGAAATACAACTGAAGAATCGATTCATCGTCCAACATTTTTTTCCATCTTCTCATATATTTTCAAGGCATTAGTTAGAAAGATTCATCTTCTATCTTTTCTTCTTATATTTTCATATTTATTCAAGGTAGAGGAAGTCCAGGGAGGCGCTGGTGGTGGCGAGTGGCGACGTTGGAGAAGTATGTGAGGATCATGGATGGAGGAGCACTACATCCTATTTCCAGGGCCTCAAGGTTTTTTCTTTCTTTCTTTTCAATCTGTCCTTCTTATGTTTGATGAAATGTGTCATAGAGTCATAGAGATTGAGTTCATAGAGATTATGTTTTATACGAATAAATGTTAAAACTTATTATTAGTTTTGAGTTAGTGTTAGCAATTCACAAAAATTGTGTCATAGAAATTGAGTTCATTTGTTCAATTTAGTTGCACATCACGTCATAATACAATGTATCATTATCTAATAATGATAGAAAGCAAATGAAGAATTGCTGCAAAAAAAAGGATTGGTATTGAAAAGCCCAAATGGCTCCAACTTCAGATATATAAGACCTATGAGTGAATGTGGATTCCACAACCACTCCACACCTCAGAAATAGAGAGAAGAAAGAAGACCAAAGAAAGAAGGTTCTACTTACTGCTGCAAAAGAAGTACAAATTAGAAAACGTTAATGCATGTTTCATTCTGAAAGTTGTCTGAGGACTTCACATAGCAGAGGAATTCTTGACATGAGCACTTAGAGTTCTATAAACTTTTTCCATTTATGAAAGTTTTGGCTTCTGGGTTTTCTGAAATTCACTTGAACCTATGTTTTTTTTTTCTCTTGAATTTTGTAGTGACTTGAAGTTTTTTTTTCTTTCCAATTTTCGGTCTTTCAAATATAATGTGTCATTTATACCTGGTTCTAACTTGATAACATCTAAATTGTGGATATAGGTGGGGTGAGGATTTGGAACACGAGACCTCCATTTGGTTGGCATTTTAATATCATTCTATTTTTAGCAATTCTTCATTTGCGCCAAGTGCAGTCAGGCTAATAAGTGATGCTTTCTTAATTATGCATTTTCGATTTTGATTTCTAATATATAAATTTTTTGTTAACTTTCTTTAATTTATTGGCTTGGTAAAATCCAGGTTGATTGCTAGGCTCACATTTCAGCGTTGATTACTAAAGTGCTAAGCTGACATTTTCCGATTTTTTGCAAAAAAAGGCACAACGTGACGCTGAGGTACATGCAGGCGCTGGTGAGGGTTCAGGCGAGAGTAAGGGATCAGAGGATGAGGCTCTCCCACGACGGCGCCGACTGTAGCAGCACCAAGTCGTCGCTCAGATGCGACACTACTTCTCTTTGGGACTCCCGATATCTTCAAGAGATGGCAGAGAGAAGATCCATGGTCAGAATCTACTTAAGTAAATATTTCTAATAATTTGGTTAGCAAAAGAGAGATTTATTCCTATTTTTTGGGTACATTCTGTATTTGGATATTCAATGTAATGAAGATGTTGATATGTACTCTATTTTGAGAAATATAATAAAGATGGTGATATATAATGTTAAGTTTTTGGAATGTAATATATACTGTGCAGTATAGAGCATTATAAATATGCTAATTTGAATAGTATAAAGTGTTATAAATGTGCTGCATTGAGCCTATACATATTATCTATTCATGACGTTTTAAAATTGTTCTGAATTGTGCACTATATATTAACTATTCATAACGCTTTTATAGAAACTATTCATGACGGTTATTTTATGACACTTTTAAAAAATATTTATAACACCCGTTTTCATGACGGTTGCTGTGAAAAAAAAAAGCGTCATGGTTCGTCATTAATGACGCTTTTTAGCCGTCATTAAAAGGGTTTTTTGTTGTAGTGATTATTAATATTATAATATTATTACTATTATTATTATTATTAATTGTGGGTTTAAATATTAATTTCAAAATAATAATTGGCTTTTGATTGCTGACCTGACCCGAGCCCGGACCAGCTTCCCGAAACCCAGACCCGACCTAAACCCATTCTATTTCATTTGAAATTCTGATTTCTTTTAAAAAAAAAAAAAAAAAAAAGAAAACAAAACTTGAGCTGGTCCACCGTTGGACCAGCATCCCCTCTCCCCTCATTTCCCTCTCCTACTCCCACTCCCATCCTTTCCCCCCTCCTTATTTTCCTCATCCCACTTCTTCTTATAAAGCAAACCCATTATTCCCACCACCAGCATAACCATTATCCCCACCACCAGCATAACCATTATCACCACCACCCCCACGAGTACAACACTACTCTTCCCATTCCTTTCCCATTCCTTTCCCCTTCCTCACCAAACCCCTCCCGTGCCCTAGCCGCAAGCCCCACCGTCGGAGCCGACCCCTCCAACTCCGTCCGCCCGTCGGCTGCCTCCCACAGGTGTTCCCCGACGCCTTCTTCCGACCCGCGCCCCGGCCAGAACCTTCGCCGGCCTGATCTCCCCGAGCGCGCCCCGGCGCTCCACCGCCAGCCGGCCCCGGCGCACCCCCGCGCGCGTTTCCCGGCCGCCCGCGGCCACCTCCGCCCGCGGCCCGACCTCCCGTGCCCCGCTGTCCCGGCCGCTCGTCCCTGGCCAGATCCGGCCGGCACCCGCTCGTCCAGTTGACCCCGCCGGCCCAGCGCCCTTCCACCGGCCGCTGTCCCGGCCACCCCCATTCCGCGTGCCCCCGCTCGGCCGCCACCAGCACACGTTGCTAGCCCGCGCCGTGCCCTAGGCGACCCCGCGCTGTTCCAGCGCCCTATTCCAGCACCCCGTATCTCCTGGCTACTTCCATTGGATGTCCTGCACTTTTCCACGGCTTCCCGTTCTTGGCCAGGAGCTGGTTTTCGACTTCGGACGCTGTCTCGGGTTTCCGTTGCTGTTCGGATCTCTGTTATTTCTATGAATTTGCATCTGAGAGCTCTAGCCGAGCAACCCAAGGTATAACTCCTCTGTTCCATCCCATTTTCATTTGTCTGTGATGAGATTGGTCCCCGATTCCCTCCCGGGAATTCGGTTTTTAGCGACGTCGTAGCTTCGGATTTTTTCGGAAATATTCTGTGATATTCGGCGTTTATTTCGCACTTTTCCGAAATATACTTTCGGGATTTTAGGCGTTGTGATTTCCGAATTCATTTCGAGAATTCCCGAAACTATATTGCGGGTTCCGATTTAAATTCGGGAATTATTCTGTGAATTTTAACTGTGGTGTAAAATGGTTTGGTATTAAATTATGGGTGATCCCTGGTTTGGGACTTTTTATAAATGGTGTTATGGCACATTTTCCAGTTTTTGGGTTGACCGAAAATAGAGGAAGTGCTGCCGGATTTTTCTATAAAATTTAATTATATAATTTTAAAATGGTTTTCGGAAAAGAATATTATTTTGGATTTTTGGGCGACGACCGTATTGGTCAATGGGCCCTGGCTAAGTGCAAACGAAACCGGTTTCGCCCGGACGTTGAGGCATTAGCCTATATGACGATTGGACCAATATCTGAGACTCACTATTTAATTTATTTTAATTATTATCTTTATTTATAATTAAAATTGTAAGATAATTTTTTAACTAACAAATATTTCTTCTTATTTCAATTCATGTAAAATAATTTGTAAGGGCATAAGCCCAGCTTTTCCATTTTTCTTTCTCTGTGGCCTGTAAATATTGTAGCGTAGGTTTTTCTGTCATTTTCTGGTTTTGCTGATTTTTAGTGTAGACGCGTAAAACTAAAATAAGTAAATATTATTTTGATAGAAAAACTAATGAGGTTTTCTCACATTAAAATTTACAAAGTTTGTAATATTTAAACAACGATCATGTTTTCTCATTAAAACAAGAAATTTAGTTTTATATGTATAATTACGAAAATACAAAGTTTTAGCCAATTAAATTGGTAACTACGAGTTTTTCCAAAATACAAGTTAAATTGATCTTTCCCTCGTTATTAATTACAACGCACCCGATAATCGATTTGTTTGTTATTGTGTAAATAAAGATTAAAATTGATTAGGACAACTTAGAGATTGCAACTAGCATAGTTAGCATGGTAACTCTGGAATCTGAGACAAACTTCTCGAATACAGGATTTCGAGGACGAGGCTAGTTTCAATCCCGAAGTCTCAACCCTACAAGTCCAGTCCAATTTGAGGCAAGTACATTTTGTGTTAGTTTACAATTATTTAGTAATCGTTTTATTACAAGTTTAAACCACGATGCAACATGGAACTCTCTCTGAGAGCACTGACTGTAACTACTGTAACTACTGTAACTGTTTGGGGACTGGGGGAGTAGTGTAATGAGTATGACCACATCCAAATAATAACTTAGAACTGTGCGAGCTTACCCCTCATACACACGGGGATAAGCCATATCATTCACTGTACAACCCAAGCCGGTCATATTCATTGCCTATTCACATCACAATGTTTTAACTGCTGGAGAACTGTTTATTTCAAATTGTTTAAAAGTGCATGATTCTATTATTATTTCAATTGTCAAATTAGCATGAATTGTACTTTGCTCACTCCTGACTGGAGACCCAACATTTTTAGGTAACACTGATGAGGCTTTGTTCCGCGATATTTCCCGAGGTTCCAACTAGAGGACGATGATTTCGAGACTGATGAGCTGTTTGCCTAGAGTTTTTTTTTCTTCATGATGTATGTAGAAAATGGATTAAGTTGTATCTTTCATTTCATTGTAAAAGTTTTTAAATTCGGAATAATAAATTGTGGCAATTATTGTGTTGTTGATATTACCTGCAAATGGATACAGCTTACTGCCGCCGTCTCAACAACGGTGCAGGCTGGGCATGATTCGATTCGACCCAAGTAATTGGGACCGGGTCGTGACAAGTAGCGAGGCTCATGCCTATTTGAGGTGCACCTTATGCGTATGCTGCTTTATTTTTATTTTGTGTTTTCTTACTAAGTAATATATTTATTTCAAGTGTGAGTAACCCGCACCCAGTGTAGGGGCACGAAAAGTGGGTACGTCCAGCCTATGGCGCAGTGTCGGCGGTAGAACGTTGTTCTAGGTCACTATCTAATCAACAACTCACGCAATTATATAATGTACTTGTCACAATCTCAACTCCGAATGGAGGACAAGTATAAGATATGATATAACTCAATCACAGTCTAAGCACGATAAGATAACACAGAAGTCTAACAACTATATGAAACTCAAGCAAACATAAATAAACTTCTAAACAATATCTCAAACAATCTCAAATACAACTCAATCTCCACTTATTACAAACAAGTTCTAAAAGTGAAACTAAACCATAAACTAGCAATCTACTCCAAGCTCTACTGGTCCTCTAGGCTAGCTGTGAATCTCTATATTACCTGTAATATTTTCAACAGGTCCAGTCAGGACAGGAACGAGCACATAATCTCAACAGTTCATATCAAGACATGAATATAAAGCATGCAATAGAGTAAAATACATGAAACGCTGAAAGAAAGTACATGTAGTAAAAGAGAGAGAACTGTAATGTAAATAGCTACTATAAGTAGAGAACTATCAGTGACTAGTGATGTAGAGTACAAGATAGACATGTGAACGGCTTGAATTTGCACATGATTACAATAAGAGTTTATACAATGACTACTTAGAATTGTTCATATGACTGCTTCTACTTCCATGTACCCCAATCAATACACAAGGATCCAGACAAGTTATGTTATTGTACAATATTTCACATGAGGGCCCATAAATGGGTGCACATGAAGGTATACATGAGGGCTCTGTGAACATGAGAGTACATGAATCACAAGAGTATACATGAATAGTGAAATCACAGGAGTACATGATGAATATGAAACGCACATGACATGATGTACCCGATGCTTCCGAGGGGGATAACATCTCAATGTATAGATCCATATAGTACCAATCCGTGTTAACAACGTGACATCATTAAGTAAAGTAATGTAGAGCAAGAATATAAAACCTAACAAGTATGAAATGATCAGAGAATGTACTCGTCTGATACCCTGAACAACTGATATAAAAAGATGGCCAACTGGAGTCACAGAGTCCTAGTTAGAGCAACACAGGTTATAAAGAGTTCAATTTATATGGTAATTGAAATTATAATGCAATCTACATGAGTCTAAGTCAATCTAGGTCAAAGTCAACTCTTGGTCAACTCTGGTCAACTAGTCTAGTCAAACTAGGACAACTAGTCTAATGTGGTCAAACTAGCTAAGGTTTGGTCAACAATGGTCAAACTAGTCTAGGTTGGTCAATTCTAGGTCTAAACAAGTCTACGGCCTAAACAATCAAGTATACTAGTACCATTGCTATCTAACACATAGCCTAAATCAAGGCACATAGCTAAACTACATAGCTAACAAGGCACACAAACTTAGTTATATAATATACATTACATATATATCACATATATCCTTACCCATATAGTATCACCCTAACATATACATATAGATATCATATATCAAGTATATACATATCCTCACTATGAACCATAATTCCTATATCGATATACTCTCATAATATATATAGATACTATATAACCCAAAAATATATATACCTATCTATATAACCCTTCCACAATCTAACATCACTTACTCAAACTCAAACACTTGGACACTAACCCACTAACACTAGGATACCATATCAATCTTGGTCATATTGGCATCCCAAAACCAATACCTTGGTCATAAGGTAAACTAATCATTTACCTTGAAGGTAAAGGTAATTCATATTTACCTTAGGATACTAACTTGGTATCATGAGATACCAAGATACCCCTCAAATATCTAATTAACTAACTATCTAATGTACTAACATAACATCTTAACTAATATCTAACATATGACCTATAGAGACTAACTTTCTAACATACCAATATCTAGAACTAACATATCAATATCTAATATACTAGGTATCTAACATCAAACTATCTAACAATATATCAAATATCTAACAAAATACTAACCTCTACTATCTAACTAACATTCATACTAACAAATATAACTTACACTAATATATAACAAACTCTAATATATCTAACCCTCTACTAACCAACATCTAACAAACATTATACTAACATATATAACTTACACTAACATATAACAACTCTAACATATCTAACCCTCAACTAACCAACATCTAACAAACATACTAACATATATTACCTGACAATAATATATATATATATATATATATATATATATATATATATATATATATATATATATATATACTCGACAACCTATGATACCTACATTTATTTAATATCCATACTACATAGGCTCATAGGTTACACAAAATATATATATCGTATAGTCACTCTTCTACTTAAAATCAATACTGTACCAATTGGACATTCACTAAATTCTAGAATTAATGTATGTTGTAGTCCTTCGTGTTAGCTTTTCGAAACTTCAAACGGATCGCATTTTCGTGTCCGGAAGCTCCCGAAATCGCAAAAACACCGAAATACGTTTGTGTTTCGGATAGCTGACACTCAAATAGTTTTACAGAAAGTTCCAGAACGATTTTGGCTTATTAAAATATATATTTGGAAAGCTAACTTCGATACGGTTCTTTTAAAAAAATGGAAGATTAATCGAAGTTCTGAGCTAAAAGTTATGGCATTTCTAAGTTGCTATGGTTACTAAAAACGTGGATGAATATTATGACGAATTTGGGTTGTTTTGGACAAAAAAAACACATGTAGGCCAAGATACTTGGATACCAACATAGGTAAACAAATGAAACTCATTCTAACCATCTTAACTAACATCAATCTACTCTCTAACCATTCTAAAACTGAATTTAAAACACAATTAATCCTATTAGGCAATAAACCAAATACATGGGATGTCCTAATTTGGGATCTATCAAGTAGGACACAAAATACATATCTAAAATCCTCAAGAGAGGTCCAAATGGCCTCAAATTTGAATCTAAAGGGGGTACATGCATGGAGGTGGATCCTATAGATTCAAAACTAACTAATATGCATAGAAAATCAATTTAGAGGGTTGGTTTTACCTATTGGGAGTGAAAACCCAATGATACTCTCAAGGATACGGCTCCGACACGAAGATCTTTCAAAAAGGATACTCCTTTTTGCACTTTGCTCCAAATCTTTGTTAGCACCCTCCCTTGTGTAAAGCCCCTAAATTTTTACTATATTTTTTTTATAAATTTGGTACTGATTATTTTTTTTGTATTTGTCCGTTGCGTAGTTGCAGTGTACGTCGCGCACGAAATTTCGTTATTATCGAATTTGCTCAACGAGTGCGAATATGTGCGAGCGTACATATTTTTTTGAAAAATATTTTTATTTATTATTTTATAGTTTCAAAATAATATATGTAATAATTATTAGCTATCATACCAACATTTTCAAGTCCATTATTTTATTTATTTATAAAAAGTCTTTCGTTTATAATAGTTATTAATAATAAATAATATTCTTTGTGCCTACATATATATTTGCTAAATATTTTATTAGTTTATTTTTAAAATAAAAATGTAATTTTTGAGATTTATTAATATTAATATTTTATTATTCAAAAAGATATTTAAAAATATTTATTATTTTCGAAATTATTATTATTAGTATTTTTGGAAAATATATTTTAAAATTATTGTGGCGATTTAAATCTTGATTTGATTTTATGGATTTATTTAAATAGTTAAATTAATATCTATATTTGAAATTTGATTGATTTTAAACTAAAGGATGGAATTTAATTAGATTTAAATTGATTTAGATTTGGATTGAAATTTATTGAATTTGATTTAAAATAAATAGAGGAATTATCTAAAGGGATTTGCAACTATCATAATCCTTATCTAAATAGTAGCTTCCACCTCCTATATAAGTAGAGGCTCATTATTCTCTGTTCCATTAATTTTCTCCACCTACAAATGTGTTTGTGAATCGTGTCCGTGCACATCAAGCCATATCCAGTCACTTCTTCTATTTTTCATCCAAATTGATTAATGTTCTCATTAAAGAAATTCTCTTTTTCCTTCCATCTATTTTCTCTTATCAAAAATTCTTACTATCATTTTACCGATCAACCAAGTCCGTCTATCCTAGTAGTCCTTAAATTTCGAATACGAAAATTTTCAAAAGTGGGTAGATTTGTAACTCATCTTTCCGAAATTATTATTTTTAAATTATATCTATATATTTTAATTTCGTGTTTAAAAGTAATTTTCGTAGAAATTTTGTAAAAGATATTTTGTGATTACTTTTGTTACAAAAAACTAGTTTTAAATTAATGGTTTGAAATAATGTTTCTAAAAAAATGTTCTCGAATTTTTTATTTGAAATATAAAATATGTTTTTATTATTTTTGGTCTTCTAAAAATTGGTTTTAAAAAAAATTGAGCGATAAAAGGTTTTTTGTCTATTTATTTTTAAATAACGATTTGGATTTATAAAAGTAAGTTTTATAATATTTGATGACATCGAGTATTATTTTGATATGTTAATCAGTTATTTGATTATATTTGAATTTATTTAAATTACCTTGATGGTTATCAACTATACTTTAAATTATGTTGATAATTTAAATATTGTTTAAAATACTTACGATGACTAATTGGAGCATTACGATTTGTCTAATTTAGATTTAAAATATTATTTGATTAAATGATTTATTTATTATTTGATTTAAATTATTTTGATAAATATTAGATATTATTTTAAAGTTATTATGTTGAGTTTGATTTGGATTTGGATTCATATGATTTGAATTATTTGATAATATAGAATAATACTTAAAGTTATTATGGTGATCATTTAAAGGATTGCAATCAAATTGATTTGTTTTTAAATAATTTATTTGATTTAAATTTATGGGAAGATTTATCCATTAGAAATTCTTATCCTATTGGAATCATATCTAGCATTAATTAGATCGTTTCTTATTTAAACTAATCATATTCCTATCCAAATTAGTTGGTAATCTTAATCATCCTTATTTAGTTCTAATCCTATCATAATTTGCTAATTGCTAGCCATTATATATATCTATCGAATCTGTGAATAAAATCATCTTTCAAACTATCATTGTCAAAATTTTTCTCTTTTTCGTCATAAATTCAGCCTCAATTTTCAAAGGTTGTAGAAACTTCGAATGACCATTACTCCCAACTTCGGACTCCGTTTGACCTCCAGTTTTTTTTGTTGGAATCGTATTGAGGTATATTTTCTGAATATAAGTTTTATTTTCATAAATTCGGAACTTAATTTTCTGGAAAATTTGTGGAGTGTCAGTGGTCCGAAATCTGACACGTTTTAGTGTTTTTGAGATTCTGGGAGAACCAGGAATCAGAATCACGAACCGTTTGAAGTTTCGGAATGCTGACGAAAAAATACACATCATATATTTTTCCCAAATTTTTTCCAGAATATTTTATTTTTGGTTTTTATTTTAGAAGTTTGTCACATCGTCTGAGTTCATCTTGTGTAGCCCTGTGACTATTCTGTACCCAACGAGATTGTCGGTTTCACCAGCAAGGACCTCAGGCAAGACACCTTACCATTTGCTGTTTATTTATTTTAGCTCATATTTCATGCATTATTCATTATTTTTTTATGCAAAATAAACTGTGATACAAGGCATAACCTGTTAGAACTTACTGTTCATTTATATTTCCTGCTATGTATTATTTTTCTTACACATTAAACCTAGATTTAAGGGACCACCTTTGTGTGTTGCATTCATTGGCCTTGACACGTTGTATCACGAAGTTGTGTGTCGCGTGTAGAACACGGACATGCGTGACTGGCTGGCCACCGGTGCGTATAAGCCGTGCGATAGGATTAACCGCTAATAGAATTGCATGCTAGTTTGACTTAGCGGTTATAGAGGTTTACTGTTGTGGATACAACATAATAGACATTGGGTGGGAAGAACGGTTCCTTAATGTATGGGTCATATATGCACTGTCCTGATTGCCGGTTATCTCCAATGGGAGGTACGGTCCTGATAGCCGGTTATCTCCAGAGGGAGGTACGGTCCTGATTGCCGGTTATCTTCAGTGGGAGATACGGTCCTGATTCCTGATATTCCTGATCCGGCCCATGCATCAAAGGTTTGTTCTTTATTGCATATTCACTATAGTACGGTTAGGTACCCTATTGCATGCATCCCTTATTTATTTGAGCAATATTTATTCAGTTTATATGGCATGATATTATGTGTCTTGTTACGTCCCTCTGAGGACCTGGTTATCTCGCCAGGTGTGTGCTCTTGTCTTTCGCAGGTGTTCTAGCTCTAGCCGTGATCATTGCTTTTTCTTCGAGGATGATTGCACTTGGATCGTCTTCGCTTCGCTCGCCAAAATCATTTCTTGTCTCATGTATTTTTCCTTTACTTGTTGGTAGTAGATTTGTCTCCGCCCAACATATTGTATCAAGACAATTCAATATCGTTATATGATATCTTTTATTCATTTATTTTGTGTGGATGAGATTAGTTATGGTTCTACTGCATTTTACAGCTTACGTATATTTATTATACGGCTGGCATGTTTACGTTCCTAGTCCTACGTATTTTGGGACTGGGACGTTACACCTTGGTAGTATGAGAAGGTTGGATGGAAGTTTTGGTGGAGGGATGTAAGAATTTGGAGATCAAATCAAAGAGGAAAGCTCTCAATTTGGGGAAGAATACTTTGTGAAAAAAAAGAGGCAAGATGTAATGAAATGAAAGAAATGGAGGCTAACCTACCTATAGTGGCTGCCACTAAACCCTATTTGGGCCTTGGGGGAAAGTCCAATAAGGCCTCAACTAGTCCTCTTGGTTAATTTTAAGTTAGATTCAAGTTTGTGATCAAAAGGGTTAAATTTAAGCCTCTAACTTAACCAATCTAACAAGTGAGATTAGTCTAAACTCACTAACTTAACTAGTGGGGTTTGTGGGCCATGACTAACTAATCTTGGGATCCCGTCTACAGTCTAAGCTACCCGGGTCACTAACACAAGTCGAAACGAAACGAAACTCAAGCCCGACTAAACAAATCCCGTAAAATCAATATTAAAATATAAAAATTCCCAAAATATTAAAATATGAAAAATGACCAAAATCACAATACATCAATTTACATATTATTAAAATAATCTAAAATTCACCAATTAATCAAAATCCTAAATAATTTAAAAGTCACAAAATAACCAAAATACCCTTAGCCTAAAAAGTTATAATTAGTCATTCTAATCACATGGTTAGGTCCCCATGGTCATAGTTAGTCTCTAGGCTCAACAGTTCTAGGGTTCACTAGCTAACACATCAAAATTATAATTTACCAATTATAAATGGTATTAAATTAATTAAAAATTCTCATAAATCATAAATCCTATTATTAAATAATAAACTTTTACAAAGGTTCAAAATTACCCTCATTTTAGAAAAGTGGGTGTTACAGGGACAACTATTGAATTCGATACTTAATATCACTCTTGGAACTGAAAAGTCTCTTAAGATAAAAAGGGGGAAAACCCTTGAACTCTTATAAGCTTTCATGTTCAGTAGATCAAGAGGATAGAATCCACAAAATTTATAATCGTGCTTGATTTATAAATGCTATTTTAAAATTTTGTAAATGTGTACCTCGCCTTCATGAGGGCCGCGACTGTCTTTTGAACCATTTGCATTGTTTTGCATCGCGGTGTGCCTTACATCTTCATAAACTTTGCATCGCAAACCTGGACACGGGTACAAGTACATATCCAAAAGTCAGACCCTTCAAACTCATAATCGATTGACACATGGACCCTGCCAAAAAAGATCCAAAATTTGGGTTACGAGAATACGGCTATTAAAATAAATATATTTGCTAAATGAAGTGAAGCCACATATTAAATGAGTTTGGAAAGGGAATCTCATTAAAAATGTTTGACGAATTACAAATAGACATCACGTGCTAACATTTCAAAGCATCCAAATAGGCCCCAATATTAATAGCCTCCATTCTCAACTTGATTGGGATTGGAAAAGCCTTCATTGTACCTCTGTGTATGCTAACTTGACATATTGATTCATTGAATGAACATGGATAAACACAACCAGATTTGAATGAAATGACATAATGCATGCATGCAACCACTTTGACCACTTTTACAATTATTATAAAGTTGAGTATGTTTCAAAAAAAAATAAAGTTGAGTAAGAGTCCTTTCAACTTTCATGTCTTTTTCCAAAAAAAAAAAATTTCTTCCATAAATGAGCCTACTACTCCCAATATACAATTGCCTAGGTGGAGCTATACTACTTCCAAGATAAAATTAATAATAATACCAAGATGAACTTAATAACAGTAACTATATAATAAAGCATGGAGGATCTACTACTGTCATAAAGCATGCTTATCTTCTTCTTGTTCTAATTTGTGAGCAGCAGCAAATTATAAAGAAATAGATAAGCATAGATCTCCAGATTGTCACTATGGAGGATTTAATTGTCACCGTGGAGGATCTGATCTGGATCCTCATGTCGGGTCGACACAGGTACTTTGCCTTAAAGTGGAAGTTCGGGTAACATAGATCGCAATAGTTGAAAGTGTGCTGAATTTGAAAAATAGCTCTGCATTGGCATTGCTTCTTGAACGAAAATGAGCATGGTGGTCATGTAGGTGCATAGAAGCTAGTCCATCAATTGTTGTAGATGTAAATGGTGATCAACAACAGAAGTAGTTATATTATAGTCGTCCAATTGTGAATTTGTAGGAAGGTTGGACATAGGCTCAACAATTAAGATAGATGGATGAAAAAAGGGATGAGTCTCCTTGTCCATGTGAAGAATGGTACTATCTATGACGATGAGGATAATATGTTCATTGTCTTCGAGTAGAATGAGCTCAATGTCTTTGAGTACGACAATGAAGTCACTTCTTTTGAATTATTTTTCTTTGAAGCTCATTGTCTTTGGTTTTGTGCATTGACCGGTTGGCAATGGAGGTGCAACAACCAAAGGATCAGTCACTACTAGTTTGTTGACCGACTCACAAAAAAAATTGAGATTGACCGTTTGACTTGTCCAGCTCAGCAGAAGATTGACACGTTGATAAAAGGATTGCATGAACAGAATTGTGATCCAACTCATTGCATGTGTCATGTTATAATATGTGTCATGTTACAAATAGGAGCAGGTTCAGGAATCTCATCCTACACCTTCATGGAGCTTTGATTTTTTGGCTAATGAGACAAATAGAAGAGCTTTTTTTTATTGGAACATACATTAATATCGTGCCCTACAATACACTATTGAGAATAACAGGGAAACATTGGACTCATATACGATGTTTTTCCATGAGCTAGTAGCTTGGTCTTGAGAGGATGAACCAGTGGAGATCCAGATTTTCTCTCGAAGAGCCTTTAGCTAAATGTCGTCTTCAAGATGAACTCGAAGACAGCTCGGCCAGGATAAATTTTTGGTGGGTTCGTCGGCAGCAGGGCCGGTCCGGAGGAGGAGAGGGGGGGGGGATGTCCTCTCTAGAACTAGTTTTGGTTGTCTTTTGACCTTTATTGTAAGTCGATCCTGGAGGGTCGCCCGCAATTTCGATCTATATTGGGATCACGCTGAGGGTTCCCTAAGTCCAAAGTCTTGTCTAGCTTACCTCTAAGTTGGCCCTAGTCGGTAGGAAGATAGCTGCCAACTGGCCTATAAGGGATGAAGAACATAAAGTGAGGGATTGGAAAGCATTACCCAAATTAACGACAACAAGACTCGACTCTGTTTTTTAGTTGAAAGAATTAACTCCACTTGGAGGTTATTTCTAAACAAGGTGTTGTCCATGGACTGGGCTTCGTCGGTCAGACAAGAACCATGTCTTCATGACATGACAAATGAAGGTGAACATGCTTGGAACTCCATTACACCAACAAAATAGGTTTTCTTAAAACCCTACATGAGTATGTGCAAATTTTTTCTTTGATTCCCAAGAAGCGGCCATTCAAATGAGAACTTGTGCACCATTGTTCTTGAGACATTCCTTCGAATGTTGCACTTCCGTTGGTGAGAAGAAGACCGCTGGGTAGCCTTCATGGGAGGAGCTAGCTTGCTTGGAGCCCGAGCTGAACGTCTTGCATATGGAGGGAAGAGGAAAACGGAGAGGAGATCTTTGGTTTGTGAACGAGAGAGGCATAGTTGGCTGGTTGCTCGTTTAGAGAAGTGTACAGGTTTTGTGGTGGAGTGAAAAGTGATGAATCACTAGGATGTAGAGAAAGAGGGAAAGAGGCGTATTGGAGGGAGGTGCCTTGGAGTTCTCCCCCTTGAAGCTGTTTTCGTTGCTTGTTGGCTTGTTGCACTTGCACTGCCAATCGGTCAATGCACGAAAGCTAAAAACACAAAAAAATGAATTCAAAAGTAGTAAGCTCATTCTCCCACTTAAAAATGGTGAACATATTGTCCCACTCATCATAGATAGCATTGTTTTTTTAGGTCATGTCCCTTTCCTTGTCCTTCTATCTTAATTTTTGAACCTATGCCTAGTCTTCCTAAAGATTCACAGCCGTATGACTATCAAGCTAACAATATAGCTACTTCTGTTGTTGACCGAGTAAACACTACATCCACGACGACGGATGGACTAGTTGTTGTACACCCTCATGAGCACCATGCTCATTTTACTTCCACAAGCAATCAAACAATAGCCATGCAGAGGTACTATCCCAATCCAACGCATTTTCAATTAGGTGTTTTTTCGATAGAGGGATGTGAGAAAATGCATACCCATGTTGTGCATATGAATGAGACTTTCATGTACTTTCTTGTAAAATGTGTTTGGATTGAAGAAAGTGGGAGAATGTAGGTGGAAGGTATATTATAAAACTAAAATAACTAACTAAATATTAAGCAAAATTGATAATTAAGTATTAATAGTAATTATTTAACTTATTAATACTTAATATTAACAAAATAATTTTATCAAATAATTGTAATAGTTATTGAATAGTAGTAAAAATTCAATACTTGTTTTTATATTAATTAATTAACATAATTGTTCAATAGTATTAATAATTAGTTACTTTAAATAAACTTAAGTATTATATTTTACTAATTATGTATTTGTTAAATATTTTATCCTAATTAAGAAGAATTTTAAACATTAATAAATAATATTGTTAAGAAAATATTAGCTTTTTCTTATTAGTTAATATTTAATTATCATTTAGTTGTTTAATAATTGAAAATCTAAATTATGTAAAAGAATTAATAAAAAAAATTACAATCCGAGTGCTTCATTCCACATCCCAAGAAAAAAAATGATGTGGGGAGCCATACAATCAGCCTGACAAGAGCCCGATTAAAACTCGCGTACAATTATGATTCCAAGTTTCCATCTAAAATCCGAACTAAGCCAAACATGGAAACTCCGTCTTTCAACCCAAAGTCATGCGTTTTTCTATGTTTCATCTTTAGACAAAGAGCTTAACTTAGCAATCCGAACTAAACCAAACTTGGAAACTCCGTCTATCTTCAGACAAAGAGCTTAACTTAGCAATCCTCAAAAGAGTTCTGTCTCGGAAAGAGACTTCGTGTCGAGCAGAAGAAAGCAAATACAACAACAAATCAAGCTACTAGAGGCTTTTCCATGCCCTGCTTAAGTCAAAGTCGACACTCTGGAAATAATTGGCTGGGTCAGATGATCATTAATCTTGTAACTAACTTTGTTAGTTTGTGTTGTAGGGGAACGAATATTTCCGAGTAACCTCTCTCTAAATGCACCATATCTCTCCTGATCTTCATGTAGGGGTTCATGCTCTCTCCTACCCCGTCTTTCTATTTTAAACCTAATGGCGAAAGTCAACTTATAGAAAAGGGGGAAAATGTATATATTTTTCTTGTCCAGGTTTACAAGATGTTTACCCACCCGCACTTATGTGAAACATGGCTACAATATAACAGTTTTATGTACGAAGACTCGGTTAATTATATCAGCTAAAATTTATTGTTCGAGTAAACTGTCATATTGTACTTGGCAACCTTAATGTCTGATATGTACTACCCCTTCCTCACAAACCTGTCTTTTTGGACCGCTAGCATATGTTTGCATTTCTATCTTATGTTGGAGATATAGAACATGTTATTCAACAGGGGGCTACTCAAGTGAATAAACTTTCCTGCATGTAATTTAGTCTGTTGACATTGTCAAGCTGATAGATCGTTAAACTTGATGCTCCGAAAAAACTAAGCATGCCTTGTGCTTCCTCTGCAGGTTTCGCAAGTTGTTCGTATTGTTCTCTAGTTATACATACACGAACACTCTCCGGAAGATCAACATGTAGCTCCTGACCAGTGCTAAACAGAGGCGACGACGACACCTTCAGCCTTATCATTTACTGACACTGGCTTTCTGAAAGTCTTTCTTGATAGAGGTTTGAGGTTGGGAATGAGATCAGTCATCTTTGTTTTTGGTTGCTGAATCCGAAACTTGCTATGGTTTACGCTTTTCGTTAGGATCATCTCCTGCTTGATGTTTACTATACCTGATATTCAACATTCCAGATTATATTTGAATGTACAAGTTTTTGAAGAAAAGTTGATGTTGGGGCTGATGTCCGTTTGTTACTAAGAAAAAAAAATGTTTTGTTTGATTGAGCCTTTTTTTCCATGGAAAATATTTCCATCACAAATTTTCCACCAATTATAGTTTTTGATAGCATATATTTTCCATGAAATTATTTTCCAAAATTTTTCATATTTTCCCAAAATGGTGGAAAATAAAACTGGCCCAGCCCATAGGAGAATTCAATTTCGAATGGAATTTTAACATCCAAAAGGCATTGAAATTTTTTAGTTCCCACTAAGAAGGAGTCTTTCTGTTGAATTTTTTTTGGGGCCCAATTCATTTACACGATACTAAGGCATTGAAAATTTTAGTATCCAAAAGGCACTGAAAGGTTTTTTGTGGCCCAGTTCAACTACAAAATCAAATCTAATTTCCTAAATCCCAATAACCCTCTTAACCAATCCTAAATACAATCAAATCTTACTTTGTTAATAAAAAATCCTAACAAACCTCGACAAATCCTTAAAGGAATACTAGTAAATCTTTAGAAATAAATCCTAAAAAAAGACTTTCTTTTTTTAATAACTCTACATCAGTAGCCCAATCAAAACCGGATTGATATCCACAAGAAATAAATCTTTAGAAATAAATTCAAGTATCTTGTTTTGTAGCTTCATAAAGATAAATTGACGACTTAGGAGGTAGGTAGATGATCTCAAGTTGTGTTTAGTATCTTACTCGAAATATCCTAATTTTAGATGCATTCCTAATAATAATTCACAAACCCAGCCTAAATTGGGTTTTGAATTTTTATTTATTTATAAGTACTTCTTTTTTTTCCAGCACGTGCGAGCTCAGTTAAATCGTGTGTCTCTCCGCACCCGATTTTTAGTCGGTCGTCATGTCGTTTCGGACTCTTCGTGCGGATCCTGTCCGCACTGGCTTTTTTATCATCGTCCGGCACGTATGCCTCGCGCACTCCGCGCGCTCCAGAGCCTCACGGGACGGCCGACATCTTTCGACGCCAGCAACTCAACGCCTCGCTTAGCCCACGACGCCGAATGCGCCCCCGACGTCTTCACGACGCCTACGACAGCCGGTTCCGCCCAACCACCCGTTCTATACGCACGACGTCCTTACGACGTCTTCCCGACGCCCATTGGGCGCCGCAGGACGGGCCGCGTGGTCAGCCGTCGTTTATACCCGTGATAGAATGGTGCCGGTTCTCGACCGCCCGTGCGACGCCCTAGCCGATGAGTTTTCATGAATGGGGCACCTGATTCTGTCCCATGCCAGCTCAGATCGTGGCCATTTTTCGTCAGTCCTCCGACGTTGTGGATGCCCCGCATCGCACAGGCCGGGCTCATCATCGCCCTATTTATAACTATTTGTTACCAAATAGTCTTTGAAACTACTTTTTTAAAAGAGTAAGCTAAATAATACATGATAGTTTGGTTTGGGATTGCTCCTGCTTTTTAAAAACTACACTATAAACAACTTTTGACAATAAGCGAGAATTGTTGTCATAAACAACTTTTGACAATAAGCGAGAATTGTTGTCAAGATTGGTCCAAATTTAAAATATATTTTTACAAATTTGTTGGAACAATCTTAATTTACTTCCGAACAAGAAAATTAAAATTTAAAATAAAAATTAAACAATAAGCAGTCCCAAATCAAGCTAAGTTCTCATAACACTCCTAATTTGATTTGACTATTTACATCCATATGTTAACTTCTTTTTAGAAAATACATGAATCAAACATAAGTTAAAATTGTATATTAAGAATATATTTTTCTTATATAATTTTTTTATTGGGTTATAATTTTTTTTTCCTTTTTTGGTTCAATATTAACATGTCGAAAGTCAGATTAACGGTTCAACCAAGATAGTCCCCAATATATATCAAGAATGCACCAGATTAACGGTTCAACCAAGATAGTAGCTACATGTATCAAGAACCAAGCAGTAATCTTGATTCATGCATGATCATGTAATCATGACCCAAAGAAATCCAGAACCGAGCAGTACTCTTCATCCATGCATTATCATGCAATCATGACCCTGGGTTCCTTCGGCAGCACCTTCGTCGTGGCCAATCCATCCACCAGCCGGACTACTAACATCATTTTAATGAAGTATCTCTGTTACGACCCGATTCTAAGATACTGGGTCCAGTCGGATCATCCCCAACCTGCACCGTTGTGGGACGACGGCAGTAATCTGTATCAATCAGTAGCAACGCAAGCATAACCGGAAATAAAACTTTATTAAAATATTTGAAATGCAGACCAAGTGTCTAACTGGAGAATACAAACAGAAAAAATATTAAGTTATTACAACTCTGCTATTATTACAACTTCCAAACTAAGGAAAAACTAAAAGGCAAAAGCGGCTAAAACTCCGGGGCTCCCTGTCCGGGTTCGACTATCTCCTCGGAACCTAAGTTGTGTCTGTAATAGGAACTAAAATCAAGCTCCTACAAATCGCAGTCACCTAAAATATTGGTCTCTAGTCAGAAGGGGAGCAAGAACATATATATATATATATATATATATATATATATATATATATATATATATATATATATATATAAAATAAAAATTAAAAAAAAAAAAAATATATATATATATATATATATATATATATATATATATATATATATATATATATATATCTAATCCAGCTATTTTAATAAATAATTAAAGAGACAGGAAGCAATTTTGTAACATAATTTATTTTCTAAATATAATAAAGAATGCAGTGAAACAGTAAATCTCTGGAAATAAAAATGATGCAATCTATCTAGCAATAGTGTTTTGAGCGTGCAACATCATGTGGCCGGCTGGGGATGGAAGCAGTGTGTTCTAGTGAACACGGTCCGACTTCAGCCCAAGTGAGTTGGGCTTCCGCTATCCACAATGAGTCAATAAGGGGCTTTGACCACATGTGCTAACACTACTCCCCAATCCTGAGTCAATGAGACAATCAAGCAATCAATTTGGGTCCGAGAAGGATCCCGTAGATCAAGTGTCGATACGATAATTCTAATAATGCAATAAATTTAATTATCAACTAAAATACTAGTTCGAATAATTTGCCTTGGCTTTCCGATGCTTGTAAGGGGACAAGAAAAACGCCTCAGACTTAGGTCCTGGAACCTACATTAATTTAAATTTTTGGTTTAGAAACCATTATAAGAGTTTTAATTAATAACGCCAACTATTAGTTAATGATCAATTTATTATTAACAAGGCTTATATTTTAGAAACGTAAAGCTACAATTATTTTTAATACTTTTAACCACGTATAATTATTGGTAAAAATAATTTTCTAATAAAACTATTTTTTTATATAAATAACGCGAGAAATACTATATTTTATTTATTAGTAAATAATAAACAGTTTTTCATAAACTAATATTCTAATTAGATTTACTTATATAAAATATCTGAAAAATACTTATGAAATCAAATAGTGTTTTATTTACCTAAACGAACCATAGTATTTTAATAGATATTTTTAAATATAAAAACAACATTTTAGTAGCTATAATACTACGAGAATCATTTAGTGAAAAATACTCAATATTTTAGGAATATATTTAAGATTAATAATTAAATACCGTCTTAAAACTTTATTTCAATAAGACAAAAGCTAACTAAATATTTTAACGAGTTTATTACAAAAGTATTTTGTAATAATAATTAATGAGAGAAATATTTAATTACGCAAATAATTAAAGGATTTATTAAGGAAATCTAACTAACGTTTATTTCCTAAAAATATTAATTGTACTAATGAATCTAATTTCTGCCTTTAATTTATTAATGAAATAAACACAGTCTTTTATTAATAAAACTAATATTCAATATGAATAATTATATACATAACCCAACAATTATAATGGCATCAATATTGTCATTAGCAATAATCTACCATTATACATTAATCAATTTAACTAATCCTAATAATAATCACAAATCCAATTTGGGAAACTAATTATCCCGGAATTGGAAGCTTCATTCTGTCAATTCCGGTCGGACAGAAAGTTAGGTTTCTCTACCTAATTCTATTGTGGAACTGAACAGAACTCTGACAGAAGGCTTACCAAAAAGTTGGAGAAAGAGAACCGAGGGGAGACCTCGGACTCGGGGTCACACGAAAAGACGGGGCACGGATGCACGCATGTAGGGGCATGCGAGCGGGACGGCACGATGCACGCGGGGAGCGTGCGGACGACACGACAGCGCTGGCGGTGCCAGGGAGGGCCGCGCGGGGCTGGCGGCCGACGGCCGGCGGGGAGGGCCGCGTGGGGCTGCGGCGCTAGGGGGGACGCCTCACGGGTGCTGGCGGCCGGCAGGGTAGCCACGGGAGGCGGTCGACCGGTCGGGGTTTCGAGGAAACATCTCGAATGAGATGTTGATTCGGGCTAGACGTCGCAGGAAACGTCGGGGTGCTCTCAGATTTGGGGAAAGAGGGATGTGGAGAGAGATGGGGAGGTTTTGTGAAGGTGGTGAGGGGGAGAAAGTTCTGTGAGGTTCTGTGAGAGAAGGGAGTTTCTAATGAGATGTATGTGAAGTAGGAAAAGGGGCTAGGGGGGGGGAGGTGTTCGGTGGAGGAAGTGGATCACGAGGGAATGGGTGGTTGGTTGAATGGTAGGATTTAGTTTATTGGATTTTGGGTTAGCGGGTTGGATAGGGACGGTTACGCTAATGGGTAAAGGCTCAACTACGGACTTGGCTAAAGGGCCTTAAATTAAAGCTAGCTAAAATATCAACAATTAATAACTATTGCAATTATATCAATTAATTAAAATAAAATTTTGATTTTTCAATTTTATCCGACTAATATATAATAATAATAATAATAATAATAATAATAATAATAATAATAATAATAATATTCTATAATTACTAGCCAATAATTATTATAAAACCCATTATTAAAAGAAAATCAAAATGTGGGTTTTACAATCTCTGCGAGAGGTCTCCCCCTTTTCCTCCTCCTACAATGAGATGATCGACAATTAATGTGAAACTTAGGACTAGAGGGATTGCCTATAATTAGGTACTGGCGGAAGAACCAGTTTTCGTTGTTGTCCTTGGCATTGGAGGAAGTAGGTTTCACCATCGGTAAGAAGGATGTTGTGAGCGGTGAAGCGATGGAAAAGGCAACTGCAGTGAATGCAATACCAGCTAACGAATGATCCTCTGAGCGCGAATGCTCTCCACATAGAAGACTTGAACCTAGTTGTACGGAGCTGGAGCATCGCCTATAGCAGAAGAAAGTGCATCATCGGCCCGGTCGTGGTACTGCAGTAGGAGAAGGAGCATCACCGACCGCTCTCGGTCGCGGTGTAGAAGGAGCATGACCGGCCGCTCTCGGTGGCGGTGCAACATGAGAAGGAGCATCACCGGCCGCTCTCGGTCGCAGGGAAAACCTTTGCCAGAATCCATATCATAGCATCTTGATCAGAGATCTTCTTCTTGGAGTTCTTTTTGGAGTTCTTCCAAAGGAGTCCGACAAGTCAGTTGGCGTGTGTTAGGTAGGGAATTGAATTATTTTATGGTTTGGATTGAATTTAAGTTTAATTGCTCGCTAATAATATTTTATTTCAATTTAATGTTTAGTTTAGCTCCAATATCTTAACCCCATATATTTCTAACCATAAATTTATCTTCTATCAAAATTAAATTAAATATTATGGGACAGGATAAATTAGTCAATTGTATCCACTTAGACTATTTTTTATTTATTTTTCTACTTAATAATTTTTTTCCACATTTAGTGATCTTTATCGAGTTAGAGAAACATAACTTGTTCATGATCTTTGTCATGTATATTGAAAAGTTCACCTAAAATGCATGAGAATAAGATAGGGTAGAATCTCAATAAGAAATAGAATCTCAATAAAAACATATATTCAAAAATATTTGATTAACTTTTTTAATATAGTTGAATTTAACTGAACACATGTGGAATAAAATAAATAAAATAATTCTGGGTGCCACGCCTGATCCTATAATCTCATTGGACACCATCTAACCCCCAACACCCACACGCCAACTGACTTGGCTAAGTTAGTTGGCGCTTGCTCCCACTCCACTCTCCACCTGTTCGCCCACCCACATGACTTAGTGTGTCCTCTCTCCCTCAGCAATTACCTCAAACTTCTTCCTTTATTACAATTATCCCAAACTTTTTTTACCTGTATGAAAATTTATGATATATAAATATAGGCGAAGAGTGGTCATTGGCATGCATGAGATGCATGATTTGGTCCAGAGGAGTTCGAAAGTTAGCTATGGCATGCATATGATGCATGAGCTGCATGGTTTGGTCCAGAGAAGTGTGAAAGTTAACTATGGCATGCATGCCATGCATGGTCACCTAGTCTTTATTATTCTAATGGCTAGGATTTGTATCAAAGAAGAAGGGATAGAGTGAGGCATATGATCTATATACTCATAAATTGATTTTTGTAGCATTTAATCACACACTTGGAAGGTTATTTATTTATTTATTTTTATTTTTTATTTTTTTGTTTTTGTTTTGTTTTTGTTTTTTGTTTTTTTGTAATTAACATTCTTCATCCTTCTTAAAAGTTGAGTTTTGTTGAATTGTTCTCCTCTCAGTGAAGCATTTTATCATACACTTGGAAGGTTTTTTTTTGTAATTAACATTTCTTCATCCTTCCAAACAGTTGAGTTTTGTTGAATTGTTCTCCTCTCAGTAAACCCCATATTGCAGGTGATCCATATTCATATTGTGATATATTAGACATAAGAGGGGGATTATTAACTTGTTCTTGAATTGAATGTTGGGAATGAAACATAGAAACCATTCCCTCAATCCAAAAAGACTGCAACAAAACCGAAGTAAAATATAGAAACCAATATCTACCAAAATCACACAAAAGCAAAAACGTAGACACAACAATTTGAAGTGAAAAATTGTTGAATATTTAGGAGTTATATTTTATTAATAATCTCTTGGCTATATATATATATATATATATATATATATATATATATATATATATATTTTATATCATTATTTCAATATTTAATCTCTAATTATCTATTTGTGTTAGTAGTTATTTGGGGGTAGCCTGGCCAATAGGTTGGCCTTCTATTTTAATCAAACTCTTATTAACTCTAGGGCCCAACTTATGTGCCACACCCTACTTACTTATTAAATCCAGCCACCAAGTGAGCCACAACCTATATTTCAAGTAAGCCCAAAGCCTACTTAGCGAAGGCAGCCCAAAACTTTTATTAAGGGTCCAGATTTTTATGTTGAAGCCCATCTTTTGGGATCAGACCATTTCTTAAGCCTCTACCAAACTAGTCACTTTATCATTAAACCCGACCCGGCCCATTTAGGAATCAATCCAACGTTCACCATTCCAACTCGAATTGACCAAGGTTCATTTTAGGTCAAGATTCTAATATCAGAGCTCCTTCTCTCCCTCCTCTACAAATTCCGGCAGGCGACGAGCGAGACGTCTCCGTTGCGGTGGCGATCTTCTCCGCGACCCTCTGGAGTATTCCAGGAGCTTCGTCTTCACCGCCTCACACCGGCTCATCCTCGCCGTCCATCCACCACCGACCTAGTCTCCGGCAATCACGGCCATCCGGCGATAACCGTCTCTCCTCCCGCCGAGCCTATAAATAGGACCCCGTCCCTCCTCTTTCTTCATCATATCCTCAAGTGGTGAAGCCCTGTCGAATTTATCACCCACCCTTTCTTCTTCTTCCTCCTCCTTGGCGTTGAGCTCACGGCCATGGCGATCGACGGAGCTTTTAAAGGAGGCGCATCGATCCTGTCGCTGTGTCAGTGACATACTTCACCAAATCGCAGCAAGTATCTCGTGAGCTTTCATCATCGTCTTCTTCCTCCTTCCGAATCAGAATGCTCGATTGATCGCTGGAGTTCCTTATAGATCGCCGGCGAGCTCTCCTTTTGGTATCGGCAGATAGGTCGACATCAAATCTCTGTAAGTCTTTCTTGTTCGTTGATCTCCAAGAGGATCAGTTGACGCCATTCTTCCATCGCCACTCTGATACTGAAGCAACTAAGTATTGGATGCAAATCGAGATCAATCGAACCATTCGATTAGGTGAGTTTTCTCCTCCATTAATTTCTGTTCTGTTATGATTTGTTCGATCTGCTTTTGATTTGTGGATCGACGCAGAGATCGATTCCTTGACTATTGACCGATCAAATCAACTGAAAGTAGTGACAATCCGGATAACTACTTCATCATCAGCTCTGTTGAGCTGAACTAAGTGCAGACGTCGACCTCTGCAACGAAGTGTCAAAGACGGTATTGATCTTCGACTAATTTGGTGAGTCGAGTCTTCTCCTTTCTTTTAACTCTTGTTCAAATCGAGTAATTTAATCCTTGGGTTATTGTTCTTCGAATTTCTCAATTCTTGATATCACAGAAATCCATCTAAATTAAATTCCTGCTTTTGCATGCTATGTGTGTGACACAATGCCATAATCAGCTTGCCCAGGGCAGGCCGGACAACGGCCCAGGCCCCTGACGAAAGGGAGCACCAACATGGAATTGTCTATAATAGAACTAGTATGTATCATGTGTCTTTTTTTTAACAAAAAGCATTGTGGTGTATTGGTTATAATGCTAGACTTACATTTAGGCTAATTATAAGGGCACAGCCTTTTTTGATCAGGGCTGTCCAAGTGACTGTTTTCCATTATTTACAAGTTTGCCACTGAAAAAATTACTTAGGGCTATCCAAGTGGTAGGTATAAAAGTTAACTCTTAAATTTTTTTCTTTTCTTCCTCACTCTCCATTCTCTCTCCCTCTTTCTTCTCCAAACCCTAGGCCTGGTCCCCACACTTTTTTCAACCCCACATTTCTCCAAACCCTAGAAGATTCTCGAAGGAAGATTCTTAGAATATTCGGTACGATGACGTCCGCTAAACGACAAAATTTCTGAGGTTATTTTTTTTTGAAGTAATCTTATATT
Organism: Iris pallida; assembly: GCA_029216955.1. Classification (NCBI taxonomy): domain Eukaryota; kingdom Viridiplantae; phylum Streptophyta; class Magnoliopsida; order Asparagales; family Iridaceae; genus Iris; species Iris pallida. Next base: position 2,530,772 of record JANAVB010035017.1, read on the forward strand.
TTGTCCCAATGTAGTAATTATGGAAGAAAGTGGATCATCACGTCTATCAATCGAGGAACCCAGATCTTCCGAACAACACGACAAAACACCCAAAGAACTCTCGGTAAATTTTCAACCGACTGCTACGCATTCGACTGTACAACAGGACTGTCAGACTTTCTGGCAGTCCATAGAACACGAAGGACTGCCATATTACGCGGCAGTCTATTTGTACAACTAGTGTAAAATAGGACTGCCATAAAATATGGCAGTCCAAGAAGTAACGAGGACTGCCAGATTATGCGGCAGTCTATATGTAGAAATACTGTACAGTTGGACTGCCAGACATTCTGGCAGTCCATAAAACACGTAGGACTGCCACATAACTCGGCAGTCTATGTGTAGAACTAGTGTTAAATAGGACTGCCAGACTTTCTGGCAGTCTATAAAACACGAAGGACTGCCACAAAACTCGGCAGTCTATGTGTAGAACTAGTGTAAAACAGGACTGCCAGACTTTCTGGCAGTCTATAAAACACGATGGACTGCCAGAATGTCTGGCAGTCCTGTTGTACAGTCCTGAAGGAAGGGCAATTTTTCTTGACAGTCTTGAAGTTGTTGATATTGTAATTTTGGTTGTAATTGTGATTGGCAATTTTTTTTGAAATTAAATGTAGGGCCTACCACCTCCTATTTCCATTGACTTGAGTAATATATTCTCAACGGATGTCGCATTTGAATCTTATGAAGAAGCATTAGAATGGTGCAGACAAGTTGGAAGGCAAGTAAACACAGTCCTTGTCATTTTAAGGTCATTACGAGGCCCGTCGTGTCGTAAAACTGCTGATCTTGGATGCGAAAGAGGTGTGACATTTAGGCTTCATCGAAGGAAAGAAGAATATGCCCGGAAAAAAGTCCCGGAGAAGGCGGTAGGGTTCAGAAAGTGCGGTTGTCCTTTCAAGATTGTGCTTGTCTCAAGAAATGATGGAAAGTGGACAGTTGATGTCAGAAATGGGATGCACAATCATACGGTGGTGGAGACACTTACCGGTCATCCCTATGCCGGAAGGTTGAACGAACAGGAGAAGAAGTTAGTTGAAGAATTGTCCTGCTCCGGAGTTGGCCCGAAGCAAATTTATTTCGCGGTGCGCCAGAAGAATGAACAGAACAAGTCAACAATGAGGACAATCTACAATGCACTCTCGAGATCGAGGACAAATACCCTAAGAGGAAGAATGGCGATGTAACAAGTTTTGAAGTTACTTGCCGACAATCACTATGTGGAGTACCATAGAAGACATCCGCCGTCCAATGAAATTACCTCTATGTTTTGGGCGCATCCGGAGTGTACGCATTTGGCACGGTCCTTTGCCGATGTCTTGGTGGCTGATTGCACGTACAAGACTAACAAATTCAAGATGCCACTCTTCCACATTGTCGGCTTCACGTCAACGGGTAAATCATTTTCAGTTGCATTTTGTTTCTTGAAGAATGAAACAGTAGATGACTATACATGGGCATTGAACAAATTGAAGATACTTTACACTGGACACAAAGAGCCGTCTGTTTTTGTCACCGATCGAGAATATGCATTGATGAATGCTATAGATATCGTATTTCCTCATGCTCGTAGACTACTTTGTACATGGCATATTAATCGAAATATTCAAGCATAATGCAAGAGCCGGTTTGAAAAAGTAGACGGCAAACTTGATATTGACCGCTTCACAGAATTCTACGACGATTGGGGCCTTGTTTGGCGAGCAAGTACTGTAGACGCTTTTGACAAAGCGTGGTTGGAGTTCAAAGAGAAGTGGAAAAGTAGCAACAAGCCATGTATATCTTATATCAAAGACACATGGGTTGATCCATTTAAAGAAGATTTCGTCTTAGCATGGACGAATAAGGTGAAGCATTACGGCACGACCACTACAAACCGTGCCGAAGGTTCACACTCAAAACTGAAGAAATATATACGTTCATCGGTCGGCAGTTTTGTGTCAGTTTGGCAGTCGATTAATCTAATGACCAACTCGACGGTGAACGAGATCAAGGCTTCATTTCAGATGAGCCTGAATATTGTAAAGCACGAACATAGGAAAGAGAAGCTTTTGTCTGATTTAATCCATGTATTGTCTCACTATGCTTTGGGGTTTATATTTGAAGAGATTGCTCGGGCAAATTCAGTTGGTGTTGATACCGAAGAATGTGGTTGTACACATCGACATTCTCTCGGCCTTCCTTGTGCTCATGAGATCAACGAATATCGACGTCAAGGCAGACCTATTCCAGTAGTGGTCTTGATCAACGTTGGAGACAATTGTCAGTTATGCCTATGGTGGAGAGTCACGACGATTTCTTTTCCTTGCCAGAAGTTAAACTTCTTCATGCAAGATGGTGTGCTGCCCTAGAACCTGAGAGGAAGTCTATTGAATGTAAAATTCAAGAACTTGCCCACCCGGCAAGCAGTCATGTGCAGGAGCCATATGTTGTCATTGCCCCGAAGGGTAGACCACCAAGAAGACTTACAAGAACACAGAAGAAGAAGCTCGAGTCTACTAGAAGAGAACTATCATTATTTGAGAATATTGAAAGAAGCATGGAAAGGTTCGTTTGTCCAAAGAGGAATGCCAAGCTTCCTATTCAACAGAAGAAACAGAAAACAAGCGTTGGTGTCACATTCGACATGTACATTCATATATTTAATCCTGCAATACGGGAGTACATTTGGTCTATTGAGGATGTGTCTAAAGATGGACATTGTGGGTACCACGCCCTTGCAAGACATCTAGGCTACTTCATTAAAGACGGATGGAGGCAGGTTAGAGCAGAGCTGTACGAGGAGTTGGAGTCTCATCTTCCCTTCTACAGCAAATTACTAAGCCCAGATACAGTTGGAGAATTATTGACAAGCATTCCGTGCGCCGATCAGACTACTGGAGAGGAACATTACATGGATATTCCTTCTGCTGCATATCTATTCGCTAACAGGTACAATATACCTATACATTCTTACTAACGTGAAAAGTTTGATAAATACTTATACTGCATTTGTATTCGCTTATAGGTACAAGATCCTAATTATCGTTCTGTCGAAGAGAAGTAACAACACTTTCTTCCCAATGACCGCTCCTCCGGCAGACTACACTATGTCCACTCTACATGCCATTGGACTTGATTATAATCACTTCGTCATCCCGCGGTTTATCGGTCACAGTCCTAGTCCCCCCCCCCCCCCCCCCCGATCCAGTCTGGTATAAACATGCTCAGGAAGAATCGATCGCTTGGACGACGCTGTATACCGATGCGATCAATGCCTACAAGGAGAAAACAAACTACGTGCAACCTAAACCAATGCCGAAAGACCACTACGATGTATTGATTGATTGATAGTGGGGAGCATCACCGATAGTTTTGTCACATTTTGTAACTAGAAAGAAGGATAAACCCGATAGTTTTGTCACAGTTTTCTGGGCAGTCCTTGTTCACAGCCAGTTCTAACTTTGACTGCCCAGTTCCCTGGCAGTCCATCGTGAATGAACGACTGCCAGGTAACTGGGCAGTCCTAGTTACAACTTGCTGTGAACAAGGACTGTCCAGTTCCCTGGGCAGTCCTTGTTCACAGCAAGTTCTAACTTGGACTGCCGAGTTCTCTGGCAGTCCTTCATTCACGATGGACTGCCAGATTTTTTGGCAGTCCTACTTAGAACTTGCAATGTTCAGGAAACATCTGTAGGTGATCGACATTACGTATTTAAAACCTATTACAACAAAAGCATATTACAACAAAATGATACGGGAGTTCGACATGAAGTATTCAAAACCTATTACAAAGAAAGCATAATACAACAAAATGATACCGGAGTTCGACATTAAGTCTTTAAAACATATTACAACCAAGACGTCAACAAGTATTCGAAACACAGTTCAACAAAAGCGGCACACAAATTGTTCAAACAAGTACAAGCAAGTCATTTTTTCTCATGACGCATCTTAGTCCGTCGCTCGTTTTCGAGAAACGGATAGTCCGATGCGATGTTCTGCATCTGGTTAGCAACGTCGACGTAGTTCTCTCCCTTGCACAGCACGAGACTTTTTCCCAAGTTTCTTACTTTCGAAGCCTGAAGGAAAAATTAAGGGTCCAAATTAGCCAGGTTACTATACTGGTAAACATTAATTCGAAAAAATACTACTTGCCATCTTTTGCAGTGCGTCAAGCAGGCCTGCCCTGTTTGGTAGAGGAGCAACTACCGGCACTTCAACACCTCGCGTATCTGGATTCAACATCATACCATGTCCGGCCTCTACATAATAATTCATATATTCATCAGTACAATCCCACATCTGCTCCACTGGACGTCGTAAAGTTTCACCAACTACATGACGTTGCCACTCAGTGAAGAAGTAAGAGCCCCAACGGTAGTCCGGCGGGACATAGGTTGATGCTTTGTTCCCTTTTGAAGAAGTCCTCAAATTCAAAGTGCCCGGTATAGTTTGCACGTAGCCAAACTGGCGAAGCACTCTGTCTGGCATATGAGGCTCCTCAATTTCTTGACAGGATATCAGACCTTGAAATAGTGAAACTTCTTGCAACGGACGAGAACTATTTCGAAGATCCTTATATGGATACCAAATAATCTACATCATAGTATATGTAATCAAGACCAAAGAAGTTACTATTTTACACTATAATAAAATCCTAAGTAAATGAAAATTTAAGTTAGCATTGTCTCACCTCCTTTTCGTTCATATCTTCAAGTGCGATACGCAGGGAAGCTAAAGTATGCGGATGTTTGCTATCTATCTTAACTGGATTCCACTTGCACATCCTAGGTAGCTTCTCATCATAGTCTTTGTTAAGAGTAGCCCTTTTTAGCGTCAGAAAATGTTCGTATATCCATGCCTGTACATGAAATGTAGATGACACACATATTAATCGACCTAATTTTATTTAAACTATAAACAAAGTACGATTTACTTGACTCACATGGAGCAGAGTTTGACAACTAGCTATAGTCTTCGATCCGACTCTAGATGCAGCGCCAAGTTCGCGGTAGAGATAAGCTAGTATACCGCTTCCAAATGATATTTGATCCACAGTGCCTAAGTTCATAAAATTATTAACATATTTGGCGTGAATCGAGGTTCCGGACTTGTCCGGAATGCAGACGGCTCCCAAGATGAAATACATGTATGCCCGGGCCACTACATCGTCGTTGGCGTCGTCCTCATTGTCATCTTCATCGTCTTCATCGTCATCATCATCAATGTGTGCATTCCTAAGAAAACTCAAAGGAACTCCGTACAACTTCTTAAACTCGGGGAGACTAACAAAATTCTCTGCCTCAATACCGAGTGCATTGGCGACCAATTCCACCATCTCGTCATACATCTCAAAGTCGCCCGTAGTATAATTCATCAGCATTGGACCACCATCAACTCTAAGTCCCAAAATGTGGTGGACGTCGTCGAGGGTGATCGTCAACTCTCCGGAAGAGAAATGGAAACTGTTTGTTTAGGGATGCCACCGCTCCACAAACGCAGAGATCAGTGCGTGATCCAAGATCTTATACGAGTGTTTCCAATATGCTGCAACCCAGTGGGGATGATTTTGGCCTTCACACCTTTCAAATTGTCAAAATTCCATGTACTGCACATCTTAGCGTGGTTAATGACCCGCAAGATACGCGAGCTTTTCTGAAAATAAAACATTATAAAGAAAATATAAATATAAAATGTAACTACTATTTTTAAAAGTCAATTTACATCTAAGGTAATGAACTTGCCAGATCCTTCCAAATTTGGTAAGATATGTGGTTAGGCAGGGACTTCAATAGTGAGCAACCGATTGGGCTCACTTCCAGATCAGCTCTATCAGAAGCGGCCTTCGTGTGAGAAGGTCCGGAACCATCGTCCCCCCCTCTATGAACAATGGGCAAATCATCATCGGAGGAGGGAGAATCAGGACGAGTCTTATGTTGCTTCGATTTACTTGCAACGCGTTTGGTTCGACGTGGTGTAGTCTGAGAGGGTGCCGCCGGTTCACTTATCGTTATTGGTTTTTCGCGAACCCGCTCAGCTTCACGTGCCTTCCGCTCCGATGCGGTAGGACGTTTTCTTTCACTCTCGACGTCAACGTCCTTCGTCTTCGGAGTCGGGTCGTGACTACGAATATTTAATATCAATCGATTAATACTTAGCAAACATCAAACAAGACTCACAATTCAGGACTGCCGCTCTTTTTGGCAGTCCTATGTACTGTTAGGACTGCCAGAAAGAGAGGCAGTCCACTTGTACAACAAGTATAACACAGGTCTGCCTCACTTTGTGGCAGTCCTTTATGCATAAAGGACTGCCACAAAGTGCGGCAGTCCTGTGTTATACTTGATGTACAAGTGGACTGTCTCACTTTCAGACAGTCATAACAGTACATAGGACTGCCAGAAGGAGAGGCAGTCCACTTGTACAACAAGTATTACACATGACTGCCGCACTTAGTGGCGGTCCTTTATGCATAAATGACTGCCATAAAGTGCGGCAGTCCTGTGTAATACTTGCTGTACAAGTGGACTGCCTCTCTTTCTGGCAGTCCTAACAGTACATAGGACTGCCAGAAACATGGGCAGTCGTCGTCGACTCGAGATGTCTAACTATCATTCCATACTTGGGTTTTTCGAACTAAATTAATATGATTTTGGGGGGGGGGGATTGACAACTTTAAGTATTAGGTTTCTTACCTTGATTGAGAGGAACGTTTGCGTGCCATCGTAGGGAGAGATCGTTGGAAAATGGTGAAGACGAAGGAAATGGTGGAGATGAGGATCGAAACCCTAACCCTGACAATTGCGTAAAACAAATGGAGAGAGAGGAGTAGGAAATCGTGGAGAAGAAGAAGAAGAAGAGGAGGAGGGAAAATAGGGTTTGTGAAAAGAGAGAGGAAAAATTTGAAATGAGAGTGACTTTTCGGGTTTGGGGGGGGGGGGGGGGGGGGGGGGGGGGCGCTGTGGGGTTTGGACAGCCCCCTGAATGAAAACTTTGGACATCACGAGTAAAAGTTCCTCAAAGCCTGGCTAGCCCTAATCCCGGCTAGCCCCGAGTAAAAAAGGCTGTGTCCTTATAATTAGCCTACATTTAAGAGATACTTGATTCAAATCTTGACTACAACAAAATTTTATTTTATTTATTCTTTTTTTACATTATGTATGAGGGTCCATTTTTTAAGTTTCGCCTTGGACCCCAACAGCTCAGGGCCGGCCCTGTTCAGAGACACTGTTAATTACGTTCTTGTTTCAGGTATACTATCCATTGTCTTCGCTGAATGCTTTGTGACACGGAGCTGACACGACTTGCGGATTGGACACAAGTCCTGAAACTGAAATGCAGGGTGACATGAGTATCAGGTTGTATCACATAGAGTAGGGAATTAAATGTGGCTACTAGTCGTTGGTTGCATAGGTCAACGGTAGTCGTTTGAATATGTTATTGAGGAATGGTTTCCCCTTGGGTCAGAATCAAGATTGGGCCAAGGCTTTAGAATGGATTTAAAATCAGTATACTAGAGTCTTGGGCCATTTCTAGAAATCCAGTACATTAAGTTGCTATGGGATTAAGTCATTGGACCAGCTTTAGGTTCTTGTACAAGTGTGATATATTCGTTTGACAGCTTCATGATTAAGAGTGAGTCCGGGCCTAGATCCTTAAGACTAGAGCTAGTTTAAATAATCAGCCATAGTCTTGAATTTGATTTGTTCTATTGCAGCTTTTAAGTTAGGCCACCTAGTTCAATAGTGCTATTACTATGTTCAGTAAGCTTAGTCGATGGGATAGACCAGCTATGGGATAGACCAACTAATAGGTGTATTAGAATAAACATGTTAGCTTGATTAATGATTAAGTGATGGTATAAATAGGAATTACATTAATTAGGTTTATTGGCTTGCCTCTAATTGTATTTCCTAATTTATAGGTGATTAGAAGATATAGTCATTTCCACAAAGGAAGGCAACTACACGTATCTCGATTTTACTGCCACTTGCATGCATATGAGCATACACACTTGTTGTCTTGATACTTGCTTTACTTGCTTCACTTGCTTGCATGATTTTCGTGTCGGGTGGGGGACATTCTAAAACATGTGATAGACTAATATTGGACAATTCTCGTGCCTGATAGCATATTATTATATGCCTAATGTCCATTACATGCGTAACTGATAGCATTGTCATCAGACATGTCTGATTATTGCGTGACTAGTAGCATTGTTAGTAGACATGCCTGATTCTTGCGTAACTGATAGCATATTATTCATTTAATATGCCTGATACATATTAGTCCCCACATGATGATGTCCAATTACATATGTTCACATAGCTAGTGCATGCTATGTTTATATCTCATATTGCATGTCATTTACTTCTCTTGTTTTACATGTTTCCTAGATATCATGTTGGTAAGTATTATTGAGTTACATTGTGCTTTGCTCTATCCTGACTGGATCGTTGATTATAGGTGAGACTGATCCCTCAGAGTGTTACGGCCAGCAGAGGGACCTAGCAGCGGAGCTCACTCCGGATAGTGAGATGTGGATTCATGTACATGAGATTGTCTGGATGTATTGATATTGAGTATATGTTGTCAGTCTAGATAGCCTTTATATTTACCGAATATTCATGTAAAGACTGTAATAACTGCATAGAGATCTATGATGGATAGTAGTAGATAACTCGTGATAGATGTTGTGATGAGATATATGATTATACTGGATGATGACTAGACTAGACGACTAACTACTGATGTCAACGATAGAGTAGGCCGAGCATGACTCGATTCGTACCCGATAATTCGGGAATGGGTCGTGACACTTACAATCCTTCATCCTACATAAAATTCCCTAATGCATTCTAATATACCAATATTTCTTCTCAAGATGGGCGAAAGATATTCACTAAGTCCATCTTGTCACATCCTCTAATCATGTTTACAGAGCTAAGTCCCTTGGTCAGATTGTCTGCTACTTGATCCTTGGTTGGAACGCAGCCTAGCTCTAGTAGTCAACTGTCTAACTTCTCCTTGATGAAGAACCTATCGATCTCGATGTGTTTGGTCATGTCATGCTGCATTAGATTGTTAGCGATACTGATGGCTGACTGGTTGTCACACCACAGCTTCATCTTGGCTCCTTGATCCAACTTCAGTTCCACCAGCATACTCTTCAGCCATAGCAACTTTGCAACTGTTAAGGCCATAGCTCTTTACTCTACTTCAGCTGTCGATCTGGCCACCACTGACTGCTTCTTACTCCTCCAAGAGACCAAGTTGTCTCCTACAAACATGCAATAGCCCGAGGCAGACCTCCTGTCATCAGCACAGCTAGCCCATTCAGAGTTACAGTAGCCCTCGATGCTCACATGATTATTCTTCCAGAATATCAGTCCCTTTCCGGGGGCATCCTTCAAGTATCTTAGAATATGGTACACTACGTCCATATGACCCTTCCTTGGGTCATGCATGTAGTGACTCACCACACTCACTGCAAAGTATATATCAAGACGTGTGCGGCTCAAATAGATCAACTTCACCAGTCTCTGGTATCTGTCACGGTCAACTGGTTCTCCAGCCTCAGTACCTAGCTTAAACCTCTGATGGGTCGGCGTCGCTGCAAATTTGCATCCCAACATCAATGTCTCTGTGAGAAGGTCCAGCGCATACTTCCTCTGAGAAAGAACAATTCCCTCTGCTTCTCGAGCAATCTCAATCCTAAGGAAGTACCGAAGAAGGCCAACGTCCTTTACATCGAACTTCTTGCCAAGCTTTCCCTTGAGTCGGGCAATCTCCTGCTCATCATCTCCTGTGATAATCACATCGTCCACATACACCACAAACATGGTGATGTGGCCTCCACTCCGACGGAAGAACATATATGATCAACATTGATCTGCCGATATTCTATCCCTATCATCGCCCTCCTGAATCTGTCAAACCACGCTCGAGAAGACTGATTTAGTCCATAGAGGGTCTTTAACCTGCAGAACTTGTCCACTATATTATCAGTACAAAATCATGGTGGTATCTCCATGTACACCTCCTCCACTAGATCTCCATAAATGCATTCTTCACATCCGGTTGGTGTAGCTTCCATCCACCATTTGCTGCCAAAGAAATTAGGGTCCTTACGGTGTTCATTTTCGCAACTGGTACAAAGGTCTCGTCGTAGTCAATGCCTCTGTTTTAAAAGACGGTCGCCTAGGCGCTAGGCGCCGGATGTCCGCTCGATGTTCGTTTAGGTGCCTGTCCAGTCCCCTTGACGCCCCGATTATGTATTTTTGAGATTTTATAGATTTTTTCTGTAATTTTTAGTATTTTTTTGGATTATTTTTATTTTTTTGAACCGTTTAGATCTAGGAGGCCGCCTAGGCATCCGCTTAGGTGGGCTATGCGCTAGGCGGAAGGTGCCCGCCCGACCAACGTCTAGCACTTTTAACAACTTTGGTCAATGCCGTACGTCTGACTGTATCCTTTTGCCACCAAGCGAGCCTTGTAGCGTTCAATATGTCCATCTGGGTTCTGTTTTACAGTAAAGACCCACTTGCATTCGACTGTCCTCTTTCCCTTTGGCAGTTTACCAGTTCTCAAGTTTGGTTCTTCTCAAGAGCCCCTAACTCCTCGTGCATCGTACTTTTCCACTTTGGATCGTTCTTGGCAACCTGTCAATTGTTAGGTACAGTAATACTATCCAAAGACGCAATGAATGCTTCATGAGAAGAAAAGTTGTTATCATATGAAACAAACAGAGCAAGGTCCCAACCATATCTATCAGAAGTATTTTTCGCATTATTGTGAGTGGTCCTCCGTACTGATAATGGTGTGGGAGTAGGAATAATGTTATAACCTGAAGGGGAATCTGGTGGTGGTGGTATAGGCGTCTCAGGAGTCGAGACGGGTGCAGACAAGGGACTTAGCACTGACACTATAGGTACTGGTCCTGCAGTTTGTTTCCCTTTCCTGCTATATGTAAGTAACTCCCCCCGAGCCATGGGCCTAACACCTCTCATTTCCTCTCCATGTTCTTCTTCACTCTCCTGCTCCTCCTCAACCATTTCTCCATGCAATACTCCTAAATCGGTCACCAAACTCTTACCAATCTCCCTCTCTCGTCTCATACTCTCAGTATCAGACGAGTTGTCCATGGATGAGGTTCCCTCTTGACAGTAGTATAGCTCAAGTTCCCTGAAGTGAACATCCATGCTCACAAATTTCTTTTTTTCTCCATTGGCTCCAACACACGTACCCCTTCTGAGTTGTAATGACCATTGTTCGTATTACGTATATCGGTATACGTGTACATATTTAGACCCGTCTTGCATGTCTCCTTGGTTGGTTCGGCCCAACTTGACTTGGTTCGGCTTGGTTTGTATGGTTCGGTTTTATGTGAACCACTCCCACCTACCACCACTTTCATTAAATAATCCCACCTGCCACCACCACTCTCATTAAATATCCCACTATCATTTCTCTCTCTTCATTACTTCTTCTTCTCCACCATTACTTCTTCAACCACCAGAGAGAGATAGAGAGAGTGGGAGAGCTTAGGCAAGTGCACCTTGCTTCATGGAGGAAGTCCATTTTTATTGTTCCATTGTCTTCCTCATGTGTTTCTAAACCACTTTAGTACTTGTCGTTTTTCATTTCCATGGTTAAATTCGTAGATCTAGCTGGTATTTTTGGTTTCCAGGATTTTTGATCCATCACACTTGCATATTTTGCCAAGTTGATGATATCATGATTGCAGGGAAGTCCGTTAGGTCCAATTTGACCTATGGGAATTTGCAAGAGCCGCATGGGCATCGTAGCAAAGAGCCGTATGGCCCTTGCACATTTTTTTTTACCTTGGCAGCATGCAAATGTAAAAGACTAGCCGCATAAGCGTTCAAGATTTCATTTATTGCATTACTCTAAATAATGAGCCGCATATGGCTTGCTTTATGAAGGAGCCGCATAGGCTTTATCATGACTGCAATAAATGCGTTCACACTAAGGCATTCTAATGCATTAAATAATATAGCATTTCCAATCAATTAACAAGTGCTTGGAAAACCGAGCAGTAAGAATGGATGCCTCCCAAGCATCCACGTGCCCCAGGCAATTAATGCCTTAACACCAATGTACTTGCTTGTGCATTGCTTGGGCTACCAATGCACAGCCGCATACAACAAATTCCAAGCCGCATGCATTAGAGAATGCAAGCATGCATTCTTTCCTGGATGCACTTCTGCATGCAAATTTTAATGCATATTCCAAAGAGCCGCATGGCATCAGGACAAGTATGTGTGGTTAGTGCTTTGTCCCAATGCATTTTTCCAATGCTTTTCCAATGCATTTTCCAATGTTTTTTTTTCATAAAGCATGAACCGCATATGGATTCCTTTAATACTTTTATGCATTCAAGCCCATTAAATGCAATTTTGCATTTAAGTCCAAAAGTCCATAAAGCATGAACCGCATATGGCATCAGCCACATAGAATGGATTAAATGCATATTTTGCATTTTAGTCCCCTTTATTACATTATATGCATTATAGGCTTGGTTAAAGCCTTTTGTCCTTATATGTAGTTTGTCCTTATAGGTAGTTTGTCCTTATATGCATTATATGGTTGGAAGCAAACCGCATATGCTTTATTATTTAAATGCTTAATTGTAATTAAGACCCCACTTTATTATTTAAATACTTATTTGCATTTAAGACCTTACATTATTACTTAACGCTTTTGTGATTAAGGCTTAAATAATTATGCTTAAGCCCGATTCCTTGGCACCGGCCGCATGGCCAAGTGGCTGCGGGCCGCATAGAGATTCCCGAGCGGCATGGGGTCTCCCACAGCCCTTGTCCTTTTTAATATTCAACTACTAAATGTGTACTTATGCTAATTAATTGTTTTCTGACACGACGGTGACCCGTAGTGGTTCACTTTTGACATGACATGATAGTGGCCCGACGCGGCGCACTCCTAACAGTGAACATGACATGACAAGATTGAATGGCCTGGACACCGTGGATGATTGCGTTCGTACAATTAAACCGACAGTGGTTGCATCATGTCTAGGACAGGGATCCCTGAGTACCACGGTCAGGGGTACCCACTGTAAATGGCTAAGGCTAAATAACTAGAATAATTCAGTAGTCATGAGAGATTTCCCCAGCTACAGGCGATCCCGTTATCCCGGCCACCATTGTGGGACTTGCAACCTGCCGACGAGTAGGGCACAAGTCTAGATTTACGGATATGTGGAAAAGAACGATGCACTGTTTAATGAACCCAAGTCGTCTGGATAACCTGGATTAGCTGCAGGGCTTGTGGCTGGAGGATTATCTCGCTGCATGTTGTGGCAATTTAGTTAGCTAATGTAGAAAGCCGTAGACACTGATTGGCCGGGATCGATTGTATGGTGTGGCTTCAGTGCTCGATTATTGCAAGATTGATCGCACGATTGTCACCCTCAGCAATAAAGACCAGAGGCTAAGTTCGGTTCAGGCGAAAGATTACAACTCCGGTCCTTGTTTGGTTTAAGGGTTGTAATCTGGCTCCCGGAGCAGTTCTAAGTCCTCTCTTCGTTTATTGTATCATTGCACCCCACGTCATGCTTGTAATAATTTACCTTACCAACAAGATTGGAGACGGAGTTCTATTCAAGTGAAGGGTTACAACCCCGGTCCTTGTTTGGTTTAAGGGTTGTGACCTGGCTACTTGAATGGTCCCCTCGTACTTCATTATGATTGCGGTTATTCTTTTACTTCAAGTTCTTTTAACAGCTTTAATATTATAATTTTTTGATGTGCCGGTTTAGTTCTTAAGTGAAGCCTCCTTTGTGGCACTTGCTCTTTCTGGGATCTGACCCAGCTGGTTTTGTGTGGCCAGATTTCGGAGCTACCTCAGAGGACCCACCGACTTTCCAGCCTGATGGTGACCATCAGTCGTGACCAGGGCAACGAGTGGGTTTATTTTTGCTCTCCCACTCTATTGTAAAATTTTTATTTTGAGGCATTTAGCCGGCGAGCACCTGTTAGCTCGCATTGCATACCTTATTATTGTCTACCCACGGGCTGTAACATGATTTACAGATCCTAGGGTTGATCATGTATAACTAAACTCTTGCTAGTCCTCACATTTTGTAACGACTAGCTTCATGATCAGCTGGATATGTAATGTTTGGGACGCCTTACTATTGTATATTTGGTGATCTTACATCTTGTAACTTTACTTGTTTGCTTGAGATTGAGGCAATTAGGGTTGTTATTAACCATAAGAGACTGATGGATTGTAGTTAAACCCTCATGTATCTAGACAGCCGTGACCGTATAGTGGGATGGATTTCATTTCATTATACGTAGCTGGCTATGTATGCCCCCGCTCTCCAGTATTCTGGTTCTGGGGCGTTACATGGTTTAAGTGGTGGCCCATGCATGTCTTTTGAATCAAGATATGTGAGGGTTACCGAATAGATGTCTCAATCAGCACTCGCCTTTGATCTCTGCCTGACTTTTCTAATCCCTGAGATTCTCGACCTGAACACATGCTTGTATCGTTGAATCCGTCTTGGTCTATCCTTAATTGTTCCCTATGTCGTCTTCTTCAGCGGCATTGTTTCTGGACCTGCCGATCAGCATGGCGAAGCGCATCCTGTAGACCAGCAGCAACAAGAAGACCAGGCCCAGCACTCAGGAGCCGCCTCCCGGGCCATGCCTTCCAGAGATCCAGAACCCCCGGTACAGTCAGTCCAGCCCGCGAGGCAGGATGATGGAGCCTTGGTAGGACTTATCAGGGAATTGCTTGCCTCGCAGGATCGTCGAGGAGATGCCTTGTATCAGGCAGTGGCAGATGCTCTGGGCAGAGGTGGACATCATGGGAACAGTGCAGCGAACAGTTTCAAGCGCCTGAATCCTCCATTCTTCGATGGCAGCGAAGATGCTATCGCTGCTGATGCATGGCTTCAGGACACAGAAGTGATATTGGAGGCAACAAAGACCCCGGAAGACGAGAAGGTGGCCGTGGTGCGCCTGCAGTTATTGGATCTAGCCCGCAGCTGGTGGGCGGCGCAGGCCGTTGGACTAGCGGCACCTATTGCTTGGGCAGTATTCCGAGAGAGGTTCCGGACCAAGTACTTCGATACGGTGGCTCGGTATGATCTTCAGACCAAGTTCACCAATTTGAAGCAGATGGGCTGGACGGTCGATGGGTATGCGGCCGAGTTTTCCAGGCTTAGTCGGTTTGCTCCCACCTTGGTGGCGACCGAGTTCGATAGAGCCCAGCGATTTCAACAGGGACTCCACCTGGAGATTTTGCTGGCAGTGGAGCAGTTCGAGCATCAGACTTTTGATACGGTATTGAGAGCAGCTAGGAGGCATGAGTATACCTCCCAGAGGATTATGGACAGGACCGGAGGTCGAAAGCGATCTCACAGCCAGATGAATCAGTCGTCAGCCCCAGCCCCGGCAGCCAGGGCTTTGACTATTGGAGCTCCGAGAAGGGCAGCTTCAGTTACGTTGGTTCAGCATTCAACACCGACGCTCCCTCAGCAGCAGAAGCAGAAGCAGTCTTCCTCTATAGGCTGCTCTTATTGTGGGAAGCCTGGACATGTTGTTTCAGAGTGTCGCAAGGCTCGAGGATTGTGTTTGCTTTGTGGAGCGCCAGACCACAAGGTAGGGTCCTGTCCGTTCAGGACTGACTCATCACCAGTCAGGACCAGTTCATCAGTGAGGGGACCGGCCCCTGTACCAGTTCAGCAGCAGCAGTTTCCATCCCCGAGGCCGTTGCCGACGCAGACCCAGGCTTTTCATCAGCAAAGGCCTCAGCAGTTTGCCCAGGCGCAAGCCCAGAATAGGCAACGAGGATTCCAGCAGAGAGGGCCGGCACCCAGAGGACATGGTCAAGTGTTGGCTTTGACCATGGGAGAAGAAGGAGTGGCACCAGGTGAGGTAGTGGCAGGTACTATTCTCGTCAACACATTCCTCGCTTCAGTGTTATTTGATTCTGGTGCATCACATTCATTTATGTCTGCACGATTTGCGACACGGATAGGATTGGAGCCCGAGTCGTTATCAGTAAGGCTCAATATACTTACTGGTAATGGTCTTGTGGGAGTAGATAGAGTATTTTCCTCGTGTCGAATCGTGGTTAGCGGTAGAGAGTTTCCCGCTAGGTTGATAGAATTCCCGATGGCCGATTATGATGTGGTCTTAGGGATGGATTGGTTGAGAGACCAGTATGCTAGGATAGACTGCCATATTGGCAGAGTTGTTTTTAGCATTCCAGGCGAGCCAGAATTTTCCTTTTCTCGAGGTGAAGTGGAACCTTCTCCCCCATTATTGCGGATGGCGGTAGCAGCAGTACTGTTACCCCGGATAGTCGAAGAATTTTCAGATGTTTTCCCGGAAGAGCTTCCAGGGATGCCGCCAGAGCGGGAGATCGAGTTCACTATCGACTTGATTCCCGGGACAGCACCAGTGTCAGAGAGAGTCTACAGGATGGCACCGTCAGAATTGGAGGTATTGTACAAGATGATTGAAGAACTCCGGACCAAGGGATTCATTCGTGCAAGTGGATCGCCTTGGGGAGCCCCGATGCTTCTTGTGAAAAAGAAGGATGGTACGTCCAGGTTATGTGTTGACTATCGTACCTTGAACTCAGTGACAATCAAGAACAGATATCCACTTCCAAGGATAGATGACTTGTTTGATCAACTCAGAGGAGCGGTAGTATTCTCGAAGATTGATTTACGGTCAGGGTACCACCAGATCAGAGTCAGAGAGCAGGATATCCCGAAGACAGCTTTTCGATCTAGATATGGGCATTGGGAGTTCCTTGTTATGCCCTTTGGAGCTGTAGTGCCCCGAAATTTGTGATACGTATTTTATACGTGTTCGTATTTCTGACCCGTATTTCTCTTTTCTTTGATTAGTTAGTTGTGGTTTATTTTCATATTTAGCGTTTTGGTTTAATTGTCATTTATCGTTCATGGATTTATTCTGATTAATGGAGCTTGGTTTATTGAGTATTTCATGGTTCATCATGGCATTGCATTGGCTTGGATTGGTTCGGTTTAGTGGGTTTGGCTTGGTTGGGTTTTATGTGAACCAACCCACTCCTACCTACCACCACCACTCATATTTATTACCTATTCTTCTTCTCTCTCTTCATTAATCTCTTCTTCTTCTTCCATTTACTCCCTTCACCTACCAGAGAGAGAAGAGAGAGGTCTAGGCAAGTGCAACTTGCTTCATGGAGGAACTCCAATTTTATTGCTTCATCATCTTCCTTACAGCATTTTAACTTACTTTAGTACTTGACATTTTTAATTTCCATGGCTCGATTCTTGTAGATCTAAGTTTATTTCATTTTTGGATTTCTTGGGTTTTGATCTACTTAATCCTGTTATTTCTGAGTTTCGATGGTTCCATGTTGTAGAGCATTTCATTCTGCCCCATTTTGACCCTATGGAAGTTCGGATTTGGACTCCGGATGAAAGTTTCATGGAGCTTGGAGCATGGACTCTTGGCGTTCTTCTTCTCGGAAGCTTGGAGAAGAAGAACAGTGCTAGACTTGACCGCATGAATACTTCATGCGGCTAGTGATTCCGAGCCGCATGAGCCTTCATACGACAGTCCTGGCCGCAGGGGCTTGACTTGACCGCATGAACATTTCATGCGGCAAGTGCTCTCTCAGCCGCATGAACTTTTCCCGCGAGCCGCATAGACCAGTTACTCGCTGACCGCATGAGGACTGGAGTCCTCTCAGCCGCATGACTGTCTGGATCCCCTGGCCGCATAGGCCCTGATCCTCGAGCCGCATGAGAACCCCCAGACCCAGCCGCATGGGCTTCTGAGTCCGGGCCGCATGATCCGATTTATTCTAGCCGCATGCGCCCTCTTACCTATGCAGCCGCATATGTGCCCGCCATACTTTACCGCATGACCCGGAGTCGTTCGAGCCGCATAGGCTCCACTGCTCCTTCAGCCGCATACGCATTCATTGCCCCTGAGCCGCATAAGCATTTCCCCCTGTTGCCGCATGGGACTCCGCCCACCCTAAGCCGCATGCGCCTGGCCCAGATCCAGCCGCATGGACTTCTCTTCCGCTAGCCGCATGAGACTCACCTAATTGAGCCGCATGTGTCTTATCCTCCCCTGGCCGCATAGGCCAGAGCCGCATGACCTTCTAATAGCTCTGTGTACTGTAATTTATCATTATTTGCCCATGTTTTATAATTCCTTATTGTATATTTTTACGTCCATTTTATATCCTTACGCCTTTTGTCCTGGACTTGAAAATCATGAATTCATTTGATATGTTTGGAATTGATAATTGAGCATGACGTGATAGTGACCCGTAGTAGTGCACTCTTGACATGATAACCTGGCATGACCTGATAGTGGCCCGTCGTGGCGCACTCCTGACTAGCACACTTGATATGACAAACCTGACATGATTATCTCGAATAGCTGTTGCGACAGCTACCTGACATGACATGACCTGTATAATTAATCCTGACACCGTGGTTGTTTGCATTAATTGTGCTTGTATAAACTACTGGTCCGATTGTGTCTTGCATCATGTCTAGGGCATGATCCCTGAGTACCACGGTCAGGGATCCATACTGAATCTGGCTAGGTTAATGACTAGATTGATCAATTAGTTCATGGAGAATTTTCCAGTTACCTGTTGCCCCTTTGGTCCCGGCCTTATATATATATATACATGGGAATTGTTGCTATCCGTCGAGATGAGCGCACTTCCAGCCCGCCGTCGAGCGTGGTACCTTAGGACACATGTATCTTACTACAGTGTGTCTGCTATATCCTGCTATCTTTTTCTTTTCTTGCTGGGATCACTCAGGTAGTAACAAACGGGTAACCGGACTTGGAATTCTCACTGCATCTTGCTAGTAACTAGGATTGTGATAACCCTAGTTAGTTAATGTAGAAAGCCGTAGGCAATGATTGGCCGTGATTGCTTGGATGGAGTCTAGTCCAGTATAGTATTGTCTAGAATTGATTAATTGTAAGATTGTACCAGAATGATTGAATGATTGTCACTCCAGATTGTCACTATAATGATTGTCACTCCAGAATGTTACTTGACCTGACTTCTTATATTTATCTTGCCGATAAATGGTGAGAGAAACCAAGTTCCGTTCAGACGAAGGGTTACAACCCCGGTCCTTGTTTGGTTTACGGGTTGTAACCTGGCTATCTGAATAGTCCCATGGTTATCTCATCGTATATCATCCTGTCATGCTTTCTTTCCATATGTCCTGTCTTTTAGTGATTCTATACAAGATTGTCTTTTATAATTACCCATCATACTTTTTCTTAACTACTGCCTTTTATTATGTAATTATACTCTTGTGCTAATTGCTGGTTTTAGTTCCTAAGTGAAGCCTCCTTTGTGGCACTTGCTCTTTCTGGGGTCTGACCCAGCTGGTTTTGTATGGCCAGATACCGGAGCAGCAGCAAAGGATCTACCTGCCTTCCAGTCCGATGGTGACCGCCAGGCGTAACCAGGGCAACGAGTGGGTTTCTTTTGTTCTCCCACTTTATTGTAAAATTATTCTTTTGAGGCGTTTTGCCGCCGAGCCAGTGTTAGCTCATGTACATTTTTACTTACTGTCTGCCTACGGGCTGTAACATGATTGGCAACTCGAGGTTGATCATGTATGACTTAACTCTTGCTAGTCCTTACATTTTGTACGACTAGCTTCATGATCATCTGGATATGTAATGTTTGGGACGCCTTACAATTGTATATTTGGTGATCTGATATCTTGTGATTATTATTAGTTGGTTGAGATTGAGACAATAGGCTATTTTATGACCTTAAGAGACTGATGGATTGTAGTGAAACCCTCACATATCTAGACAGCCGTGACCGTATAGCGGTGTGGATTCCATTCCGTTATACGTAGCTGGCTATGTCCGCCCCCGCTCTCCAGTATTCTGGTTCTGGGGCGTGACAGGAGCAACTAATGCGCCGGCCGTATTCATGGACCTCATGAATCGTATCTTCATGCCTTATTTGGATCAGTTTGTGATCGTGTTCATAGACGATATCCTGGTCTACAGTAAGAGTGAAGAGGAGCATGAGCAACATCTCAGAGTTGTCCTCCAGATTCTTCGAGAGCACCAGTTGTATGCCAAGTTCAGTAAATGCGAGTTCTGGCTCGATCGTATTTCATACTTGGGACATATCATCACCAATGGTGGAGTGGAAGTGGATCTCCAGAAGATAGTGGCTATCGAAACCTGGCCAGTGCCCCGCACAGTTGCAGAAATTCGCAGTTTTCTTGGATTAGCCGGCTATTACCGGAGATTTGTTTCGGACTTTGCTCGGATTTCAGCGCCATTGAGGCAGTTGACCCGCAAGGATGTGCAGTTTGCTTGGACAGCAGAGTGTCAGGAATCTTTTGAGAAGCTGAAGCGAGGCTTGATGACGGCACCCGTTCTCACACTTCCAGATGGGACCGAAGGATTTTCAGTGTACTGTGACGCTTCAGGCAAGGGTTTAGGATGTGTTTTGATGCAGCATGGGAAGGTGATAGCTTATGCGTCACGTCAACTTCGTGATCATGAGAGAAATTACCCAACCCATGACTTAGAGCTGGCAGCAGTAGTGTTTGCACTTAAGTTGTGGAGACACTACTTATATGGAGATAGGGTGGAGATATTCACCGACCACAAGAGTCTGAAGTATGTTTTCACCCAGAAGGACCTTAACATGCGTCAGAGAAGATGGCTAGAGCTACTTGTGGATTATGATGTCAACCTGCAGTATCACCCTGGGAAGGCCAACGTTGTGGCAGATGCATTAAGCAGAAGAGCCAGAGTTTACCTTCTGACAGCGCAACCAGAGTTGTTAGCAGATCTTCAGAAGATGGGTATAGAAGTTGTCCTTCCTACCAATGTGGCATTGATGGCCAGCATGCAAGTGCAGTCTAGTATAGTTGAGAGGATCAAGATAGCTCAGTCCTCCGATTCTAAGCTTCAGCGGCTTAGAGCAGAATGTGAAGCAGGACGACGACCAGAATTATGCATTCATGAAGACGGTACACTTCGACATGGTAAGCGTCTTTGTGTACCCAGTGGAGATATCAGACATGAGGTAATGGCGGAAGCTCACAGTTCTCAGTATTTAATTTATTCCGGTGGCACGAAGATGTACCGAGATATCCGTCAGCACTTTTGGTGGAATGGCATGAAGAGGAAGATAGCTCGGTTTGTCTCTCGGTGTTTGGTTTGCCAACAAGTCAAGGCTGAACACCAGAGGCCAGCTGGACTTCTTCAGCCCTTGTCGATTCCCGAATGGAAGTGGGAGCATATAACCATGGACTTCATGACTGGATTACCTAGATCCCCAGCCGGTAGAGATGCTATTTGGGTTATAGTTGACAGGCTCACAAAGGTGGCTCACTTTCTTCCGTTCAGAGTGGGTCAATCGACAGCTCAGCTAGCAGAGATGTACCTCCGACAGATTGTCAGATTCTATGGAGTACCAGTTAGTATCACCTCAGACCGGGATTCGAGATTCACGTCACACTTTTGGCGTAGCTTGCAAGAGAGTTTGGGAACTCGCCTCCAGTTCAGCTCAGCATATCACCCGCAGACAGATGGTCAGTCGGAGCGCACGATCCAGACTCTTGAGGATATGTTGAGATCTTGTACACTCAACTTCGGTGGTTCGTGGGAAGATCACCTGCACCTGGTGGAGTTCTCTTACAATAATAGTTTCCAAGCCAGTATCCAGATGGCTCCGTTCGAGGCACTGTATGGAAGGAAGTGCAGATCCCCACTAGCATGGGATGATGTGGGAGAGAGGCAGATGCTTGGTCCAGAAATGATCGCTCAGACGGTTGGAGTGGTCAGGAGAGTTAGAGATCATCTTCGCGTTGCGCAAGATCGTCAGCGCCATTGGGCCGATTCTCATCGGCGTCCCCTTGAATTTTCGGTCGGCGACCATGTATTCCTGAGGATCTCGCCTAACCGTGGCGTCATTCGTTTCGGCGTACGGGGAAAGCTTAGTCCTAGGTATATAGGGCCGTTCGATATTCTGGAACGAGTGGGAGATGTGTCCTATCGTCTCGCTCTTCCACCGTCTCTGAGTGAGGTGCATGACGTGTTCCATGTATCCCAACTACGACGGTATATTCCAGACCCGAGCCACATCCTGGATCATTCGGAATTGATTGTGGGTACCAACCTTTCGTATGAGGAGAGGCCCGTATCCATATTGGACCAAAGAGAAAAGATACTCAAGAACAAGACTATCAAGTTAGTCTGTGTTGCTTGGGGTCATCATTCTTTGGGAGAGTCAACGTGGGAGCGTGAGGATGATATCCGATCGCGATATCCCGACCTGTTTGACTCGTGAGGTATAATATTCTTCCTATGCCTCATGTCTTCGATTCCTTGCTTGCTTGAATGATTGTTTGATTGCTTAACTGGTATAGCTTGCATGTGTGTAGTATAGCCTGTCCTGGCATCTCTAGCCACTTGATTAAATTCCGAGGACGAAATTCTTTTAAGGTGGGTAGAGCTGTAATGACCATTGTTCGTATTACGTATATCGGTATACGTGTACGTATTTAGACCCGTCTTGCATGTCTCCTTGGTTGGTTCGGCCCAACTTGACTTGGTTCGACTTGGTTTGTATGGTTCGGTTTTATGTGAACCACTCCCACCTACCACCACTTTCATTAAATAATCCCACCTGCCACCACCACTCTCATTAAATATCCCACTATCATTTCTCTCTCTTCATTACTTCTTCTTCTCCACCATTACTTCTTCAACCACCAGAGAGAGATAGAGAGAGTGGGAGAGCTTAGGCAAGTGCACCTTGCTTCATGGAGGAAGTCCATTTTTATTGTTCCATTGTCTTCCTCATGTGTTTCTAAACCACTTTAATATTTGTCGTTTTTCATTTCCATGGTTAAATTCGTAGATCTAGCTTTGTGGTATTTTTGGTTTCTAGGACTTTTGATCCATCACACTTGCATATTTTGCCAAGTTGATGATATCATGATTGCAGGGAAGTCCGTTAGGTCCAATTTGACCTATGGAAATTTGCAAGAGCCGCATGGGCATCGTAGCAAAGAGCCGCATGGCCCTTGCACATTTTTTTTTACCTTGGCAGCATGCAAATGTAAAAGACTAGCCGCATAAGCGTTCAAGATTTCATTTATTGCATTACTCTAAATAATGAGCCGCATATGGCTTGCTTTATGAAGGAGCCGCATAGGCTTTATCATGACTGCAATAAATGCGTTCACACTAAGGCATTCTAATGCATTAAATAATATAGCATTTCCAATCAATTAACAAGTGCTTGGAAAACCGAGCAGTAAGAATGGATGCCTCCCAAGCATCCACGTGCCCCAGGCAATTAATGCCTTAACACCAATGTACTTGCTTGTGCATTGCTTGGGCTACCAATGCACAGCCGCATACAACAAATTCCAAGCCGCATGCATTAGAGAATGCAAGCATGCATTCTTTCCTGGATGCACTTCTGCATGCAAATTTTAATGCATATTCCAAAGAGCCGCATGGCATCAGGACAAGTATGTGTGGTTAGTGCTTTGTCCCAATGCATTTTTCCAATGCTTTTCCAATGCATTTTCCAATGTTTTTTTTTTCATAAAGCATGAACCGCATATGGATTCCTTTAATACTTTTATGCATTCAAGCCCATTAAATGCAATTTTGCATTTAAGTCCAAAAGTCCATAAAGCATGAACCGCATATGGCATCAGCCACATAGAATGGATTAAATGCATATTTTGCATTTTAGTCCCCTTTATTACATTATATGCATTATAGGCTTGGTTAAAGCCTTTTGTCCTTATATGTAGTTTGTCCTTATAGGTAGTTTGTCCTTATATGCATTATATGGTTGGAAGCAAACCGCATATGCTTTATTATTTAAATGCTTAATTGTAATTAAGACCCCACTTTATTATTTAAATACTTATTTGCATTTAAGACCTTACATTATTACTTAACGCTTTTGTGATTAAGGCTTAAATAATTATGCTTAAGCCCGATTCCTTGGCACCGGCCGCATGGCCAAGTGGCTGCGGGCCGCATAGAGATTCCCGAGCGGCATGGGGTCTCCCACAGCCCTTGTCCTTTTTAATATTCAATTACTAAATGTGTACTTGTGCTAATTAATTGTTTTCTGACACGACGGTGACCCGTAGTGGTTCACTTTTGACATGACATGATAGTGGCCCAACGCGGCGCACTCCTAACAGTGAACATGACATGACAAGATTGAATGGCCTGGACACCGTGGATGATTGCGTTCGTACAATTAAACCGACAGTGGTTGCATCATGTCTAGGACAGGGATCCCTGAGTACCACGGTCAGGGGTACCCACTGTAAATGGCTAAGGCTAAATAACTAGAATAATTCAGTAGTCATGAGAGATTTCCCCAGCTACAGGCGATCCCGTTATCCCGGCCACCATTGTGGGACTTGCAACCTGCCGACGAGTAGGGCACAAGTCTAGATTTACGGATATGTGGAAAAGAACGATGCACTGTTTAATGAACCCAAGTCGCCTGGATAACCTGGATTAGCTGCAGGGCTTGTGGCTGGAGGATTATCTCGCTGCATGTTGTGGCAATTTAGTTAGCTAATGTAGAAAGCCGTAGACACTGATTGGCCGGGATCGATTGTATGGTGTGGCTTCAGTGCTCGATTATTGCAAGATTGATCGCACGATTGTCACCCTCAGCAATAAAGACCAGAGGCTAAGTTCGGTTCAGGCGAAGGATTACAACCCCGGTCCTTGTTTGGTTTAAGGGTTGTAATCTGACTCCCGGAGCAGTTCTAAGTCCTCTCTTCGTTTATTGTATCATTGCACCCCACGTCATGCTTGTAATAATTTACCTTACCAACAAGATTGGAGACGGAGTTCTATTCAAGTGAAGGGTTACAACTCCGGTCCTTGTTTGGTTTAAGGGTTGTGACCTGGCTACTTGAATGGTCCCCTCGTACTTCATTATGATTGCGGTTATTCTTTTACTTCAAGTTCTTTTAACAGCTTTAATATTATAATTTTCTGATGTGCCGGTTTAGTTCTTAAGTGAAGCCTCCTTTGTGGCACTTCCTCTTTCTGGGATCTGACCCAGCTGGTTTTGTGTGGCCAGATTTCGGAGCTACCTCAGAGGACCCACCGACTTTCCAGCCTGATGGTGACCATCAGTCGTGACCAGGGCAACGAGTGGGTTTATTTTTGCTCTCCCACTCTATTGTAAAATTTTCATTTTGAGGCATTTAGCCGGCGAGCACCTGTTAGCTCGCATTGCATACCTTATTATTGTCTGTCCACGGGCTGTAACATGATTGACAGATCCTAGGGTTGATCATGTATAACTAAACTCTTGCTAGTCCTCACATTTTGTAACGACTAGCTTCATGATCAGCTGGATATGTAATGTTTGGGACGCCTTACTATTGTATATTTGGTGATCTTACATCTTGTAACTTTACTTGTTTGCTTGAGATTGAGGCAATTAGGGTTGTTATTAACCATAAGAGACTGATGGATTGTAGTTAAACCCTCATGTATCTAGACAGCCGTGACCGTATAGTGGGATGGATTTCATTTCATTATACGTAGCTGGCTATGTATGCCCCCGCTCTCCAGTATTCTGGTTCTGGAGCGTTACATGAGTCACCGAATAGCCCACTAAGACACATTGACAGCACTAGGGTCAAGTTTTCCAACAAACGGTATGTTATCCTTCTCAAAACATACACAGCCAAACACCTTCAGCGGGAGTATCCTACTATTATTTTTTTTGCAATATTTCACATGGAGACTTCCAGTACCTTCGAGGGCATCCAGTTGATCAGTTGAGTTGCTTCAACACTGCATGCCCCCACAGACTCTGTGGGACATTCATGGCGATCATCATGCTCCTTGCCACCTCCAAAGGTGTCTATTCTTCCTTTCTACCACTCCATTATGTGCTGGTGTGTATGCACATGTGGTCTGATGCTGTATCCCTTAGGCTGATATGTATTCCTCAAATGCTTTGTTGGTATACTCTGTCATACAACCAGGTGACCCAAGAGAAACAATCAATAAAAGAAACGAATTACTTGTAACCATTTATAGTTGTTATTGCGCACAGCCCCCAAACATCAGAATGTATAATATCAAAGACAGAAGAGCTCCTATGGCCCATACTAACATATGAGCTCCTAGTAAGTTTGTCTAAATCACATGAATCACATACTAGTTTCTCCTTATTTGCATTCTTATAAATAGATGGATACAACCTACTCAAAATACCAAAAGAGGGGGTGCCCCAACCGCCTGTGGTGGAGTATCCGTGATCCTCGGCACTCATCTTCGGTTCTCGCATTCCTGTCCTCTCTGCTACAAACACCAATGTCGAATCCAGCCCTTCCTGATCCATGTATCACAGTCCATCATGCCAAGTGCCAGTTCCAAGTCTTCGTCCCGTCTCCTCTCCTGGAAGATCACCTTAGGAATATCAAAAGAGAATGCATTTTAGTTAGAGGATTATAGAACTAAAGGACGAAAGACTAACTAGAAAAGGAGCATGCAACACATTGGATAATTTTACTGAACCTGTACAATCGACAATATCCTTACCGACCACTGGCTGGAAAGTACCATATCATCTGTTTGAACGTTGTCCGCTGATGCTAGGTAAGTGTAGGAAGAGAACTCACTAGCATACCCTTTCACGTGTCGAGATGCACCTGAATCGACAATCCAGTCCGACGATCTAAGGGAAGACATAGATGCAAGGGCGAGTGAGTCGTCAGTACCTTCCGATGGATGGGCATATAAGGCAGCATTACCTCTGGCAGAGAATGAGGTAGATGCCTCCTCGATCCCACTCCTCCTGTCTCCATTGCTTGACGCTCTCTGTTTCCTCTTGAGTACCTCAAGCATGCCCAACAGTGCCCGATCCTCAGCATAGGCACCATCACCTCCCTCCTCGCCTTCTACTACCAGCAGGTTCGCCCGATAACCTCCTTGACCACCCTGTCGACCACCCCGACCACGGCTACGTCCTCCGAATTGTCCACGTCCACCACCTGAATCTCCCTCATTGGTTGGTTTGGTGCAAAAATACCTCAGATGGCCCACCTTCTCGCAGTTGTAGCACTGTCGGGCCTCTCCCTTAGGTCCTGTGCCACCTGTCACGACCCGTACCCTGATTAGGGGCACGAGCACACGGGTACGTCTAGCCTATGCCGCAGAATCGGCGGTAGAACGATGTATAGGTCGTTTACAATATACATCATCTAGACACAACACAAGTTTAGAGTCAAAACATAACACAAGATCCCAAAATATAAAGTATACTACAAGTCTCAACTACTAGCTGGATCGCAGTCCAGTCAAGCCTAACTAGTTTTAAGTCTAAGCAGGCGGTGCGTCCTTAATGGACACCGGCTCTGCAGGGATGTCCATGTAGTACTCACCGTCTATGCCAAACCCATAGAAGGTCAAGCAGTCAGCCTCTATATCATCTGTAAACATCAACGGGGTTATCCTGTTAGGATATGAGCAAGTACAAATGCTAACATCAGTTCCATGTGAATTGATAAATTCTATAAGAGACAGTTATAATGGAATATAAGATGAAATATCAAGACTGGAATATAAACATGATATATAAAACTGGATATTATGTCAGGGTATGAAATACTGGAATGTAGAACAGTACAAGAATATCTGATGTATAATGTAAACATTAACGGTGCCTTGAGATATTAGAGCGTTATGTGATCGGCTTGGATCAGGATCAAGCTGTTCTATTTGACCGGCTATGCACAAGAACAAGCACAGGTAAAGCTGGAGATCAGGTCGGCCAAAATGGAAAGCTATGCACTGTAGTGCCCCGCTCCTCGCGGTCCACTATGTAATACCCACGGCTTGCTGACTCAGTCTTGAACTGAGTATTTGAGGAAACCATTGCCGGTATCGATTGATCACGGATGAAATGCAATGAACCTTTCCAACTGATGGATCGGCTTCTATTGAAATGAGTCCAATAGTTTTCGTTGAATGTTTTTTTTCGTTGCTTGGTTTTGATGAATGCGTTTTCATGTTGGTTTTCGATGATTGGTTTTCATTGTTCGCTTTCATCGCATATCGCATTCATTCCAAATCTTGAGAAAAAGAGACCGAAGTATGCTAATGAATGTTGGTGCTAATGCAGGAGGACACATAGACATACATAGAACGTGAACAGCGTGTGAAGTCTCTCCTTCTCTCAACTAAGATTCATCTTGGTGAGTTGCTCTAACCGGGCTTGTATTTATTTGTACGCCCTAATAAAATGATCTCTAGTCCACTCTGTTGCCTCGTTCCTATGATCAATGATACCTCAATTACAAAAGATAAGAGAAAAATGAATCGAATTGAATGCTTGTTCAAGTGCTGCTAAACATCTGTTTCAAATGAATGATCATATGCTCTGTTGCTAGTATGATATAAAAGTATAGACGTGTGCAGACGGACTTGTACATGTTGAGAGGAATAAGAAGTAAGGCATGAAATAAACGTGTCATATATCTGTTAAGATGTGAAATGAACGCGTCCTGGCCCATAAACAAAATCTGATACATCTGATAGAACTGCTAGAGCATTGATTGGTCTCGGACAACCTGTGCACAAGATAAAATCTGTCTCTCGGGTGGTATATGGGGGCACCTGGAACCACTCGGCCTAGGAGAGATTAAGAGCACCCTGAGGTAAAAGAGACCTCATGTTAAAAGGGTATCCGACATCTGAGTCCTTAGTGACGAGCTGAACCAAAGAGTCACAGCGACTAATCACGAAAAATGATCCCGTTGACCATCATGTAGATAGGCCACATGCATGATCCAAATTATGAACTTCAATATCTGCAATGATGAAACATGAGTTACTCGTTATGCAAATTGTGCTAACATGTCTTATGTAGGGATGACTGTCGGCGATGGGTAAGTTGATTATGAAATATTCTTCTGTCTTGTTTATTATGAATTGTTAAAAAGAACCTAGACAAGTAGAAAGATCACTAGTAAATATGTAGCTTCACATGTTGAATTAGTGTAGATATTTGTGAGTTTCGGCGAAGAGCCGCTTGCCAGTACATGATGTGTGCTGACCCACGTTGTGGGCATCCTTTTCAGAAAGCAAAGGAGACGGGGGGGATTTCAAGTGAGGCACTGAAGCTCGTCTAGCCCAGTAGAGCTCGTGGATTGCCTCAAGCTTCTTTTTATTTTCAGTCAAGTTGCAAGTTTCTTTTCCTTTGAAGGTGTCTTTACATTTTCAGCATGTAATAAGGGGATATGATGTATGGGCATTGCGACTATTTTCAAAAGAGAGTTCTCAAAGAGAAATATGTAGCCAAGATAAGGCAATCTGAGTTTGCAAAGCTTGTACTTGTATTCCTATCAAGTTTATCAATAAAAGAAGTACTTTCATTTCAAAGCTTCCGTGTCCAAATGTTGGTTTATATATGATGTGTGCGTGTGTTTTGTTTTGTGCAGGTACTGGCCTTGTGCAAGCGCAACTTAGGCTTGCTCATCACGCCTTAGCGAGGACGAACGATCCCGCATGGATTAAAGCGAAGACGAACGACCCTAGCGGGATCGGGGCGTGACATGCACAAGTAGTATCAGGTCATGCTACACCCTATGTGTGGTGAGGGTGGAACTATGCACAAGTAGTAACAGGAATACATGAGGTATATTGATCACATAACCACTAATAACTCCCCATCCCCGAGTAGTATAATAGATTCGGACATGACACGTCATGACACAGGATTCAAAAGCAGGGGACCAGCCTACTCCCAAATTGGTGTCTATACAAGTACATGAAACAAGATCGAACAATGCACCCATATACCAAGAAAGTCAGGAATAACATCTCATGACTGGATCCGACGTATACTAGTCCGTGTACCATCGTGTCGGGAATCAAGTAAAACACTATAACTGAATCAGATATAACAGATATCAATACAATAAAAACTATCATATAATGTACTCGCCTGTGGTCCTGAGCTGTCAATGAGAATCGATGCTCAGAGTGATGTCACAGACCTAAAGATGAGATATACATGAGTTAATTAGGGTTTGACAGTGTATGGCATGATATTCTAGTGTATGCTATGCAAATCTAGGTCAAACTCAGTCATATTAAGTCACACTAGGTCACACTAGGTCATACAAAGTCATACTAAGACATGGTAAGTCAAACTAGGTCAAGGTAAGTCAAACAAAGTCAAACAAGGTCAATCTAGGTCAAGGGTTGACCTACTGTTGACTTTTGATCAACTAGTCAACTCTGGTCAACTCCTAGTCCATTCTAGGTCAAATTGGGTCATTGGTTGACTCATAGTTGGTCAACTCTGATCAACCCCTAGTCCAATCAAGGTCCAATGTTGACTTGTAGTTGACTTTGAGTCAAAACAGTCAACCTTGGTCAAACATGGTCAAATCTAAGTCAAGCATCCTATTCCTTACTATTACCTACCAAGATACCATATACATTGGTCCTATTGGTATCCCAATACCAAACCTTGGTTGGAAGTCAAATACCTTAATCTAGGTAAACATACCTTAATATCCAATATCCATACTTAGATATCTAGTAACTATCTATATACCCCCAAGCTACTAGCTAACCAATAACTTAGATATCTAACCTTAGTTACCTAGGTAAACCCAATACCTTGCCTTTAAGGTAAACTATTACCTTAAGGAAAAAGGTAAATCTAAGATATTCCAAGATACTACTTGGGTATCTCAAGATACCACTCTAACCATATCCTAATATCCTACTCTCTTGATACCCTCAAGATACTATCATACCCACTCTCTAACATCTACTAGCTATCTCAAGTCATCTAACCAAGATACCAACTTACATAGGATATTCACTTTAACATAGATACTAACTTCTAGTCTAGGATACATAGGGTATCTAATTACCTATCCAAGATACTAACATATCTATCTAGGATACTATCTTAGATATCCTAAGATACTAGCTAACTCATCTAAAGATACTATCCTAAGATACTCTAAGATATACCCTTCTCCTCCAAAATGGTAGATAACCAACTCAACATATATATAGATATACTCTATACACTACCCATGGGATAATATCATATAATCTAGGATAACAACTCTAGCCTATATCCTAATATCCTATCCATCTATGTAATATCCCAATTCTAACCATTACCTACCAATGTATCCCAATACCTTGGTGTAACTGTCTGTTTTCAAAAATGAGGGTAAATTTGTTATTTTTCATATTCCTATATTTTTGTAAAAACTTATTTATTATTATTGTATTTTGGGGATTTGTTTAGTCGGGTTGGAGTTTCGTCTAGTTTTGACTTGTATTAGTGGCCTAGGTAGTTTAGACTCTACTCGGGACCCAAAGATTTGATAGGCATGGCCCCCAAACTCATCTCATTAGGCTAGTACTTTTAGACTAAATCCACATGACAAGTTTAGTCATTTAAAGATTAGAAACTTGACCCTTTAGACCCCAAACCTTTGCATACTCCTAGTTAACCAAAGGGAGACTTGATGAGGGCAACTTAGACATTTTCCAAACCCATTTAGGGTTCCCATATGGTAGCCCACCTTCCAATTAAAGCCCCACTTCATCTTCTTCCTCTTTCCAGTTTCATTTCAAGTCCTAATTTAGGAGTTGTTTTCCCAAATTGCTCATACACCCAAATTTTCTCCAAATTGATCCAAATTCGTTTCATTCTCTTCCCCTTGGAGAGGAAAAGCCTCTATTGGCTAGGGGTGAGCATTCGGTTTATTCGGTCTAAAACCGAATTGAATAAGCAAAACCGAATTCGACCGAACCCGAATAAAGGAAACCGAAACTGAACCGAAATAGGTCCCAACCGATTCCAAACCGAACCGAATAATTAATTCGGTTTTCGGTTTAATCGGTTAAATTATTATTATTAATTAAAATTAAAATCACTTATAATAGATCCACAGACCACAAGGATCCAAAGGCTCAAGTTTTTCTTTGGGCCATCCAAAGAAAAACAAGCCCAAAGAACAAGGCTCAGGAGGAATGCTCTTATCTTGGCTGCCCCCATATTTGTTCTCCCACCGATGTAGGACTAAATGTAGTAGTGAGAAAGGAACTAAAAATGAATTGCACAAAGTAGGTGGAGGTGGGATTCGAACCCCACACCTCCCATAGAGAAAGGAACTAAAAATAAATTGCACAAAGTAGGTGGAGGTGGGATTCGAACCCCACACCTCCCATAGTTATTCACCCCTCCCTACCAACTGAGCTATAACAATTGCTTGTCATAACATGTAAATTATGTGTATATATAAATTTTTTATTCGGTTTTAAACCGAAACCGAACTCCAAAACCGAAACCGAAACCGAATAAGGAATTTTAGTGTTTTCAAAACCGAAACCGAACCGAACCTCTTATTCGGTTCTGTTCGGTTCAGTTTTCGGTCCAAAACCGAATAATGCTCACCCCTACTACTGGCTAGCTAAGAAGGGATTGGAAGGATTTGGAGCCTTGAAGCTTGGTGGAGATCTAGATCTAGAAATTTTACATTGAGAATCCATCTCCCTTTTGGTATGAGCTCTCTAAACCCTTCCATTCCATTTCATTAGTGTAACTACATTCATTTAGGATCCCATTTGCATTAGGGTACCATTAGAGAGGAGTTGAGGCTCTCCTCTTTCTATTTGAAGGTTTTTCCCCTTTCATTTTGATACAAATTGGGAGAAATAGAATTTGTGACCACCAAGTGTTCGATACGTGTCCCCAAAGAAACTTTCGTGTCCTTTTTGAGTAGAGATTGGGTGTATGTGTCCTAAATAGGATACGTGATATTGTATTATGGTATTTCATGATATACATGATTTGATTTGGGTATATACATGTGTTTCTTTTGTCCAAAATAATCCAAATTCGTCATAATATTCATCCATGTTTTTAGTAGCCATAGCAACTTAGAAATATCATAATTCCTAGCTCAAGGCTTCGATTAATCTTCCGTTTTTTAAAAAGAACCGTATCGAAGTTAGCTTTCCAAATATATATATATATATATATATATATATATTTTATATATATATATATATATATATATATATATATATATATATATATAAAAAATATATATATATATATATATATATATATATATATATATATATATATATATATATAGGCTAAATTCGTTCTAGAACTTTCTGTAAAACTGTTTGAGTGTCAGCTATCCGAAAGACGAACGTGTTTCGGTGTTTTCGCGATTTTGGGAGTTTTCGGACACGAAAATATGATCCGTTTGAAGTTTCAGAAAGCTAATACGAAGGGCTATGACATACTTTAATCCTAGAATTTAGTGGATAGGTCTAATAGGTGCAGTATTGGTTTTAAGTAGAAAACCGACTATCCGACAAAGGTATTTTGTGTATCCTATATGCCTGTGTAGTATGGATATCAAGTAAATGTAGGTACCATAGGTTGTAAAGAATATGTATGATATAGTGTATATATATATATATATATATATATATATATATATATATATATATATATATATATATATATATATATATATATATATATTACCATAGGTTGTCAAGAATATGTATGATATATATATATATATATATATATATATATATATATATATATATATATATATATATATAAAAAATATAAAAATATATATATATATATATATATATATATATATATATATATATATATATATATAAAAATATATATATATATATACATATATATATATATATATATATATATATATATATATATATATATATATCATACATATTCTTGACAACCTATGGTAATATATATATATATATATATATATATATATATATATATATATATATAAAATATATATATATATATATATATATATATATATATATATATATATATATATATATATATATATATATTATTGTTAGGTAATATGTGTTAGATAATATGTGTTAGTTAGTGTGTGTTAATATTGATACAAATGGTTAACAAGTAAGCCAAATATAGATAAGTTATGTGTCAAGGTATTAAAGTTGTGGGCAAGGTACTTGTGTAATACTTGGGTACCATGAGGATATTGGTATCGTGACACTCAAGTATCATGAGTAAGGATAAGTGAGTATTGGGACTTGAGTAAGGTATCATATTTGGTATCAAGTATTAGTATTAGAGTTAGTTGAATAAGTTTATGGACGGATAAGGAATTGGTCAAGATACTAAGATATTGGGTATTAGAACTAGGTAATAGATAATATCAAGATGTCAAGTGCTAAAAGTAGGATGATTGTGTCCATGTGTGTGTGAGTGGTTAGATATATGTTAGAATACCTTAAGTTAGTGTCTAGAGTGTGGTTAGTGTTAAATGTTAGATAGATGGTTTGATATGATAGTTAGAGTTTGTTAGTTAGATGTCTATCTATGTTAGAGTTAGATATCTTAGGATATAGATATCTAAGTTAGATATGTTATAGTTAAGATACTTGGTATCTTGAGATACAAAGTAGTATCTTAGGATACTAAGATAATGTGAGATATCTTAGGATATTGGTTTACCTTCACCAAGGTAATGGGGTTTACCCTATTACAAGGTAAGGTATTGAGTTACCTTCAAGGTAATGGAAATTACCTAAGGTAAGGGTAAGATAATAGAAAGGTATTGGTAGGATACTAAGATAGATGGTTAGAGACTAGTCTAAGGTTTATTCAGGATCTATTAACCTAGGTTAGTGGGTTATCTACTAGCCTAAGGTAAATATTACTAGAGTAAGGGTATTACCTAGGGTCGTGACACTTGGATACTAGGATATTACTAGTCAGTTTTCTACTTAAAACCAATACTGCGCCTATTAGGCCTATTCACTAAATTCTAGGATTAAAGTATGTCATAGCCCTTCGTATTAGCTTTCCGAAACTTCAAATGGATCACATTTTCTTGTCCGAAAACTCCCGAAATCGCGAAAACACCGAAACACGTTCGTCTTTCGGACAGCTGACACTCAAATAATTTTACAGAAAGTTCTAGAACGAATTTGGTCGGACAACTGACACTCAAATAATTTTACAGAAAGTTCTAGAACGAATTTGGCCTATTAATATATATATATTTGGAAAGCTAACTTCGATACGGTTCTTTTAAAAAACGGAAGATTAATCGGAGTCTTGAGCTAGGAGTATGCAAAGGTTTGGGGTCAAAATGGTCAAGTTTCTAATCTTGAAATGACTAAACTTGTCATGTGGGTTTAGTCTAAATCACTAGCCTAATGAGATGAGTTTGTGGGTCATGTCTATCTAATCTTTGGGTCCCAACTAGAGTCTAAACTACCCGGGCCACTAACATAAGTCAAAACTAGACGAAACTCCAACCCGACTAAACAAATCCCCAAAATACAATAATAATAAATAAATATTTACAAAAATATAGGAATATTAAAAATGACAAATTTATCCTCATTTTTTAAAACAGGCAGTTACACCGCCTGTATTGGCAACCGCCAGTGCTGACTTCACTTCATGAGGATCACCTATCCCTACTTGCAGCTTGATGCGAGTCTCCTCCTAGATCATGGCCGAGATAGCCTCCTTAAGTGTAGGGATCTTCGGTTGGGCTAGAAGTGGTGCTGTCCTCTGAGCAAACACTGGGGCCTGCCCCTTAAGAAACTTTATCGTCCTTTCCTGCAGACATGCCTGTCTCTCCTTACACTTCGGGTCTTCGCAGCTCGTCCGATCTGAGGAGTGATCTTAATCCAAGCACAGATGCTCCAACTTCATGGCTCTTGTACCGTCTTCTCCCCCTGTATGGTGTCGTTGATCTCCCCTTTGATCTGGAAAACCCTCAAGTTATTCCCTACACCATCGTAGGTCCACCTCTATTTCTTCCACATGTCTTTCACCATCTCAAGCCCATCCACTGTAGCGACGATCGACTGGACTAAAAAATTGAGTAGCCAAATGCATACCACCATTGAGTGGACTTCCACTCGTCGTGTCCTGCCGAGCCCTCATCCGGCTCTGTCTTCTCTCCTGATAAGAAACCCTGCAGGTTCTTCCATGCGAGGGTCTCCTCACTCATCGTGACTAACTCAGGTAGGTAGTCGGTCTATCAAGCTTCAGATCGATGGAGGGAAGCTCCAACTTCGCCGGTGTTCATGTCGCGCTCTCACCAGCCGACAGTTTCATCAGCTTCATCAATGTTGCAACCTTTGCAGGGTCCAACTTCTTGATGATCTCCTTATCGATCCTTCTCTTCTTTGATCACCTCACACCCGTCCCACGATTCACGTTCGTCAACTTCGTCCTCTCTTAAATTCGATCATGTATCTCCCCTATCAGATTTAGGCCTTCGATGTCAACGTCCAGAACAACCTGCGGAAGACGTTGGGAACCACGGCAGATGGCTCCTGCGAGCTCCGCGGGAGTTGCGGCTTCACGATGGTGGTGGCGACAGCGTTGGCGGTGGTGGCAGGCAAGTGGCATAGAGGCGATCGTGGCGGCGACGACGGTGGTGGCGCGACAGCGGTGGTGGCGATTATGGTTTAGGAGCGGTTACGGCAGCTAGTATTTGAGCTCTGATACTATATTGAATATTTAGGAGTTATATTTTATTGATAATCTTTTGGCTATATATATAGCCTTACAACCCTCCATCCTTACATAAACCCCCTAATACATTCTAATATACAAGCAAATTTTTTTGCAAAAAAACCCACTAGACGATCTGAATCCAGCCATAAAATATAAAATAATAATCTAATCGAGACCGAGGCTTGAACTTGGTTCAATGTCCTTAAGACAATATCCCAAAGTTTCTTTGACTTTTTGATACGATCAAAATAAGTAAAAATTATCCTTTTTTTCATTTTCGTACTCTATCACGACCCGCACCCGGAGTAAGGGCACGAGTACGAGACAACGTCCCAGCCTACGCCGCAGAAACGGCGTAGAACACTGTCTAGGTCTACAATCTAACAACATTCATAATATCAAAACCTGTCGAAAATGGTCAACTCCGAACAGAGGACAAGCAATGACAATATAATATACTCAATCACAAACTATAAGAAGGATAGATGATACCGAAAGATAAAAACAACAAGATATGAAATTATCAACCAGAATATCTGACACAGAAATAATACAAGTCTAGAGTCAACAATCTTAATACAAATACTAAAATAATAACAAGCCAAAATGTAATCTGGAGACAAAGTCCAGTACCAAATAAACCAGCTAAGATACTCTAAAGTCCCATCGACTGGAGCTAACCCTTGCTGAACTAGGGTCTCCAAGTCTAGGCCAACTACATCATGAGGACCGTAGTAGGTAGGACACTCGTCCTCGCTATAATCTGTAAAATTTTATCAACATATCCAGTCAAGATGGAATGAGCACAAATCTCAAATAACAGTTCTAGTTGGACGATATTGAAAATGTAGCAGTAAATAGAGAGAATATACAAGGTAAAGCGGAAAGTACATGAAAGTAGCATGGCAAGGTTAAAGCTGTAAACTATAGCTAGAGCAATGGCAAGAAAATCGATCATATCATGTACAAGAGTCGAGAATTATACCATATAAATGAGTGAATACTAGCTACGACATGTGACTGGCTTGGAAACTTGCACAAGGTCTACTGGCCTGGTTAATCATACGTGGAGTGTATGATTAACACACACAAGATCTACAATACTTGCACAAGGTCTACAATACTTGCACAAGAAGGGTAATGACCACACATCTACACTAATACTCCCCGTCCTCGACTAGTATAGTAGATCCAACCATGACATGTCATGACACGTGATTCTCTGAGAAGGTAGCTAGCCTTCGCAGGAATCGTGTCTATACAATGCACAAGGAATAAGAAAGACTTGCACAAGATATACCAAATAATACAATGAATAACATCTCATGACGGGATCCAGACAAATACCAATCCGTGTGAATAATGTGTTAAGAGAACAAGAATATCTACACTAAATACAAGAAACATAGACGATATCATAAAACATAAATATTATCAGAGAATGTACTCGCCTGAGATCTGGTGGAATATGTCAACTGAGTCCAATACAACGCGTCGAGGACCTAAAGATGGAATACTGAATCAATATAAAGTTTTGGAAGTAAAAACAAGTCAAACTAAGTCAATCTAAGTCAAACTAAGTCAATCTAAGTCAATGGTTGACTTACAGTTGACTGTTGGTCAACCGGCCAACTCTGGTCAACCTTAGTCAACTCATAGTCCATTCTAGGTCAAACTAGGTCAATGGTTGACTCACAGTTGACTTTTGGTCAACTGGTCAACTTTTGGTCAATTTTTGGGCTAAAGTTGACTCTTGGTCAAAACAGTCAACCATGGTCAAACGGGGTCAACCCTAAGTCATGTACCCTATTCCTAACCATTACCCACCTAGCTATCCTAATTCTAACCATATCTTAATCATGTTATCTCATCTTAAATATAGGGTATTACCTTAACTCTTACCCCATTACCTTACCAAGGTAAACCCATTACCTTAGCCTCTAACCAACACCTTAACATACTTTATTCTCACTCTACGTAACCCCCAATACCCTACCAAGGTATTCTAACCCTATCTTAGTATCTCGATACCGTACCATGGTATCTTGATATCTCACTTGCTAATAAAGTAAATATTCAATTACCTTAAGGTAAATGGTAACTTTGAGATACCATATTGGTGTCCTTAAAATACCACTTTACTAAACTCTAACTAGCACTCTAACCAAGATACCACTTGGTATCCTATTCTAGACACTAACACACACTCTAACTTATCTAGGATACTAACATATTTCTATTACCTACTATCTAACTCATATCATAACTTATCTCATATCATACCATCTAACTTCTCTAATTTATTACCTATCTACTATCCAACTACAACTCTATATCAACAATCTAAACCACATCCTTGAGTCACTAAGTCACTAACACTATGATACCATATCAACCTTGGTCATAAGGTAAACTAATCATTTACCTTGAAGGTAAAGATAATTCATATTTACCTTAAGATACTAACTTGGTATCATGAGATACTAAGATACCCTTCAAATATCTAATTAACTAACTATCTAATGTACTAACATAACATCTTAAATAATATCTAACATATAACCTATAGAGACTAACTTGCTAACATACCAATATCTAGAACTAACATAACCTACTAACATATCAATATCTAACATACTAGATATCTAATGTCAATCTATCTAACAACATATCAAATATCTAACAAAATACTAATCTCTACTATGATACTATCTAACTAACACTCATACTAACAAATATTATATATATATATATATATATATATATATATATATATATATATATACTCGACAACCTATTCATACTCGACAAAAAAAATATATATATATATATATACTCGACAACCTATGATACCTACATTCACTTAATATTCATACTACATAGGCTCATAGGTTACACAAAATGCCTATGTTGTATAGTCACTCTTCTACTTAAAATCAATACTGTACCAATTGGACCTTCACTAAATTTTAGGATTAAAGTATGTTGTATTCCTTCGTATTAGCTTTCCGAAACTTTAAACGGATCGTATTTTCGTGTCCGAAAGCTCCCAGAATCGCGAAAACACCGAAACGCGTTCGTCTTTCGTACAACTGACACTCAAACAATTCTACAGAAAGTTCTAGAATGCATTTGACTACTAATATATATATTTGGAAAGCTAACTTCGATACGGTTCTTTTAAAAAAAGGGGAGATTAATCGGAGTTCTAAGCTAAAAGTTATGACATTTCTAAGTTGTTGTGGCTAATAAAAACGTGGATGAATATTATGACGAATTTGGGTTGTTTGGACAAAAGAAACACATCTCACTCTCCACACCACTCAAGACACACATCAAACCACACTCCCCTCTCCTCTAATACAAGCACACCACTAACAACATATCCACACACATCTAAATATATGAAATATATCTAACATACCTATTATATATATACAAAACAGTCCATTATATAAAGAAACACTAAAATGATAAGTTGAGGCTAAAAATATGACATGTAGACTAAACCACTTAGATCTAACCATGGGTATCCAAATGAAAATTATTCTAACCATCCTAACCAACATCAATACATCCTCTAACACATGTAAATCTGAAATTAAAAGACATAAATCCTATGGGGCATAAACACAAACACATGGTGTGCCCCTTTTGGAATCTCTCCATGGGGGACACCAAACCTATCCCAAACTCCTA
This sequence comes from Iris pallida, assembly GCA_029216955.1. NCBI lineage: Eukaryota > Viridiplantae > Streptophyta > Magnoliopsida > Asparagales > Iridaceae > Iris > Iris pallida. The sequence goes on from JANAVB010035017.1 coordinate 2,571,155, forward strand.
AAGAGGACTCAAAAGAGCCTCTAAAACATTTCTAATGGTGGTTCATGCATGGGGGTGATTCCTATGGGCTAATTATAAGGGCACATATCTTTTTGATCGGGGCTAGCCAGGATTAGGGCTAGCCATGTTGGGAGAAACTTTTACTAGGGCTATCAAAATATTTCACTCATGGGACTGTCCAAAGCCCACAGCCCCCCAAACCCAAAAAATCACTCTCATTTCTAAATTCTACTCTCTCTTCACAAACCCTAGCTTTCTTCTTCTTCTTCTTCTTCTATCCATCTTCTTCTTCTCCACCATTTCTATTCTCACATCTCCATCAAAACCCTAGTTTTTTTTTCTCATCATCATCATCTTCTTCTTCTCCACCATTTCCATCATCACCATCTCCATCAAATCCCTAGTTTCCTTCTCTTTCCCAATTTCGATGGCACCAAAAAAATTAAATAAACCCTAAAATGTATGGAAATAAATGTTAAATACTTCTTTCCTCACAAAGAATGCATGGAAATAAATCCTAAAATGCATATTTCACTCTGCTATCAAGATTAAAATAAACCCCAAAAATATTTTTTTCATTCGGGAATGTCGACTTTAGGACTGCCAGAAATAGTAGCAGTCCTGAAAGGAACTTGCTGTACAGCAAGTATCTTTCAGGACTGCCTCAATTTCTAGCAGTCCTCAATATATCTAGGACTGCCAGAAATTATGGCAGTCCTGTTGTAGAGCATGTCCCTTTCAGGACTGTCACAATTCCTGGCAGTTCTTATTACTTCTAGGACTGCCAGAAATTGTGTCTGTCCTGTTGTACATCGAGTCTATTTCAAGACTGCCACATTTTCTGACCGTCCTCATTACTTCTAGGACTGCCAGCAATTGTGGCAGTCCTGTTATACAACGAGTCTATTTCAAGACTGCCACAATTTCTGGCAGGCCTCAATACTTCTAGGACTGTCAGAAATTGTGGCAGTCCTGATATGAACCCAATTATTCTACAACTAGGATTTCTTCCATAGTTTTCTTCTACAACTAGGATTTCATGCATAATTCTTCTATTAATAAAGAAAAATTGGTTAATAGACTAATAGATTAATAGATTTGATAGATTTGATAACCCAATTTTTTCTACAACTAGGGTTTCATCCATAATGCCCAAACAAGAAGGAGAAAAATAAAGTAGGGTTTGGAGAAAGAGATCTGAGAAATTAGAAGAGAGCAAAAAAATCAAAATAAACTAGGTTTGCAAAAATTGATGTTCTTGTTCTTGTTTTTTTTTCTTCTTCTTGTTCTTCTTCTTCTTGTGAGGAATGGAGAGTGAAGAAGAAAACAAAAATTATAACACTTATCTTTTATACCTACCACTTGGATAACCCTGAGTAATTTTTTCAGTGGCAAACTTGTAAATAATGGAAAACAAATACTTGGACAGCCCTGATCAAAATGTGCTGTGCCCTTATAATTTACATTCCTATGAATGCAAAACTAACTAAAATGGGAGAGAAAGTGAAATAGAGAGATGGTTATACCTATCGGGAGTGTGATCTCAATGATACTCTCAAGGACACGGCTCCGATACGAAGATTCTTCCAAAATGGACACTCCTCCTTGCACTTTGATCCAAATCTTTGCTAGCACCCTCCCTTGATAGTATGAGAAGGTTGGATGGAAGTTTTGGTGGAGGAATGAAGAGATTTGGAGATCAAATCAAAGAGAAAAGCTCTCTAATTTGGGGAAGAACACTTTGTGAAGGAAAAGAGGCAAGATGGAATGAAATGAAAGGAAGGGAGGCTAACCTACCTATAGTGGCTGCCATTAAACCCTATTTGGGCCTTGGGGGAAAGCCCAATAAGACCTCAACTAGTCCTCTTGGTTAATTTTAAGTTAGGTTCAAGTTTGTGATCAAAATGGTTAAATTTAAGCCTATAACTTAACCAATCTAACAAGTGGAATTAGTCTAAACTTACTAACTTAATTAGTGGGGTTTGTGGGCCATGACTAACTAATCTTGGGGTCCCGTCTAGAGTCTAAGCTACCCGGGTCACTAACACAAGTCGGAACGAAACGAAACTCAAATCCGACTAAACAAATTCCGTAAAATCAATATTAAAATATAAAAATTCCCAAAATATTAAAATATGAAAAATGACCAAAATCACAATACATCAATTTAAATATTATTAAAATAATCTAAAATTCACCAATTAATCAAAATTCTAAATAATTCAAGTCACAAAATGACCAAAATATCCTTAGCCTAAAAAGTGGTAATTAGCTAATATAATCACATGGGTTAGGCCTCCATGGTCATGGCTAGTCTCTAGGCTATGCAGCTCTAAGGTTACACTTGCCAAAGAACAAAATCACAAAACACTAATTTAATGATATTAAAATAATCAAAATTCACCAATAAATCAATAACATGATTTAAACATATTATTAAATAATCAATTTTACAAAAGTTTAAAATTACCCTCATTTTAGAAAAGTGGTGGTTACATACTCTTTCTTTCATAACATAAATATCAGTAAAGAGACTTCTGGTGTGGAAAAAAAATGGTTTGTGACGCTGAAATGTACTCCTGACACATAAGATAAAATCGGAAATAACCCATGTTTCATATTACTATCTCGATATAAAATCTTATGTTAAGAAAAACAATAATGGATTGTTCAGATCGAACTCGAAGTGCCATGCTATTATTACTTATTATTCATATTCGATATGGCGAAGGCATAGTCTTCTTCTTTATGACAGTTGGTCTCCCAGGATACAACGGTTCTTCTCCTTCAGTAGCAGCACTTCATACCGTAGGAACTCGACGAAGCAATGTTGGTTGTCCCTCTCTCTTAGACTTAATGCTAGATGGATGAATGAGTTATCTCAATGCTTCAAACACTTACGCTTTTATAAATGATAAAGAGACACGATGGAAAGGACACACATTTCTAATAGATTCATTAAATAGATTCGTTGCATAGATTCATTGATAGATTCGTTGAATAGATTCGTTGCATATGTTTGTTGTAAGAAAACAATTATTATTATTATTATTATTATTATTATTATTTCAAATATACATTCATGTTGAATAGACATCGACATGACATGATACACACACTAGCATGACACTGACACGACACACACACACACTGACATGACACACATTATCACAAAAACACACTGACACATGACCAATAGCACACACTAACATGACACACTATTTCAAATATACCCTCCCTCAAAACCCTTCGAAGTAGTCGTCAACTTCCTTTTCTCTTGTAATGTCCTGAAATTCGTGATACGTATTTTATGCGTATTCATATTTCTGACCCGTATTTTTTATTTTTCTGGATTAGTTAATTGTGGTTATTTCGTAATTAGCATCTTGATTTATTTGTGTAATTGGTTTGATTGGCTTGTGGTTCCCCATGACAAGTGCATTGGTTCGGTTTGGCTTGGTTTGGTTTGGGTTTGAGTGGAACACCTTAGCTTATGTTCTACCCTCACTCCACCACAACCAATCCCACCTACCACCCACTCATTTCTTTATAAGCCACTCCCACTCTCTCTCTCTTCCATTATTGCTCATTCTTCATCTTCTTCTCTATTTTCACCTGCCAGAGAGAGGAAGAGAGGGCTTAGGCAAGTGCATCTTGCTTCATGGAGGAACTCTATCTTTATTGTTCTATTTTGTTCCTCATGTGTTTCTAACCAACTTTAGTACTTGATATTTTCCATTTCCATGGCTAGTTTCTCGTAGATCTAACTTTGTGGTATTTTTTGGATTTTTGGGTTTTGATCTAGTTAATCTTGTTATTTTCAAGTTTTGATGGTTACACGTTGTAGATAATTTCATTCTGCCCCATTTTGACCTATGGAAGTTCGGATTTGGACTCTGGATGGTAGAATTATGGGGCTCGGAAGCATGGTTTCATGGTGTTCTTCCTCTCAGAAAGTGGAGAAGAAGCACAGTACTTGCCCGCATGGATTTTCATGTGGCAAGCATTCTTCAGCCACATGGCCCCTAGCATTAAAATATTAATTTTGGCTTGAAATAGAAATTGAGCCGCATAAGAAATTATTGGCCTAGCCTTTTATTATTTAGTGCAAACTTGCCAATCCGCATAAACCTTCATCATGGCCTGACAGCGTGAACTTGACTGATTTGACTACTTGGCAGCATGTTAGCTTTAATTATTTTTGACCGGATTTGACAAGCTTCTGACTTGATTTGACTTGGCAGTACTCCTTGCCACGTACAACTGGTCACGTGTAAGAACTCATTATAAGTAAGCGAATCCGCATGAGCTTGTCATATAATGCACAGTAGCAATCCGCATAAGCCATTTATTTATTTGGAATAATTTGCATGCATTAGTATTCAGAACCGCATAAGTCTTTGCCTTGCATTTTGCTTCATGTGGTTACGTGCATGAGCCGCATGCATTTACATGCGTGAGCCGCATACAAGAAATGTGCTAGCTTTTAGGTATGTAGCAAATGCATTAGCTTTTATAATTTAATACTGCATGTTCTGATTCAAGGGGAATCATTTAATAACACTCTCTAACCAATCCGCATGTACGGATTCAAAGGAATTTTTTTTCTACAATCCCAGCCGCATAGCATACATGTATGTATTATATTAATATATAATGCTTAGTGCCTTCAGGCTTAAGCTTATATATGATGATTGGTTCTTTAAAGCCTTCTGGCTTATAAAAGTTAGGGTCATATATTATATAATATATTATGGCAAGAACCGCATGAACATGTTAGTATAGTTAGAATAGTATATTATATTATATATAATATATTATGGCATGGTTGCTTGCTGAAGCAAGAACCGCATGAATGTTATTATAGTATATTATAATATAATATATTATATGACATGGTTTGCTTAGAAGCAGCTGCATGAAATGTTATGATATATATTATATATATTATAGGCTGGGCCATTTTAATGCATGCTGCATTTTTGGGAGCCGCATACGGCCTCATTCATTGCTGGCCACGTGAACCATTGATTGGATGGTTCACGTGAACCTTTTCTGACTGCATTTGATTATGGTGGGGTCCCACGTGGTCACTGTACTTTAGTGGCCACGTGCCCATTTCTTTTCTTGAATGTAAGTTGGCATTATTATTGGGTCCCACTATTTGTCTTACTTGATTTCACTTTTGAGCCGCATGGACTCCCACGTGGGAATCCCACTTTTGGACCGCATGGGGTCCCACTTTGATTATTTTATATATTTTAATTATCTGACTTGTGGCCCAAATTTCTTCCCGCTCCCAACATGAAAGTTGAATATTTTTCCACTGGCTTCATGAATATAATTTTTAATTATTTTTATGCAAGTCCCCTGATGGTGTTTCGGATGACTTCGTACGCCCTTTTATTCAGGCCTAAAATACGAAGACCCCACATTCAATAGTTTAATAATTCTTTAATAAATAAAATTCCTTAGTAGGACTTGATAATATTGTGCCCTATTTTCTATAACATGTTTCTTCCTCATCGGTGGCCCGTTTGGGTGCACTCAGGATATGATTCTTTTCTGTTAGCATGTTTGTTTGCTGCATGAACACGACATGATAACCATGGTAGTGACCTGTCACGGTGCACTCTTAACCTGTAACCTGTAACCAGAAACAAGTAACATGACATGATAGTGACCCGTAGGGGTGCACTCTTGACTAGTAATCTTGACATGATAGTGGCCCGTGGTGGCACACTCCTGACAAGAATAATAAATCTACTCTTGACACCGTGGGTGTTTGCTTGATTATGCTTGAATAAGCTACCAGTCCAGTCTTGTCTTGCATCATGTCTAGGACATGAATTCCTGATTTTTCCCACGGTCAGGGATTTATACTGAATCTGGCTAAGGTTAATGACTAGATTGAAACAATTAGTTCATGGAGATTTTCCCTGTTACCTGTTGCCCCTTTGGTCCCGGCCATATATATATATATATATTCATGGGATTTGTTGCTATCCGTCGAGATGAGCGCACTTCCAGCCCGCCGTCGAGTGTGGTACCTTAGGACACATGTATTTACTACAGTGTGTCTGCTATATCCTGCTATCTTTTCCTTTTCTTTGCTGGGATCACTCAGGTAGTAACAAACAGGTAACCGGACTTGGAAATCTCATTGCATCTTGTTAGTAACTAGGATTGTGATAACCCTAGCTAGTTAATGTAGAAAGCCGTAGTCAATGATTGGCCGTGATTGATTGGATGGAGTCCAGCCTAGTCCAGTCTTGTCTAGATCCAGATCCTGATTATTCTAGTTCATGATTGTTCCAGTTCATAGTTGCCCTTATTTTCTCTAGTTCTGTTTAGTTAACATGTTTCTCCAGTATACCTCATAATGCTTTACATACAGTCTTTCTCTGGTCGAGGCATGTGCATTGGTAGTGCACACATCTCGATCTGCATTTACTCATTATTTTCTTTACCTATTGTATGCTAATGATTTGCGGGTTTTAGTTCCTAAGTGAAGCCTCCTTTGTGGCACTTGCTCTTTCTGGGGTCTGACCCAGCTGGTTTTGTATGGCCAGATATCGGAGCAGCAACAGAGGATCTACCTGTCTTCCAGCCCGATGGTGACCGCCAGGCGTGACCAGGGCAACGAGTGGGTTCCTTTTTGTTCTTCCACTGTATTGTAAATTATTCTTTTGAGGCGGCTAGCCGACGAGCAAGTGTTAGCTCGTATTGCATTGTACTTATTATCTGCCTACGGGCTGTAATGTGATCGACAAGCCCCGGGGGTTGATCATGTATGACTTAACTCATGCTAGCCCTTACATTTTGTACGGCTAGCTTCATGATCATCTTATATGTAATGTTTGGGACGCCTTACAATTGTATATTTGGTGATCTGTTATCTTGTGATTATTATTACTTGTTGAGATTGAGACAATAGCTTGTTTTGACCCTAAGAGACTGATGGTTTGTAGAATACCCTCATATAGCTAGACAGTCGTGATCGTATAGTGGGATGGTTGCCGTCCCAATATACGTAGCTGGCTGTGCACGTCCCCGTTCTTCAGTATTCTGGAACTGGGGCGTGACAGTTTAAGTGGTGGCCCATGCAGGTCTTGTCAATCAAGAAATGTGAGGGTTTACCGGATAGATGTCTCAATCTGTACTCGCCTTTGATCTCCACTCGTATCTTCATATCTCCTTGAATTCCTGACTTGATAACATGCTTGCATCATTAAATCTATCCTGGTCCTTCCTTAATCTCCCTGATGTCATTGCTTCAGTGGTATTGTTCCTGTTGATCAGCCAGAAGGATCTCAGCTAGCAGCACAGCAACAGTCAGAAGACCAAGCTCAATCATCATCATCAGTAGCAGCCTTCTGGGTTATGCCTCCTGCAGAGCCAGAGCCCCCAGTACAGCCAGTCCAGCCGGTTCAACCAGCAGGGTCAGAGGAAGGGGTCTTGATAGGACTTATCCGTGAGTTATTTACGTCTCAGGGCCATCGAGATGATGCCTTGCACCAGGCAGTACAAGATGCTCAGAGCAGAGGTGGTCTTCCAGAGAACAGTGCAGTCAAGAATTTCAAGCGCCTGAACCCTCCCTTCTTCGACGGCAGCGAGGATGCTATAGCCGCAGACGCTTGGCTACAAGACATTGAAGTTATCCTGGAGGCAGCCAGGACCCCTGAAACAGAGAAGGTGACCGTGGTGCGCCTACAGTTACTAGATCTAGCTCGCAGCTGGTGGGCTATGCAAGCAACAAGATTGGGTACGCCCGTCATGTGGGCAGAATTCAGTGAACGTTCCAGACCAAGTACTTCGACGCGGTGGCGAGGTATGACCTGCAGACCAGGTTTAGCAACCTCAGGCAGATGAGGAGAACGGTCGACGAGTATGCGACCGAGTTTACGAGATTGAGTCGGTTTGCTCCCACTTTGGTGGCGACCGAGTTAGACAGAGCGCAGAGGTTCCAGCAGGGACTCCACTTGGAGATTATACTGGCGGTGGAGCAGTTTGAGCACAGAACCTTTGATGCCGTCTTGCGAGCAGCGAGGAGGCACGAGTACACTTCCCAGAGGATAGTGGAACGAACTGGAGGACGAAAGCGGTCCCACAGTCAGATAAACCAGTCTTCAGCACCAGCCCCAGCAGCTAGGATTTTAACCATTGGGGCTCCGAGGCGAGCAGCTTTAGTCACGTCGGACCAACAACCAACCCCGACGTACCCTCGACAGAAACAGAAGCAAGGGCAGTCTTCCTCAGCAGGCTGTTCTTATTGTGGGAAGCCTGGACACGTGGTAGCAGAGTGTCGCAAGGCGCTGGGCTTGTGTTTGTTGTGTGGAGCACCAGACCATAGAGTGGGATCCTGCCCATTCAGAGTTGATTCAGCACCGACAGTATCTAGTCCCTCGATTAGGGGACCAGCACCAGCACCAGTTCACCAGCCACAGCAATACCCGTTCCCGGGACCATTGCCGACTCAGTCCCAGGCTTTCCAGCAACAGAGGCCTCAGCAGTTTGCCCAGGCCCAGGCTCTGATCCGGAGTCGGCAGAGAGGTATATATGTCTTGTTATCTTGCTTTTCGCCGTCGTTACCAAGGGCACATGACATATTTCATGTAACCTAATTACGACGGTATATTCCGGACCCGAGCAGTATCCTAGATCATTTGAAAGTGGTTATTGGCACCAACCATTTTCGTATGAGGAGAGGCCCGTGTCCATATTTGACCAAAGAGAGACCTCAAGCGCAAGACTATCAGTTAGTCCGTGTTGCTTGAGTCCATCACTCCTTGGGAGAGTCAAACGTGGGAGTGTGAGGATGATATCCGAACACGTTATCCCAATCGGTTTTGGCTCGTAAGGTGTAATATCTCCCTTACGCCTTGCACATCGAATCCTTGCTTGCATGTATGACTGCATGATTGATTGGTAGTGTAGATTGCTAGTGATAGTATAGCTTGTCCCGACATCGCTATCCTCTTGATTAAATTCCGAGGACGGAATTCTTTTAAGGTGGGTAGGATGTAATGTCCTGAAATTCGTGATACGTATTTTATGCGTATTCATATTTCTGACCCGTATTTTTCATTTTTCTGGATTAGTTAATTGTGGTTATTTCGTAATTAGCATCTTGATTTATTTGTGTAATTGGTTTGATTGGCTTGTGGTTCCCCATGACAAGTGCATTGGTTCGGTTTGGCTTGGTTTGGTTTGGGTTTGAGTGGAACACCTTAGCTTATGTTCTACCCTCACTCCACCACAACCAATCCCACCTACCACCCACTCATTTCTTTATAAGCCACTCCCACTCTCTCTCTCTTCCATTATTGCTCATTCTTCATCTTCTTCTCCATTTTCACCTGCCAGAGAGAGGGAGAGAGGGCTTAGGCAAGTGCATCTTGTTTCATGGAGGAACTCCATCTTTATTGTTCTATTTTGTTCCTCATGTGTTTCTAACCAACTTTAGTACTTGATATTTTCCATTTCCATGGCTAGTTTCTCGTAGATCTAACTTTGTGGTATTTTTGGATTTTTGGGTTTTGATCTAGTTAATCTTGTTATTTTCAAGTTTTGATGGTTACACGTTGTAGATAATTTCATTCTGCCCCATTTTGACCTATGGAAGTTCGGATTTGGACTCTGGATGGTAGAATTATGGGGCTTGGAAGCATGGTTTCATGGTGTTCTTCCTCTCAGAAAGTGGAGAAGAAGCACAGTACTTGCCCATATGGATTTTCATGCGGCAAGCTTTCTTCAGCCACATGGCCCCTAGCATTAAAATATTAATTTTGGCTTGAAATAGAAATTGAGCCGCATAAGAAATTATTGGCCTAGCCTTTTATTATTTAGTGCAAACTTGCCAATCCGCATAAACCTTCATCATGGCCTGACAGCGTGAACTTGACTGATTTGACTACTTGGCAGCATGTTAGCTTTAATTATTTTTGACCGGATTTGACAAGCTTCTGACTTGATTTGACTTGGCAGTACTCCTTGCCACGTGCAACTGGTCACGTGTAAGAACTCATTATAAGTAAGCGAATCCGCATGAGCTTGTCATATAATGCACAGTAGCAATCCGCATAAGCCATTTATTTATTTGGAATAATTTGCATGCATTAGTATTCAGAACCGCATAAGTCTTTGCCTTGCATTTTGCTTCATGTGGTTACGTGCATGAGCCGCATGCATTTACATGCGTGAGCCGCATACAAGAAATGTGCTAGCTTTTAGGTATGTAGCAAATGCATTAGCTTTTATAATTTAATACTGCATGTTCTGATTCAAGGGGAATCATTTAATAACACTCTCTAACCAATCCGCATGTACGGATTCAAAGGAATTTTTTTTCTACAATCCCAGCCGCATAGCATACATGTATGTATTATATTAATATATAATGCTTAGTGCCTTCAGGCTTAAGCTTATATATGATGATTGGTTCTTTAAAGCCTTCTGGCTTATAAAAGTTAGGGTCATATATTATATAATATATTATGGCAAGAACCGCATGAACATGTTAGTATAGTTAGAATAGTATATTATATTATATATAATATATTATGGCATGGTTGCTTGCTGAAGCAAGAACCGCATGAATGTTATTATAGTATATTATAATATAATATATTATATGACATGGTTTGCTTAGAAGCAGCTGCATGAAATGTTATGATATATATTATATATATTATAGGCTGGGCCATTTTAATGTATGCTGCATTTTTGGGAGCCGCATACGGCCTCATTCATTGCTGGCCACGTGAACCATTGATTGGATGGTTCACGTGAACCTTTTCTGACTGCATTTGATTATGGTGGGGTCCCACGTGGTCACTGTACTTTAGTGGCCACGTGCCCATTTCTTTTCTTGAATGTAAGTTGGCATTATTATTGGGTCCCACTATTTGTCTTACTTGATTTCACTTTTGAGCCGCATGGACTCCCACGTGGGAATCCCACTTTTGGACCGCATGGGGTCCCACTTTGATTATTTTATATATTTTAATTATCTGACTTGTGGCCCAAATTTCTTCCCGCTCCCAACATGAAAGTTGAATATTTTTCCACTGGCTTCATGAATATAATTTTTAATTATTTTTATGCAAGTCCCCTGATGGTGTTTCGGATGACTTCGTACGCCCTTTTATTCAGGCCTAAAATACGAAGACCCCACATTCAATAGTTTAATAATTCTTTAATAAATGAAATTCCTTAGTAGGACTTGATAATATTGCGCCCTATTTTCTATAACATGTTTCTTCCTCATCGGTGGCCCGTTTGGGTGCACTCAGGATATGATTCTTTTCTGTTAGCATGTTTGTTTGCTGCATGAACACGACATGATAACCATGGTAGTGACCTGTCACGGTGCACTCTTAACCTGTAACCTGTAACCAGAAACAAGTAACATGACATGATAGTGACCCGTAGGGGTGCACTCTTGACTAGTAATCTTGACATGATAGTGGCCCGTGGTGGCGCACTCCTGACAAGAATAATAAATCTAATCTTGACACCGTGGGTGTTTGCTTGATTATGCTTGAATAAGCTACCAGTCCAGTCTTGTCTTGCATCATGTCTAGGACATGAATTCCTGATTTTTCCCACGGTCAGGGATTTATACTGAATCTGGCTAAGGTTAATGACTAGATTGAAACAATTAGTTCATGGAGATTTTCCCTGTTACCTGTTGCCCCTTTGGTCCCGGCCATATATATATATATATTCATGGGATTTGTTGCTATCCGTCGAGATGAGCGCACTTCCAGCCCGCCGTCGAGTGTGGTACCTTAGGACACATGTATTTACTACAGTGTGTCTGCTATATCCTGCTATCTTTTCCTTTTCTTTGCTGGGATCACTCAGGTAGTAACAAACCGGTAACCAGACTTGGAAATCTCATTGCATCTTGTTAGTAACTAGGATTGTGATAACCCTAGCTAGTTAATGTAGAAAGCCGTAGTCAATGATTGGCCGTGATTGATTGGATGGAGTCCAGCCTAGTCCAGTCTTGTCTAGATCCAGATCCTGATTGTTCTAGTTCATGATTGTTCCAGTTCATAGTTGCCCTTATTTTCTCTAGTTCTGTTTAGTTAACATGTTTCTCCAGTATACCTCATAATGCTTTACATACAGTCTTTCTCTGGTCGAGGCATGTGCATTGGTAGTGCACACATCTCGATCTGCATTTACTCATTATTTTCTTTACCTATTGTATGCTAATGATTTGCAGGTTTTAGTTCCTAAGTGAAGCCTCCTTTGTGGCACTTGCTCTTTCTGGGGTCTGACCCAGCTGGTTTTGTATGGCCAGATATCGGAGCAGCAACAGAGGATCTACCTGTCTTCCAGCCCGATGGTGACCGCCTGGCGTGACCAGGGCAACGAGTGGGTTCCTTTTTGTTCTCCCACTGTATTGTAAATTATTCTTTTGAGGCGGCTAGCCGACGAGCAAGTGTTAGCTCGTATTGCATTGTACTTATTATCTGCCTACGGGCTGTAATGTGATCGACAAGCCCCGGGGGTTGATCATGTATGACTTAACTCATGCTAGCCCTTACATTTTGTACGGCTAGCTTCATGATCATCTTATATGTAATGTTTGGGACGCCTTACAATTGTATATTTGGTGATCTGTTATCTTGTGATTATTATTACTTGTTGAGATTGAGACAATAGCTTGTTTTGACCCTAAGAGACTGATGGTTTGTAGAATACCCTCATATAGCTAGACAGCCGTGATCGTATAGTGGGATGGTTGCCGTCCCAATATACGTAGCTGGCTGTGCACGTCCCCGTTCTTCAGTATTCTGGAACTGGGGCGTGACAGAAGCCTTAGATGAAAAAGTGCCTGCCTGCTGCTAGCTCAACAACGAATCGAGCTTTATCAAGCCCGCATCTTTGGAGCCTTCAACAAAAAGGTCAAGCTGAGAACATTCCAAGTAGGCGATCTCGTCTTGGCAGTTCGTAGGCCGATGGTTATGACTCATAAAACCGCCGGCAAGTTCCAGCCCATGTGGGAGGGCCCATTTATCATCGAAGCTGTATTCTCCAATGGTGCTTACCGTCTCACAAAGCAAAATGGAGACTTGCTTATGATGACCATCAACGACAAGTTCTTGAAGAAATATTATGTCTAAACGACACCCTCCGAATCAACCAGATTGTTGAAGTTATGTACCCTTCGGTACCGCTGAACTTACACTCAGGATACCCCAAATGAATTCATATCACATCTTCTGGGTAGCAAGTCATGTATGATCATACCTCTGAACTTTCTCCTTAGAAGAACATTTTTATCAGAATCTATTACCCGCGCTTTCAGTGCATAAAAAGGAGTAACATGTCCACAAAATTCCTGAAACAACCACGTCGATGTCACCTCTGAGTTGTTTCTCTTCCATCACAAACAAATCACCCCTTACATAGAACTTCCACATCCATATTACCTCTGAGTTGTTCTATGTACCCTTCGTTGAGTCCACTTCTGCCACGTCCTCATTACCTCTGAGTAGGAAGACTCCATTATGAAACCCTCATATTTACCACGTCCTCATTACCTCTGAGTAAGTATATTGGTTTTCTCTCGACTTATTATTCGTACCCAAAACCAGGGTACGCCAAGGGTAATAGGCCCACAAATGTCCAGTTGACCACAAATTTCCACAGTTGACCACAAATGTCCTTAGTTGACCACAAATGTCTACAGCTGACCACAAATGCTGTACTACGTCCTCTAGTACATTCACCTCTTTTCCCTCTATCACATGTCTCTGGAGCCCAGTTGTTCCATGGCATTCCTTCGCCAATACCAAGAACTTCCGTGTCCACCTCACCACGGAGTTGTTCTATGTATCTACATTGAGCCTACCCCTACCATGTCCTCAGTACCTCTGAGTAGGAAGGTTCTATCATCAAACCTCATGTTTACCACGTTCAAGTAAATATGCTGAGTTTCTCTATCGAATATTATCCAAACCTAGAACCGAGGTATGCCAAGGGTAATAGGTCCACAAAAAGTCCCCCAGTGGGGCAAGTACCGTAACACCAAAAATACTATACGAACACAACAGATACCATAAATAAAGGATAAAGTAAACATATTCATTCATTTAAAATCAATTGTTCTACATTTTCCTGGGACCAAGACCCTATTAAAAAAATGGAGGGATATAATAATGAAAGTGAGAAAAAATCCGATCACAGCTCGGCGATGCACAGTTCTCTGAGACGGTCCTTCAGCTTGGTCGTCGACCACTCAATCCTCAGTGTGGCCCGACGGTCGGCCTCTTGAGTCAACTTCTCTGCATCCTCCAGATGCGTATGTGCCTGCCAACCGTCTTCAAGTTTCTTCAGTGCACGCTCCAGACAGCAGAGGTTCGGGTGACCTGGTCGGTCTTCCGAAAAATTAGCTCCTTATCTTTGCGGGAAGCCTGGAGCTCAGATTCTAAAGAAGCCAATTTCCTCTGAAGCTGGAGGATCTGCTCGTTGGTATCGGCTATCCCAAGAGATTCGATCTCTTCCCGAGCGATACAGTCCTCTCCTCTACGGCTTAGTTGATCGTACTTCAGAGACAGATCTTGAAGGTCCTTCACTAGAGTTGGCTTGGACGTATCCCGTACCATCCTTACCTTTTCTATGGCTGTTATAAGGAAGGCGCACTCTTGATCTATTGCCAAAGACATATCGACTTGCCGCAGTCCTTGAAACTGAGCCACGAGCTGATCAGCTTCTACTAATTTGGGCTCCAGGAGATCGACCATCCCTGCCCCGCCGGGGAGTGTTCTGAGGAGTTCAATCTGACTGTGGGCACATTGACGAGCCAATACAAAAGATGTCCCTCTCTCCAGGGAAGCTTTGACCCCTCGTTTTAGATGGCGGTAGAAACTATCAATCACGTCCTTCGATGATTCATCCAGAACTTCCGAAGAAGACTGTGTCAAAGGAAGAGTAACTGGTAGAGTTGAAGACGGTTGTGAAGAAGATGCACCAGAACTTGATGCCCCTATCACTAAGGATACAAGTTTCGAGCGATAGAACGCCTGAATAGCAGTCATCTCCTCCTCTGCAGCCCGAAGGATTCGAAGACTGGGCAGTGCAAAAAGGTCAACCTCCGGTGATAGAGTTACATTAACCGAGGAGGGTCTATGGACCATTTCTCACGCCCCGGCATTTCCACTACGTCTCTTCCTGAACTCGACCCGGTAAGAGGTCCCTCGATAGTAGTTGGAGGAGGAGGAGGCATACTTCCTTCCACTAGATCCCCTCTGGTGACTTTCCCCCGATCGTCGACAGCGAAGGAGCAGGACCTGTATGCCCGGAGCAACCATCGATCAACTTAACCCAAAAGATATGAAGATAGAGCAAATGAACCTCCTCACTAGTCAAGACACGACATAGCTTACCAGGAGAGGGCTGTTGAAGCTGAGGCTCACTCACAGCCGCCATATCCTCTTCAACGCGACACTTGAGCCAATTGTAGCTGCTTCCTCTGCCCCAGCCGCCCCGGAGGTGGATACAACCGGATCAGTATCAACCGGCTGAGGTTCTACAACCTCGGGACTGATTCAGTAAAGCCCACATCGTCCTAGTAGGGATGTCAACAGCAGAAGGAATCTCAGCCATCGCCGGGACGACCGTGGTAGAAGTAAGCTCGTCAGTTATACACTAATTATGGTGGCTATAGCCGGGTCAACCTCAGAGGCTGTAGCAGGCTCTGGGAGTTACTTCTTCTTACGCCTACAAAAAATGATTGGATTTATTTCAGAAAGGAAGAACTGAAAAGATGGTCGTAACTCGATTCACCTCTGAAACGGCTTCTACGTCCTCACTTCTCTCCCTAATGCTCGGCCCGCAAGGCTTGACCGCGGCCCATTTTCGGTAGTAAGTTATGCCGCCGGCAGAGGATTCACGCCTGCTTCATTTTCGTGAAAGACTAGGCGAAGCAGGGGGTAGATCTCCTACCAAATCGTCTGTAGGAAGAGGCAAGTTATCAGGGTCATCCGCTTCATCATGTTGATAGACTCCGAGTCAGACACATCAACTGTCCTTCCCTTCTTGGTCCTTGGCTTCTCCTCTAAGCCAGTACCAATAATGAAGCTGGTACTTGGGTCAAAATCTCTTGGAGGCTTATTGACCATAACATGGTATAAGGCGCCATATACAAAATGTGTCCCGACTCTCTAGCTTCGGGAATGGAGAAGCTGGCACGGGTGTGAACCGTGCTATAATAGTGCCAAGCCCGGATGCCGTCAAGAACGCTACCCTCAAAACCCAGGCAGGAGCTGGGATTGTCCAAGAACAATTGACTGTACCAAATTATGGAAGAATCGACTGGGTAAGTAAGGCTCCAAAAAGACGGAATTATGGTTGCGATATACCAGATGTGTAGGGCGAATGTTCTGCAACCAGAGGAGCATCTTCTCGGACAAGAATTGGGGAGATGCAGCACCATCAAGATGCACGTCTCTTAATTCTTCGTCAGTAAAATGAGGAACAGACACGAAGAAGGAATATCTGTCTACTCGTACCAGCCATCCGACAGGCTGGCATGGTAGTGTACTCCAGGGCATACGGCGGTACTGGAAGATAAAGGCATCATCAGCAGTTACGTCATCCTCTGGGCCAGGCCTCATCAAAGACGGTCAATGCATCAACAGCCACCACATAGATAATGATAGGGCAGCTCGATTCGTTCAAAATCCTTCGACGTATCACGAGCAATGACTTTGGACGAGAAGGCACGAAGGCTACGATATATGCTGCATACCATGGCGGGAAGTAAAGCCAGTCTGGCCCCAAAGACTAGCTTCACGCAGGAAGGATCATGTTACGACTGATTCTCTCAATAGCACCAGCCCCTCCGAAACTACACAGTTCTGCAGCCACACCATCATAAATCCTGCCAGGAGAGCCTTATCAGACATATTTGGGTATCTTGATAAAAGTAATTAAAGATGTCAGATTGGCTCCCAAATCTGTCACCCGTTTTTTACCCTCTTGGCAGTCATCACCTGGTTCTGCACCTCTTCCGGGTTCGAGGACTTCGGAGGGAAACCCGGCCTGAGGCGCCTAGCTCAAAAAGGTAACTGGGCCAGGTCTTGGTGTAATGAAGGTTCCCTTCCGAGCTATCGTTCTTCTTTTTCGACATCATTTGGCATGCTATGGTGACATAGCAGTTCCCGGTAAATAGCCAAAAAACCTGGGAACCGTCGCTCCAATTCCTCGAATTCTTCATTCGTAGGGGTATACGCCTCAAAAACATGATCTCCCCAAGGCAGCTTGGAGACTTCACGTAGCTCATGGAGAGCGAGTCCCATTTCCCCTCGGGTGTGAAGAAGGTCCCCGTACGACGGTTGTACATCTCAAGAAGAGCCATGAACAGCTTCTTGTTTACGGGCAGACCATAACAAGTGCCCGTATGGCATGATAAAGGCCAATCTCGAGCAGGAGTTTCTTATATGTTCGCAAGATCTACGAGGTCAAGTTGATCCATGAAGGGGCGGGGTTCATCCAGTTCAGCAGCGACAACCGACCAGTAGGGTAGGACACCTTTTGAGCAATCTGGTTCATAAAAGTGTCAGCTTGGGAGAACCGAAAGTTGGGATCCTACATTTATGAAACTGTCCGGGGCCAACCCCATCACAAAGTAGCTGATCGGTATCTTGCTTGCAACTACCGACCTTGATGTTTTATTATAGTGAATATCACCTACGAGCATCCCCTGCTGGCTCAGGGTTAGGGAGTCCACCATTTTTCTGTCGATGGGCATCATATTAAACCAGGACAGCGGGAAATGATGTTCCATCTAAGAAATATGAATCGCCATCCCGTTGGAAGAAAAACTCCAACTTTCAGATAAATCTAGAACGCTGGAGTTCTTTACAGTGAGGGCATCCCCAAAGAGGAACGCGGGTTTCAGATGTGTGCCCCCTAATTTCCCG
Organism: Iris pallida; assembly: GCA_029216955.1. Classification (NCBI taxonomy): domain Eukaryota; kingdom Viridiplantae; phylum Streptophyta; class Magnoliopsida; order Asparagales; family Iridaceae; genus Iris; species Iris pallida. The sequence continues at coordinate 2,589,097 of JANAVB010035017.1, forward strand.
AGTTTATCATGCCCAAGAGAAAGAAGAAGGATTGGTTTCTGATATCCCTCAGCCTGTCTTCAGATTGATCTTTAGTGATTTGGGCTGACATATAATCGACCACATGGTCGAACCTCACTCCCACAGCAGATTGAGCTTGACCTACCAAAATCTCCCTGAAGGATTGATCGTCAACTTCACTGAAAAGGAAAAAAGAAAGAAGTCAGAAGATAGCCAGAAAAAACCACTTAATGTTTTCTGAGCTTATGCGGCTGTTAGGTGGGTTTTCATGCGGCCCAGTTCATAAGGTGCTTATGCGGTCATGAGACGTTTCTCATGCTGCTCGGTCGTGAGATGCCTCTCATGCAGCTCGGTCAAGAGACGTCTCTCATACGGCTCAGTCATGAAGCAACTCTCATGAGCTCGGTCATAAAGCATCTCTCATGCTTAGTCATGAGACATCTTTCATGCGGCTTGGCCATGAAGCATCTCTCATGCGGCTCAGTCATGAGACATCTCTCATACGGCTCGGACATGAAGCATACCCCATACGGCTCAGTCATGAGGCGTTCATGCGGCCCATACGCACAGCTTATGCGGATTCATCACACAAAACTTGAACAGTTCGGTGAAGACAAAAAAAGCATCAACTATGCCGAGGCATAACAGATAAAGGCCCGCGCATAAAACATGCGAAATAGCCATTGTGGTTAGGGTTTGGACTCATGCAGTTTCTTTCCAACGTTCTTACCATTAATAGAAGAATGAATGTCGGGTGAATCGATCTCGCCGTGTTCGATGAGGAGGCAAGTCCTTTGTCCTTCGCTGCAGCACTGGAAGAAGCCTTGAGAGCCATCGATGATCGAGAGAGAGAGACGGCGACTAGGGCAATGAAAAGTTAGAACAAGAAAAGAAGGAACCACTCTCCTCAAAAACTACTCGTACTGATAGGCTGGCAGAGGCATGTAAATCGATAGGCACCGCTTCAGATTTCGTGCTGCCTAAAGGATAAAGGCGACTCTTGGGATTCTATCCCCTTTAATGCAAAAGACGGCTCCAAATCATCAAAGCAAATCTAAGATTATTAATGCCGAAGTAATGGGACGCCCACGTGGCATAAAACCAGTATGCGGCCAGAGAGAAGCCTATACGGCATGAAGAGCTTATACGGACATACCCATGCTATTCAAAGTATTTCAATTTTACAAATTAAAAACTTTGAAGGGGGTCTTGTAGAAGCATGAAAAAGAATAAGAATTTTTATGCGGCCCAAAATCAACATAAAACTTCATGCGACTCAAAACCTGGGGAGTTTCATGCGGCTCAAAATCCCTGGGGCTTCATGCGGCTCAAAAAGCTTCATGCAGCTCAAAAAGCTTCATGCGGCCCACAAATAGCAGGGAGCCTTATGCGGTTCGAAATCAACCTAAGCAGCTGGCCATAATTACTCTAACATAAAGGCGACAGCTCTAACAAAGATGATAGCTCTGACATAAAGACAAGACGTGACATGCTCCTAAAAAGATGATAAAATCATCATGATATCTGGCATAGTACATATTTCCAAAGAAGACTCTTCATGCGGATCACCTATGAGACACACTTTATGCGGCTCAGTTATGGGACAATTCTCATGCGGCTCGAGCATGGATCATCTCTCATGCGGCTCGGTTATGAGACGTCTCTCATACTGCTCGGTCATGGGACGTCCTTATGTGGCTCGGTCATGGGACACTCTTTATGCGGCTCGGCTATGGAGCAGTCCTTCATGTGGCTCAACCAGGATGCATCATTCATGCGGCTCACCGCAGAGTACTAGTTGAGACACATGGCAGAAAGTGACCAAGTCTTAACAGTTCAGATTTAGTAACAAACAGATCATGATCAATCTTAACCAATCCCCAGCTGTCCACTTACTGAGGCACAGTTACAAGGATGTGGCCCAAAATTGGCCACGTGGCTGTACACCCCATTACTCATGAATTCCTATAAATAGCAAGGTGTTATTCCCTTGCACACACAAAGAGATATACACACCCGGGCAGAGATAGGGCATTCCTTCACCTCAGCCAAGGTTGCGTTCGATCGTCCAAGGAGTAAGGCAGAGTTGATAGCACTTTCCCGAGCCTCTACCGTCACCCCCCCCTGAATCTAAACTAAACAATTGTACTTAGATTGCTTTTCCTAGGTTTTTTCCTAGGATCTCTTTGTACAAGCGAGTTTGTAATTATGAGTCAAAGTTCAGTCCTCCTATAAAATTGTTCTGCTCTACGACAATCAATGGCAAACAAGCACGTCAGTCGAAAAATTCGTTTCGAATCCCGAACACGCGACGCTCGAAGAGATTGTGTTAGATTTGTCATAATGACCGACAGCTGCCCTGTGCCATTCGCAGTTGGCACGAGGTAATCAATGAATTAAGCAGATGGCACTAAACAACATATGGCGTCTGGCGCCATTCAACAGTTGGCGCTAATCAATCAAATTATCCAAAGCAGTTAGATGATATGGCACGCATGCTACTAATCTCGAAGAACGTGCACACGACATTGCCCACGACTACGCGTATCTCTCATAGAATGCCACGGGTACCATGCAGTTAAGTTAACCGTTCACGCAAAGGGTGATGGCACGTCAATGGCTGTCTGCGCCAATCAGAATAACTGGTTGTCAATTATTTCAGAACTCTATAAATAGAGTTTCAAATCACTTCACAAGGATCACTAATGATCATAATCTCTGAGCACTTGCTGCAGCATTCTCCAAAGGCTTTCTTCTTCGACATCGTATCGTCCAAGGGATAAAATGATCGTCTTCTAATTAGATTCGTATAGTTGTACTTCCCAAGAAATCAATTATACTCTTGTACCTTTCTCTTTTCCTAGTTTGTAAAGAAAATTTTATTTTTGCAAATAGCAACGAGTTGTGAAATCTGAATTAAGATGTTTGTTGTTTCATTACAACAGTCGAATGAGAAATGTTGGTTGCCTCAATATAACAAGAATCATGGGATATGTTGCATTAATTACAATGAGTTAAATTATGAATGATGCTTTGCAATGAAAATGAAAGTTGATATTGGATGTGTTGAACAGATTTAAGTATTGTCTTTACATGTCAAAAATAAAACGTTGCACGAGATGCAACGGATGGAACTAAAAATTTGTGAATCGATAGGAACGAATCAGTTCAGTCGCATGCAGAACTTGAGTTGCCTAATTGTATACATTGGATGAGTTGTGTCAAATTTTGAATGAATCAAAAGTCATGATTTTGATCAAATGGTCACTGCGGAATAGCGAGTTTAAATAGATTGTTGATTTATACCGAGTATAATCCTAGGGACTGACTTGATTTTGACTAGTATATGTAATACCACTTATGCGATGAATGACTAGATTTCTGAGTAATATATGGCATACCACTTGTACGATGGAATGCATCGACACTTTGTATAAATTGCGAAAGGTTTGTCCACAACGGACAAGATAGTACCGAGACTAGATTATAAATTTGTATGATGGCATGTTGATGCAAGTGTTATTCGATAATTTTGGAATGATAAGGCATAGACCTGTATCAGTAAATGATAAGTCCAACGAAAATTTATGAGTCGGTCGGATGTCTGAGATTAGCGAAACGATTATGCCTTGAGGCAATAATCGAACGGCAGGATAGGAAACTTTAACGTTATAAAAGAGTCTTACGACTTGCGAGCTCGATAAAATATTAGTCAATATGAAAGTAATCGAAATGCATGAATTGTGAATTCGATGAAACGTTGGTAGATGCAAATTGTAATCGGATTGCACGACTACGAACTCGTGAAAAGTTGGTTGATGCGGGTAATCATGCCTATAAAAATAGTTGGTCATGTTGCAATAAAACTTATTTGAGTATGACTGAAACTTAGAGGGTATGATCGTAAGACTCGAGGGTTCGATGTTGGATAATCGGTAACTCGGTTACGCGATCGAAATATTACAGAATACGGCAAATCGAGAAAATGATGTGAGGCATATAGAAAAGTTCCTTCTCAACTTGGATGTATGCGATGCGAGTTAAGCTGACGTTCATACAGATTAAAAGTTGAGCCTCATGCTATCAAAATTGATATGACCTATCGAAATTGATACGCAAGAAAACATAAGCACGATGTGAGAATACAAGATGGAGGGTCTACGATATCAAGATTTTTAAAATAGCAATACGAGAATGTCGATCTGGTTGATTGTGAACTTTATGATTGATCAGTACGAGAGTATAAAGCCATCGACTATTGTTTGATGCATATAGCATCTCGGATGTTGACCGTGGGTAGATAAGCTCGGACTCTAAACAAGTAGATGTTTCGTGAATTACGGAATCATCGACGTTAGTGCATGAATTATTCGGAGGATAGTTGTGCCTCAATTGCGCAAATAGAAATGATTTCGTTCGAATTTGGGTAGTCCAATAGAAATCATCGGAATGTGATTTGGCTCCAAAATAATATAGCATGTGTAAAACCCCTAAATTTCTACTTTTTTTATTATTTAAAATTTGTACTGATTTAAAAAATTTGTATTGTACGTCACGTAGTCGTATTGTATCGTGTGCGAAGGTTCGTCTTTCGTAATTGCTCGACGAATATGTGCGAGCGATATTTTTGAAAAACATTTTTATTACTTATAGTTTCAAAGAAATATAGGCAATAATTATTTCTAGCTATTATTTTCAAGTTTACGATTTTAATTATGAAAGCCTTTTCGTTTATAGCATTATTAATAATAACATATATTCTTATGCATACATATAATTCCTAAATATTTTGCTAGTAAAAATGTAATTTTCGAGATTCATTAATATTAATAATTTATTATTCAAAAAGATATTTAAAATATTAATATAATTTCGAAATTATTATTAATATTATTGGAAAATATATTTCAAACTTTTTGTGAAGATTTAAATGTTGATTTAATTTTTTTGATTTATTTAAATAAGTATCTATATTTGTAAATTGATTTATCTTAATTGTTTTTAATAAAGGATAGGGATTAATTAGATTTAAAATTGGATTTGTATTGGATTTGGATTTGAATTCATTAATTTAAATTAGTAATTTAAATATCTAAATTGGGTTTAAACAATCCTAATCATTATCTAATTGGGAATTCCACATCCTATAAATAGGCAGGTACTCCTCCAACTTTTCATTATTCATCCACAAATTCCACAAACCAATGGTGTGTTCCTCGTGTCCGTGTTCCCCGTCCAAATTCTTAATAGATTACATATACATTCAATTCCCCGTGTCGACAACCCCGACACCATATATCAAATTCCTAACCTATCCAAACCCGCATCCACCAAGATCGAACCCGTCACCGTCGAACCCCTACCGTCACCAGCTACCCCTTTCATCGACATCACCAGAACCAACCCGATCCCGGCACCCTCGCCACCTGCAACCCCGGCCTCTTTTCGTCACCATCTCTCAACACCACCACCATCGCCACAACCATCGTCTTCACCCTCACCACCGCCTACCGAACACCACCACCGTCACCACCAGTACGCCACGGGACTCCCGTCACCAAAACCCTCCGACCGATACACCCAACCACGACCGGTTGCCACAGCGATCGGCCGCGCACCCGAAACCCGAAAACAAAACCCCAATTAAACCACCACCAGCATCACTTACCTCCGCCTAGCGGGCGGCGATCCGAGCCTCCTCCGCCTCCTCCATGGCCGATCGGAATTGCCATGCGAGCCGTCCGCCGGAGAGGCGCTGTCCGCTGCCCTAATCTCCTTCGCAGGCGCCCTCCTCCGGTCGTCCGACGACCAACCCATCTTCCGAGACAGCCTCCCTTCCGCCCGTCGCCGTCGACCGTGGCCGGAACCCCGCTTTTTCTCTCCCGCGTCCGCACGCCTTGGCGACCAACCTCTGCCCCGCCTCACTTTCCTCCGCGCACTATACCAACCGCAGCCCCTTTTTCTCCTTCCTCTTCCGCCGAGCGCTGCCCAGCGCCCAGATCCGCCCAGCCGACGACCACTCCGCCTCCACCCGGCCGGATAACCCTATCGCCCCTCCGCCTTCCTCTACTCGACCGCCTCCGCGTCCCCCGCGCCCATTCTCGCCGCCCGCCGACTTCTTTCTCCCTCCACCTCACGTTCCCACTCCCCCGATCCTCTCTTTCTTCTTCGCTCACTCCCTCCGTCTCTCTTCTCTTTCTAATGTTGGGTTCTGTACAAAATTTGTGAGGAGAACCACTCTCTTTACTTTACTTTAGTTTTCTGTTGTCATTTACTTTTAATTATTATTTTTACTTTACTTTTAAAGAAGGAAACAGTTAGTGAAAGTTGTTTTCTTTTAGTTTTAATGATATCTGATATATTTTTATATATTATTGGGATTATTAATAATATTATTATTGATTATTATTACTATTTGATTGGTTACATTGTATTATTATATAGCTAACATCATACGTAATATTTTATTATTATTATTATTTTTATTATTATGGTTAACAGTAGTACTAATACAGTAATTAGGTATAGGAATATTAATATTGTTGTTATTAGATATTATCATACTTATTAGGTTTATTATTAATAAAGTTGTTATCTTGGGAATTCTTATATTATAGTTTTTCCTACTTGAAAATGTATTTTAACTAACTTAGAGTTTTAGCAAAAAAATTGATTTTTTCTTGACTTTAAGTATTGTTCAATAATTATTTTAAACTAGTTTTTCGATTATAATAAATAGTTTTCTAAATTTGTATATATATTTCCTTCGATTTTTGCCAGTCCATGACTAAATCCTTTTATTCCTATTCTGTCACCAAATCCGTACTACCTTATGTCCACCCTAACTAAATTGACCCTTCTGGACCCAATGACATGATCCGTGCCACCATCAGAGGTCCCCTTGTGTAGTTGTTACATCGAAGTTACAGATCGTGCCACATTGATTATCGCAGCACACTAGGCGCTCTACCAGGCAAGACACCTTGCCATTTGCTGTTTAATTATTTTAGCTCATATTTCATGCATTATTTATTTTTTTATGCAAAATAAACTGTGATACATGGCATAACCTGTTAGAACTTACTGTTCATTTATATTTCCTGCTATGTATTATTTTTCTTACACATTAAACCTAGATTTAAGGGACCACCTTGTGTGTTGTATTCATGGCCTTGACACATTGTACCACGAAGTTGTGTGTCGCATATAGAATACGGACGTGCGTGATTGGCTGGCCAACAGTACGTACAAGCCGTGCGATAGGAATAACCGCTAATAGAGATTGCATGCTAGTTTGACTTAGCGGTTACGGTGGTTTGTGTTGTGGATACAACACAGTAGGCATTGGGCGGGGAGGACAATTCCTTAGCGTATGGGCTTCGATGCACATTCTCTTTTGTAACCCGTGAGCTCCGCGGAGACGCGGGTCAGATTACCCATGATTACTGACGGCCACTGACGATTCTGCGGAACGTCATGCTCTTACTGCTGGGGCCTCTGGTACCCAAGGGGGACTACACCGATCCTATTTATCCAGGGCCCATGTGTAGGAAGGATTGTTCTTAACTACATTTTACTTAGAACGGTAGGCTACCTTTATCCGTTAGGTACGAGTACTTTTGGTTTGGGTACTTGTATCTGACCGTGGCTTGGAACAATAACTTGTCGTAGACTAGTTTGTCACATCTTGTCCTTGTTTTGTTGTAGGTGTGACTTACTACTTCGATGAGAAGGTATTGAACCTTGTTGGGGTCCGGATACCATATTGGATTCATAGCATGGAAAGATACGTCATCGTGAATTAGTTTACCATCTCCTATCCTTGTTTGGTTGGGGGGATGGTACGCTCGTTCAGTAGGTGTGTATTGGACCATGTTATAATTCGATTTAATTAATTATTGAGCAATATTTATTCAGTTTATATGGCATGATATTATGTGTCTTGTTACGTCCCTCTGAGGACCTGGTTGTCTTGCCAGGTGTGTGCTATTGTCTTTTGCAGGTGTTCTAGCTCTAGCCGTTATTTCATCGAGGATGATTGCACTTGGATCATCTTCGCTTCGCTCGCCAAAATCATTCTTTTGCTTATCATGTATTTTTTTCATAGTTGGTAGTGGATTTGTCTCCGCCCAACTACATGTACCAAATGACAATTTCATAGTTGATTATATGAGATCTTCTATTCATTTATTTTGTATGGATGAGATTAGTTATTGTTCTACTGCATTTTACAGCTTATGTATCCATACGAGGTTTCCATATATTGGAGTGTACTTCATATGAATACAGCTGGCATGTCTACGTTCCTAGTCCTACGTATTTTGGGACTGGGGCGTTACAGCATGGTTCGTTGTAATTGTCCGTCGTTAATGATCAACAATTATTGAGCATAGCTTCGGGACAGTTGACCCTAACAGACTTAACCACCAAATCAAATTAAATGTTGCGGACGCATAAGATGACCCATATGATGTTGCATATAGAATTTCGTCGAGAACAAATATGATGTGGTGCAGGTTATTGATAAGTTTAGGCAATCGAATAATTGTTTCAAAAATTGATGGAACAACTTCGGCTAAAAATAATATAGTCAAATTTTAGAAAATTGGTCGAATGAATGCTTGAATGATTATGTGGTTGAAGATCAAAATAAAATTTTCACATGACAAACTTGGTGATACGGATAGGCATTTTCGAGAATCGTGCTATGCACGAGAGCGAGCGGTAAGAGAATGACTTACGAGTTGTGTGGATTTGGATTCACCTAGCAATTGAGCTTGCAAGAATCGAACATATATTAGATGTTGCGAGATAGACAAGTTGAGAATTTGGCTAGAAATTTTCTACTCGGAAAAAATTAAACGTAAGACGTGTCGTAGAAAGCGATTGTTGCCATTGAGTACTGTCAACTCGTGTAAACAATTATTTCGGAAAGACCGTTGCCGTTGAGCATCGTCGACTCGAATCGAACTTTACTATCGGATAAATTATGTCCTTTGTGCAACGTCAATTTAAAGTTGCATCGAGAGAATTTGAGCACGGTGTCTAGGTAAGTCAGCTAGGGCGTAGCCCTGAATGTTGATGCATTTGCAAGTCAACAAAAGAAAATCATATCGAGATAAGTTGCAAAGTGAAACATCAAAAATAGTTGTACAGCGACTTCAAACGCAAGGTATTGCAAAGGCTCATTGTGATCGAATACGACGGCTTGACGCGACGTATAGAATTGATGGTACATACGACACTTACGAAATAAGAAAAGTGATTTTGAATTGCATCGCATGCGGTGACCTTGTTGAATGAATCATGTATGTAACGAATATAAATATGCGATAAAATTTCAAGAACAGTCCCTAGAGATAAGTTCGATCGAGTACGAGATGGCAAGTATCTAGGGTTAAAAATTTACATGTTAGCTTTGTTCCAATTCATTACCACTGGGCTTAGCTAATATATATATATATATATATATATATATATATATATATATATATATATTTCTGGGATGCCTTGGATATGTGTACGATCTAAATCAAGTTGTATACTGAATTCAAATCGAGCTACAGGAAAGACAATAAATGTTAATGAAAGCTTGCATGAGTGTTTGAAACAGAATGATAGTGGGACGAGATCGTGAAACGATAGAGAGAAACACTAGGATTGAGTGTTGGTTTCGGTTTGAGGATGAACCTTGTTTTGAGTGGTATATTATGTAATGTCCCGCTCCGCACGGTGTATTATGCTGAGTTTTTGACTAAAGAGTTGCCTTCACCCGATAAAGCATCGAAGTGAATAGATATAAGAGTTACGTTGACCCTAGGAATGCATTGAGTCAGATCGATGCAAAGAGTTACGTTGGCCCGAACGAGAAAAGAATTGAGTTGTTTCGAAGACCCAATAAATTGAATCAATGTAAAGCATAAGTCCTGATCGACAAAAGTATTGATTTTAGTTGGTTTCATGTACAGGCTATACATTTATGTGAATTATAATAGGTTGACATTTTGCCTCTTTTGTAACAGAGTATGCAAAACCAGAGCATCGCCTCGCAACGGATTAAGTCAAGGGCACCGTAGGCCGAATCAGTTGAGTAGTTCAACGCAACACGAAGTGCTCGAATGGTTAAGATAGAAAAGTTGGCCATGCAATAAAGTTATGAAATTGAGCTGCATCGGCTCGGCAAAATGACAAGGCATATCGGCTTAAGGTGGGAGGACTTTGATCCTTCTTTTCTACTCCGTCATGCCTAAGTAAAATGTATCGTTGTATGTTAGTTGACCTATCGAGTCCACAAGCATGGCTCTAAGGAGACAAATTGTAATGCATGTCGAACACTAAGAATAATTGGATTGAAACATACATCACATATACGAGTTGCCATAGAACATTGAAATACCGCAAAGGCGAGCGCCTCAGTGCACAAGCCATATGACATGATAACTGTATTGGCGAGTGCCTCAGTGCATGAGTCGTTTATCCCCCGCGTATAATTAGAAGGCTAGAATATTGAAAGACTATCAAGGCGAGTGCCCGAGTGCATGAGCCAAAGAATATTAAATACCCAATCGAGCGTACCTCAAGTGCACGAGTCGGAGGAAATAAACATATGTCTAGCAATTGAAAGATCGAATCGAGACGTGCATCGAATGCACGAGTCGAAGGATATCAAATAACTATTGAATGCGGTATGTTGCCTTAAATTATTTGAGACCTTCGGGTCGTTCACTTACATTAATCAAGGCGATGAAACATCGAAAGAAAGAATAAATTCGTACAAAGAATGTGAGAACATAAAAAGAGAAAGAAACAGTGAGAATATTGAAAGAAAAAGAAATGCGAGATGATGCGAAGTCTGAGTTTCAAACTCAAGACTATGTTTGGTTGTTTGAGTAAGATACGTTACATGGTCGAATGGACTAGAGATATTGCTCGTGTACGGGTTCGTGGCAATTCCCTCGAACGAGTTATTGGCCCGGGCACCGGGACCGTTCGGCCTAGGCGGGATGTATAAATATTGTTGGTGCACATCTTTAAGACAACTTCCGATCAGCTACTGATGTGATAAGCTACAATTTTTGGTAAGTTCAGCGTCTTTCGGATACAAAGGCTAGCATCCAATACGGGCATTATGCCGGGTTACCCAATTTGAGAAGAGAAACAAGTTAGTCTATTCTGGCACGGATACGCCAACGACCTTCATATAGTTAAAGAACGGTGGGATGAAAGTGCAAGTACACAGAGATCCTGCACAGAGATCATTTACAACATGATAAGGAAAGATGGTAGGCATATTCACCTTGCATCGGAGTAAGGATGAGTGTGTCGATGTTGGTAAGAAATCACGCCACAAAACAAATATGAGATTGCTATATGTTACCTGCCTGATTGCTTACATGAATCAAACATAACATGCTTGGCATAATAACATGCTTTACTGCTTTTGAAGATGCCAAAGAAACCTATCCTAAGGCAAATATAGAAAGATCACAAGTTAAGTTGCATGATTTATATATCTACTTAATGTAAGTTTAGTAAAGTGGGTCAATATCAGTATGTGAGGGGACTAGTACTGATCCTCCACCAGATTGTTTATAGGATGTAGGGAATTGAATGCCTACGGCGGAGCTTCGCATGAACACGCTGAAGTATGAAATGCCATAGCATTTTGAGGCGTACAATCGTATTGACGCTCGGACTTGCAACGGGATGATGCAGCTGAGTTATAGAAGACATGATGTATGGAACGGTGAAATCTTTGTGGGCAAAAGAGAATTTGAGTGTTGTAAGCCAATTTGGCATGATTCATTTGGGCTAATTGAAAGGCTTTATAATTTTGACTTATTGAATAAAAATAGAATTATTTTATATACTCTATTTCTTTCGATGCTAATAACAAATCAAAGATAACCATTTTGAGAACATGTCAACTTGCCGTGTACGAGTGCAACTCTAGACTCGTACGGCATCACGTCCTAGCGAGGATGATCAATTCGGCAAAATCAAACGAGGACGAACGATTTTTCGAGTCGGGGCGTGACAATCTTGGTGTTCTAATTATATCTATTAATCAACTATAAACATACCTAACTCAATCCACAGAATAATGAAATCAAGATTGAAGAATGTATATTATGGTTTATAGCCCAATAACATACATGTTTGATTACACCCAAAGGACAACATGGGTACATAAAACTAAGCTAAGAGAAGAGTATAAATAATGCATATAATATGAAAGCATGATAAAATATTTGAATTAGATATAGCAATAGCTCCATGAGCAGCGGACTATCTTTGCATGACCAATTACCTGGAGAGATCACCAGGTTCTCAAGGAACTAGCAAGGTACATAATATATATGCCAAGGTACAAATATAAAAATATGATCTAAGGAAATCTAATGTATCCGGTCTACGTGTATATATGTAGAACATGTACTACAATATCGGACTTTGCCACAGAAGCTCACAAGCACCTCAATAGGCTATTGTCCCCAGTACCGTATCGTAGGACCAAGGACAATAAATCAATTAATAAATAATATCCAATACTCTGCTAGAAAGATAAAGGCTCACAACAATAACGTGCCACCATACAATAAGTCTGATATGTAGTCATGTTCTCTCCACCCTATGTCTAGTATCGATCAATGTCAAGTCTATACAGTCATCACTATAACAATAATAATGAACAATCATGTAAATCTCACATCATGAACGTGTCAGCATTCTGTGGTCATTCGTGTCAATGGACACGACAATATGCACGCAATGCCTAATGTCAATACTCGGTGTCATCATCATGACATCGGTACCCATCTTCGAAATGGACACTAAGTATCAACGGTCCTACGTCATGCTAATGCTAGCAAAAAACAAAAAAAAAAATAAAAGAACATTGTATAACCAATGCAAGGTACATTGCTTGTAACCGCTATCTGAGTGTATGCATGACCAACTCCAATGTCTTTGTAACTCCCGCCAAGTTTACCTATAATAGATATTATATTATTAATACTCTCTAACAACTTACAATATTTATACTATATTAATATCTATACCCAATAATCATCATTATGTCGGTACAACACTATACAACATATAATGTACCAAACTTTCTCATAAAAATAATGTATAACTAATATAAAATAGTAATTTAATTTTTGGAAAATACTTATAAATATTTTTATATTACTAACAATATTATTTTATTGGTGGAAACTCAATCACAATAGTCCTATGTTGATACTACATCATCAATACCATTTGGCATTCTTATGAGTT